>JAQJZZ010000004.1:1200000-1800000 GCA_030077755.1 Filosporella fistucella
ATAAATATGTAAAGATTAATTTATTACCCACGTTATTAAGAAGAATAGATAAAAGAGGTCATTTTTTAACCACTTAGCAATAGCTCTATTAATAAGAAATATAGCTTGGTATAAAAGAAAAAGCTATTAAATAGCCATTAATTATAAATAGAGTTTATAAGGTTATATGCTATCCTGGCCCCCTTTATAATTTAGGACCGTATTATTAGGTTAACCCTATAATAAAAAAGCATTATAAGCTAAAGTAGCACTACTTTAAGGATATATTAAGACTTATAAAAAAAGGATATCCTTTAGAGATATAAAATAATATATTAAAAAAGGTCCGCCTTAATTTATATATAAAAGAATAGTAATTGCTTGAAATGCATTAAAAGGAAAAGAAAATATTATTATTAAATGTGCCTCTTATTAATATTATATTGCTTAAATTATTTTATTAAGCCTTTCACCTAAGGTTTTCATTTATTAAGACTTTAACTTTAAATACGTCTTTAACGTTTATTTTATTTAAATAACTTAATATTTCTAGCCCTTAAAATAAATTAATAAACAAATATTATATTTGGCAAGAATTATAAATTAAAGATTTAAGATAAAAAATAGCATATTTAAAGGCTTATGCTATTATAAAGGATAATTGCATAGACTTGGGATTAATTTATAGGAATTTAAACCTAAAGAAGTTAATTAATTTAAGCGTTAAAATCGGGGCTATTAAGCATATTATATATAATATTAATTAATAAAAGTAATCTTAAAAGCGGCTAAGAATAAAGGAGTATCTAAAATAAGATAGTAATAAAATAGGATTAAATCTTTATATTACTTTAAAATAATTATATTAAAATAAACTTAAAGCTCTTTTACTATTAATCTTATATATCTAAAATAGCCTTTCACGCTTTGCTCCTTTTTCTTAATTATATTAATATACTATTTAAGAAACTCATTAAAGCCTTAGCTTGGATCTGCTTTATAAACTTGCTAATTACGTTTAATAAATGCTTTTAATTTAGTAAAATATTCTTTAATAAGATTTAAATCCGGAGAATATAATGGCAAGTATATTATTTTAATTCTAGCGTTATAATATATTTGCTTAATTCGCTTTATATAATAAAAAAAAGTATTATCTATTATTAGAATTAACTTTGGCTTTAGCTATTTGCTATAAAAAGAAAGTAATTGCTTAATGAAATCCTTAAAGATAGCATTATTTATAAATCCTTAAAAGATATAAATAAATAAAATCCTATCTTATATATATATAAGGAATATTTGATATTATTTCTTATATTAAAATTAAATAATTTAGACCGGAATAACCTTAAGGGGAAATTAGCTAATCCGCTTAAACCTAATACATTTATTATAATTAGACTTATTTATATAAATAAGCTAGTAAAAATAAAAGTTAATTAATAGGTTATATATATATAAATCTCATAAATTTATATTCTTTCCTTATATTATTTGGTGAATCGTTTTTTTTATTTAGCCCTTAAAAGCTAATGCTTTTATTATATTAGAAATAATTATAAATACTTTAAACTCATCTTATAAAAAGATTATTATCTTAGATTAATATAACCCTAGCTTTTTTAGCAAGTGCTTACAAAGAGCGTTTAGTATAAGAGGTATAATACTTTATTTTTGGCTTAGGCTATTATGTGAAGCTTTTGGGATATTGAAATAATGGATTTTCGAGCATATATCTCAAATAGCATAAGGCATATATTTAATAGCTTTGATTATTTTAGTATTAGTAAACTTATTATAAATTATATTATTGGCTATATCCTATTATAACTTTATAAGGTTTAATGCTATAATATTATAATACGCTATCCATAGCTTGAAAATATATTCTATGCAGGTATATAATATAAATTGATAGCATTAAGTATTATAAGATATGAGAATAAAGGATTAGCATTAAATCTTAAAGGATATAATTATAAAAGAGTTATAATATTATTAAATCCTAAAGAATTTATTAAACAAAAGATTATTACTAAGTCTTAAAGGCGGCGGTTTCTAGCCTTAAGCTATAATATAAGCATAATAAAATAATTAACTAGAATATCTTTAATATTAAGTAATAGCTTGGCATTATAGCTTAAAAGAAAGATTAAAGAGTTTATAAAGTAAAAGCCAATTTCAAAGTTAATTATAATAGCTAAAATAATATTAAATTCCTTTATAAATAAAATTTTAATATTAGTTTAATCCTTAATATAAGCTTAATAAGAATTAGCTTAATTATATAATCTTATACCTTTTAGGCAAAATTAATTATACCTTAGAATTAGCTTATATTTATTCTTTTTAAACCTATAAAGCCTTATTTTAAATTCTTTAATAATTTCTTAAGAATCCCTTGCCTTAATAATTATATTATAGGCTTTAATTATTTAAAAATTACCTTTATCCATTATATTAAATTAAATATTATAATAGGCTAAAGGTATTATTTTTAACTTTTAAGCTTTATAAATATTAATAAAGGAATTATTTATACCTATATTAATAAGTGCCTTTAAGATATCTTTAGCCTTTATTACGGTTTATAATAACTTAATAATAATTATTAAACGCTTATATAATTTATTATTAAATCCTTTAGCGCTTAAGACTTAGCGGGAGCTTTTCCTAAATTCCTTAAAGAATTTTCTCTTTTAATAATAATTAGCCTTTTAATAGCTTAAAGATTTTATTTAATCTCTTATAATTTTGCTTTTTTTAAGTTAGCTTTTACCTATTTAGCTTTATTTAGGCAAATAAGGCTATTTATAAAATAGCCCTTTTATTTATATAAATAATAGGTTACTTTAAAGAAAGGCTTTTAATTATTATAAGATATGCTTATAAAATTACTTAATAAGGCGGAGGAAGTATTCCTTTTTTAATAATTATAATCTTATTAAAGTTATTAAAAAGCTCTTAAAGAATTCCTCTTAAGTTTTTTGCCCTTATAATTACGTCTTTTTTTAAACTTATTATTATCTTTATACTTATGCTTATTTTGGCTTATAATATTATTTATTCTTTTTATTAAGATTTTAGCCTTTTAAGCAGCTATTTATTAATTAAGAATAATATCTAATATTATATTTATAATTATAATTTATATTTTTTTAATTAATATTTTATTTATAAGAATAAGCTTAAAGGTAACTATTCTTTTAAATTCTTCTTAACTTTTAAAGAGGTTTTATTTTAATAACTTTATCCTTTTAATTAATTGTATAATAATCTTATTAGGCCTTTATTTTAGCCCTTATAATTTTTTATAAGCTTTAATATTATGCTCTTTACTATTTTATATAATATTTAAACTCTAGCATTTAAAGTTATTTTAAGCTATTAAAAGGCCTTAATAATCTTAATATTTATTATTAAGAATAAATTAGTGCTTTATAAGTAAGCAATTTATCTTAAATCTTTAAACTATAATATTTATACGTTTTTTATAAGAATTATATAAATTAAGCTAATTATTAAAGATTAGCTTAAAAGTATTAAAGAAGGCTTGGTATTCCTTAGGGTTTTTGCCTTTATAAAAAGATAAGAAGATTGCCTTCTTTTTTATTTTAAAGGAAAGGTTTACTTCTTACTTTTAATTTATTTATAGCTATATATAATCACTTATAAGAGGCTTAAAGCTATTATTCTTAATATATAAATTACGGATATATATAGGCAATTATATTATAAGGCTATAATTAGCGCCTATTTTTATAATAAAATAATATATATAAGTAATAAATAAAGTATTATTAGGGCTTATTTAATTACCTATAAGGTTATCCTTAAGGTTTATAAACCTAATATATAATTAACCTTAAGATATAAATCCTTTATTAAAGATAATAGCTTTATATATTTGCTTATTATAATTGGCACTTTCTTTAAGGCATTTAATAGCCTACTTTAATTTATTAATTATAATCTTTTAAGTATATAACGCATTAAGTTAAGTTATATCCCTTTTATAATATTTTTAAAAAATGAATATAAAAATAAGGATAAGAATATAAGAGAATTCCTAAAAAGCCTTTAAAAGGATATTAATTATTTTTATGTCTTTTTATTCTTATTTGGGCTAATAGCCTTTATTTATTATATTAATAACTTAAGACTTAATCTTATTAATATATTCGCTAAGAGTTTTATTTTTCTTAATAATAGTCTTAAGGACTTTTATAATAACCGTCTTAAATAATTCATTATTATAATTCTTAATAATTTAAAAAGAGGCTTATTAGCGAGTTATAATATTAATAGCGCGCGCGGCGATGCTAGTAATAATAATGTTATTAGCAAATATAATATTAGTAATTAAAAGGTTAATAAATCATATTCCCGTCCTTAAAGGCAAAGAATTTAAAATATAAAACGTATAAATAAGAAGTAGTTTAATAAGTAAAATAAGTTATATTTTAATATGAGACTAAACTCTAGCCTTTTAAAATGCTAAAATTAAACTATTTAAGGGGTGCTTAAAGGGTTCTTATAAATTGCCAAATATAATTAAATAGTTAAGGTTATATAAAATTATAATTCCAATTATATACCTAATAAGAAGTAGCTAATAAAATGTTATTAATAATAATAAGCTTAAATTAGCTTTAAATAAAACTAAATTGGATCGCATTTATAATAGGCTAATTCTTAAAGTAAGCTTTATTAATAGAAATAATTTTATATATATCTTAAATAATTATTTGCTAATTGCTTTTATTTTTAATAAAATTACAATATTTAATACTTATTATAGCTAAGTATTCCTTAATAGAATTAGGTAATAAAAGTTACTAGTTTGCTTAATTATAAATCCTTAAGAATTGAATAATTTAAAAAATAAAATAATATAAATAAATAAATTCTTAAAGAAAGGAATAAAGAAAGAAATAAAAGGACTAGTAATTATTCCTTTTATTAATAAGTAATATTCTTTATTAAGAATTTAAGAATAAAATATAATAAACTTTAGCTTAAATATATAAGTCCTTTTTAGGTAATTAAATTAATAAGATAATTTGTATATTATTTAAAGCTTTTAAGCATTTATATTAAATTATATAATATATTTTATATATTACTTTTAAAGCTATATTATAAAAGGAAAAGAAAAGAGCTTAAGTAATATTAAGAAAATAAATTGTTAAAGCTTAAAAATAAAATAAATAAATAAGAATAAGAAATAAAATCTAATCTAAATTATAGGAAATATAATAAAATATTTTATATTTTATATTTTATAAAATAAAAAGAATAATTAAAAGACTATAATACTTAGCTCTTAATTTATTTAAATTTAAGGAATATAAAAGAAATATTAAATGCATATCTTAAAAATTATAAGTTACTTATAAAAGAATAAGATAATAAAGTTAAATTATTTAAAATAAATTAAAAAGGAATTTTTTAGCTATTAGGTAAAAAGAAGAAAAAGAAGGAAAGACCTTAAAAAAGTAAAAAATAAATTAAGAATAATAATTAATATAAATAAAATAAAATAAGAATAAAAGCATATTTTAAGAATATTATAAATATATTTAAAACTTAAAAATAAAGGCATTTTATTTTATTAATAATAAATATAAAAATAGCTTAAAATATTTTAAAATAAAAATAAAGCTATTTAAATATTATTTAAAAATTACTTAAATTTAAGAAAATATTATAAAAATGCTTTTAAGGATATTTTTATTAATATTAAAAAGAAAAAGCTTATTATAAATATTAATAAATAAGTAAAGAAAAACTTATAATAAGAAATTAAAAATAAGAATATTTTTAATATTTATATTATTCCTCTTTAAAATATTAAATCTATTCTTTATTCCTTAGCTAATTAATTAAATTATAAGAAAATCCTTATTAATATTAATAAATTCCTTATTAGCATTTAAAATAAGAAATATATTAAATTTATTAATATAATCCTTAATTTTATAATAAAATTAATATAAATTAATAAGAATTTAAAACTTATTAATATTATTATAATAACTTAAAAGGAAATTTATTTTCTTATAAATATTATTTATTTTTATAAGATATATAATATAATATAGGTAAGGGGATAAACCTTTATTATATATATATATATTAAAGGAGGGTGGAAGTATCGCTTAAGCTGTGAGGCTTATTAATAAGGAGTAATAATAATAAGTATATTTTTACTTAACTTTTTACTTAATTCTTAAATATAGGAATTGACTCGATTTAAATATTTAAATAATTAATTCTAATAAATTCTATTAATTAGAAATCCACTATTAATATTAATAATATTATAAGCTATATAATATTATTAATTAATAATCACATATAAGAATGCATAGTCTATTATGTCAATTTAGCTAATTAATTAAAAATCCAAAGTTATTAAAACTTTTCAAAAGTTTAAAAAACTTAAAAATATTTATATAAAGACGCTAAGCCATAATAGGAAGCTATAACTTATAATATAAGTAATAATAATATTAATAAGCTCATATATAATTTTATAGTAACTTATTACGGTTAAATTATGAGAAATCTTTTCTTAAAAGGTTTTCTCCTTTTTTAAAAAACTTTTAAAAAATTTAAAAAATTTACTAATTATAAATCTAATACGCCCTCTTAATAAGTACCTAAGAAATTATTTAAGCTTATTATTTTTAGCTTATGAAATTAAGCTCTTTTAAGAAGTTTTTATATTTAATCTTTTTTAAAGCCTTAGTTAATCCATCGGCTTTTTATTTATTAATAGGAATATATATTAAATCTATTATTCCTTTTAATATAAGATTTCTTATATAGTGATATTTAACGGCTATATGCTTTATTTTCTCGTAATATATAGGATTATATCCTAATAATAAAGCTCCGTTATTATCCGTATATAAAGGGAACTTCTTTTGCTTATAAAAGCCTAATTCTTTTAATAGGCTTATTATATAAATAGCTTCTTTAATAATAGCGTTTATAGCTATATATTCAGCTTCTATAGTGCTTTATACTACTATAGATTATAATTTAGAACGCCATGATATAGGCCTATTAGCTAAATAAAATATATAACCCATAATAGATTTAGCTATACTAATATCTCCGGCATAATCTGCGTTACAATAGCCGCTTATATAATGGCTATTAATATTATTATTCTTATATTTAATAAAATAATTAATAGTTCCTTTTAAATATCTTAATATTCTTTTAATAGCTATAAAGTATTCTTTATTAAGGTTATTAGCATATCTAGCTAATTTAATAACCGAATAAGCTATATCGGGTCTAGTGCCTAATACTAGATATAATAAGCTCCTTATTATCCCTTAATATTCTTTAATATCTTCTTTATTTGCTTATTCCTTATTAGGGATTAATTTTAAATTAATATTAAGAGGAATATTAATAGGATTATAATTAGCCATATTATATTTTTCTAATATTTTAGTTATATATTTAGCTTGGCTTAATATTAAAGATTTATTATTATTATTATTATTTATAATAATATTTATTCCTAAATAATCTTTAATAATCCCTAATTCTTTAATTTGAAAATAATTTTTAAAAGTTTTAATAAGAATATTAATATTATCCTTATTAGGGCCTATAATAGCTAAATTATCCACATAAATACAAATAATTATATTTATAGACTTATTTATAAAAATGCAACTTTCGGCACTTAAGGGCTTATAATTTAATTCTTTTAATTTATTAATAAGTATAAAATACCAAATACGGGCAGATTGCTTTAATCCATATAAAGCTTTATTTAATTATAAATATAAAGCTTCTTTATTATTTATTTTATTACTTAATATTAATAAATTATCTTTTACGCCTTCGGGTAAATATAAGCTTATTTTAGCGTTTATATTTCCCTGTATAAAAGCAGAAATCATATCGATTTTATAAATATAATAATTATTTAATAAAGCTAAGGCAAATACAATTTTCCAAGCTATTTGCTTAATTACGGCTATAAAAGACTCTATATAATCTTTACCGTAAATTTGCTTAAAGCCTTTAGCTATAAACCTAGCTTTAAATTCGTAATAATTATTATTATTATCTTTTAATTTATAAGCCCACCTAGTTTTAATAGGTGTTATATTATTATAATTAAATTTATTAGAAATAGTAATAATATCTTAAATATTATTAAGATTTAAAGTATTTAATTCTTTTTATATAGCTTTAATCCAATAATCTTTATAAGGATTATTATTATTAATAGCTTCTTTATAAGATTTAGGCTCTAAAATAATAGTATTATCTTTTAATCGATTTTTATAAATAATAATTTTATTGGATTTTAAATCCTTATTATTATTATCTTTAATATTATTATCGCCCTCTATTTTAGAGGTTAAATATTCTATGAAAGCCAAATTATATAAGCTATTATTAATAGTAAAATTAGCTTCTTTTAATTTAGATTGAGTTTTAGGTCCTTTATAAAACTCTTTATTTAATTTATTTAAATCATCTTCTTTACTATTTTCGCTATTTTCGCTATTATCGCTAATATTAATATTATTATTATTTTTATTATTATTATTAATATTAGATTTATTTACTTCTAATATATCTAAATTATTATTTTCCTTATTATTGATATTTAAAGGAGTTTCTTTAATAATAATATCTTGATTATTATTATTAAAAGTAGGATTATTTAATAAATTTTTAATAAAATTATAATCCTTTAAATCTTCTTTTAATAATTTATTAAAGTCCAAATTTAATTTATATTTATCTTTATAAATTAAATCTTCTTTAATAATTATATCTTAATTACTTATTACTTTATTTAAAGTAGGGATATAAATTAAATAATTATTAAAAGATTCCTACCCTATTAATATACCGCTATTAGCTTTATTATTTAGCTTTCCTAAATTAGCTTTATTAGCTCTTATTTCCTTAGGAATTAAAGTATAGCATAAGGAGCCTAATACTTTAATATGCGATATATCGGGTTTATCTTTAAAAATCGATATATAAGGAATATTATTAATAAAACTATTATATGTCCTATTTTTAATATTTATAATAGATTTAATTAAATAAGGCTAGAGATATAAGGGAATATTTTTATTATAGCATATAATTATTAGCCTTTCTAATATATATTAATTTAATCGCTCACTTATACCATTTTATTCTTGGCTATAAGGGCTAATTAAATTAATATAAATTCCCTTATTTTTAATAAAAGTATTCCACTTATTATTAATAAATTCTTTTGCATTATCGGAATGTAATCCTTTAATAATAATATTAAATTGATTTTTTAATAAATTATATAATTTTATTAATTTATTTATAGCTTTGGATTTATATTTAATAGCATAAATATAAACGGCTTTATTACTTTTATAAGTAAAAGTAATAAAATAACGCTCGCCTTTTAGGCCTAATATCTTAAAAGGTCTAGCTATATTTAAATTAAAATAAGTAAGAATCTCTTTATTTATATTTAAAGGCTTATAATTAATATTTTTAGTTATTTTACCTATAATATAAGATTCACAATTATTTAAATTAATTTTACTATTTTTAGGTAATTTATATCCTTTAATATTATTTATTATTTTAATTAAATAGTCTTTATTTAAGTGATTTAGCCTTTTATGAATTAAATCCATATTAAGCTTACTTATATTAATATTTTTATCTACTTGATAAATAACGTTTTTTAAATATTTATTATTAATTTTTAAATTTAAATAATATGCGTTATTAATCCAATTTGCTATAATAATAATATTATTTTTATTGTTTACTATTTTAGCTATATTATTATTAAAAGTAATATCCCATCCTTTATTTATAAGGGTCTTAGTAGATAATAAAGTAGCTTTTAAATCCGGGATATAATTAACCCCTTTAATTAATATTTCCTTATTATTAACTAAAATAGGTATATTACCTATTCCTTTAATAGCTAATTTAAATCCATTTGCAATAATAATAAAGGAATTATTAACTGGCTTATAATTAATAAGCCAATTCCTATTAGGCATATAATGGTCAAATGCGCCTAAGTCTAAAATTATTTTATTATTAATAATAAAATTATTATTATTATTAATAGCAGACATAAGGGTTTTATCTAAATTATTGCTTTTATTAAAATCCTTTTTATTCTTATTCTTATTCTTATTTTTATCCTTATTTTTAAAAGAATTAGAATTAGAATTAGAATTTCTTAATTTAGGATATTTAATAAAACACTTGGATTTTAAGTGCCCTTTTTTATTATAATATTTATAATAAAGAATATTATTCTTATTATTTTTATTTTTAAAATATTTAGAAGTTTTATTAGCTTTTAAATTATTATTAAAATGGCTTTCTTTGGCGATTAATTCGCTAATTAATTTATTAATATTAATATTACTTAAATCATTACTAATTTCTTTATATTTTTGACTAATTAGCGAATTAAAATTATTATTTAATCCCTTAAATATAATCCAAGCTATAAAGGGATCTAGCATTTTATAGCCTAATTCTTTTAAATAAATAGCCGAGCTTTATATATTAGCCGTATATTCGTCTATATTTTTAAAAGAAGTATAATTAGCTTTTATTAATTGATTTAAATATCTATTAATTAATTTAAAGCTAGAATCGCCGTAAGTAGCTTTAATTGCTTCCTAAAGAAGCTTAGCACTATTTTTATCCTTAAATCTATTTATATTTTCTAGGGATATAATAGATTTAATAGCACCTAAAGCTTTATTATTATTTTTAATAAAATCGCTATATCTTTCCTTATATTTAACCCCTAATTCAAGAGTTATAGGCTCATTATCTTCATAATAAAGCGATTTATTAGGTGGATTAATAGTGTTATTTATATAAGCCATATAGCCATTTATTTCTAGAAATAGCTTAGCTTCACTAAGCCATTTTATATAATTAGATTTACCTATTAATTTTAGTCCTTTAAAAGAAGCCATTTTTAATTAATAAAACTAATATTATTATTCTTAAGTTATAATATAATAATAATAAATATAATTAGAGTTTATGTTTATAATAAGAACGCTCTTTTAGAATTTAATTTGCTATTATTTAATCTTAAGTTCTAAATAATAGTATTATTAGATAATATGACTAATATTTATATTATTTAATAATAATTCTATAAAGAGGTTCCTTAATTGATTAAGATATATATATATATATATATATATTCTTAATCATTTTAAGAAATAATATAATAAGTTAATAACTTATTTTTATTTATAATAACTTAAGAATAATAATTATTATAACTAATTTAATATTCTTATTACATTTAAGTTACTTTTTTAAATAATAGTAAATTTTTTAAAAAAAATTTTAAATTTTTTTTAAAAAAAATTTACTTTTAATAAATTGATATATAAATCAATTATAATTTAATAAGACCTTAATTAATATATAATATAATAAGTCTTATTATAATCCTTATATTTATTTAAAATAAATAATAAGGAATTGAGATTTTAATAATTATTTTTAAATCTCATAATAGTAACTTAATAAGAATAATTATTAATAATTATTAAATAATAATTGTTTAATTATCCCTATGCCCTTATAATTGCCTTATTTAAAAAGGTCTTTTTCGTAGTTCTTATTAATTACTTATTACTTCTTTCACTTTTATTACTATTATTTTAATATATTCATCCGAATATACTTATTATTAATAATAATAAGAATTACTTAAAGTAATTTTCCTTATATTAATAAACGTAATATTTAATATAATTTAATCCTCTCCGAGGATGGCTTTTTATAAATTATATTAAATATATAATTAATATAATTTAAATTATTTATAATAAAATAGCCACGCCTTTATTTTTTATTTATACCTCCTCTAAGGCTATAAATAAGTAAATATAAGGTAGGTACCTTGATATGAGAACTAGGCTATATAACCGCTATGGTCCTATATATAAGGGATTTAAATCCTAATAGCTTCTAGAGGTTTAAGCTTATTCCCTCGCTTAAACTTAGTCTTAGGGACGCAGGCCACAGATTCTATTATAAGTAGTAATATATATAAATATATATATAATAATATATATTTATATTAGGGCTTTAGATAGGGTTTAACTCACTTAATAATCTTGAATTAAAAGTAAAAGTAATATTACTTCTTATTTAGCGATTAGCAAAATCCGGGCTCATAACCTATAATATATATATATAATAAAGGTTTATCCCCTTACTTATATTATATTATATATCTTATAATTTTAATATATTAAGTATATATAAACCTTTTTACTTAAATAATATAAGTATAAATAAAATTAATTAAATGTTATGGTCACGGGCTTATTATAAGAGCAAGACAAAGAATACGCCGTCTCTTAATAGTTCTAAGAACCGCGTAAGGGAAGTCATAAGGAAAGGTCACGTGATAGATCCCCGGATCCCTATAAGTGAGATAGTGGAGGGGGATCCATAGATTTAACCCTAAGGAATCCACGGATTTAATTAAAAATAAGGGTTTTATATAAGATTAGCACTTTTGCTATTAAATAAGAGCTTCGTGCTTAACTTTAATTAATATTCTTTATATTTAATAATATTATAATTAAATATTTTTATAATATACCTATTCTTTACCTAAAATCCTTATATAAGCATTAGCTTATATAATAACCATTATACTTTAAGCACTTTCTTAAGGGATACCGATTCACTTAAATAATATATCCGGCAAAGCACTAGCAAACGTACTTAATCTTAAGAGTAATATTATAGGAATACCCTTATTATTATAGAAAATGGACGATAATATTCTTATAAGGGATAATAGCCTAAGCATTACCGAGTTTAATGCGTAGCTAAAAGAAATACTTAAGATTAAGTTATTAAATACCTTTATAAGAAATTAAAAAGAATTAAAGGTTTTCCTATTATAAGTAGAATTTTATACTTACTTTAATAATAATAAATTCCCTACGGATAAAAGCTATGCTTTATAGACATTTTCCTACCTTTGAGGAAAAGCTATAAAATGGATTTAGCCTTTTTTAATAGATTACTTTAAATATTTAAATATATGCGGAATTATAATAATTATATAAATCATATTTAAAATATAGGGAGGATTTAAGAAGGAGATTAAAAGAATATTTAGGGATATTAATAAGATTAAAATAGCGGAAACCCACTTATATATATTAAAATAGACTAGGAATATTATTAATTATTCCACGGACTTTTAAAAGTATATTAATTAAATTAAATAGGATATAAAAGCACTAATAAGCTATTATAAATAAGGATTAAAACTATATATTAGCATAAAACTTGCTCATATAAAGAAATTACCTTAAGATATAATATTATTAATTAAATATATTATATAAATTAATAATTATATATATGAATTTTATTGGGAATAATAATCCTAAGGATATAATAAGAGGAATTATTAGGCCAATTTAGGTAAATAAAGGGGGAAAGCATAAGAGAATTATTAATTAAACCTAATAAAATTAAATGCTACCTCTTAAGGAAATTATAGGAAACCTAGGTTATTGCCGGAAATTATGAAATTATAATATAAAAAGGAGCTCTACTTTAATTATAGACTCCCTGGCTATGTTATATTAATATATAAAGGGGAGAAAAGAAGGAATTAAAAAGGGAAAAAAACCTTAAATGCTATGGAAAAGGAAATGCCCCGAGCTATAAAAACCTTAATACCTATAAAGTTAAAAAAAGCTTATATAATTAAATAATAGCCTAATATCTATTAAATAATAAAAGAATAATTAAAGGAAACCAAGATTAATACCTAATTAAAACCTAATGCTTAAAATAAAGAGCGAGGAATTAAATATAAGGCATTTAATAAAGGAACCTAGCGCGCGGACTTTAAGGATTAATATATCGCTAAGTATTAATTTTATAAGAGGGTTTATTAAGAAGACCCTTAGGTAAGAGAATTATAAGAAATAGTTTAAAAAGAAGATATTTTAACCTATTAAAGCCATAAATAATAAATAATAGGAATTAAGGATAATAAAATAATTATATTTAAAGAATTATTTAAGGTTAAGTTAGGAGGGCTAATTTAGGGTATATTTTAAAGGCTAATGGAAATTAATAAAAAGGGAATACTTTAATAAAGCTTTTATAAATATAAAGTATAAAACCAAGTATATAATACTTATTAAACTCGCTTTAAGGAAATAAGACCTTTAGCCCCTTAATTTTATAAGTATTAAACCCTATATAAATAAGACGCAAAAAACCGCTTTTAGCAAAATAATGCTATAGGAATATTATATAATAAAGGGATTATAAAAGGATTTACGGGACTAATACTTTATTTAAGAGAAATATACCGGGTCACGTATTTAGACCCGAATATCCAAACCTAAATGGATATTAAAACCTAATAAATGGATACGGAAATCTATAAAGCAAATAAAAGCTAAAAGGTAAGAAAAGACCCTAGCTATAAATTAAGAAGGACTACCGGGGGCGAAATATACGCTATGGAAGGATTAAGCAAAAAATAATTATACCTAAACATATACTTAAGGGGATATAAAAAACCAATTAAAGCAATAATAGATTGCGGAATAATAGGAAACTTTATATCGCTAGAAACCGTGCTACTTATTAATATATTAATTAAGGTCGCTAAGGACCTATATTCGCTATTAATAGTCAATGGATTATTAGTTAATAACTAGGAAAGGGTAATTAATATATAAATAATATTAACTTATATAAGGACGGAGGAAGGATATAAAGAGAAAATATAATTTAATATTATTAAGATAAGGCGATATTAAATTATCCTAGGAATGCTATAGCTAAAATAGCACGGACCCACTATTAATTAAAAGGCAAGGATAATAATCCTTAAGAATTACTTATATAATAAGATATTATAAGTTAAATATAGGAATTTAAAACTTAGCTAATAAGAAGTATGCGCCACTTTTATAAAGGAGCCAAAATACTTACCTTAAGGTTTATTATTAGGTAAAGTACCTAAAGAATATAAAGAGTTTAATAAACTATTTTAGGATAAAGTAAGCCTAAAAGCATTGCTAGCACATAAGCTATGGGATTATGTAATTGAGATTATAAAAGGAAAGATATTATTATTTAAAACTATATATAAACTTTTCACGGAAAACTAGAGGACGCTTAAGAAATATATTAATAAAAATCTAAAGAAAGGGTTTATATAATCATTTAAGTCGCTAATAGCTAGCCTAATATTATTTATACCTAAGAAAGGAGGAGAATTAAGACTATATGTGGATTATAAAAAGCTAAATAAGATTATGGTTAAAGACCATTTTTTATTACCACTAGCGGACGACCTAAGGGATTGCTTATAGGGGGCAAGGATATTTACTTAGCTTAACTTAAGAGGAGCCTTTAATCTTATTAGGATTAAGGAAGGGAATAAGTAAAAAATAGCATTTTAAATGCTATAAGGGCTATATGAGTATTAGGTTATGCCCTTTAAGTTAATTAACGCCCTAGCCATTATATAAAGGGTTATAAATAATATCCTCTTATATCTATTAAACATATGCTATATTATATATTTAAATAATATATTAATATATTTTAAGGATACCTAATAATATGTTAAGGATATTTAAGCCATATTAATAGCACTTGAATTAATTAATTTTAAACTTAAATTAAAAAAGTATTTCTTTTATTAAATGGAAATAATCTTTCTTAAGTTTATTATTAATATTAATAGACTTAAAATAGACCTAGTTAAGGTATAAACGGTCCTTAATTAAAAGGAACTAGCTTATATAAAAGACATATAATCCTTTTTAAGATTCGCCAATTATTATAAGAGATTTATTAAAGGATATTCAAATATAATAATACCATTAACCGAGTTAATTAAGAAGGACCTAACCTTTAAATAGAGTAATAAAGCTAATAAGAGCTTTATAGAGCTTAAGAAAACATTTATAAAGGCCCCGGTCCTAATTACCTTTAATCCTTAATTACCAATTAGGGTTAAAACGGACTCTTTTAATTATGCTATTAGAGTTATGCTTAGCTAACCTAATAAGCAAGGGAGATAGCAACCAATTACTTATTATTCCTATAAATTATTAATAATAAAACTAAATTACGAGATTTATAATAAGGAACTCTTAGCGATTATAAATGCCTATAAGGAATAAAAGATATATTTAAAGGGTATATCTAACCTGGTTTAAGTATTAATGGATTATAAGAACTTGATTTACTTTATTATAATAAAGGAATTAAATAAATAATAAGTATAATAAGCAAAAACTCTGGCTATTATTGATTTATGCATCTCTTATATAAAAGGAATGGAAAATGCTAAGGCGGACGCCCTTAGCTAAAAACTAAAATATCTTAAAAATAAGACACGCGTTTTTTATGTAATATTTAAGGAAAAAGGAGAATCCTTAATATATAATAAAATGGAATTAGCAGCACTCGTTAAGCTAAGCATAGGCCCTTAGGATAAGCGCTTATAAAATAAATATTAAAGGGATAAAAATAAATGGGATATTATAATTATATAAGAATAATTCACGCTTGAGAATAGGATCTTATTATATAATAATTGAGTATTTATGCTACTAGCACTTAAAAAGGAATTTATTATTAAATATTATAGCTTATTAGCTTATAAATATTAAGGTACCTTTAAAATAATAAAAAGGATATCTATAGATTATTATTTTCTAAGAATAAGGAAAATGGTTAAAGAAATCATTATTATATATAATACTTATATTTGGAATAAATCTTCTTAATAAGCTTTAAGGGGTATGCTAAAGTTACCGGAAACGCTTTTATAATTATAAAAGTCTATTATTTAGGACTTTGTAATTAAGCTTCCTCTTTTTAAAGAATTAGTCACAAATAAGGTATATGACTTTATCCTTATTATTATGGATAGGCTTATTAAGTATGCATATATAATATTATATTTAAAAGCAAGTATAGCTAAGGATTTAGCTTATATATTTATAAAAGTTATTATTATTAATTATAAGATATTAAAAGAAATTATTTTAGATTAAGATAAGCTCTTTACTTTAAAATTCTAAATAACACTTATTATATTACTTAAAATAAAGCATAAATTATTAATATTATTTTATCCATAAATAAATAATTAAATGAAATGCCTAAATTAGATAATAGAAATATATTTATAATATTATATAAATTATTAATAAGATAACTAGGTAAAAATGCTTCTTATTATATAATTCGCGTATAATAGCGCGAGCATAAAAATAACTTAGGTCTTACCATTTTATATTAATTATAGCTATAACCTAATAGCTTATAAGACACTTAAGCCGATTTTGGTTATAGCTAAAAAAGCTATTATATAAGTAAACCAATTAAAATCGCTATATTAAGAGCTTATAAAGGATATATAATTCTTCGCGAAAAGATTAGCGTCTTATTATAATAAAGGATATAATATGGAACCTACGCTTAAAAAAGGGAATAAAGTTTACTTAATTTATTATAATATTTAAATAAAGCAGCCAAGCAATAAATTAGACTATAGGAAATTAGGACCATTTAAAATTATTAAGGTTAAAGGACTAATAAATTACTAATTCTAGCTATTTAAAAGCATAAAGATATACCTGGTATTCCACATTTCTCTCCTTAAATTAGCATTATTAAGGGCATTATCTATTTCTAATATTAAGATTAAACCAATTAACCTACTCGCTAAGTATAAAGTAAAGGAAATCTTAGATTATAAGACAATTAATAAAATAATTAAGTATTTAATTAAATAAAAGGATTACCTATACTCGGAAAATATATAAAAACCTAAATTAAATCTTTGTTATCCTAAACTCCTTAATAGATTTTATTAAAGTTTAAGTCCGCCTAAAAGGCCTTATTAAAAAGATCAGGCAAAGCCATAGCATTAAAGGGAATAAAAGTAAGAACCTCGAGCCTAAAGGCAAGAAACTAGTTATTAGGGGATGGCCCTAAGGGCTTTAAAACTTATATAGGTTTTAGGGAAAGAGTAAAAAGGGGTTTCCGGGGAACCGTCTTATTATATATAAAATAATAAATAAGACCGGACTTAACCTTATAATAACCGCTATTATTATAATAATGCTTTTACTTTATATATATATATTTAAAGCAATATTAAGAAATAGAGAAGTTTAAGAAATAATATTATATAAGGCTATAATAATATAAATAAGGAATAGCTAAATAAATAAACTTTTTAATATATAAGGCAAGGGCAATATGCTCTTTCTTTTTCTTTTAAGCCTTACTTAAAGCATTATTATTTTATTAAAAAGATATAATATTTAAAAAGGATAGCTATTAATAGCTATTGGGATTTTAATTATAATATAAGCATAAGGGACCACGTTAGACCTAAAAGGGGAATAATATTACGGTCATAGGCTTATTATAAGAATAAGATAAAGAATACGCCATTTCTTAATAGTTTTAAGAACCGCATAAGGGAAGTCACGAGGAAAGGTTATATAATGGATCCCCGGATCCCTATAAGCGAGATAATAAAGGGGGATCCACGGATTTAACCTTAAGGGATTTATGGATTTAATTAAAAATAAGGGTTTTATATAAGACTAGCACTTTTACTATTAAATAAGAGCTTTGTGCTTAACTTTAATTAGTATTCTTTATACTTAATAATATTATAATTAAATATCTTTATAATATACTTATTCCTTACCTAAAATCCTTATATGAGCATTAGCTTATATAGCAACTATTATATTAAAGTATATTTTAAGCATTTTTAATAATAAATAATAATAAGCCAAATATTAATCTTATTATTATACTTATACTTATAAGGCTTATTAATAATAATATTATAGCTATTATAACTTAATATAAATATAATAATTATTATATAGGCCAATGCTTATATAATAGTTTTAGGTAAAGGATAAGTATATTATAAAAACGTTTTAATTATAATATTATTAAGTATAAGGAATATTATTTAAAGTTAAGCATAAAGCTCTTATTTAATAGCAAAAGTGCTAGTCTTATATAAAACCCTTATTCTTAATTAAATCCGTAAATCCCTTAAGGTTAAATTTATAAATCCCCTTTTGCTATCTCGCTTATAAGGATCTAGGAATTTATTATGTGACCTTTTCTTATAACTTCCTTTACGCAGTTCTTAGAATTATTAAGAAGCGGCATATTCCTTATCCTAGTCCTATAATAAGCCTATAACCATAATACTATCCCCCTTTTAAGTCTAATATAGTCTTTTATGCTTATATTATAATTAAAAATCCAATAGCTATTAATAGCCATCTTTCCTAAATATTATATCTTTTTAATAAAATAATAATGCTTTAAATAAAGCTTAAAAGAAAAAGAAGGAACGCATTGCTCTTGCTTTATATATTAAAAAATCTATTTATTTAATTATTCCTTATTTATATTACCATAGCCTTATATAATATTATTTCTTAAACCTCTCTATTTCTTAATATTATTTCAAATGCGTGCGCATAAAATAAAAGCATTATTATAATAATAATAATTATTATAAGGTTAAGTCCGGTCTTATTTATTATTTTATATATAATAAGACGGTTTTTTAAAAGCCTCTTCCCACTTCTCCCCTAAAGCTTATATAGGTTCTAAAGTCCTTAAAGCCATTCCCTAATAACTAATTTCCCGCCTTTAAGCTTAAGGCTCTTGCCTCTATTCCTTTTAATATTATAACCTTGCCCGATCTTTCTAATAAGGCCTTTTAAATAAACTTAAACTTTATTAATAAAATCTATTAAGGAGTTTAGGGCAATAAAGGTTTAACTTAAATTCCTATATATTTTCCGAATATAAGTAACCTTTTTACTTAATTAAATACTTAATTATTTTATTAATTGCTTTATAATCTAAGATTTCCTTTACCTCATATTTGGCGAGTAAATTAACTGGTTTTATTTTAATATTAAAGGCAGGTAATGCCCTTAATAACGCTAGTTTAAGGAGGGAAATATGAAATACCGGGTATATCTTTATATTCCTAAATAGCTAAAATTAATAATTTACTAATTCTTTAACCTTAATAATTTTAAATAATCCCAATTTCCTATAATCTAATTTATTACTTAATTGCTTTATTTAAATATTATAATAAATTAAGTAAACTTTATCCCCTTCTTTAAGCATAAATTCCATATTACGTCCTTTATTATAATAAGACGCTAATCTCTTTATAAAGAATTATATATCTTTTATAAGTTCCTAATATAGCGATTTTAATTGGTTTACCTATATAATAGCTTCTTTAGTCATAACCAAAGTCGGCTTGGATATCTTATAAGCTATTGGGTTATAATTATAATTAGTATAAAACGGTAAGACCTAAGTTATCTCCGTGCTTATATTATTATATATGAATTGCGTAGTGAAAAGCATCCTTACCTAATCGTCTTACTAGTAATTCACGTAATATTATAAATATATTTCTATAGTTTAATTTAGGCGTTTCGTTTAATTATCCGTTTACGGGTAAAATAACGTTAATAATTTATACTTTATTCTAAGCAATATAATAAGTATTATTTAGAATTTTAAAGTAAAGAGTTTATTTTAATTTAAAATAATTTCTTTTAATATCCTGTAATTAGTAATAATAATTTTTATAAATATATAGGCTAAGTCCTTAGCCATACTTGCTTTTAGGTATAATATCATATATATATACTTAATAAGCCTATTCATGATAATAAGGATAAAGTCATATACCTTATTTATAACTAATTTCTTAAAAGGAAGAAGTTTAACCATAAAGTCCTAAGTAATAGACTTTTATAATTATAAAGGCATTTCTAATAACTTTAGCATATCCTTTAAAGCTTATTAAAAAGACTTATTCTAAATGCAAGTATTATATATAATAATAATTTCTTTAACCGTTTTTCTTATTCCCGGAAAGTAATAATTTATAAATATTCTTTTTATTATTTTAAAGGTACCTTAATATTTATAAGCCGGTAAGTTATAATATTTAATAATAAATTCCTTCCTAAGTGCTAATAGCATAAATACCCGATTATTATATAATAGGATCCTATTTTTAAGTATAAATCATCTTTATATAATCTTAGTGTCTTATTTATCCTTATTCCTTTAATATTCATTTTATAAGCGCTTATCCCAAGGGCCTATGCTTAGCTTAGCAAGTGCTGCTAATTCCATTTTATTATATATTAAGGATTTTCCTTCTTCCTTAAATATTGCATAAGAAATATGCGTCTTATTTTTGAGGTATTTTGGTTTTTGGCTAAAGGCATTTGCCCTAGCATTTTTTATTCCTTTTATATAAGAAATATATAAATTAATAGCGGCCAGAATTTCTGCCTATTATACTTATCATTTATTTAATTCCTTTATTATAATAAAGTAAACCAAGTTTTTATAATTTATTAATACTTAAACCGGATTAAGTATACCCTTTAAATATATCCTCTATTCCCTATAAGCATTTATAATTATTAAGAGTTCCTTATTATAAATCTTATAATTTAATTCTATTATTAATAATTTACGGGAATAATAAGCAATTAATTACTATCTTCCTTGCTTATTAGGCTAATTAAGCACGGCTCTAATAATATAATTAAAAGAGTTTATTTTAACCTTAATTAATAATTGGGTTTTATAAGTAATTAGGACCGGGGCTTTTATAAATGCTTTTTTAAATTTTATAAAGCTTTAATTTACCTTATTATTTTATTTAAAGGTTAGGTCCTTTCTTATTAACTCGGTTAATAAGGCTGCTATATCTGAATAATTCTTAATAAACCTCTTATAATAATTCATGAACCTTAAAAAGGATTATATATCCTTTATATAAGTCGGTTCCTTTTAATTAAGGATTATTTATACTTTAGCTAAGTTTATTTTAAGCCTATTAATGCCGATAATAAACCTAAGAAAAGTTACCTCTATTTTATAAAAGAAATACTTTTTTAGCTTAAATCTAAAATCGATTAATTCAAATATTAATAGCATTACTTAAATGTCCTTAATATATTATTAGGCGTCCTTAAAATATATTAATATATTATTTAGGTATATAATATAGCATACGTTTAATAAATATGAAAGGATATTATTTATAACCCTTTATATAGTGGCTAAGGCATTAGTTAGCTTAAAAGGCATAACCTAATACTCATATAGCCCTTATAACATTTAAAATGCTATTTTTTATTTATCCCCTTTCTTAATCCTAATAAGATTAAAGGCTCCCCTTAAGTTAAGCTAAATAAATATCCTTGCCCCTTATAAGCAATCCTTTAAGTCATCCGTTAATGGCAATAGGAAATGGTCTTTAATTATAATCTTATTTAATTTCCTATAATTTACATATAGTCTTAGCTCCCCTCCTTTTTTAAATATAAATAATATCGGGCTAGCTGCCGGTGACTTAGATAATTATATAAACCCTTTTTTTAGATTTTCATTAATATATTCCTTAAGCGTCTTTTAATCTTTTATAAAAAGTTTATATATAATTTTAAATAATGGTATCTTTTCCTTTATAATCTCAATTATATAATCCTATGATTTATGTGCTAATAATGCTTTTAGGCCTACTTTATCCTAAAATAGTTTATTAAACTCTTTATATTCCTTAGGTATTTTATTTAATAATAAACCCTAAAATAGGTGTTTTAGCTCTTTTATAAAAGTGGCGCATGCTTTTTGCTAGCTAAGTTCTAAGTTCTTATATCTAACCTATAGCGTTTTATTATATAAGCAACTCTTAAGGATAACTATCCTTATTTTTCAATTAATAGTGGGTTTATGCTATTTTAGCCATAGCATCCCGAGAATAATTTAATATTATCCTATTTTAATAATATTAAATTATATCTCCTCCTTATATTCTTCCTTTATCTTCATATGGGTTAGCACCATTTGCACATTAATTAACCTTCCTTAATTATTAATTAATAATCCATTAATTATTAATAATGAATATAAGTCCTTAGCGACCCTAATTAATATATTAATAAGTAATACGGTTTCTAATAATATAAAGTTTCCTATTGCTTTATAATTTATTATTACTTTAATTAATTCTTTATATCCCCTTAAATATACGTTTATATATAGCTATTTTTCGCTCGGTCCTTTCGTGGTGCATATCTCGCCCTTAATAATCCTTATTTTATAGCTAGGGTCTTTTCTTACCTTTTAGCTTTTATTTACTTTACGGATTTCCATATCCGTTTATATTATAGTCATAAGCTCATTATAAGAGCAGGATAAAGAATACATCTTCTCTTAATAATTCTAAGAACCGCGTAAGGGAAATCATAGGGAAAGGTCACGTGATGGATCCCTGGATCCTTATAAGCGAGATAATAAAGGGGGATCCACGGATTTAGCCTTAAGGGATCTTGGGATCTAATTAAAAACGAAGGTTTTATATAAGATTAGCACTTTTGCTATTAAATAAGAGCTTTATGCTTAACTTTAAATAATATTCTTATACTTAATAATATTATAATTAAAACGTCTTCGTGATATACCTATCCCTTACCTAAAATCCTTATATAAGCATTGGCTATATAATAATTATTATACTTTAAGCACCTTTTTAAGGGATACCGATTTACTTAAATAGCATATCCGGCAAAGCATTAGCAAATATACTTAATCCTAAGAGTAGCGTTATAGGAATATTATTATTATTATAAAAAATAGACAATAATATTCCTATAAGGGATAATAGCTTAAGCATTACCGAATTTAACGCGTAGCTAAAGGAAATATTTAGGGTTAAGCTATTAGACACCTTTATAGGGAATCGGAAGGAGTTAGAGGTCTTCCTATTATAAGTGGAACTCTATATCCACTTTAATAATAATAAGTTCCCCACAAATAAAAGTTACGCTTTATAAACGTTTTCCTATCTCTAAGGAAAAGCTATAAAGTGGGTTTAGCCCTTTTTAATAAATTATTTTAAATATTTAAATACCTATAAAGCTATAATAATTACGCAAAATATATTTAGGACGTGAAAAGGATTTAAGAAGGAAATTAGGAGGATATTTAGGGATATTAATAAGATTAAGATAGCGGAAACCCACCTATATATATTAAAATAAACTAGGAGTATTATTAACTATTTTATAGACTTTTAAAAATATATAAATTAGATTAAATAGGATATAAGAGCATTAATAAGCCATTATAAATGAGGATTAAAACTATATATTAGCATAGAACTTGCTTATATAAAGAAACCTCTATAAGATATAATATTATTAATTAAATATATTATATAAATTAATAATCGCATATATGAGTTTTATTAAGAATAGCGTTCCTAAGGATATGATAAGAGGGATTATTAGGCCAATTCGGGCAAATAAAGGGGGAAAGCATAAGAAAACCGTTAGTTAAACCTAATAGAATTAGATGCTACTTCCTAAAGTAATTAAGGAAGATTTAAGCTATTGCCGGAGGTTATAAAGTCACGATGAGAAAAGGGATTTTACTTTAATTATAAATTCCTTAGTCATATTATATTAGCATATAAAGGAGAAAAGAAAGGGAATTAAAAGGGAAGGAAAACCTTAAATGCCGCGGAAAGGGGAGCACCCCGAGCTATAAAAACTCTAATACCTATAAAATTAAAGGAAGCTTATATAATTAAGCGATAGCCTAATATTTATTAGATAATAGAGGAATAATTAAAGGAAGCCAAGATTAATACTTAATTAAAACCCGACGTTTAGGATAAAGAGCAAGGAATTAAACGTAAGGCATTTAATAAAGGAACTTGGCACATAGACTTTAAAGATTAATATATTGCCAAGTATTAACTCTATAAGAGGGTTTATTAAAAAGACCCTTAAGTAAGAGAATTATAGGAGGTAATTTAAAGAGAAGATATTCTAATCCACTAAAGCCGAGAATAGCAATTAATAGGAATTAGAGACGATGAAATGGTTATATTTAAAGAATCATTTAAGGTCGAATTAAGAGAACCGGCCTAAGGCACGTTTTAAAGGCCAATAAAGGTTAATGAAAAAGGAATACTTTAGCAAAGCTTCCACGGACATAAAGCATAAAACCAAGTATATAATACTTATTAGACTCGCTTTATAAAATCGGAACCCCTAGCCCCAAAACTCTATAAGTATTAGACCTTATATAAATAAGACGCAAAAAACCGTTTTTGGCAAAATGATATTATAAGAATATTATATAATAAAAGAATTATAAAAGGGTCTATGGGATTAATACTTTATTTAAGAGAAATATATTAGGTCATATACTTAAACCCGAATACCCGAATATAAACGGATATTAAGACCTAATATATAGGTACCAAAATCCGCGAAGCAAATAAAAGCTAAAAGGTATTAAAAGACCTTAGCTAAAGGTTAAGGACCATTAAAGGCGAAATATGCGCTATGGAAGGACTAAGCGAAAAATAGCTATATATAAACGTATACTTAAGGGGATATAAAGAACTAATTAGAGCAATGGTAAATTGCAGAATAATAGGAAATTTCATATTACTAGAAATAGTGCTACTTATTAATATATTAATTAAGGTCGCCAAAGATTTATACGCACTATTAATAGTCAATAAATCATTGATTAATGACTAAGGAGGATTAATTAATATATAAATAATACCGACCCATATAAGAACGGAGAAAGGATATAAGAAAGAAATATAATTTAATATTATTAAGATAAGATAATATTAAATTATCCTTAAGATATTATAGCTAAAATAGCATAGACCCACTATTAATTAAAAAGCAAGGATAATTATCCTTAAGAATTGCTTATATAATAAAATATTATAAGTTAAATATAAGAACTTAAAATTTAATTAATAAAAAGCATATGCCACTTTTATAAAAGAGCCAAAATACCTATTCTAGGGTTTGCTATTAAATAAGGTACCTAAGGAATATAAAGAGTTTAATAGGCTATTTTAGGATAAAATAGGCCTAAAAGCATTATTAGCACATAAATCATGGAATTACGGGATCGAGATTATAAAAGGAAAAATATTATTATTTAAAATTATATATAGGCTTTCCTAAGAAAACTAAAAGACGCTTAGGAAATATATTAATAAAAACCTAAAAAAAGGGTTTATATAACCATTTAAGTCACCGGCAGCAAGCCTAACGTTATTTATACCTAAAAAAGGAGGGGATCCAAGATTATATATGAATTATAAGGAATTAAATAAGATTATAATTAAAGACCATTTCCCGTTATTATTAGTAAATAACTTAAGGAATCGCCTATAAGGGGCTAGAATCTTTATTTAGCTTAATTTAAGAAGAGCCTTTAACCTTATTAGGATTAAGGAAGGGGATAAGTAGAAAATAGCATTCTAAACGCTATAAGGACTATATGAGTATTAGGTTATGCCCTTTAGGTTAACTAATGCCTTAGCCACTATATAAAGGATTATAAATAATATCCTCTCACACCTATTAGACGTATATTGCATTATATACTTGGATAATATATTAATATACTTAAAGGACGCCTAATAATATATTAAGGATATTTAAGCAATGCTATTAGCACTTAAATTAGTCGATTTTAGACTCAAATTGGAAAAGTGTTTCTTTTATAAGATAGAGGTAACTTTTCTTAGGTTTATCATTGGCATTAATAGACTTAAAATGGACCTAGCCAAGGTATAAACGGTCCTTAACTAAAAGGAGCTAGCCTATATAAAAAATATGCAATCCTTTTTAAGATTCGCCAATTATTATAAGAGATTTATTAAAGGATATTCGGATATAATAGCGCTGCTAACCGAGTTAACTAAAAAGGACCTAACCTTTAAATAGAGTAATAAAGCTAATAAGAGCTTTATAAAGCTTAAGAAAACATTTACGGAAGCCCCGGTTTTAATTACCTTTAACCCTTAATTACTAATTAAGGTTAAAATGGATTCTTTTAATTATGCTATTAAAGCTATGCTTAATTAGCCTAATAAGTAAAAAAGATAATAACTAGTTACTTATTATTCCTATAAATTATTAATAATAAAACTAAATTATAAGATTTATAATAAGGAACTTTTAATAATCATGGATGCTTATAGGGAATAGAGAATATACTTAAAGGGTGCACTTAATCCAGTTTAAGTATTAATGGATTATAAGAACTTGGTTTACTTTACTATAATAAAGGAGTTAAATAAATAATAAGTATAATAGGCAGAGACTCTAGCTACTATTAATTTACGTATTTCTTATATAAAAGGGACGGAAAATGCTAGGGCGGACGCCCTTAGCCAAAAACTAGAATATCTTAAAAATAAGATATACGTTTCTTACGCGATATTTAAGGAAAAAGGAAAATCCTTAATATATAATAAAATGGAATTAGTGGCACTCGCTAAGCTAAGCATAAGCCCTTAGGATAAGCGCCTATAAAATGAATATTAAAAGAATAAAGATAAATGGGATATTATGATTATATAAGGATAATTCACGCTTAAGGATAGGATCCTATTATATAATAATCGAGTATTTATGCCACCGGCACTTAAGAAGGAATTTATTATTAAATATCATAGCTTATTGGCTTATAGATATTAAGGCACCTTTAAAATAATGGAAAGAATATTTATGGATTACTATTTTCCGGGAATAAGGAAAATGGTTAAAGAAATCGTTATTATATGTAATACTTATATTTGGAATAAGTTTTCCTAATAAGCTTTAAAGGGTATGCTAAAGTTACTAGAAACGCCTTTATAATTATAAAAGTCTATTATTTAAGATTTCGTGGTTAAGCTTTTTCCTTTTAAAGAATTAGTTATAAATAAGGTATATGACTCTATTCTTATTATTATAAATAGGCTTATTAAGTATACATATATAATATTATACCTAAAAGCAAGTATGGCCGAGGACTTGGCCTATATATTTATAAAAGTCATTATCACTAATCACGGGATATTAAAAGAAATTATTTCGGATTAAGATAAGCTCTTTACTTTAAAATTCTAGATAATACTTATTATATTACTTAAAATAAAGCATAAACTATTAACGTCATTTTACTTATAAACGGATAATTAAATGGAACGCCTAAATTAAACCATGGAAATATATTTATAATATTATATAAACTATTAATAAGATAATTAAGTAAGAATATTCCTTATTATATAATTTATATATAATAATATAAGCACGGAGATAATTTAGGTCTCACCGTTTTATGCCAATTATAGCTATAATCCAATAGCTTATAAAACACCTAAGCCAACTTCGATTATGGCTAAAGAAGCTATTATATAAGTAAACTAGTTAAAATCGCTATATTAGGAACTCATAAAAAATATATGATTCTTTATAAAAAGATTAATATCTTATTATAATAAAGGATATAATATGGAACCTATACTTAAAAAGGGGAATAAAGTTTACTTAATTTATTATAATATTTAAATAAAGCAGCTAAGTAATAAATTAGATTATAGGAAATTGGGATTATTTAAAATTATTAAGGTTAAAGGACTAATAAATTATTAATTCCAATTACCTAGGAGCATAAAGATATACCCGGTATTTTATATTTCCCTCCTTAAACTAGCACCACTAGGAGCACCACTTGCTCCTAATATTAAGGTTAAATTAGCCAACCCATTCGCCAAATATAAAGTGGAGGAAATCTTGGACTATAAGCCAATTAATAAGACGGTTAAATATTTGATTAAATAAAAGGATTACCCACACTTAAAAAATATATAGGAATCTAAATTAAATCTTCGCTACCCTAAACTCCTTAATAGATTTTATTAATAAAGTTTAAGTCCGCCTAAAAGGCCTTATTAAAAAGGTTAGGTAAAGCTATAGCATTAGAGGGGATAAAGGCAAGAGCCTTAAGCCTAAAGGCAGGAAACTAGTTATTAAGGAATGGCTCTAAGGATTCTGGAACCTATACGGGTTTTAAAGGAGGAATAGGAAAGGGTTTCCGGGAAACCGTTTTATTATATATAAAATAATAAATAGGACTAGACTTGACCTTATAATAACCACTATTATTATAATAACGCTTTTGCTTTATACGCACGCATTTAAAGCAATATTAGGAAATAAAAAGGTTTAGGAAATAACGCTACGTAAAATTATAATAATATAAATAAGGAATAGCCAAGCGGGCAAACTTTTTAATATATAAAGCAAGAGTAATACGCTCTTTCTTTTTCTTTTAAGCCTTATTTAAAGCGTTATTATTCCGTTAAGAAGATATAATATTTAAAAAGAATAGCTATTAATAGCTATCGGGATTTTAAATTATAATATAAGCGTAGGGGACCACGCTAAGCTTAAAAGGGGGATAATATTACGGTTATAAGCTTATTATAAGAATAAGATAAAAAATATGTCTTTTCTTAATAGTTTTAAGAATCGCATAAGGAAAGTCATAGGGAAAGGTTATATAATAGATCCCTGGATCCTTATAAGCAAGATAATAAAGGGGGATCCACGGATTTAGCCCTAAGGGATCCTAGGATCCAATTAAGAATAAAGGTTTTATATAAGACTAGCACTTCTGCCATTAAATAAGAGCTTCGTGCTTAACTTTAAATAATATTCTTATACTTAATAATATTGCAATTAAAATGTCTTTATAATATACCTATCCCTTACCCAGAATCCTTATATGAGCATCGGCCATATAGCAACCGTTATAATTTATTAGGTTTTAATATTTATTTAAGTTTAGGTATTTAGGTTTAAATATGTGACCTAATATATTTTTCTTAAATAAAATATTAGTCCTATAAATTCCCTTATAATTCCTTTATTATATAATATCTTTATAGTATTATTTTATTAAAAACGGTTTTTTGCGTCTTATTTACATAGGGTTTAATACTCATAGAATTACGGGGCTAAGGGCTCTGGTTTTATAAGATAAGTTTAATAAATGCTATATACTCGGTTTTATGCTTTATGCCCGTAAAAGCTTTACTAGAGTATTTCTTCCTTATTAACCTCTATTAGCCTCTAGAATATACCTTAGGCTGGTCCCCTTAACTTGACCTTAAATAATTCTTTAAATATAACCATTTTATCATCTTTAATTCCTATTAATTATTATTCTTTATTTTAGCGGGCTAGGGTATCCTCCCTTTAAATTACCTCTTATAATTCTCCTATTTAAGGGTCTTCCTAATAAACCCTCTTATAGAGTTAATACTTAATAATATGCTAATCTTTAAAGTTTACGCGTTAAGTTTCTTTATTAAATGCCTTATATTTAATTCCCTATTCTTTATTTTAAGTATTAGGTTTTAATTAAATATTAATCTTAGCTTCCTTTAATTACTCCTTTATTATTTAATAAATGCTAGGCTATTATTTAATCACGCAGGCTTCCTTTAACTTTATAGGTATTAGGGTCTTTATAGCTCGGGGCATTTCCTTTTTCACGGCGTTTAAGGTCTTCTTCCCTTTTTAATTCCCCTTTTTCTCGCCTTTATATGCCAACGTGACGTAATTAGGGAGTTTATAATTAAAATAGAATCCCTTCTTATATCGTGATTTTATAATTTCCGGTAATAACCTGGGTCCCTTATAATTACCTTAAGAGGCTATATTTAATTTTATCGGGTTTAATTAATGGTTTTCTTACGCCTTCCCCCTTATTTTCCTAAATTGGCTTAATAACTCCTTTTATTATATCCTTAAGAATGCTATTCCCAATGAAATTCATATATATAATTATTAATTTATATAATATATTTAATTAATAATATTATATCCTAAGGTAATTTTTCCATATAAGCGAGTTTTATGCTAATATGTGGTTTTAGTCCTTATTTATAATAGCTTATTAATGCCTTTGCATCCTATCTAATTTAATTGGCATATTTTTAAAAGTTTATAAAGTAATTAATAATATTCCTAATTTATTTTAATATATATAAGTAGGTTTCTATTATCTTAACTTTATTAATATCTTTAAATATTCTTTTAATCTCTTTCTTAAATCCTCCCCACGTTTTAAATATATTTTACGTAATTATTATAGCTCCGCAGGTATTTAAATATTTAAAATAGTTTATTAAAAAAAGCTATACCCATTTTATAGCTTTTCCCCGGAAATAAAAAGATATTTATAAAGCGTAGCTTTTATTTATAAGGAACTTATTATTATTAAAGTAAATATAGAGTTTCACCTATAATAGGAAGACCTTTAACTCCTTTTAGTTCCTTATAAAGGTGTCTAATAACTTAACCTTAAATATTTCCTTTAATTATATATTAAATTCAATAATGCTTAGGCCATTATCCCTTATAAGGACATTATTATCCATTCTCTATAATAATAAGGGTATTCCTATAATGCTACTTTTAGGACTAAATACGTTTATTAATGCTTTGCTAAATATGCTATTTAAGTGAATTGATATTCCTTAAAAAGGTGCTTAAAGTATAACGGTTATTATATGGGCTAACGCTTATATAATAATTTTAGGTAAGGGATAAGTATATTATAAAGACGTTTTAATTATAATATTATTAAGTATAAGGAATATTATTTAAAGTTAAGCATAAAGCTCTTATTTAATAATAAAAGTATTAGTCTTATATAAAACCCTTATTCTTAATTAAATCCGTGGATCCCTTAAGGTTAAATCCGTGAATCCCCTTTTGCTATCTCGCTTATAAGGATTTGGGGATCCGTTATATAACCTTTCCTTATAACTTCCCTTATGCGGTTCTTAGAATTATTAAGAAGCGGCGTATTCCTTATCCTAGTCCTATAATAAGCCTATGACTATAATAATAAAAAGACTTATAATAAAGTTAAAAAAGTTTAAAAAGTAAAAAGTAAAAAAAGAAAAAAGTATATATTATTATATAAAGGTTATTATAAGCTTAAAGAAAAGAAGTTAAGAATTAAAAAGGAGCTATTATTTATATAAATAAGCTTAGCTTAATCTTAATTTTTAAATTATTATTTAAATAATTCTTGCTTTAAGCTATTTTAAAATAATAAATAACTTTAATTATTTTAAAGTTTTATATAATTAATTAAATATATTTATTATTATAAAAAAATTTGATTTTTTAAATTACTTAACTTTATATATAAATCCGGCCGCTTTAATTAATTAAAATCTTAGGTTTATAAGTATAAAAAAATAAGATTATAAGAATTAAGTAAATTTATTTACTTTTTAATATAAACTTAAATTAAATATAAAGCTATTTTTATATATTAAGTTATATAATTAAAGTAAATAAATATTATAAAATAATATAATATTTAAAGAAAATAAAAATTAATTAAGGCTTTATTAAAGCTATTTTCTTATATAAGATTTATAATTTATAAAATTAATTATATTTTAATAAGCTAAAATATAAGCTTATAATAATATTTAATTAAATCAAATTCTTATAATAAAATATAATTAATATAATAGCTTTTAAGTATTATTATAAAAATTAATAAGGCTTAAGAAATTAATATTAGAATAATATTATTAAAAAAAAGAAATCTTATTAAGTATATAATTAAAATTATAATTTTATATAATTTTAATTATTTAATTATATTTAATAATTTATAAGAATCCTTTAAGCTCTTTTAAATAATTTAACTTTAGCATTTTAAAGAAGCTAAAATTTAATTTTATATTAAAATATAACTTATTTTACTTATTAAATTGCTTCTTATTTATACGTTTTATAAAAATAAAATAAAATAAAATAATAATTATTATTATAATAAGAATAAGAATAATAAAGAGTTAATTAAAAGGAATTTAATAAGTGCTTTTATAAGATCCCATGGTCACGTGCTAGTATAGCCTCGCGCAGACCGCCCCTATATTAGATAGGCTAGCGATTTATTATAATATAGCAAAGCAAAACGCCATACTCATATTATTCTATAATACATATGCAGATATGCCGCCACCGACAAAAGGATTCAAAATACCCGGTGCATCTAGAATGTATGGCCTATGAACTCATAAACTATAGCAACATCCGCCTAGGGTCTTCGATATACTCCTTGACCTTGACCAAAAACTGTACAGCTTCCCTGCCATCAAGGAGGCGATGATCATATGTGAGGGCCAAGTACATCATAGGTCGAATAACAATCTGGCCATTTACCACAACCGGTTTATCCTTGATAGCATGTAGCCCAAGCACAGCAGTTTGAGGAAGGTTGATGATTGGTGTACCCATGAGAGAGCCAAAGACACCGCCATTGCTGATCGTGAAGGTACCACCAGCCATGTCCTCGATAGTGAGTTTATTGTCACGGGCCTATTTTTTCTGTTAACAGAGGAACGAGGACAGAAGTTTATAGGTACTACCTTCTTGCCCAAGTCTGCAATTGACTTCTCAATGCCCACAAGATCCATAGTTTCTGTGTTTCGTACAACAGGTGTCACGAGTCCCTTCTCTGTAGCGACAGCAACACTAATGTCTACGTAATCTCTGTAAACGATCGTGTCACCACCATTTGGTCCTTCGATCGAAGCATTCACAGCAGGAATGTCCCTCATGGCAAGTACTGAAGCACGAGAAAATGCACTCATGAAGCCAAGTTTCACACCAGTCTTCTTTAGCACGTCGTCCTTGTAGAGTTTCCGGAACTCCATCAGCGAAGACATGTCAACCTCGTTGAACGTCGTGAGAGAAGCGGCCGTATTTTGTGACTGCTTCAGGCGTTCTGCAATACGGAGCCGCATGCGGTTCATCTTGACCTATAGAAATGATTAGTGTGCATCCTAAGGATATGAAATCTGACATACACGTCGTTCCTCGCGGTTACCTAGGGCTGGCGTGCTGGGTTTGGTATCAGACTGTTTTTGGGGAGACTCCTTCTTAGGTTGTGGCTTCTTCTCTTGTGCTGGTGGTGGAGTCGGGCTTGATTCATCTTTCGATTTTGTCTCGACCTTCTTCGATTCATCCTTTTTCGATGGGTCGGGATCCGAAGAGATTGCTTGCTCCTTTGTTGCAGGTTCCTTGGGCTCCGAACCTGCCTTTTCTTTCTCGCTCTTCTCTGGGGATCCACCAAGCTCTAGGCGCACCAAATCCTGACCGACAGTAACCGTATCTTCCTCATTGGCAAGAAACTCCTTGATGGTTCCTGCTTCGGGAGCATTGACTGATATATCAATCTATACAAACATATGTTAGGGGATGGCATTAGAGAACAATCGGAAACGAACCTTATCTGTCTCAATGGTAGCAATTTCTTCATCTTGCTCGACAAAATCTCCAATCTGCTTTGACCATTGCTTCAAAGTTCCCTCGGTAATCGATTCAGCCATCTCTGGCACCTTGACAACTTTGTCGGCATAAGATCTGAACTGCTGGGCGACAATTGGAAATGGGTGTCGCAATTGCGGAGAACGGTGAGTGCGCAGGAAGCGCGAAGCAACCAAGACCCTTCTGGAGAGCATGGCGGAGAAAATGAATCGAATTAGGGTGTGGGTTTTGGTGGAGAGAAAAAAAAGAGAGTCGGAAGTGAAAGGAGTCTTGTTTGCTTAACTGGAGTATCAAGACACGGGCACCACTAGCTACGGCGGACTCTTCCGAGCTGAAAATCGGAGCATCGGGCATAGTTTATCCGACCACACCCATTCCGCCAACCTCTGCTACAAGCTGAGGACCGCGACAAGCATCTGTTCAATTCTACATTCAGACATCACTGCCTCACCATACCTCACCATCTTGGAGAACTCTAGTCATCTCGCCCCAGGCTGCCCTTCCTATTTGAGATTTAGTTCTGCGTGCGTGGCGACCAGAGGCCAGATCAATTGTGCACGACAGTGCTGCGCAAGATGTCAACCAAGCAGGTTGTCTCGTAAGTCTTCACGGGCCCTAATCACTGTGTAATAAGGACAGACACTGACACGTAGACGGACAGGTCGCTTTACCGCCGCTCATTGAAACTTTCACTCGATTGGGCTGTCCACAGGTATCTATGGAGGGGTCAAGCAATGTATATCAGATCATTGTTTGAGGCCAATAAGAACATTCGGGATCCAAGACAACAACGGGCAAGAATTAAGACCGAAAGAGTGAGAATTTCAACTGATTGGAAATTAGGCTCTATTTCAGGAGACTGAGGATCTGCTTGAGAAATGGAAACATCCAGATCCATATCATGCACCGACTGCTCCAGGAGGTTAGTCCACATTGCCATTTACACCTGGGTTATTAAGAACTGCTGCTCATCCGTATAATACAGGCTCCAAGTTTGAGAGGAACCTCCCAGCCCCAATTCTCGATCGTAGGTCACTCGACATATTTTAGTGTTGTTACGATACTTACTCAAGGTAGCACCACCCCACCGAACCATGTAGATACACAGCGGGGACAACGGATATTCTGATATTTGTACATAAGGCAAGAATGGATCCATTGGAAAACTGCACACTACTGGCCTCCTTTGAAATTGATCGAGACACTTATAACTTTTGCTTTAAATGAAAAGTGAGGTGTTCGAGGAGGCGTTCAAGTAAGGGAGTCGATTTTGGCGCACAGTGTGTATTCGCAATTGTGATGTACTTTAAAATGCAAATTTGATACACTTTCGGCCCTGCAAAATTTGGATTTGAATATCTGATCATCTGTTGTTGTTCAATACAATTAGTAGCAAACACTAATGTCCAATTTAATTGGACATTGCCTAGCTGGTGAGAGAAAGGTAGTATGTGTTGTGCATAAGATTCTCCAGTCTGCACCTCCAGAGACGAGGACGGAAGTTATCACGCAAGACCACGAAAACTGAGATAGAAGGTGTAGTTATCGGTTTCTCATAAGATTGATCACAGAAAGCAATCCTTTATCCATTGCCATGGATTTTAATGTACAACCAGAACGCGGAAAAAAGCAGCCGTGAACCCAGACCCAGACGACACCCCATTATCATGAAAACAGACCATCAGAAACCCATCCAGCCAAAAACAAAAACTTATAGCTCTTGACTGGCAGTCTTTCCACCCTTGGCAGTCTTCTTTGGCAAGAGATCTAGAGTCTGTTAGCTCGTGTTTCAAGACAGAAGCATATGGAAACTCACTTTGGTGGATGTTGGGCAAGACACCACCCTGTGCGATTGTGACGTGTCCGAGGAGCTTGTTCAACTCCTCATCATTACGGATGGCGAGTTGGAGATGGCGAGGAATGATACGGGTCTTCTTGTTATCACGGGCAGCGTTACCAGCCAACTCGAGAATTTCAGCCGCAAGGTATTCCAGGACAGCTGCGAGGTAGACGGGAGCACCTGAATGCATGTTAGAAACCCGTGTAGAAACGCGTTGAATAATGCGCAAACTCACCAGCACCAACACGCTGAGCGTAGTTACCCTTTCTCAGAAGACGATGAACACGACCAACTGGGAATGCGAGACCCGCCTTGGATGATCGGCTGTGAAAAATCAGTATAATGCTTCGAAAAATAGAAGCCGAATCCAAATGATGCGCCGATGGACACCGACGCGTCAAAAGCTTCAAAATAGGTGAAAAAGAATTAAAGACTTACGATTGCGCGTTCTTTGAACCGCTGGCCTTTCCTCCTGATTTTCCTCCAGTCATTTTGATTGATTTTGTTGTTGATGGAAATGGATAAGTTTCGGTATTGGAATAGAGTTCTGGACGTGATGTCGAAGTGGAAGATGTCGCGAGTGATGTGGTTGATTGATGGGAAGGAGGAAGAGATGGAGATGGAGAAACCGGCAGGCTTATAAACTGTGGTGGTGCTGCGGTGATCAAAATGTAGCAGGCGCGACGCTTTCGCGCTAAGCTTCTTCCAGCCATGGGTGAATCGCATCTGTAGTGGGATCAGGCAGGAAAAGCTATGACCAATAAGATGCCACTAAAGCACTAGCGACACACTCCAGTTCAATTTACAGTCGCACCTCGAGCTTACTTCACCCCCAGCTTCACCTCCAATCTGCCGCAAGCCACACCCTCTGCTGGAGCTGCACCCTCACAAGGCTGAAGGCTGTGGAGTAGGTACCTTACCTGCCTACTTACATAGCGTATCAGCTGCCATCAACTGTCATAGATATCCGAGTACATTACTCAAAGTACTCCTGTTTCTATTTCGCGTCTACTGTACCTACACATGTGTACCGCCACAATAAATCATCTCGTCCACGGCCACAGCATATGGCTTTTTAAATTAATTACCCACCACATTTCATAGAGCCACTCCAACTCTAGTGGTACCTAGTACCTTGTTTAAGGTACCATGTTAGCAAATCAATGGAAAATTGAGAATCGCCTCCTTTTCTATCCTATCTGCCTATTCGCGATGTGGTGCAAATTCAAAGACAAGTATAGGAGCCGTCATATCTGTGTTGTTTCCCGGCTTGGTTAGCATGGTCTTGAATCGCTTCTGGGCCTGCAGGCATTTCTTATATCCATTCCATGCAAAATACCTTCTGCAGCAGTAAGTACCTGAGGGGTCATGAACGCCGCCACACTGGGCAAATGAGTGGTCCCATTGTGAACAATATAAACAGGTAAATTTCTCTGATAATTTCCTACACCCTGCCCTCGTAGTTCATTCCTCGAGAACTGTCACCTCTATTTGGAGCGAATAAAGGTAAACCTATATCTGTCCCACGAATCGAGCGTTGCGCTGGGATTGTTTTCTTCTGAGGGTACTGGTTAATGCTATTGGTTCGTTATGCCACCCAAGAATAATCCGCATTATTCAATATACTTTCAATCCAGCAGCATGCTCCAAAAGATAGCTACTCCTAGACGGATCTGGTATAATCGGCAATTTCTCTTACAACCTGTGTGTACATCTTTGCGAATACTCCAACAATTGAACTTAAGTATGATCCGTGACTTTCCAGGTCCCCGACCGAAGCAATGAAGAAATATCTACATGACTCCAAGTCGTGCAGGCAGTAGAATCTCCGCGCATGCAGAAAGATCAGTGACAAGTCAGGTCGAGACCAAGAAAGATTTGTAATTTGCATACCTTCGTACATATATGTACTGTAGAGAATAACATAAATCAAAGTAGATACTGAGAACACACTCGAAAATTGAATTGTAGATAGATGAAAAGCAAGATATTGGTAACAATATTGAGTAGTAATAATGTGATGACTCTGGAGTATTTCGTGGCTAATTGTGTTACTACAGGATGCCTATCTCCCGCCTGTCTTACCTTATGACAAGTGTGGAGATAAATCTTTGACCCTTGCCTGCCAAATTTACCTGGAGCCTGGTCAGTTGGTACTTCTGAGTCCTTCCATTGCCAGAGTATGAGGTGGGTGTGGTACTAACACTGCCGCCCCCACCTTCCTTACATTTCCAGATTCACGCCTCAGGCACCAAGCCTGTTGTTGTTTTGCTAAGCCAATCTGGCCAATCAAACCGCCTAATCAGACCTGGTCCAAGCGAGCGCGCTAGTTCGTGATGCAGCTTCCTAGCCACGGCGATTTGGCAGTTAAAACCTCGCCGTCCCCCCAACTTCTTCATTTCTTTCCATCAAACATCAAGCTCATTCACGACACCACTCACGTCCACCAACGCATACCATCTACCCAACTCATACTTTTACTTTTCAACTTTAAAAACCATTCAAAATGCCTCCCAAAGCTGCCGCAGAGAAGAAGCCAGCCTCCAAGGCTCCCGCAAAGGCCCCAGCTGCTGAGAAGAAGGAAGCTGGAAAGAAGACCGCGGCAACTGGTGACAAGAAGAAGCGCACCAAGACGCGCAAGGAAACATACTCATCATACATTTACAAAGGTGAGCAGATTTCCTAACCCAAAGTCGCGTCTCGGAAATAGTTTGATTTTGGACGCGTCCACAACACAATGGCGTTTCCAGATGCCTTCGGCATCATTGAGACGCGTCTCCGAATCATCGAGAACAAGCTGACTTTCATTTAGTGTTGAAGCAAGTTCACCCCGACACTGGTATCTCCAACCGTGCCATGTCCATCCTCAACTCTTTCGTCAACGGTAAGGCATCTCACAACCGCGCCATCTTTCTCTCGCGTACTGACGCGCAATTTAGACATTTTCGAGCGTGTTGCAACCGAGGCATCCAAGCTTGCTGCATACAACAAGAAGTCCACCATCTCATCCCGTGAAATCCAAACATCGTGAGTAACGCGATTGCCTCATCCGGTGCGAAGCTAATCTTTGCTAGTGTACGACTCATCCTCCCTGGTGAACTTGCCAAGCACGCTGTTTCAGAAGGTACCAAGGCTGTAACCAAGTATTCTTCTTCGACGAAATAGATTGCTTTCATTTGGGTTTTGTGGGATGTCGGATCTGCTTTTGACTTTGATTCATCTGGATGGGTGATGCAGTCGAGGTCGTTCGGGATCTTTGGGTCTCTTTTTAATGCGTTATGGATGGTCTGCTTTTTTATGGGGGCAAATGTCTTCACGGTCTGCTTTCGGGGTAACGTGGCTGTACAATAAGTCTTCGGAATAGGGAATTCGAGAAGACAAACAATTGAAACATGAACATCAAACAATTTTCGTTCTATGTCAGTGACAATTGACTCGGGATTAGATTGTAAGTCTTTTGGGGGCGGGGGCGGTGGTTTATTTCATATTTGACTCTGCCTCAGACATCTAGACCGACTTTCTCGAGAGCTTCGTCTTTCAGAACCTGATCATACACTGTATCCCGACTATTTTTATTGTTGTATTATCCCAATCCAGCCTTGGTAGTTTTGACAACATGTGAGACAGGCTGCAGAATACCTTTGTTGTTGAGAGCGCCTAGAGCAGTGCCTGAGCTCCAGCCCATCTTCTCGAGCATTGCGCGACCTTTATTTTCGATCCCAAGTTCTGGTGCAGAACCACCAACAATATCGCCGTCCCTGTAGCTTACACCTGCGCTGTTAAATCCCCCACCGCGGGTAGCGCGATGATTGCTAGCCCCAGATCGTTTCCCATTGACGTCCATGCGTGGGAGAAAACGACGCGACAATTTTGATTGGACTGCGTTAAATTTGTGCTCGGCAAAGACCAAGGTTCTGTTCGTTCGGTACAAGATAGGGAAACGTTTGTTACCAGCACCGGCGGATTTCGACTTCAAATTAAAAGCATTTGCCAGTTCATGCACCACTTTGCGGTCCGCCTTGTCCATGGGAGGAAGAGAGAGACTACTAGTGTGAGCTTGATACCATATGGCCGGGTCTAACTTACGTTGTATTGCCGCTGATAAGAAAATTCTTGATTTCGTCCTTGACAGCCTCAATACCCATTCCCTCCTTGTACTTTTGCTTCAGATCTGATTTGCCGCCCTTATTTCCCAGCAGTCCTTGTGCTCTCAGTTCCTCACGTTCCTGCTTCCTCTCTTTCTTCTTGAGTCTATCATTCTCCCATGTCATTCCCATGATAGCTTCAAATTCGCTGTCAGAATTATAAAAGGCCAACTGACCCTTTTGACCCTTTGGCTTTTTCTTGAGGCTGGGTCTATCAAAATCCATCACATCGAAGCCATCATATGCATCAGCTAACAAAGTTGCTGATGGAAAATCGCCTCGTGGACGTTTACCACCCTGACCTTTCGCGGCCTTGGATTTACTCGAGCTTGCCGCAAAAGGGAAGTTGGTAGTGTCAGGGGCTTCGTCTCCTGCATTCGGGTCCTCGACATCATCGAAGAGAAGAAGCTCGTCAGAACCCATTCCGAGTTCTTCCTGCTTAGTGAGGAGCCTAGCCAACTGCGTGTCACTCATACTGGCCACTTTTTCATGCATTGGAACCTCCTCCTCATTTTCATCCTCATCAGCCGAATCATCGTCGATGCCAACGTCATCAGAGTCACTGGAATCTACTCCGTTAGCTGCTTTGAATTCGGCAACTAGGCCCTCCTCCGCCTCGAAGCGTTCAAGTTGTAGGAGAGCGTTGTCACTAGTTAGTGTAGTGACTGGTACCCATCTCGCCTCGTCGACTGGCTGATCCTCCCAGACGATGAGATACTGTAAACCAGAGTCTCGCTCTCGTCGTGAAAGCACGGCTTGAACAATTCCCATAACCCCATCAGAAGTGCTCAAATCGTCGAAATCACAAATGTCAAATCTATCCCATCCACCTTGACTTAGCCCCTGCGTCGATGGTTGAATGGGTTCGCCAGACGAAGTTTCGGTATCTTGCCAAAAATCATTGTTTGAGCCACCAAGATCACGCTTATGGAACGAGGTCAGCGCAGATTTGTCATCGTCATCCATGTTTGCGAGATAATCAGCAATCAATGCCTCTTCATCCTCAAGCAGATCAGATTTTCCTGTAGACTTCTTGCCAGTACGGGGACCGCGACGATGTGCACGGGCTTTGTGCCTAGGAGTCAAGCTTTCGAACTCGACAGCAGAGGTCTCGGCAGATATTTGAGGAGTGGAAGAAGACGAGACCTCAGTATGACGTAGGACGCGCTCGAGTAGTTCTTCTTGCTCGTGTATTTTGTCTTCGACAATCCTGATCTTAGTGTCTATCGGATTCGCAGTCTTCGATTTGGACGGGGGAGCTACGGAAATTCCACGGCCATTGTGGTCTCTGCCCCTGAACAGGATTACTTCCTCGCTGGAGTCCGAAGCTGTGGGAGAAACTGGCCGAATGTGCGGAGGGGGAAGACTCGTCTTTGTCTTCAAGTCCCCAATTGTGTCAACAACAAAATCTGCTTCATACTGCTCACTCAGCTGTAGATCCTGGGTGTGTCCGACTTCTTGTGATTCGATGTCTTCATCAGAGACTCTGCGTTCAGCGTTCCACTTCACTCCATATTTCTCGTCTTCTTCCTCTTCAACGACAATGACATGGTCTTTGGCCTTGTTGCCGATTTGCGCAACTGCCTCATCCTCGTCCTCGGCTACATTAGGTTCTGCGTCATTGATACTCATCTCTGCGAGAGCAGACTCGGCGTCTTTAGGTTTCGTAGAGTCTAGAGTTCCAGCGCTGACGAAGTTGACCTTGGTATCTCTTAATCGCTGATCAGTGTTCCAAAAGGACTGATGGCGTTCAGTGTTACGAGCTTCGTCTTGCAAAGTGAACCCTACAAAGAAATGAGTAAATCGCTCTCTCTATCGTGTAATTCGACCACTCACCACCAAGTCGTCTTCGTGGAAGAGCCGCTTCTTGAAGCTGTGCGAAAGGGGACTCATTGCGTTGATCACCACGATATGCGCCGTGATTGCCCCGCCGAGCAACCTTTTTAAGGCGAGGCATGGTGGCCAAATGTTCCTATTCCACAAATTCAAAGTTTGATGTTGAGTAGCATTCTCCTGGAAAATGAGGGTGTCAAAATTGCTCGCCGCTATGCTATGGCGGAAAGTGAGGATGGAGTGGTGCTAGACGTGATTATGGATATCATAACCAGTCGGCATCGAAAATTAGGTAGCTCTCTGACCCTGGTAAATGGAACCTGGAAGTGACCTCCAATAAGGCGAAGAAATTATTGTAGGCTTAGGTGACGGCCTTGTACAGTAGGGTAGCCTTATCGCCGATAAGAGTCAGTGCTCTCCACTCGGCTCTCCTGGGCTTATCAAAGCCACACCACAGTAAACAGTACAGTGTACTTCGTAGCACGCACCTCATGTGGAACAAAGGACAAAGCCAGAGCCAAAGCCTACAGCAAAGTAAACCAAGGCAAAGCAAACAACCAACATCCATCTTCATATTCTGTGTCCCTACTTCTTTGTCAACCACCGTGTCTTCTGACGACTGACAACTTCGAATCTGCAAAGCGCGGTCATTGCCGTTCACTTTCGTTGGAGTAATACCGTATACACATAGGTTCCTACCTAACCTCGTAAGGTACCGTACCTACCTACCTACCTACACCTGCACACCCGCACCTGTGGAACGGCGTACGAGTTACCTTACTTTACCAACCTACCTATCTACCTCCTTCCTCACACCCGCGAGCCAGCCGATTCAAAGCAAGCGAAAAGGCAACAAGTGACCTGGTCATCGTGCAGCCTCGCCTGGGTATGATAATCCATCAATCCAGGAGATAGCGCGATTTGTTCCCTCTCTTCTCCCGTTCTCCCTCTTCTCTTGTCGGCCTTTTCGATCCACCCGTACAAGTAGGTACTTGAAGTAGGGTAATCTACATTACATTCCACCTTCCCTTCGACGCACGAAACCCCACATTCAAGTTCCCCACCAGCAGACTCATCGAAACTTTGCTCCCGAATGAATCTTCCTGAGGGACATAATCATCCAGAATGGCAGCAGTGGACTTTGGCAAATACAAGCGCATTGTGCAGTATTTCTGGGATCCGGAACCTACGAATGATGCAGCCTCACAGATGCCTGTGTGGTGCTTAGGGAAGGTTTACAAGGTGACTGAGCAGAATGCTAAAGCTGCTCAAAGTGGTGAATGCATATCTCCAGGTTCTGGTAGACCAGCGCAGCCAGCTACGCCACCTGTCAGCATACCCAGCAGCGTCGATTCTGCCTCAGAAAAAGAGCCAGCTGGAAATGATCTTAGCGGCTGGCCGGTGCCATTCCTCGATGATTTTGAATCTAGGATATGGCTCACATACCGGTCGAATTTTGATACTATACCCAAATCACAAGATCCGAAGGCCTCAGCTTCCATGTCTCTCTCTGTGCGACTGAGGAGCCAGATAGTCGACTCCACTGGATTCACATCTGATACAGGATGGGGTTGTATGATCAGGTCGGGGCAAAGCCTTCTTGCAAATGCGCTGGTGATGCTTCGTTTGGGTAGAGGTTAGAGACAGACTACCGTTCATGATACATGGCTGATGGCTTGACAGATTGGCGAAGGGGTTCGTCAAATAGTGAGGAACGCAAGATTATTTCTCTATTTGCAGACTGCCCGAGGGCACCCTATTCAATACATAAATTTGTTGAGCATGGCGCAACATCTTGTGGCAAACATCCTGGAGAATGGTTTGGTCCATCAGCCACAGCTCGCTGTATCCAGTGAGCCGCTCAGCTAGCCTTATTACTCATGACTGACTGGAAGCAGAGCCTTGACCAACAACCGCGACGCTTCCGAATTAAGGGTCTACATTACTGGCGATGGGTTGGAGGTCTATGCAGATTCCTTCATGAATATAGCCAAACCGGACGGTGTGAATTTTAGGCCAACTCTGATTTTGGTTGGAACACGGCTTGGTCTGGATAAGATCACCCCCGTATACTGGGAAGCGTTGAAAGCTTCCTTACAGATGCCTCAATCGATTGGCATTGCAGGGTACGATATTGTATTCCCCTTCCCAGGGTCTTCAAGTTACTGAATATCGTAGTGGGCAACCTTCCTCGTCACATTACTTTATAGGTGTCCAAGGATCACACTTTTTTTATCTGGATCCTCACCAAACTCGTCCTGCCTTGCCCTTGCCGGACGACATTGAAAAATACAGCCAGGAAGACATTGACTCTTGTCATACAAGGCGGTTAAGAAGGATCCACGTGAAAGAAATGGACCCAAGCATGCTCATTGCTTTTCTTATTCGAGATGAGAAGGATTGGAAGGACTGGCGTCGAGCTGTGCAAGAAGTGCAAGGCAAGGCTATAATACATGTAGCGGATAACGACCCTGCCTTGCATGGGCTTAGTTCTGAGCGAGACGGTGCTATCGATGAAGTAGAAACATTTGATGACTCAGACGATGAAACAATATTGGATGTATAAGCGATATGCTAGTACAATGTGGCACTGGAGTTCGGCGCTGGTTTATAGGAATGATACACTGCCCCCAGAGCTATAAACGAATAGATTGGGCCTTAGCTCTGAAGTACCAATTAAGGTGAACCGATGTCCATACCACACATTCTTGCCCCACAGATGAATCTTTTTGCTTGGAAATGGAATCAGAACGCCACGCTATATATGCACTGCACAATTTTCCAAGTCCCTCCCATAATCGATCGATGCAACATGGGCTACTGAATAATATTCACCGACTCTTCTTCTTTCCCTTTCCCAACTTGGGCAGGGGTCGGGCATGGGATGGGTTTGCTTTAATGTGATTGAACAGCATATTCTTGGACTGGAATGATTCGTTACAAGAGACGCAATTGAACTGTGCACGTTAGACACTCGAAATTCCTGGATGCCTCTAAAATATCAACTTACCTCTTGGCCTTCCTGAGAAGGCTCTTGCTTTGCAATCTTCTTGGCACGCTTCAGTTTAGCTTTTCCAAGTCGCGGCCCAGAACTCTCGGTAGCAGGTGTATCGTCTTCAGTAGGCATTCCGGGTTGCAATCGTGCCTCAACTTCTTCCCGGGACGCATACTCATCAAAGTCACCTGCAGAAGATTCTGTTGCGTCGGAATCGTGGCTTCTGTTGCGTACGCTAGCTCCCAAGGTAATGTCCGTTTGGAGTAGCCCTTGATCGAGATCATGGCTATCCAATTCTTCGGCCTTGTCGGTTTGAAAGTGCAAAACTTCTGATGGTTCGTCTTCGGCACCAATCCCAAGAGCCTCGAAAGTGGAAACGGGAGGAGAATGCTCGCTACTAGCTGTAGTGTCGAGATTCAGACGTTTGTTCTCTTTTCTCATTTCCCTCTGCAATTGCTGCACGGCTTTAATGTGTTTCTTACTCTTTTCATGAGCCTCATACTGTTTCTCGCTCTTGAATATCTTCCCGCATACAACACACTCGATGTGCTCTACCTGTGACTGATCAGATTCCTCAAAAATACCCTCTTCTTCTGCCTGATGGCTTTTGGCCCAATCCTGCTCGACATGTTGCTCTAGTTTTGCTTGATTAGCTGCTCTAGACCGTGCCGCTTGCGCAAGAGCGGCACCCCGTAGTATCCTCTGCCTCTCGGCTTCAGACTGTGAATTTGGTATATAGCGTGGATCCCGTTTCCTGACAAAGGTCACAAGTGACCTCACAGAATCATTGAACTCCCGGATGCCCTCTTCTCGTAGTCTCTTATTCTCCTTATCGATGAGTCTCCGAGTTGCTCTGTCTGGGGCGCTGGATGATTTGTATGCATCTCGCCATGAAAATTCTTTGACCGTGGAGAAATTAACCCAATCTCTATAAAACGGCTTTACTACTTCATCGTAATCGGCCTCCGAGGTTCCAAAATCTGGGTAGGAGGGTGCCTCGATCCCACCATACATGCCAGCAGAGTATTCTTCGTCGGCAATTCTGGCAAACGTCGACCTCAAACTCCCAAAGAAGCCACCTGGAGCATCTGTGAAAGGGACTTTTGAGTTGAATCTACTCATCAAGCTCACAATGTCTGATGAGCTGGTGACATTGGCACTACTCTCGAATTTATCTCCTTCTAGGCCGTCATCGCCCCTCATGATTGACTCCCTGTGAGAATCATACCAAGCTCGTTCTTGGGCGTCGGACAATATTTCGTAAGCTGACTGGACCTCCGCAAATTTATTGGTAGCATTCTCAACATCTCCATAGTTTCGGTCTGGATGAAGTTCAAGTGCCTTACGGCGATAAGCCTTCTTGATTCTGTGGCGCGGCAATCAGCGTCCTGAGAAATTTTCAGACTCTAATCAGGAGGGACTCACTCGTCGTCTGATGCATTCCGTTCGATATCGAGTACTTCGTAGTAGCATCGTTTCGCTGGCTTGTTATCCGACGCATTATGCGCAGATGACTGTTCTGCACCCATGTCAAAGTTGTTGCAATTGTTTGATGATGGGCTGTCACGGCTCAAGCAAGAATTTGAAGACTCTCTTTTAGGATATAAGAAGACTACAGATGAGGTTTCAATACGAGCATTTATGGCAAGCAGGATGAACAGGCTGGATAATTATGAGGACTTTTCCTTTCACCCTCGCCTTGTTAAGAAGTAAGCTTGTGAGTCAAATAAATAATTTTGGTGGGATGTCAAAATAAAGTGTGGTGGGGTGGGTGTGCGGGAGTCGCCGGATTTTTGGCGCCTTCGGTCTGGCACAGATGAGTTTGATGTGAGTGAACGATTGGCAAGAGAATGCATTTTTTTTTGGAATTTTCCTAGCTCTGTTTGCGTTGAATAAGATTAGTATTACTGGGTCTCTTGTAAAGAAGGTCAGCACAGACCTCTACCTACTAGGCACAATATCTTCGCTGCCACCTCAGGTAACGGTTTGAGGGACGCATGACAGTGAAATGAAGTATGTAATTATAGGGAAGCCTGCCCTTCAGGCTTGAGGTAGATCCTGCAAAAGATACCGTATAAATTCACAGCGAAACTCCATATCGATTTGTGATCATCAATAAAGACTGGCTCGTTGTAGTACTCTGGGTACCTATTGCTAGAACGCTATGCTTTCGACACATATGGGTATCATTGTGGGATTATTGCCTAGCCTTTAGCCCCTATCCATCCATTACCGTCAAGAACCATCTTCCCGTCTGCCCCTCAGCGTCATTACATCACAATACACTTCGTCTCGGAGGGGTGTTTGTACGTGGGTCCAAATATGGCTATGCCGTCCTCTGTTTCTGTGGCAATTTGCTTGGCGCGAACCTCTTTCGGAAAATATTTCTTCAGGAATTTTGCTAACAGTTCATCAAGGTTATCTAGAAATAATCAGACCACAGGAATACCAGGAACTACACTCGTTTCGATCTAACCATTCACCCTAGTATACGATGCTTGACAGAGACTTACCTGTGTCGGCCTCCAACAAGACATTGACTCTGCACATTGGACAACTTCTGGTCCTCATATCTTGCAGTTTAACCACGCAAGCAATGCACATAACGTGGTTGCAGGCCAGCCGTACTGGTCGCCAGGCGATGTCCGAGCATATAGGACACAGATGATCCTCGAGTTGAGGAACGATCATGACCAGGTCCTGCGTGACTTGGGCACATACTGCCTTCGCCATTGTCTCAGACATGATGGTGTTGGATCTTAAGACCATGGGGAAAGTCTTGGCCACCCCGAGCTTCGTTCTCTTATCAAATTCTCCGACGTGTTAGTAAGTAGAATATTTCTACGGGTAGGAAACCAAGGAGAGACTCACTCTTGAGTATTTTTGTGATCGCCTTTTGATTGATCTCCTGAAATTTCAGATTCGTCAAGATGTTTATATTGATGGCAATGAATTTCTGAAGAGCTTCATGACTTGCAGATAGCTTGAATTTTTTCACTAGTCCTCGCCGCATGACCTCGGTTTGAAACCACTGTAGTTGCTTTGCAGCGGTTATGCTATCACGACTACCATGATCTATCTCATGGGTGGAGAAAAAGACACATGCCTCCCGATAAATTTCGAAGAGTTCTCTCCAGCGGTAGAGGTCTGTCCTTTGGTATTTCGTAGGCCTGTTAAACACCAGTTAGGATCAGATGTCTACGTTTCGTGAACTAGCTAGGTGATAATATCAGGAAGATTCCAAAATCTGTATATGGCAATACAGTAGACGTACCGAGAAAGCTCTAAGACATCATTTGAAAGTGAGGTGATATCTTCGGCCATAGCCTTACGCTCGTCCTCCTGAAGCGAATCGAGACTTGCAACATCTCCATGAAGAATCTCGAAGAACTCAGCGTCGAAAGTCAGTGGAATCTCAACCTCTCGAATATCTGGTCCCTCCTCCGGAGAATTAATCTCAACCCTAAGTAATATCCTAGTCAGCCTCACACAAGTGCGAAAGAACGATTCCAATCGAATCGAGTCCTTCAGGTCAGAAAAGCTTACGGAGTTCCAGAGGAATCACTGCCTGATGAATCTGGCCTAGTTTCGTGCTCATTGTTCTGTTTTAAAGGAGGATCACCATTCTGTTGTGCTGCAAGAGCCTCCAAGTATTGCTTTGTCCGCGGACTCAGACCAGCATCAACGGCAACACCATTCTCCAATCGAACAAATAAGGTCAACTTTGGGTGCAGAGACAACCCCTCTGGTGAAAATTAGTATGTGATTGAATTTCTCGTGACTAGGATGTCCTGGGGAGACTCTACCATCAAATGCATATTGGAAGGTTACACCACTGTCCTTGCGTAGCGCACGTGTTTCCTCCTTAGATTGATGAGACAACTGAGCTAAGGTTATCGGATCAAGCCCAAGAGTAAAAAGCTCTTTTTGAACCTAGAAAGGTTAGGTACTAAATGGATAGAGAGGACGAAAAAATGCTCCTTATGTCGTTTACTCGATTATCCGGGGGAGTAAAAATGAATTGGGGAGTGACAAGCGAGATTGTGTGCAACTGGAAGGAGAACAACAAAAAAGTACTTGTACATACCTTTTTCAGACACTTCTTTAGTTGACCATAAGGAACAGCAGAATCAACCCAACGAGCTGGAAAACCCTCCCTCTCTAGGGCTGCTCGGAATTCGTGTGCGAATTTCATGTTTGTTGGTGCGTTCACAGAAAGGGAATCTTCTGAGTGGCGCGTGATAGACTACCACAGTAGAATTGGGCTTTGTCTCACAAAGAGACAGGAAGTGAAGTGGACTGACGCACTAGAGCGAGCACGACGGCTAGAATCCGTAGAGAATGGTAGAATATGGATACAGTACCACAGTTTCGGGTATCTTTAAACCCCATATGACGAGGTGAGTAGGGTTGAATATCGAAACGGGATGGTCGTGTGTAAGTGAATTAGGAAGAACGGAGCCCACGCTGGTGTGCCAACGTGACTATTGTAGGTATGGACAGTACGTGTGACGAAAGGTAAGGTAGCAGGCGAACGGTGGAGCGGATCGAGGCAGAGGCGGCGGGAAGGGGCGACAAGTATTTGGGACGGAAGAAAGATATAATTCAGGAGGGAACGGATCTTGTTGAAGTTAGGCGATGCTGGGAAGCCGGGCAGCGTCGAGGAGCCGTCAAGAGTCGACCAGGTGATATTACCGATTGTTATATCGATGGAGGCATACAGACAGCCAACGCAGTTTAAATTCAGGCGGTTGAATGGTAAGGGAGATACACTGGGGGGCTTTTAAAAGTAGGTGAGCAAGACAAGACGGAGTGCACAGGCAAGCTTGCTCAAGGAGGTAGACAGGTAGAGGTAGGTAAGTTAAGGTATGCAGTACTCCAACGCGTCTCTACCTTACCTAGTTACACACCTCCAGGTACCTAGCTCAGGGTAGTGGTTGGGAGAAGAATCTAGGTAAGGTAGGAGCAGGAGCACAAACAAATAGTTGAAAAGCGAACTGCGGACGCGGAAGATATCGCTGGATTTCAAACTGGTGATGGGCTTAAGTTGAGGTGTATTCCCTCAGAGGTCGATGAAATGAATGAATGAATCAGTGAGTGACTTCCTTTAATCATCGAATTTCGCAAAACTGCTGAGTGTTCCGTCCACCGACACCGAACCAGCAAGACCAACATTTACAAAACGTGGTCGCCAGCTTTTCAAAAGGGTGCCTACCCTATCTTGCATCTAGCTAGAGTACCTGTGGTAAGGTAGAAAGCTAAGGCCAATGCTAAGGCTAAAGGAGGTAGGGCGTGGTAGAGTTAGGTAAGGTTAGGGTATGGTGTCTCGGGCTCAGGGTGGCAGATTTTCACATTGAATTAAAGTTTGCTACTGTAGCCGAGTTCCGAGTCAGTAGTTGGGTTGGTAGTTGGAATCAATTCATCGATGAACAAATTGATAGGATTTTGTTGCATTTAATTTCACAGGGTGTATAGCAGTAACTGGGTAGGATAGGACCGAGGGTGTAGCGCTGACGATATAGGTACATAGGTAAGGTAGATGTCAAACTGTTTATTCATCAACCTCGCTTTATTGTACTTTGGTACCTTGCCTCTTACTTACCTACCTTAAGGTCCCTGGCGAAATGTATCGACTATATGACATACCTCGATAGTTTTATGCCTATAGTAGCTACCTTATGTGCCTACCAACCTACCTACCTTATATACCGGGTATTTTTTGTATTATAGAGGTTTTAGAATAATTCAAGTACTCATACATATACAAGTATATTTCCTAGGTATTACCCTATAATATAAGGAGCTCGAGATACGAGACTATATATTAATAAAAGTGCTTTTCCCCTTTGATGAGCAATATATATTTATAATTGTCCTTGATACACTTGGTAACTTAGTTATCTAGATAATATAAAATCTATAATAAGCAAGTAGATGCGTATGTAGGTAAATTCGCAACTTCCACTCATCTCGTTATAGTATGTAAAGTGTAGTTATTATAAAATTCGAGTTCAAATTTGCATACCTAGGCAGGTGCCACACTTGTACAAGTACATGTATACTGGTATACTCATCTCTAAAGTCTAGGCCTTAGTCTAGATCTTTCTTGGCATGAGGAATCTTCATGTCTCTCAGTGATATAGCCAATCAAAGGCTACTGTACTGTCATATTTCATCTTCGACACAATTCACCCCGGCTCACAGCCTAATGCATCACCATCAGCATCATCCTGCCTTAGCCACCCTTAGGTTCCAGGTTGCAAACTGAATGCACGTGAGGTCCATTGCTCTTCGCCACCGCCCTTCCATTTGCTGGGTGGATAAGATAAGAGAACAGTGTGATACTGTACTGTACAACAGTACAGTATTCATCCGCTCCAGCTCCAGCTCCAGCACCATAGTCCAGGGCAGCTTTCGATTCCTTTTGTAATGAAGCGGCCGCGGCACCGAGACCAACCACCACCACCACTCACCTCATCACTCTCATTCCCATCATTGTCGTTACGTCGTCCATTCGAGATTTCGAGCATTCGCATACTCGCGTCCTAACCCTCTCAATCGGACAATTCTCCCCATTCAGAATTCTATTACTCACCGATTGATCCTCCTCAAGTCCTTCGCTCGCACAAACGTCAATCACATGGATTCATGATTCCCTGATAATCCCTCACTCTACCTGCGCTAAAGCTCGTCGTTAACCTCTACCTGCAATTCGCCGCTCCCCCAATTTTCGCATATCGCATGACTTCATCCATGCCGATTGATCCTCTACTAAATCCCCATTCTCGGAGATTATGACTGTGATATTCGAGAAACTCACAATCCGCAGCCAGCCTTCCGCCACCCTCTATCACCTTCCCGATGAGATCTTGCAACACATTCTCCTCTATTGCCCGCCACAAGATGTCATTCTCAGCATCCAAAGAGTCTCCAAAAAGTTCAAGCGCTTGGGTAGTGAAGGTCTGCTCTGGAGATATCATTGTCGGTGGGATTTTAAATATTGGGATGCAAGGCACAATATCGAAAGGAAGTTTTCATCCGCTGCTGGAGCTGTAGATTGGAGAGCTCTCTATGTACACAGGAAGACGGTTGATCTACAGACAACGGAGCTTCTGGATAGTATCCTCGCAGGTCAAACCAATCGAATATACAAATTCAAATCCATTGCCAATTTTGGCTACGATGCAAAGGATACCCTCCTGCGACATTGTCGTACTAGTGAGACTGCTGAAGATGTGCTTTCCAGAAGGTTGGTATTGACACCTGCCAAAGTTACCCCTGCTAATACTCCTGACAGGTACTATGCAAATGCAGTATTAGATCACGTCCACCGATCAAAAGCCTTAGCAGAATGGACAAAGCTCATCGAAGGCGAAGAGGTACCTCTTGAAAGGGCCCTGGGGTGTTTCGATTTGTTCGTCTTGCATGATCAGCACGGAGATCTTTTTGAGGCGGGTACTATCTTTGTGAGGCTCGACTTAAGGCTGATTAATTTTAGATATCAGAGTTGTTCGACAATCTTGCTTCAAGACTCCGACTGGAATATCCTGGCATTGATCAAGAGCCAACACGCAAAAGGGCACTTTCCACAGTCGAGTTTTTACGACGATATGATCTCACTGGCATGTCGTCGGAAGTTGCCTATCGAGATTTGCAAAACAATTACATTGGAATTGCAATTCAAGACCCCGACCATCCTTCGCTGCCACTCATATCCGTGGCCATCTTTTGTGCCCTAGCCAAGAGGGTTGGCCTTGATGCCCGGTGCTGCGGCATTCCAAATCATGTCCACGCCATGGTCTATCCCGTTGAACGTGAGGACCTAGACGGCCGCCATCTATCAATTGATGCTACACCGGCGGACCCAATGTATCTAGATCCCTACAGGTCACATGAGGAAGTGCCTCTCCACAGCCTCAGGATCATGTTGGCTGAATGGGGTCTTCGTTCAAATCAATTTTCTGAGCTCCTCTCGGATGCCAGTGTTGTTAGTGTTGTTCTAAGGACATCTAGGAATATCCTGGCTACTGTCCAAGAATTTAGAGCACAGGCAGGAAGCCCGAACAACAACGGCCACCCTACAATACGCCTTCATGCTAATCCTTATGCTGACTTGGATAACGCGTTCTACTCTGCTCTGTGGGCGAATTATATTTTTGGCAGCCGGCTGAGCCCTGCTGACGGAACACACCAGCGTCAGTTCGTGCCTTTGATTCAAGAGCGATTTGAACGATTATTTCCTGTTGATGCCTCACTTATAGAAGAGTACATTTGTCCACTGTACGACGAGTCCGCGGACCAATCCGAGAGTTGGGGGTTGCGAGAAGCGGTACGTGTGGTAAAAATCGCCGATCAGACTCCCAAGCAAATCCGTCTACGCGACACAGACGGAGCCCGAAACGGCGTCAAATTCAAAGTTGGGCAGGTCTTCCGCCATAGGCGATATGCATACACAGGTGTTATTACGGGCTGGGATATGGAGTGTGGGATGACTTCTGCATGGATCGCACATAACCATGTGGATTCACTATCTAGAGGTCGCCATCAGAGCTTCTACCACGTACTGTAAGTGAAGCTGAAATGTTGCCGCGTGTGTTGAAGCTTACGATCAGAACATCCAGTGTCGAAGACACCACCATTCGCTACGTAGCAGAGGAGAACATAGAGATCATTGAGCCAGAAGTTCCATATTCATTGATGAGTCTGGCCGGTCGGTTTTTCAAGCGTTGGGACCAGGAGAGAAAGGTATTCGTATCAAACTTACGGGATGAGTATCCCGAAGATTAAAGGCGCAGATCCGAAATGCACTCCATTCTAAGATCTGGCTGTATAGTTTCCAACACGCGCTTGAATGTTTTGATAATACCCTTAATGCTGCAGTTTCCCAACTGAGTGAAATGCTAGTTACCATGACCAGTGACGACTTCCTTCATGACGCCCGCCTCAGAAAGCTCCCGAATTGCAAGATACAATGCAGGTGTATGGTCATGCGTCTGGCGCGCAGCTTCGAGGTGCGCAAAGTCAATCTGCTTCAAGCTGTCCATCCACTGCCTCCTGAGCTCCTTTTGCTCTTCTGTGAGCCTTTCATACAGAGATTTCAATGCATCGTAATCTTCACCCAGCCTGTCAACCCTTGCGTGTGCTGCTCCAGAAAGAACGGTGCTAGAAATTACATGTTCCGTTAAACCATTCGCCTGGTCGGATGCAGCATCGCCGGCGAAGATCTTATTATCCATGGAAATTCGCCAGTCCTCCATATGGTTGGACAGCTTTTTTTCAACAGCCAACGACATGGCCATGGTCTCAGCGAGCTTCTTGAATAGTGGCAGGACGGGACTTTGGCACAATGCCATCAGGTTCGCCCCATCGTCTCCATATTGAACAGCCCGGTCTTTGATGTTGTCTCGAGCCACCAAAATCCAATTATCGCCCACCGGTCCTGGAAAATGTTAGGTATGAATCAAAATGGAGGGAAGGTTGGAAATCCGACCAAGGTTGACAGGTTCTCGCTGCAAGCCATCCAGTTTCCAAACATAGCCATCGATAGGGACATAGCCAATGAAATGGTATCCCGCCTCTTCCTCATCGGTATATGTCGTTTTCCTCCTGGAATTCGTCTTCGTCTTCTTTGCTGTCTTTCTTTTTGGGGTATACCTGGTCTTCAGCCATTTCTCGTAGTCGTTCTTCACACAGAGATCTGCATTCAAGATGTCCATTCTTCTGTACATGATTAATTATGTGGAAATAAAATACTCCTATGGCTTACGTACCGAGCAAAGGAGTTGTGGATGCTGCGGATGAAATCGTTACTACTAAGGCATTTGCCTCGATATGGTGGGGTAAGCTTCTCAGCTTCGGCCTTGAATTGCTGTAGCTCTTCCCCAAGGACGATTTCAGGAACATTCATGACGATATTCAAGAGAGCAATCGTCGCGCAAGCGTTGTTTGTAGTCTGTTTTATATGAGTAAGGCGGAATGACATTGGTAGTAGAACAAACCTGATTCGCAAACCACACATGCTTAGGACACGTTGGCGTGTCTTCCACTTCCTCTGCATCATCATCTCTGTACTTGAAGAGGAACACTAAGCCATAAACCGGAGCACTGAAAATCGTCAGCCTTAGATGGAAGATTCAAAGTATGCACGGCGTACGGAAGGTAAGATAATGACATGTCATCGAGCCCGAGAAGTTCTTCGATCTTCACATCTTTGACACCATACCTCCGCAGAACATAGTCGAAGAGTACCTGGTGAACATTAGACGGTTGGAACACAAAATGGCATATTTACTTACAGGGTCAGATTCCAATTCCACCCAGCCCTTCCACGTTCGCCGTTCCTCCTCAGTCAAAGGCCGCATCACATCATCAATTGGATCAGTGTTTACCTGTACAGATTTTCGTTTGCGCAGATTTCTTTTTGGGGGAGGTGAGTCGTGGTTAGTATCTGTAGGGCACATATCCCTCTGAAGGGTACGCTTCTGGGTATTTCCAGTCATGTTGAGGTTTGTTTTGTCTGTGGTCTGGTTCAAAGCTTTAGGGCTCATTCGCACCCTCGACGATCGTCTCTGCCCTCTTAAGTCCACACCAAAGTCTTCATCTAAGCTATTCGGCATGTTTGGTGGTACGGTGGGTTGGTATGAGTCGAAAGAGGCGAATACATTTAACACCAATCTTTTAGCGACTTGAGGGTTTGTCTGCTTGATTTGAGATTGGCAATTATGGATTTATGTAGTAGCCAAGGGCAATCAAAAATGAAACTTTAAAGCGAGAACAAAGACGCTCGCCAGCCGTGAGAAAGGCGCTGGTTTTGAAAAAGGGAATGTTGTTTCAGCGGATGTAGGAGGAAGAATGAAGATATTGGAAGGCATCATGCCAACGAAAGCTCGTCTTTAAATTTATCTGAGCTTGTCACGACATATGAATTTTCATGTTTTTCTCATTGCTTTAGTGTAGACGGGAGTAAAGATTTGAGACTACAGGAGCAGGCCAGATAGAGACAGTGATGAGATGAAGGCAGTGAAGGGACTGAAGGGCGAACATGAAGGCGAAGGAGGAAAAGGATGGTGAGATCAAGCTGGAAGGTGCTGGGGTTGGTTGGAGTTGGAGTTTGGGGGTTACCGTAGAGTACAAGCCTAGCTACCTAACACCTTGTTATCCAGGCGAGGGTACTTTACAGAGGACTTGAGGTACCATTCCTTCGCTTCGCTTCGTTACCCAAGTACCTTAGTTCGTGGAGCCTTGAGCTGGCAATTATTCGGCAGAAAAAAGAAGAGAGCAACGGCGCGTCGACGCGAATATTCAAACATACCTCTTCAGAGCTTAAGCCAACAACAATACAACTTGCTCCAACCTCCAATCTCCGCACTCATCAACCGCCACCCGTCAGCCTCGCTGCCTACGACTTCGACTCTCTGGACTCTTCATTCGAACGCTGTCACGTCGTAGTAGACCCAACACCACCTCGACCCAGCTAACTGTAGAAAATAGTTGACGCCTAGGAAGATTATGCCATGAACGAAACTCCACGATTGCGGTCGTCGTACCCGTCGACTCCACAGAGCGGTCAACCAGCCACGGAATCTGTGCAATCGAGCCAGAATGGCAAATCCAGGTCTTCGTTGCCAAACCTCCCAGATGCTGCCCCAGCAGCTGTCTCCTCAAGCACCCCAGTGATACCCGTCAATCTTATCGATGGACCCAGTCAACGCATGTATACATTCGCAATCTATGGCTTGCTACTGGTATGGCGTCTTTATGACTGGTGGAAGCTGGTGGAAGAGGATACTCATTCTTTGGGATTGTTCTTGAAGTGGTCCACCATCGATATTGTATTCTTGTTCGGTGTCCCTCTGTTGAGAATTCCGTGGCTTGAGTGGTCAGAAACTACGTCTTTCATGACATGTATCGCGCACACGATGGTGAACGGGATGCTGATGTTTCGGGTTCCTGTAAGTTTGCTCCGACCATATCCTCATTCCGTGCTAAAATCAATCAGCTCCCAATCGAAGGATGGCTGCTCTTCTTCGCGAAGACGTTTTTCGACAAGGAGATGTCAATTTCCGAAAATAGCGTCCGACCTAGCAATATCTTACATAACTCATCCCTCATAATGGGAAAGCAGATAATCAACATATTGCCCGAGGGGTAAGTCTGAGTAGGCACCGCAAAATATTTCGAGTTTCTGACTGATATAGATCTGCTACTATGAATCCGGACCGCCTTCCTTTCTGTGTCGACAGCGCTCACCCTCTGGCCCACATCCCCATTTTCTTCAATCAAACCAAGCCCAAACAGGTCGAACTCCTCAGGATTGACTTTGACACGAATTTCAACGAGACTATCGTACTCTCGCACAAGGAGGTCAACAGCGCGAAAAAGAGCCAGGACGACGGCATCTTGGCCATGGTATATCATGCGAAGAAACCTGGTCTCTACCGCCTCTCGTCAGTTTTCGACAAGACCAAGCTTGAGGTGCAACGTAGAATTTCTGATACGCTTGTTGTCAATTGCCCAAAGGCAGTTGTCAAATCAACCAACTCAGACAAGTGTCTTGGTGATCTCTCGGATCTTACCATGGAGATCGAAGGAACACCGCCATTGAAGGTTGTCTATAGCCGGACTGCCAACAACGAACAAAGTGTTCACCATTTTCAGAGCATTCAGCCCGAGAATTTCGCTTCCCCTCTTCTCGGCTCTACTGCTGTTACTACATTAATCACCACAGGAAATCACGACGTATCATGGGCTCGCACGCAGCGGATTTCTGTTCCGCTGAATGAGTCCATGATACCCGGTGGCCGATGGCTGTATTCCATTGACGAAATTCACGATGCCACAGGTAACGTTGCGAACTTCTCCTCTGGGGCTGATGATGGTGAGCACATTTACCCAAAGGGCGCCCAGTTGGAACAGGCGTTTATGGTCCACGAACGACCCACTGCACGTTTAATGGGGTGTGACTCGCGGAATCCAATCAAAGTTGCAAGTGGCAAGACATTCCAACTTCCTGTTGAGTACGGTTCGCCTGGCCGGACGCCTGATGACACGTCCCACGTATTGACATGGAAATTCTCCCCGATCAACACTTTGACAAAGAGTGGAGATCATGGATCTGACGTTACACTGGAAGAGTTTGCTGCAAAGTCGGCACACAATAAACCTACTATTCGTGAACCGGGGTTATATACTCTAGTCAGCGTGAAGAGTAAATTCTGCGATGGGCAAGTGAAAGAGCCTGCGTCTTGCTTGCTACTCAATCCCCCAGAGCCTGAGTTGGCGATTGTAGCCCACGACATCAATGATAAATGTGCAGGAAACTCAATTGGTCTACTTGTGGATTTGGACTTAATTGGTACACCACCATTTGTTGTTAGGTACGACATTATCACAAAGAGTGGAGTCCGCTCGGAATACGTTTCTGTACCAAAATTGCGCCACCAGCTTGAACTGAAGCCTACAGATGCTGGACACTACAGCTACCAATTCACTTCAATTGATGATGCCGTGTACAAAGGCCATTCGATAGGTGGGAAAGAGTTGCACTTGGAACAGGATGTGAAGCCTCCAGCGTCGGCCCACTTGAGGATACCATCAGGCCCCATAGACGCTTGCATTGAGGAACCGGTCGAGATGAATGTGGAATTTTCTGGCGAAAAACCCTTTTCGTTGGAGTACGAGCTTGTCCACGAAGGCAAGAGAACGAAAACAAAGATCTCGGATATTGACTCGGACGTTTATAAGATCAAAACCGATGCATTACTCAGGGGTGGAGAATATTCTCTTTCCCTGACTAGTGTGCAAGACAAGACTGCCTGCAAGATATTCTTGAATAGTGAAGCAAAATTTTCGGTAAGACGGCAACGACCCAAGGCCTCCTTCGGCACTATAGAGAGAAAATATCATACAGTTGAAGTCGAGGGCAAAGATATTGCACTGCCAATCCGATTGACCGGCCGCCCACCATGGAGTCTCAAATACCGCAATGTAAATGACACCTCTGGCAAAATTCTGGGCAAGACGGCGAGATCTACAAACGATGTTATCAAGGTTGATCAACGCGGTATTTATGAGATACTGGACGTCTCTGATGACCAGTGTCCTGGAACGGTCGACGTTGCGGCCTCTACTTTCGGGGTTGAATGGTTTCCCCGGCCGCAAATCAAGCTTGCAGATACTGCCGTTCTCATACCCGATGGCAAAAAATTTGTGAAGCGAGAGGTTTGTGAAGGCGATGTGGATGCTGTTGAAGTCAGCCTTATCGGTGAGTCGAAATTGCTGCAACTTGTGGTGCTCAACGACTCATGAATTCTAGGTTCTTCGCCATATAACGTCAAGTACCGTGTCGGCTATAAGCCAGAGCATGGGTCCAGCTCCTTGATCAACAGAGAATTTGAAGCGGCACTGGGACAGGCAACAATAGCTATGGACACCAGTAAGGCCGGGAAATATGTATACGAGTTCTCTGAGCTGTCCGATGCTTTATATGACCATGACGCGAAGAAATTTGCTCCATTGATACTCGAGCAGAAGGTCAATCGAAAACCATCGGCACACTTCATCAAACCTGGCCAGTCCTACAAATATTGCAAGGAAGAATTGGCTGGCGATGAAGTAATCCCCATAAAACTTGAAGGGACTCCCCCATTCAATCTTGAGGTAGATATCAAACACCAAAGCCGCCCAAAACCAGAAAGAGTCACTATCCCGAGCGTTGAAACGAACCACTTCGACTTTCGAATACCACACCGATTCTTATCACTTGGCATTCATCAGGTCAGTGTTCACAAAGTCCGAGATGCAAATGGTTGTCAGCAGAAAACAGAATACAGTGCACCCCACGTTCAAGTCCAGGTTTACGACGTTCCCACCATATATCCTCTGGATTCGCGTACGGACTACTGCGTTGGCGAACGCATCGCATACACACTCTCTGGCACTGCACCTTTTGAAATATTTTACACTTTCGAGGGCGTACAAAGGAGAGCAAAGTCCCCCAATACGACATTTCGACGCATTGCAGAAAAGCCTGGAAATTTCACCATCACTGGGGTTTCCGACAAGGCAAGTGAATGTAAAGCTCGGACTAATATATCGAAATTGATTCACGAAATGCCAAGTGTGAAGATCAGTAAGGGACGGCAGCTTGAGGTTGATATCCATGAAGGCGGGCATGCAGAGATCCTTTTCGAGTTTTGGGGGACGCCGCCCTTTGAATTTACGTACACCAGGAGCACAAATGCTCGGAAAGGGCAGAAGTCGCAGGTTCTAGAAACGAGACATGAGGTGTCATATGAGCATAGCATGTCGATATCATCCTCCCAGGAAGGCACATACGAGGTGGTGGCAATCAAAGATAAGTTCTGCTCCTTTTCCACACAGAGAGCAGAGGAGAGGAAGCAGAGGCTGCTCCAGTTTTGAAAAGGTTGCCCAAATGTTTAATATCATAGCGCGGCGTTGGGAATGGTCATGACCCTCGGTTTGTTTGATTATACAAGATATCTGTTCGAATACCAATGTTATACATAAGAGGCATATAGCGTACACAAGATTATCTTTGAAGTGCTGATAGTCTCATCGTCTTATCCTCCTGGCCGCTCCAGCTCCTTCAGGTATTCTAACTCAAACCTATACCTTCTTCCTTTATTCCAATTCAAACCCCAATTGATCTCCCCCGTGTCGACCTTCACTGCCCTGAGCACTCTCATGCCATCTAGTATAAATCGCTTTTGCTCCCACGTAAATGTCTGGGGAGGTTCTTGCCAACTAATTCTCAGGCTCTGAAGGTTAGCTCCCGACAGCCACTTTCCTAGCTTTTTGACTCCCTTCCTCACTTCCGCAATTCTTGCATCAGCCTCCACTTCCCCTGGTTTGCTGGTCCGTTTCTCGTTTCCCAGGTGAACGGATATGTGGATGTGTTTTATCGACGAAGTGAGCTCGGAGGAGAGAACCAAATCCGAGCGCTGTGTTTTGTGGAGCCAGATATTGTAGTCGACAGTAACGTGGATCGTCTGAGTTGAACAGCCGTACAATAGAGGTAGTGCCTCTGAGCGAATTTGGTGGTTGAGTAACAGAATATTAGTGGGTATAGGTTGGGTCAAGAGAATATGGTTCTGCAATTGGCGGGGATGGGGACCGCGGAGGGGTGGATCGCTCGGGGCGGGGAGAAGGAATGTATATATGAGTTGGCGAATTTCCGAAGGGAGACGAAGCAGCAGCGGTGAAGGGGCTGAGTGGATGGATGCGGTTGTCAAGGCAAATGGCAATGTCGATGTCGATGTCGCTGATGGCTCACGGGGCGTGCACGGTGTAACTGTAGCTGTAGCCGTGGGCGTGGCCGTAGGGGCGGGCAAAGCATAAGGATTTCGGGCGTACTTCTGGAGAGCCAGAAAGTGAGCGCGGAGATCTTGTTTGCGCAAGCCCCAGACGGCATCCTCTGGCATCTGAAGAATGGCTTGCATGCTTCGAAGTACTGGTGCTTTTGAGTGCATCGATGAGCTGATCCGGGGTGAAGTGCAAATACGTTTGGCAGGGGGGACGTGGTGAGAGTGTGAATGGGAGCGAGGGTGAGGATGGATCGATTCTGCATCTGAATTTGATGTTGGTACATGGGTTGGTGAAGTTATTGATGTGGACATCGAGGCAGGAGGTAGTGAGGGAGCAGGACCAGTCATGGCTAAAGGGACGAATTGGCAAAGGATTGTGCTGGAGAGAGTAATCACTAGCCGCTCTGCATCGAGATACAATCCGATCCTGGGCTTCACTCGAGCTGTCTCATCCAGATCCAGAATATTAGCACTTGGAAATTGCCTATGAGGTGTGGTGGTACAATGTCGCAGATATGTAATGGCAGATTGGGATAAGAATGAGACCGATTGGACGCTGGATCCAGACTCTCAGCAGTTGACGTCGAGTGTTGTTTCGCGAGACCAATGTTTGTTTTTAAGTCTTCGCAGACAGTCTAGGAGGAAATAGATCCATCAGATAAGATTAGCCTGGCCTGGACCTGCAGGTAGACCGGCATTTCGTGGACTTCTAGAAGTCTCACATCAAGAGTTTCTTTTAACAGGTCACCTTTTCCGTGCTAGTCGGCATACATTTCCTTGGCTTGAACGTTCTAGATAATTTCCTGCAGAGGAACGTGTTTGTGTAAAGTATCCAATTCTTGAAGCTGTTATAAATATACCGAATGTGCTTTTACTCCCTCCGAGTGTGACGTAGATGGTGCATAGAGGCAAGCACTCAAAAACATATCTTGGCCACAGTGATTCTACCTGTCAATGACAATCAATTTTGCTCCATGCCCGATGTTTCGTCGGATTCTATAGAGTTTCAAGCTTTCAACAGCTTGTACTTTATGAGAATCCATCGGATTGGTGAGGTTCGTCTCATTTGATAGTCTACCCTCGATAGCGTGGACAACCTCATCCAGCAATGCCTGCATTCATTTGCATACATAGAAAACAAACCCAAAACGCCATATTCATACAACTCGCAAGATACCCAGTGGCTTATACTGCATGGACTCTGACCTTAACCCCATTTCCACTGCAATTGGTGAGCGTAAGATTGTGCCGTACTACCGGATCCGTCTCCAACGACTCCATCTTATCGAAGCGTTGGAGGAGACGGACGGTAACATAGCTACTTTCGGTCAGAGCAAATTGCTGTCCAATACAGATTCGAGGGCCGCCATTGAACTATTGACGTTAGTCGGGCTCGGAGGAAGTACAAAAGGGCCCTGTCGGCCATTTGAAGACAAAAGTTGACACGATTCTAGCGCAGTACGAATCTCCATAGTGAGATCTTGGACTTTCGATGAAACTTACCGGGAGAAACTCCCAACCCACCCTCCGGCCTTCCCACCGTTCTGGCTTGAATTCATCGGCGTCTTCCCCCCATATATCTCTTCTGCGATGCATAGCATGAACGGAGTAGTCCACCATTGTACCTTTTGGGACAAATATCTTCGACTGCCCATCTCTTCCTCCTCCCCTGGGCAGGGTTGTGTTCTTATTCGCAAAGCGACTCTGGTAACGAGTTAGCTAAACAACTATCATGAAGGACCGGGGAAGTGGGGGCGTTTACAGCTGAACTGTCTACACGATATCTTGATATGAGAAATTAGACTTACATTGATAGGTACCACAGGATATAGCCTCAACGCTTCATTGTTACAATATTGCAAAAACTGGCAACTCTTTAGCTGGGAAAAGGTAATCTCAGATGGATTATCGTAGGTTCCAAATTGCTCAACAACAACATCTCGTAATTTCTTGTATCGAGCTGGATCTCGAGCAAGACACATGAACAGCCACCCTAAAAGCGATGCGGTTGTATCCCGACCCGCAAGCAAGATATGGAGCAATTGTGAGCGAAGTTCGATAGGATCACGGGTTTCTGCTGCCAGTGCCTCGAGGAAAACATATTTCTGTTTGGTAGTTCCCTTTTCTAACTCCTTCTCCCGAATTTCTTGAGACAATGCGAGTCGAACGAAGTGATCGATGAATTCGTTACAAATCCGGGCAGATTCCTTGAAACCTGTTGGATTTACTAACCAATACATATTTGCGAATCGTGCCCGAGTCGCAAGCGCCATTTGCCCTTTGTCGAAAGCAGTTGCAAAATCAGACGACGGTAGTGCTGCTTGCCTACCATCACCGTGGTTCAGCTCTGGAACAAGGCGAATTTGTGAATCCACAGACTCTCCAAAAAGGAACTCGGAGGCAGAATCTAAAGTCAGTCTGAAGAAAAGGACTTGCAGGTCAACGCAGTCGGTCCAGTTGTCTGGCTTCAGTGAGAGATTCAATGCTCTCATCATGTTCTGCACATGGTTTTCCTCCAGATTCAGGTCTGACACCTGCTCCCTGGCAAACTGTGGACGCATCATAGCGCGCGAATGTTCCCATTCTGGGCCATCCTGAGTGAAGATACCATTGCCCAATAATGGCCAGAAGTTCCCCCTCCTCAGAGGGCCTAGTTCGAAATCTTTGAACTGGGTCGCAAGAAGTGCCTGTACGTTCTTTTCATCGGCGGTGAAGAAGTTGTGGGAACCCAAGACACTGTATTTATAGGTTATGGCACCGTTGTCGTATGTGCGTTGGATCGTATCGACTGGGAAAAGTTTCGCTTTGTCGGCAGCCATAGCCCGAATTATTTGATCGATGCCAAATGGGTACTTGTTGTGCTGTGTTGGCGGATCCTCACACTTAAGTTCCCGAGCTCTAGCAGCATTTTGTCGGGATATGATAATGCTGGCGATGATAGAATATAAGACCCAGGCTACACCAGCCCAAGTAGCCGCAGCCAACACTGAAGAGATTGCCATTTCGGTCTTGAGAAAGTGATTCGTACTTTGAATATTTCTCTGATTGAGTCGTTGAAAGGAAATGGAAGAAACAATGATGGATGGTGATACAGATTGTTATTTGAGAGCAATGTTCAGTACAATAGAGCAGGTAAGGAGAGAGAAGCTGGTATGCAACGTAAGATGGCGGCGGGACAAGAAGGCAAGACCGAGCTTCTTAAGTATGCCAGAGAGAAATAGCGGTGACAGTGACCTGATATAGAACAAAGTGAGAGAAATGTGGAACACATGACGGTTGCTTGCCATACTAGACGTTGACAGCGGACCAGAATAGTCAGGTAGTAGGGTAAGGTAGGGTAGGGTAGGGTAGGTAAGGTAAGGAATAGTACCGGTTTGATACGTCGTATGCAAGAGCCAACAATTGAACCGGGGACCGGCCGTGTTGCCATCTGGATAGCTTCTGGGGAAACGCATAGATAGAAGCAAGGTAGGTACAGTAGGTGCCTTACGTTTGAACGAATTGGAAGGGACCGGGAGCGAGCCGTATGGGGTAGGGTATACTGAATGTGACCTGTGGCAACTTCGAGTACGTGAAGAGTAGTATCTGAGTACCTGAGTACCTCAGTAAATAAACCAATTAGAAACGGGATAAAGGTATACCTTAAGGTAGTATGGGTATAAGGTATGCGAGTGGCCATCACTGGCATTTCACCTTCTTTTCCGTTACTGTACTGTATACCGTATGGCATTGCATTCTATCAGTAGTCGATTATTGTTCTGTTTCGGTCTGTATGGTATGGTAAGATATGGGCATGGGTATGCAAACCGGCCGGACGGTCTGTTGGATAGTATGGCTCGCAGTACGATGATGATACAGGGTGCAGTATCGATGCGTGGTGCGAGATGCGAGGATGTGGATGTGTGAATAATGTGGGTGTGAATGTGAAATGTGGATGTGGATGTTGTCCCACAGGCCGAGAAAAAGGCGGGGAAGATGCGAGGAAGCGGGAAGTGGGAGTGGAAGTGGCAGTGGAAGCCGATAAGAGGCGCATCGAGGCGGAGGCGATGATGGTACTGTAGGTAAAAGACCCTCAACCAGCCATTTCATAGGTGAAGTAATACAGACCTCGGCACAGTTAAACTTCCCCAGCATGTTGGACAGTACAGGTATCAGCATCAGTACCTATCAGGATAACTACCTAGGTAATCCTATCCATTAAGGATTGGCATGAGGTAAGATATCTTCAAGGTGGTGACGAGTAAGGTAGCAACTTCGGACACGGAGGAACCTGCTGCAAAGGCCATCTCGACGTGGTGCAACTTTGACCCTTCTCTCGACAAACACTTTCCTTTACCTTGCCTTGCCTTCCATTGCCTACTTTGCCTACCTATGAGTTACCTCCCTTAGGTATCTCACCCTACCTTACCTTATATTAATTACATAGGTACAAGTCCAGTACCCCGATCGTTTCTGCATCTTGAACCTACTATGTACACATACCCATACCCGTTTATTCATACCTTATGGAATCTCTCACCCTTTCCTGTTCTCGTGCACCTCATCCCAGTTAGTCATTAAGATAGGTAAAGAATAGAGGTGTGAATTCTGTATCTATTGGTCCATTCGGACTCTCATGCAGTAACACCAAGTCATATTATGTGAGATATTTTGTAGATGCTTAGATGCCAGTTGGAAATTCCGCCCATTCCGGCCCAAGTGCTCAAAGCAAAGGAAACGTGTGAGGGAAGTACAGTGCAGTCTGGCTAAAGCTTGCTTGGTAGTTCTCCAACCAGATCTAGCAACAAACTCTACATAATTCACCCATCACCTCTATTCCGACTAGATTCTCTGTCCCGCTTCAATTTTCACAAGGAGAGGTGATAAGTATAGAAGTCTTCAATAGAACCTTTTGATCTTCTACTTCACTCTACTCGATGAAGTACCTAAATACATCCCCGAGCTAGGCTCGCACCGCATCCCGGCCATCACGGATTGATGCTGCGCTACCTGATGCCTGGGCTACCTCCGGAGTTAATTTATATTCGACACATTCGAAGAAAGTCGACCCCTTAAAGAATGTTTGATAAAATGATACCAATTCAGAACAGTATCAAAGTCCCCTGAATAGGTGGAGCTTTTTCGATAGGTACTATATCGTCACTACTTTGAAATCTCTTTTATATACAATTATAGTGTGTATATCAGCCAAGGGAAGTAGGCGTGAAATCTTTAGCAAGTTTGATGTGCCATGGGCACTTACCTAATGATACAATCAAGTGGCTACTTTGACAAATTGGCATGGACTTTGGCCTCTGGTTGGTTATGTAATCGAGGAATGCAGAATGGCACCTTATTGGCTAAGCGTGAAGGTGAATGCTAAGGCAGGTAGGTAACAGACCACAAGGAAGCCACACCCACACCTCACAAACCACACCTCACGACCCAACCCAACCACCTCGCCCAGCCCTGCAAACCCGAAAATGACACGAAAATTCGCGTTCACCCGACGCGTTTGCTCACTCCGTCCAGCTAACCTCACCTCCACCTCCACCTCCACCGCTACAGGAGTCTCTGTCTAGGTAGCTACTCAGTGTCCACATTTGAGATAATATTATCTCCCACGTCGTTCAATCTGTCGTACAAACTCCCGAGTATCGAGTAAATCCAAACAGATTACCTTCTGCCCAAAGGCCTTTCATAATTCCAATTCCAGAGCAGACCGTCATAATCCAAACAACGCCTAACCCAGCGCCTAACATACTGGTGCACCCGCTGCATTACCCAGCTTTGATATGCTTAATACAGCCATTCACACCTACACACCTCTCCAAGCCAAAGCGTCCGAAGAAACCTTATCGTAGACATTATCACCCCCCACCCGTGCCTACAACACTGCGATCATGCTTCCTCGACGCTTAGCGGACCTGATAAAGACAAATACCACTGCAGTAAGACCGTTGAAATCGTATGTGATACAACACAAATTCGTAAACAAATACCTCTATCAGAGAAAGAGGGTGTGATATTTAACCTATCATGACATGAGATCCCCCCCAAGCTGCATCCCAAGGCCAGCGTGCTTAGATGAGCTGGTATTGCTATCACGCATGTTGGGGCCAGACTGGGGATAATTGTCAAATGTCAGGCGTCGTCGAGCCACTGTTAATGGAGTCTTGGCGGTTCTTGGAGTCTTTGGCCATGCGACTTGGGCAGGACTTGGAGTGATATTGACAAAGTCAGAGAAATCAAAGCCATAGGTCTGAGAAGGGGTACTGGGTGCACCACCTCCAAAGATGGAGGGAAGACCACCACCTCCGCCGGGGGTGGTCATCATCGACGAAGGGAGCGCAAGATTCTTTGGTGGTGGGGTTGAAGGGGGTTGCATGCGAGCACGAGAGGTGGGATTTGCTGGTGAAGGAGACGTGGCGAGATACAATAGCAGATCAGCACCTTCTTCTCCCGATTTCCCATTCTTATCTTTGTTCCGACGGCCCAAGCTTCCTCGATTACGGACAGGAGAAGGTGTGCGTGGTGGAGATGAAGTAATATTGAATGAGTGTGCCGGAAGTGTATTCTCTTCGTCGTCAGACAATGCAGCAAAGTTCGAGTGCATATCATCGGACACATGGCTGCTTCCTGGATAAAATGCAAGACCCGGGCCAGACGAAGTGGTAAAGTGTGTCTGCTTTCGTGGTTTGATAGGTGACGATTGGGTGAGTTGATGGTCTTTCCAGGAGCCCCGGACTCCATTTGTTGATCTGCCAGCTGTAGGAGAAGAACGAAATCTCTTGCGAGAACTGGCGGTGGAGCTTGGCTGCTCAAAGCTGTTGTGGTAACTCCGCTTTCGATATCCAGTGCTGCTCCCGCTCCCACTTCTTAAGCCAATCTGATCGGAAAAGACCGCAGAACGTTTGAGCGGTGAGCTCATAAGATTTCTTGAACCGGCAAATCGTAACTCGGATGTGGTGCTAGAGGATGAATCGGAAAAGACATCTCCACTTGATGTTGGACGTCGGCGCTTCAATTCTTCCTCAACCTTCGGCTCGATGATATCCAAAGTGAGATCCTGCCATCCTCGGGAGCTCTTGTATTGTGCGAAGGCGAGTCGAGTCTTAAGTTTGCGAGTAATCTGCAAACATTTATAAGTAAAAGGTGAAGGGCGAAGAAGACTTGAACCTTACCTTGCTCACTTCAGCACGCTTAAGGACAGCATCAGCCACTCCATCGGGGTCTTTCTTGTAAGGAGAAGACATCATTGATTTGGTTTCTTCTTTTCCAATTGGTTTGCGGTCAATAGAGGGAGGCCAAATTGTAGAATAGAACCACTTTGGATGTTCTTTATCGGGCCTAGGAGGTCGGCGTCTAGGAGTGAGAAAGTGGAAATTAAGAGTCGGATGGTTCAAGGGTGGAGGAATTTCTTCGACGAGGGATTGTGGGGACGGGGGATAGGGCTTTGGAGGTGTACAGGACTGTAAATAGAGGGATGGCAATAGAATGTGAGAAAGTGAAGGTTGGAGGTTGATCCTGAGAAAGGGTTCGGTCTGTGGTTGGAATCCGAGTGCAGTTCATTCCTGGCCTGTGAGGTGAAGCAAACGAGAAACGGGAGGGAGACGCGAAATCAAGCGGGCGTGCAAAGTGCAGGCAGGAGCTGGAGCAACCAGCCCAGCCAACCAAGCGAGGTGGTGGAGGTGAGCGAGGTGAGCAGGGCTGCTTATTCCCAGCCTGGGCTATTTTTCCTTGGTTATAATAACCAACCAATGACTTGAGATATATCATGCTTTATAATGACCGTGCACGAGGGCGGGTCTAACAATGTCGTTGAGAGAACTGCGAGTGCGAGATTTTAAGGAAGGGGTGATAAGGAGAGATGTGTTGGTAGTAATAGTTTCAAAGTCCGTAATAAATCATATCAGAGGAGTTTGAAAAAAAAAAAGATGAGCACTAATTCCTAAGCATTTATGTAAGTCATGAAATAACTCCTTTGTATGAGGGAATAACTCATTTGTAAAGAGGGAAGTGAGCTCGTCACCCCCATAATAGATCAGAAAATAATATATGCTATGATGCACCATCCATTTAGTATTTAGAATTAGTACAAAGAGATTGCATACCTACCTAGGTGGAGGACAATATCGAGTAACACATTTCGATATGCCATAACGAAGTTTTATTGTGTATTCATAGTGTTGCACCTTTCGCCTTTGTAATTATCACATTTCCACGTTCTCCCTAAAATTTGGGGTTTTTTTTTCGCAAGAACAAAGTGAAATATAGGTATCCATGTCGTGAGTGTGGAGGGAGAGATTCTCTATTCCAGGAATTCATGAAATCCGCAGGAACATCCAGTCTGCACTGGAGAATCCCTCCATTTCCTCTTCTCTCCAATCGATAAGTAAGCTGGGAACGATGTTGATACTCCAAGGTTTCTGACGCTCTTTGGCAAACAATTAGGCTTCGTCAGTGCTTTCATGGCCATAGCTTGCTTTGCTTTGCATTGTTGGTGATGCATCTGCGTCAGGCACGACGACATGAATTGAAACAAGTTCTTTTAATTGGGAGCAGAACCGGGTCTCTTCTGCCTTCCTTCACCTACCTCAATTTCTGATTTCAGCATATTCACCTACAAGTACTTGCCAAAATAAATCGACTTCAGCCTCCATTTTTTTGCAGACACCGGATCTCGCTGTACTAACTTCCCTTTTGCTACTACGTCTACCTCCGTACCTCTGACAGCAGCAGCTCGAGAACTGCTTGGACTGCTTCACGCACGTGTTGCAGACCTGGATTTTGGTCCTCATGTCGATTCCAGTTTGCTGGAAGGGGCGGGTTGGAAATGTCAAATGCTATTTGTGTGCGTGTGGTGTGGTGCCACTGGTTGTATATGCAATTCTTCCCTTCCCGCAGGTGTATATTGTGTGCAGCTGGACATGGTAATCTTTTCTTTCACAACCTGGCGAAAGATAAAAGTGTGAAACTAAACATCTCCGCGTCTGATAGGCTTAGGCGCGCTTTTATCGCATCGGCCAAAGCAAGACAAAATAAGTACGAGTAGCTTGTAGTTGTTGTGCAGTCGAGCCAATGCAGAGTCCGTGGCGCTCTTCAACTTGACTTTCCGGCGTTAGATACCATACCATACCTTACCTTACCTTACCTACCTTAGAGTCGTCGTGAGTCGTAAACCTTGAGCCACACCCACATCCACATCGACACGCCTCCACACCTTGATACTTTCAACCTTGCAGGGAGCTTGGCACCACACGAAGTACCTAGCTTTTTGAGCTTGTCCACTTATCGATTCACACTTCTGTTGCTGAGAACGTAGTCTGCTTGTACTACTGCAAAAAGACAATTGAAAGACTTCGAGAGGTGAGCCTCACTTCACCTCACCTCACCTCCATCCCACCACTTCCGTTCTGTTGCCTTCTTTTCTTTCTTGTGAGCTTCATACCTGCTCGGTCAGCACCCACTCAATTTGGTCACTTCATACCTACTTTACCTTTGCTCGCTCACGCAAACAACTTCGTGAGGAGGACTTGCTCTCACTGTACTGTCTCGACTGTCCACTCAGGCCCCAGCACCCTCGCCTTGGTTACATCCTGGCATACGCAACGCAACCCAACGCAAACCCCGGCCCCGGTTCTTCTTATCGAAATCAAGGCACAGCGGCGTCATCGCCTAAAATAATACAGGCACAAGCTGCTGCAGCTTCAGATTCTCGATTTCGAAAGGCCGGAGCTCTAACCACTACACTCGTTTGGTATGGACTCAATCTTGACTCTCTTGTCAATAGCTTCGTACAATTGGAAATATCTAACCATTGCGCAGATCCATAATGGCACCCTCGCGGTTCAATCTCAAGAATATCAAGAGACGCTCTCTTGCAAGCTTTCGAACGGAAAGAAGTACCGATTCTGGTAATGAGACGGCTCAATCATCTTCAACCTTGTCAACTACGGGTGCAATTACACCACCTTCGAATTCTTCCTCGAATCTTCCCTCAATCGCCAATGGCACTACTACACCTCCAATCCCACCTACTCGCCCAACCTTGAATACATCTTCGAGTAACAGAGCAAGCGTCTCAGGCATGTCAGGACTTGGAATGCTGGCACCGAATTCATCACTTCCTGGGTCCCCGTATGCGCCGCAGATACTTTCCATCTTTGATGGAACATGGGTAAAATATCCCCAAGAAAATAGGACCCACCACAAGAGAAGTTTAGCTGACAATGAAGTAGGTACATCAAAAGATTCTGTTAATTCATGGGCAAATAGCAGATCCTGCCACCCAGGCACTCGAGGGCACTGTGACAGTTACTCGACCTGATGACAACCTTCCACCATTCTCCTGGCCTGTTTGTGAGTCGCATTTCAAAGCTCTCATCTACCTTATGCCAGGTTCGAACCGACTGCGATTTGAATTTACATCACCGAAGCTGGCGAACAACAGTTCCAATCCACTTCATACAACAACCCTCCAAATCAATATGGTTCCGCCACTCGCGAGTCCTCCTCTTCAGCTGGTTCTCCTCCTCGCTAAAGACTCACCGGAGACATTCGATGCTGTACCGTCAAGAGTAGAGAAAGAGGGCAATGGATTGCAGACCGCGACGAATAAATTTAGGATGGCAGCATATTTGTGGCAAGCATATACTGTAAGTAACATGAAATCCCACAAAGTTGAAAGAGGACGGGAGGGTAGTGAAGCAGCGAAATCAGCTTGGGAAATGGAACAGCCCGCGACCTACAGCATTCTTGTCATAGTGGGCCATTTCTATATTTACTAACCATTTGCAGAGCGAACAGATGCACCGGAACAACCTGGGAAGAAGAGTGTTTAGGATCGAGGAGGAGTGGATGACAGGAACCTCTAACCTCCGCGACCGAGAAACCCATACTATGCGAAATGAGGCGAGAGTACATGTCGTGCGGACAGAGAAAACAGTTGCAGAACTTCGTGATCTCGAGCGTGCACAACAAAATGAGAAGGGAACAAAGAAGGATGAGCTTTTTGGCATAGCTCTCGAAGCTGTCACCAATTACTTCAAGCCACTGCCAGGTCAAAAGCAGTACGTCGCAGCCTTGCTCCTCGACTCCCACTGGGACAAGGATCAGAAGACCATCTTAGCACACGCGGCAGTGGGTGGAGGTAATGGACAGATTCAGCTTGCGATCATGGGATCTCATGCCTTGCAGAGTTACCCATCTTGCTTTGAGGAGGTGGTTCCAGCTTTTACGGATTGCACCCCTACCGATACGACCTATGTTGCAAACGACTGTAGTGAATCTGGAAGTAGCTGGGAAGCAGCAAACATTGGTATTGGCGCTCATTTGCATGAGGTAGGACATCTTTTTGGATGCCCACATCAAGAGAGTGGAATTATGTGCCGTGGCTATGTTACCCTCAACAGATCCTTCACAACCCGTGAACCGTTCTCTACACGGACTAGATCCAGGGGTGGCCTCGTATTGATGCAAGATGAATGTAGTTGGCATAGGTTGGACTGTTTGCGCTTTAGGAGCCACCCATGCTTTGCACTCCCAACAGATTCAGTGAGATCTACAGATGATTCAGTTCAAGCCTGGTTTTTGGACAATGGAACTTTGATACTCACGGCGCCATCGGGTGTCGCATACCTCGAAATTTACACACCTGGGCAGGAGCTCTGTCGCTATTGGCAAGAATTCGCTGATTGGAATGGAAATGGTTCAGTGCAACGCCAGATGAATTTGACGGAGCAAGACCTGAGGGCGCGCCTCCCTGACGATCTGAAGAAAGCCAAGCTGAAGCTGTCGATCAAGTCGGTTGCGGGTGGAAGCTGTGATGTGGAAGATGTTGCCTCGAGGCTAAAGGCCGCCAAATTGAAGATGCCAAACGGACGTAATGCGTTCAGAGGAAGTCGAATTGGCGTGTCAGGAATGAACGGCTCAACACCCGAGGAGTTGGTTCTCTGGAGCACTATCCATCAGCAAAAACTGCTCAGACAAGTCAAGGTGTACCACGGCTCTGCCGTAGATGGGCTAGAGTTTGTTTTCGAGGATTCTACTTCGCAACTCTTTGGAAAGAGAGGTGGAATCCCAGGGGGCAGCGATTTCAATCTAGGTATGAGATCTTGGTCCGCGTTGTGCCCGTTCTATACTGACCCTCAAAAGACACTCGTAGAGGTGAGCAAATATTAGGTTTCTATGTCCGAAGTGGTTTCTGGATCGACGGTATCGCCATCATCACAAATCAAGGAAGAAAATCCCCTACGTATGGAAATCCAACCGGCGGTTCTGGGTCAGTTTTTATTCCGCCTCCTCATGAGAGAATCTCTACTGATCTTTGTATATAGACACACTCTGATACCTCCCAGAGGATACTCGATTGCCGGTGTTTCTGGATCCTGTGCAGATTGGCTAGATGGGTTTGGCCTTTTGATTACCCGATAATCATACATATATGCATCATTGGATCATGTTCCCGTCACGGCACCATCCACAAATCCTGCGGTATGATATCCGAATGGTTATGCCGGGAGAGCCACAGATTAATATTGTATAATTGCTGTTGTTGTATAAATCGGAGGGTTGGAAACCGATCTGTGGCCCTCCAAAAAACATAATATCCGCAAGCAAATGCCATTTGCGAATCTGCGCAACAGCATTTGCAAAATTACGCAATAGCTGGATACGACCCCCAAAGTACATAACTTGCGGCATGCAAAAAACCCTCTCCCACCTACCAGTAGAGCAATGGGAGGGGGATGTGTAAATAGATTCACGACACGAATGATATAGAGTAATAATGACCAAGTCTATTCTTCAGATGGATGGCAATGCGTGATCAAGTAATCAAGAGTTATCTGAATGTAGCTCCAATAGGGTACGTTGGAATAGGTATGGAAAGCATTTCCTCTCATCTGGCGAGCGACTAATCTCATAGAGAGCCTGACCTGTCAATTCGAAGCTTGTAGATAACAGCAACTTCTGCACACCTATCCTACGTGTGCACTGGGCAAACGATGATCTTGCACACAGAGATGCTACGAAATATGTAGAGCAGGTGCTTAACCACGAAGGGTAAAATGACCAGGCAGACTATGACGAATGGCTCTAATACGTCAGACCAGAGTCTAGAATGCTTTTGGGAGCGTTAGAAAGACAGTTTATATGCTTTGATTTTGAGCGCTCCGAATCTAAGTCCTCGAAAATTAAACTTCTCCCAAGATGTTGCTCTCTTCTACAATTTCTCACTTCCGAGCTTGTCGTCGGCAACAGCCATATAGTTGCGCTAGTTGGTTGCATTCTTTGATCTGCAAGTCATCCTAGACATTTAGAATGGAAGAAACACGAAATTGTACGAGTAGCTCAGTACCTTAGGTACTTGAACGTCAGCGGCAGTTCTAACCCTGGCAGTGTCATCTTCAGGACCTGTGGGGCTTGCCTACGGAGGTACCTCGGGTGCTCGAGAGATTTGAGATCCTGAGGTGTTAAGTGTATTGCCTCATGAGTCACGTGACTGGAAGCTCAGCTCCCGTCTCGCTGTGGCGCAGGCGCAGACGCAGGCTCAGTGCAAGTTGTGCTGTTCGGGCAACGTCATGGAGCTGAGTTTGTGAATCAAGGCTGGCTAAAAACCGCATAAGAATACGCCCCTCAACCATTCTGCTTCACGCCCTCATAGCTTTCAACTTCAAATTGTCCTACAACCCTATCTCAAACGCCCAGTCCAGATCAATATTTCCAGTCATCATGTCCAAAAGAACAAATACAAATCATTCAAATGGCTCTGCGAAAGACTCAACTGTCGGTGAGCCTGGTATTTTCTTTCCTCCAGACTTTGAGTAATCCCAAATAACTAACCTTCATAGCTATGGACAAGCAGAAGAAGTTACTTTCGGAGGATGTTGGTCACTTCAGCTTAATTAAAGCAATGCATCTTGCAGACCTGATCACAGAACTGAACGGTATGCAATGAAAAATCGGGATAATCCGTGGGCATGAGAATTAATACTCGCAGGCTTGTGCGGAGTCATGTCGGTCTTCTCCTCTATGCGATATTGTCTTGGTCCACCTTCTGCACATGCGAATTTGTGGGCGGCGTTGGCATTCATGCCTTTCGGATTATTCTTCGATTTTATGGATGGCAAGGTTGCACGATGGAGAAAGAAGAGCAGTCTGATGGGCCAAGAACTTGATTCTCTGGCAGACTTGGTATGGGACTTCCCATCCTCTTAGTTGATTCAGTATTTTTGACTGCTTTAATAGATATCTTTCGGTGTCTCTCCAGCCGTTGCAGCATTCGCCATTGGTCTCCGCACCCCAGTCGACCATTTACTCCTTTCATTCTTCGTCCTTTGCGGTTTGACTCGTCTTGCACGCTTCAACATCACTGTAGCAAATGTCCCCAAAGATGCAACTGGAAAAAGTCAATACTTCGAAGGCACCCCCATCCCTACATCATTGTCTATTGCTGCCCTGATGGGGTATTGGGTCAAGCAAGGCTGGATCTTGGAGAATCTCCCACTTGGAACATGGGCAACAGGCACCATTTTCGAATTTCATCCAGTTGTGGGACTATTTATACTGAGTGGAATCATGATGACTAGCAAGACAATCCACATTCCAAAGCCATAGATAGAAAGGGATAGTGAAGGTGAAAATGGGACTGGGCACGAAAGGATAGACTAGATCCACGACGGTACAGGCTTAGGTGTGGGTGGGATGTCTTCTCACCTTTAGTCGATGATTCCTCCTTACTTATAAAATGAAAAGCAAGACCCAAAGTGTTTTGCTCTCCTTAGGCGCACATTCCACATGCGCATCCAGTGATGAGAATCATCGGCTAACAAACCAGGTCTCGATCTCGGATGAGGCTTTCGACAAAAAAGGACGGCAAGATTAAAATCAAATCCCGAGTATTAAATTCATTCTTGACCGAATGACCAAAGATGTGGACTCTAGTAAGGGTTGTGCAGTTGTGAAGTCTAGTGGTCCCAGCTATCTTGTACGAAAAGGGCTAATCGTCCCAGTCAAGTGCACCTGAAGAACAGATAGATCCTTTCTTCTAATGTAAGTGCTAGTAAGGACCACTTTCAAATACATATAACACTGTGGGGAAGCAATTTTGACATATCCCGTGATCTGGAGCTTTTTTTATACGTAATACCAGCAGACGTCCTTGAGTGCTGCAATACCCTTACAAGCAATTCCGCGAACGCCAAGAAATACAGAGCCCAGAGCAATTAGTCAATCTATCCACGACCTCTTGAAAATCCTCTTGGAGCTCCTCTGCCTCTTGGCGCAAATCCGCTACCACCACCTCTTGAAAATCCACCGCTTCCACCGCGACCCCCTCTGCCTCCGGCACTGAAACCACCTCTTCCTCTTGGAGCTCCACGGGCACCTCCTCGTCCCCCACGCATTGGTCCACCGCGGCCACCTCTTGCACCTCCTGCTCGCTTAGGCTTTGGTGCTCCTGGAGGAGGCTTGGGTTTTGGTAGGAATTTCTCTAATGGAAGAAGTTTGTCGCCACCAATGTAGAATTTGTCGCCGGACTTGAATGATGATGCTTGGATTCCCTCGTTTGGCTTGATCGTGAAATAAACTTGTGTGATGGGACCAAGAATTTCATCAACTTTGCCAATTTGCGTCTGAGGATGTTAGTATGTAACTAAAATAATTGACCTCCCTCCAGAGCCTAGCAATGCAACAATTGACTTTCATGCAAAGTTCATTTAGGGAAAGGGTCTATTGATCACTCTGCGCACCTTATTTTGGAGATATATTGGGGCGTTAAAGTATGGTATCTTGGTATTGATTGACTCGCAGACAATCTCGGATTCGCAGCTGTGTAAGAAGCTTCCCATCTCTACAAAGAAGGTTAGAATTGTGCAGACAATAACGATTCGCATTTATTATACCGTGTACAGCATCAGGAGGTCCATTATCCCTTTGTTGGAACCCACCGCGGCCTAAATTGAGAGTCAGTGAAGATCTCATTTCGCAAACAATTCTTCGACCTACCTCCACGACCACCAAATCCACCGCCACCTCGTCCTCCACCTCCACCAAAATTCGCCCCCGTTCCGCGACCTCGTGGTGCTCCTCTGAAAGACATTGTTGCGAAATTTGTATTGGATTGATACTTCGACTTCTCAGAAATTTTATGAAGCTCAATTTTCCTGGCGCTCGTGTGCCGCTAGCGGCCGCTTCAGACTCAGGAACACCAAACTCCAGCTATTACTCACCGACCCCTCGAGTCACAATAAACAGTGCTCCCCCAGCTTTTCTGAGAGTACAACCTTAAAAATTGTTCAATATCTCATCATGGAGAAAGCACAGAAAGCAGTCGATTCTGTTGTTGATGGCGTCAAGAAAGTAGCGATTGGTGAGAAAAAGGAAAAGGTCAAGAAACCCAAAGCTGGAGGGGTCAGTGGGGTAGAATCGGTAGGACAAATGTCTTCAATACTCGCAACAGCAACTGATAATTTCACTAGGGCCCATTAGAACTCAGTCCACCTCCTCAATTCCTCGATGAACGCCTGAAATTGTTCGAGAAGCTGAAGGCAAAGTTCGACGCTGAGATTGCAGCCAAACCTAGGGAACCCATTACCATCACGCTCGGAGATGGCAAAATACTTTCTGGTACATCGTGGGAGACTACGCCCGCCGAAATCGCGAAGGGCATCTCTAACAGTCTTTTGAAGCGCACAGTTGTGGCTAAGTTGAATGGTGATCCTGAGCAGCTTTGGGATTTGGAGAGACCATTGGAGGCAAGCTGCAAATTGGAACTGCTTTCATTCGACGATGAGCTAGGTAAAAAGGTCTTCTGGCACTCGAGTGCACATATATTGGGCGAGGCATCTGAGCGACGTTTTGGATGCAGTCTTTGTATCGGCCCGCCCATTGACAATGGTTTCTACTATGAGATGGCTCTCCCAGATGGTGCCCCTGTACAGCAGTCTGATTGGCAACCTCTGGAAGCATTGGTGTCCAAAATCGTGAAGGAAAAGCAACCATTTGAGCGACTTGTTCTCTCTAAGGAAGACTTGTTGACGATGTTCTCGTATAATAAGTACAAGCAACATATTATCAAGGACAAAATTAAGGACGGCGAGTTTACCACAGTCTATCGCAACGGACCCCTCATCGACCTGTGCCGTGGTCCTCACGTGCCAAACACTGGTAGAATTGAGACGTTCGCAATCATGAAGAACTCGGCATCTTATTTCTTAGGGAATAAAGATAACGATTCGCTCCAACGTATCTACGGTGTATCCTTTCCAGACAAGAAACAAATGGCCGAGCACAAAAAGTTCCTTGAGGAAGCTGCAAAGCGAGATCACAGAAAGATTGGCCGGGACCAAGAACTCTTTTTCTTCCACGAACTTTCCCCTGGCTCAGCCATGTGGCTTCCTCATGGTACCCGAATCTATAACACTATTATGGCCTTTCTCCGAGAGCAATACTGGAAGCGCGGCTACAACGAGGTTATCTCCCCCAACATGTATAATGCTGAATTGTGGAAAACCTCGGGTCATTGGGATTACTACAAAGATGACATGTTTACTTTTGGGGTTGAGAAGGATACATTTGCTCTAAAGCCTATGAACTGCCCGGGCCATTGTCTCATGTTTGACCACCGAGAGAGAAGCCACCGAGAGCTACCATGGAGAGTTGCAGATTTCGGAGTTCTACATCGAAATGAAGCATCAGGTGCTCTGTCGGGATTGACACGAGTGAGAAGATTTCAGCAAGATGATGCTCATATTTTCTGTCGCGAAGATCAAATAAAGGATGAAATCACTGATCTATTTGATTTTCTCAAAGCTGTCTATGGACTGCTTGGCTTCACGTTCAAGATGAAGCTTTCTACCCGGCCAGAAAAATTCATGGGCAAGCGCGAGACATGGGATATGGCCGAGAGTAAGCTTCGATCCGCTCTGGACGAATTTACAAAAGGAGGATGGGAACTCAATGAAGGAGACGGTGCATTTTATGGACCAAAAATTGACATCACCATTTCCGATTGCTTGAATCGGGAGTGGCAGTGTGCGACCATTCAGCTTGATTTCCAACTCCCTCAAAATTTCGGACTCGAGTACATGACCAGCAGCATGCCAGTCAAGAGTGAGAAGGAGGATGCACCACCTGCCAAAAAGGTGGATGCTCCGCCTGCTATTCCAGGAGCAGCGAAGGAGAGGGTCATTAAACCTCTCACACCTGGCTGCGCTCGTCCTGTCATGATTCACCGTGCTATTGCGGGCAGTATCGAGCGCTTCACAGCCATTCTCACGGAGCACTTTGCTGGAAAATGGCCATTTTGGCTCAGTCCTCGACAAATCCTCGTCATTCCAGTTGGTGCTGGCTTTTTTGATTATGCACAGGAGGTGCAAACCATTTTCAAAGCAGAGCAAATGTATGTTGATGTTGACCTTAGCGGTAACACTCTACAAAAGAAGATCCGTACAGGGCAACTTGCACAATACAACTTTATCTTTGGTATGTACAACATGAAATGGTGTATTTGCAGATACTGATTTGATGTAGTGGTCGGCGATCAAGAAATGAAGGGGAGAGAGGTCAACGTACGCAATCGTGACGATACATCAAGTCAAGATCGTGGAAAGCCAGTTCCATTGACCGAGGCAATCACGAAGCTTAAGGCGCTGCGGGATGAACGACGATCTGATAATCCTTTCCCGGGCGATGCAAAGGTAGAGAAGGATGTCGCAGCCAAGGCATGAAAAAATCGACAGAAGATTTATGTTCGGGTTTGAATGATTGGGGGAGGCAATGTACTTGCATAAAAAGTTGAGACAAGCATTTAGATACCAGACTTGCTTGTAAAGCAGAGGAATTTTGCTCCCAGCTGGTCATGAACAGATGAATTATAAGATGAATATGAACATGGACATCCCTAGATCTTGTAGACATTACAAAAACGTGACCGCCAGTCAATGGACAGTCGAGATAGGTAAACTTCAGCCCCAAGTTTGTGGATGTAACAGATGCTTCAGGGCGCTGCTTCTCCTCTCAAAAGTTCTTGGCTCGCTTCCTAGCCTTGATCTCGCGAAATATTTGAAGTTTCGCAAGATTTGGCTCTTCTCTTTTGGATATTGCCTGACTACTAACTAATTGACCTTGGCCTGTATCGGGAGATCTGCAATAGTCTAAATATCTTAGGCTACGTAATTCAACCCTCTTTTCCACTCCCGAGCTTCCGATATGCAGAGTCACTACTCCATTGAGATTGTGTGGGGAGCTCTAGCACTAGAGGACCATCTGGAAAATTAAATGATAACAGCTCTGGTCTTTGCCTTGCTCAGCTTAGTATGTCGGCGTTGCCGTTACACAGGTTACAGGTGATGATGATGGGCAAACACTACTACCAAGAGTAGGCACGGATATGCGGATGGCCTATAGGTGCTGAGGTGGGAGGGTGGCCGAGCCGAAAAGGTCTTTACTTCTTGTTTGTCCAACACAAGAGTCAAGATATATACAAATATGGAATGCCTACTCCGATGCTCCTGATGAGGGCGATCGTAAAGTCGGACCACGATTATTCGATTCCTGCAACATAGGTTTAGCCAGTTATTAAGTGGCGTTGTTTAAATGGGAATGCTGAGGTGGATTCACCAAACTGAGCTACTCTATACCATGATTTCAAATGGCGGGTGGTGGTCAAGTAGAGGACATGGTACTGTACTGTAGTGGCATGTCACTAAACAACGACTCACTAGGAGAATGATGATGTGGGAGGTGAGTAGGACACATTGAACGTGCGCGCAAACAAAGCCAACAGCAACGACATGCCATACTGATGAATAACCAGTACAGCTTCATATTGCCCCGGACAGTACCAGAAACAGGAAGAGTTTGTGTTCATTATTGGTGGTACAAGTATATAGAAGTATCTTAGATGCCTAGGTGGGTAGGTAGGTACCTTAGGTAAGATCTTACTCGTCTCGTTACGATACAACAACGGAATAATCAAACAACCTAAATGATATGAGAATTAATTATTCTCCCCAATAATGTGCTTGAATACCAACTTCAAGCACGGCATCCGATTAGCCTTCTGCAGTACAATCACACTTGTACCCAATCTAGTCCAGCGCGGCGGTAGGTACTGTACTACCTCAATTCCTTGGTCTTGGTGTTGCTCTCTTTTGCCATGTGAGGTGGCTTCGCACTGCGTCATCGACCCCATCCATTTCCTCTCCCTCTCGCTCTCCATTTCTCTACCTGCCTGTGATCTCGTGCTACAGAGAGTCGACTGTTTGTTGCCAGCTACCTACCTTAAGGTATCATACCTACCTAACATCTTCCGCTGCCTGCCTTCTTTTGACCTTCAAACATACTATACTCTCATACACGACCGCGACTGAAAATCCACCATCGCCATTACCACTGCACATCCTCATTTCCTCACTCTAGCTTCCGGAGAGTACCTATTGTACCTGTACCTACAACTTCCACGCAAGAATCTTGCCTCCGCGAGATATCCATTTCGACTCCCGCTGGTTCCCTCATCCTAACCCCAAACACAAATCTGGTTGCGCCATACAGCCCAGAATCCACAGTGGGACTCGAATTTGGCTTTGTGGTGTCAAATTGCTTCTCCCAGAGTCGTCTAACGAGTTGAAACCACCATTAGTTCGGCGCCTTCCTTACACCAAGACACTACGTCAGAGATCCTCATAACCATGGCCGCCGTCAATCCAAATTCCGCTGCTGTACCTCCTCCTTCTCAAGTACATGTTGATCGAGGATACGGAGCAAGTAGTTCTTCACGCCCATTCCTGACACCATCCACTGTAGCAACAGACTTTGGGTCAACACCAGCACAACCCTCAGACAATTCGCCATTATCGCAATCAGCATCCCAGCAGAACTACGGGAGATTCAACGAGGAGTGGGACGCAAGTCAACGTGGCAGCTCTATCATTGACGGCCCAATGCAGCGCTCAAATTCAGTAATGTCGCAGGGCGACACACTCATCCCGTCGCGGGGTGGAACCTTGAAGAAGAAGGCCTCCATCAGGAGAACTGGCTCTCTGAAAAGAAGTTCCAGTCGCCGGAGCTCAAGAGCTGGTAGCGTTCGAAGTCTGGTCCTCCAACCTGGGGCGGAAGTTGACGAAGCACACAGTGCATTCTTCTCCCCCGTCCCTACAACTGGTAATCCTACAGAAATTCTTGCGAACAGGTTTCAAGGTAAGGTCGATTTTCCTGCACCGAGTTTACGGCTAATGTTTATGTCTTACTGCAGCATGGCGCAAAGTTCTGAAGGATCTCATCACCTACTTCCGTGAGATTCAAGCTAGCTACGATCACAAAGCAAAGAACATCTTGAAAATTTCGAATGTGCTCAATAATACAAGCTCCCCTACGGTTTTCCTGCAGTCTGGCGGCATCGATGATGCAGTACATGTCCTCAGAAGCTACCATAAATCCTCCATCGCGGAAGCAAACAAGTCCAAGGATATTGAGAATGATGTTATTCTTGCTCTCGTAGGTTTGAGAAGTGATCTTCAGCAGAAGATTAAAGAGATCAAGAATCTCTCTGGAGATTTTAAGAATTCTGTCGACAAAGAGATGGAGAGTACTAGGAGGGCTGTGAATGAACTCCAAGATGGGCTAGGGCAATCCGATGTTGATCCTGCGCAAACGACGGGGAAGAAAGACCCATACCTTCTCAAGCTTGCTGCTGACCGTCAGATTGAGAGGCAGATTGATGAAGAGAATTATTTGCACCAGGTATACTTCCTTTCCTCACTGAGACGGCAATACATGTTAACCAGTATAGGCATATCTTAATCTTGAGGCTTCTGGAAGAGAACTAGAAGCCATCGTTGTTGGAGAGATTCAAAAGTCGTATAATGCATATGCTGGCATCCTCAAGCGTGAGGCAGATTCGGCATACTCTACTGTGGACGAGCTTCGTAATGGACCAATCACGATGCCAAAGGATCATGAATGGAACAATTTCGTTCAAAATGACGAGCATTTTGTTGATCCCAATATTCCAGTCCGAGAAGCGCAGAACATTCATTATCCTGGGAGAGATAACGAGCTGGCTCAAGAAGTCCGTGCTGGCCTGCTGGAGCGCAAGTCTAAGTATCTCAAGAGTTATACTGCTGGATGGTAACTATTTTCATATTTCTTCCCCGGATGTATTGCGTTAACTAACACCTTTCCTCAGGTATGTTCTTTCCCCTACTCATCTCCATGAGTTTAAGTCAGCCGATAAGACCCAAGCCCCGATCATGTCGCTATATCTTCCGGAGCAAAAGCTTGGCTCGCACTCTACGGAGGGTTCTTCGTCGAATAAATTCATCCTCAAAGGTCGCCAGACTGGTTCCATGCACCGTGGTCATTCTTGGGTCTTTAGGGCGGAGTCTTACGAAACTATGCAAGCATGGGTGAGTGAATAATTTTTCTGTTTCTGTCTTCTGTGACTAGAAAACTTAGTACAGATCTCCAACAGTACAGACCATTATTTGCATTTGGCCTTTTTAGCTAACATGATAACAGTATGAAGATATTAAAATCCTCACGGAGAAGAGCCCACAGGAGCGCAATGCGTTTGTGCGTCAGCACGCAAGAAGTGTCAGCGGGACATCGCAAAGAGCAGGATCCATCAGCAGTGACGGTATCATGGATGAGGATGATGAGGAGCCCTATTCGGCCAATAATTCAGGAGTCGTAGTTCCGGGACCGAAGCAAGAGTTGCGAAGGCCCGCTCCAGGTGGGCGATTCCCAAGTGACTTAGATGTCAAGTCGTTGTCGCAGCGTGGCTTACAGGCTCCTCTCTCTCCGTCTAGTGGAAGTTCCGGTTACGGCGATGTCCAAGATCGAAATGTAGCTGCAGCAAGCGGTCTTCCAGGTTCCGGAATAGGCCAGCACTACGGCGACGATGCGGCAAGCTCCCCAACACATGCAGCGTTGGTCAATCAACAAGCTAGTGAAGATGGAATCAACCCTTACACAAACAAACCTATTACTCGCATTGAAAACCACCCTCAATCCGGTAATGCTGGGACCGCCGCAGGGCTAGGCGGTGTTGCACTTGGAGCTACTGGGGCTAAAGCCTATCGATATTATGAGGAGGACCATGATGCAGAATATCGAAAACAGCAAGAAGAGCAGGCTGCACAGGAGGCTTCAATAATGGCTGCCCCCGACACTTATGAGCAGGAATCTGAACAGCTAGCTGCTCGAGAAGCGGCCTTGATTTCTGCGCCTGACGAGTCGCTGACCGATTCGAACCCCCAATTCATGGCTGGTGGGTGCAGCCAAGGTGATATTAGTATTGCTGGATTTGGTATCTCTGGGCTCTCGCGTGGAGGAGAGTCGGGTACCAAGGAAGCTCAGGTCGGAACCAACCCCATCGAAGATGTGTTAAAACCTTTGACCGAGGATATTCGCCCGTCATTGGCTGCTGGTCAAAATCATCAGAGTGTACAGAGCATTTCTCAATTACATGTCCCAGGCGAATATCCTCGGGACACCACAAAGCCAAATCAGGCACCGGGCACTTCTATGGTTTAGAAATCCACTGTAGAGAAATATTCATGTACTACTAGGCAGGCCTTATCAGGTATGTGGAAGGCCAAGAGGTGAATGGCTGGGGAGTCTTCGGTGCTTGGGATCGATCGTTTACATATAGCATGAGATTCTTAATCTATGATACTTGAAGCAAATCTGAAATGAAACATTATCGATGAACTTGAAGTACTGCTTTCCTGCCAACAAATTCCCGAGTGAAGGAGAAAAGACCCCAGAAAAGGCTTCCCCGATGTATTATTAGACCTTGTTTTACTTAGGATTGATTCACCGTATTCTTGCCCACTAGTTTAGGGCAACTGTGATAGAGTGGAAGTGGTTTTCCGAGACGGCTTGGAGAGACATGCGCTAGCATAGGGGCTTTTCGAGAGAAGTATATCATTAGCATCTCAAGACATCAATATTTCCCCGCAGGAGTGTTCCTGCCACTTCGCAATCTCTCGGACAGCTTCTTCAACATCATGGACTACGATAGTCGGCCCACCACTTGCAAGTGTTCCTAGCTGATCATTCCATCCACCATTCCCACCGTGACCTCCAGCTCTATCTACCCATGCAGCCTGAATACCAGCGGCTCTTGCACCTACTACATCGAACGGATTACCGCTTACAAGCCATATACTCGCCATATCTTCTTTCCTTGTCGATTTTCCCACTTTCTTGGCTAGATATTGGTACACCCTTGGATCAGGCTTGAAGACCTCTATTTCTTGCACTGTGATGAGACCTTTGAATACTGAGGCATGAGGTGCCAGAGAAGGCGATTTCGTAACTGAGGAGGTCACCATGGCGTCTGAGCCATTAGAGAACACGTATGCCTCGAGTGAAGGCTCGGATGAAATCGCCTTGAGGGCAGGAGCTACATCTGGGAACGTGCTTAGGTTGTCATAGGCTTTCATCAGAGTGGTTATTTGTGTATCTGATAGTGAGACGGAGGACTCGGACAGGGCGTGCATGAGTGAGGCTCTGGTTATGTCTGAGAAGGGTTTGTAGAGACCTGTGAGAATGAGATGAGATGAGTGGACAGGAGTTCACAAAGTTTACTCATGCTGTTCATTCGCCATGTGTACCTATATGATGTTAGCATCAGGCCAGCGTGTTTCACAGAGCCCGTCACAATCAACATATTCTAGCACAAGTAGGACATTTCTCAATACGAAAGCAGGCCGGGCGGTGTGTAAGAGAAACGAATCTCGGCAAGTAACTCACTCCAGTTGAAACCTGTCCTTGTTAACTTTGTTCTGTTACATGTAGTATGATCCAGACCTTCGCCATAATGCTGCGATAGATTGTGCTTTCTCATCTCCAAAATGAGTAGCAAGCTCTTTAGCAATACTCTCCGTCGAGAGGAGGGTACCGTACAAGTCAAAGGCAATTATGGTCTTACTTCCTGAAGACATATTGTACTCCTACGTGGTAGCCACGAAAGAATGAAGACTGTTGAAAGTATGTCCAGCAGTCCGCATTGTTTATTTGGAAGGTGGGGTTGTCTATGACGCACGCGGGGTACAGTAGTCTGCTTGCTTATTCTCGGTTCGGCGTGGGCCAAATTTCTATAGCGTTCTTCTTGCCGGTGACTGCTACTTGGTGTCCAGTTCGAAAGTTCTTGCAATGTGTATATGTGTATATCTACTTACACGTTTGGTCATGGTTATAAGATGAACTAGCATACATATGCCCCTGGGAACCATTCACTAGTCGTCGCGTGTTGCAACTTGCATGAACCTTTCTTAAATATTTTATCTATCACTCTCATATCGTCTCAACGCTCATCCTTTGAAGCTCTGAGTTCAAAATTCCACAATTCAAATTCCTGTTTGAGGGGTCTATACTCGTCTAAACCTTTCTGGTACCTTTCCACCATTCTCACCCGGTTGACGCTTCATTAACGTATGTTCCAAAACTCTACGCTGACACCTTCACGCAGTAGGGAGACTTTTATATGCCTATTGGATGAAGTAGAACTACACAAATCCACGTATTTGCATCTGAAAATAGCACATTGAAGATGGACACAAATTTCCAGATTTTCCGAGAATGTCTCTCCACACCACTCATTGGAAATTCGGCGTCTCAGCCAGTCAAAAAAGCCCGTCGAGCGCATGCAGGACGCAAGGCAGCTATCAAACCCGTGCAAAGTGCATCTGTAGATGTAAATGATGCAGCTGAGTTAGGAGAATTCATTGACGTAAGTTGTTCTTCTCCCCATTTTGACTCGGCCTCAACATGAGTTAGTATGTCGCCAGCGAAATCTTCAACAATTTCCCACCAGAGCTTCGTTCCATGACCTATTCAATCTGGCTCAATACACCCACTCTTCAAGCAATCTACACACACCCAATCTCCGAATCCCTAGCAAACAATGTGTTGGATTCGTTGCCTGCATCAGTAACGGACACTCTGACGACGTATCATTTCCTCCCCCCAGCAACAAGCACTACCGAATTCCTAACGCCTGTACTATCTACGTTCATTAATACAGTACTTAATCCTCCACCTCTGCCATCTATGACCAAAGATCAAGCAACAGAGTGTGAAATATGTGCTCGATCTTGGATACCGTTAACGTATCATCATCTAATACCCAGAGGTGTCCACGAGAAGGTTCTGAAGCGGGGATGGCATACCGAGGATCAGGGTAAGCTTAACTGCCCTATACTTACCCAATGACGATCGCCTCTCAAGACACTTATGGAGCTTATAGCCCCGATTGACTCTCCTAGTGTTTCACTCCACTAACTTGTACAAGTGAACAATGTGGCATGGCTATGTAGAGCTTGTCATAGCTTCGTGCATCGTATTGCAAGTCTCGAGGAGTTGGCAAAAGATTGGTACACGGTTGAAAAGTTATTGGAAAGAGAGGACGTGAGGAAGTTTGGAGAGTGGGTAGGAAAGATTAGATGGAAGGCACAATGAGCTTTTGGTGGTAATCCCGACCAAGAAACCAGTGGCATAATACGATGATTCATGGCACGTTGAAGTTGTGCTCTGCATTTGTGTTAAACTAACAAGTGACCCTTTCTACTCCGTGATATCATCTAGATGACTGCGTTGAAGTAGCCAAAACCCCCGACCCATGCATTTTCTTTTTGTTGAAGAACTCCAGAACACCAAGTGAAACCAAAAGTACTGAATTAGACTCTCCATCCCTCGACTGGGAGAGGGAAGCTACCAGCCCAGGCAGCAATCTCCTTTCGCATATCATTGATCTTGGTAACCTCTCCACCGGCAACCTTGGCCTTGAAGTCCTTGAGCTTGTTGTCACCCTTTGGCAGAGCATCTTGAACCTCACGGCAGATCTTGATACATTGATCAATGTACTCTGCAACCTTCTTGAAATGTTCCTCGCCGAATCCACGACTGGTCATGGCTGGTGTTCCAATACGAATACCACAAGGTGTAAGAGCCGACTTGTCACCTGGGATAGAGTTCTTATTGCAAGCAATGTTAACTTGCTCCAAAACGGCTTCAACACGGGCACCATCGAGGGCTTGGGCACGGAGATCGAGGAGAACCATGTGGGAATCAGTTCCATCAGCGACGAGCTTGTAACCGAGCTTCTTAAACTCAACCTCAAGGGCCTTGGCGTTCTTGACAACTTGCTCTTGATATTGCTTGAATTCTGGGGTGGTTGCTTGCTTGAGAGCTACAGCAAGAGCAGTAATAGTGTGGTTGTGTGGTCCACCTTGGTGACCTGGGAAGACAGAGAAGTTGATTGGTCCCTCGAGATCATACAAAGTCTCTTTACCAGTCTTCGCATCGGTCTTGCGGACACCTTTACGGAAGAAGATCATAGCACCACGAGGACCACGGAGAGACTTGTGTGTAGTGGTTGTCACAATATCTGCGTGCTCGAATGGGCTTGGAATAACACCAGCGGCAATTAAACCAGAAATGTGGGCCATGTCGACAACAAGGTAGGCGCCAACAAGGTCAGCAATCTTGCGCATGCGAGCATAATCAATCAGACGACAGTATGCTGAAGTTCCGGCAACAAGGACCTTGGGTCTGTACATAAGAGCATTTTCCTCGAGCTTGTCATAGTCAATGATGCCAGTCTCGAGGTTGACTCGGTAGGGGAAAGTCTCGAAGTAGGTTGAGACGGCAGAGATTCTGGGTGGCAATTACTACTTGAATCTATGCCAAGGACAGGAAATATCTCACTTTCTTTGGGGTGTTTGATAGCCGTGACTCAGATGTCCACCATGAGGCAAATCAAGACCCATCAATCTATCATGAGGTCTCATGATAGCTTGGTAAACCTGGAGGTTTGCAGGGCTACCACTCAAACATTGAACATTGACACCCCATTTCTCGGAATCGAGGTGGAAGGCCGTGAGAGCACGAGCTTGGCAGGTCAACTCAATTGAGTCGATATGTTGGTTTCCGCCATAGTATCTAGCACCTGGATAACCTTCTGAATATTTGTTGGACATTGGCGAACCCAAAGCATCGAAGACAGCACGGGAGGTAACATTCTCGGAGGCGATGAGGATGATTGATTCGCGTTGGCGTTGAATTTCGAGTTTCTACCAGCAATATGTTAGCATTGGAGTTTCATATAAGAAGCTGGGATCACAGTGACAGAATCGGAAGTGGAAGGAAATATGTTAGTTGAGTCAATGACTCAGAACAGGACTTTCAAAAATGCTTAGAGGGATGTGCCAGTTGCAGTTCAGTGGTCAGACGGGTTGTACATGGCTGAGATAATTGACAAGAGCGCGAGGGAAACGATTGTAGAAGCTTACCATAATCTCAGCGATCTCCGGGTCAGTCTCGAGCAAGGACTTCTGCAACATGTCCTTGTGCGTCTCGGAGAGGGCATATTCGGAAGCCATGATTGCAGTTCTTGAAATTGGTATGGTCCAGTGTTCAAGTACAAATATGGCAGATGTATGAGGATCAAGAACTCGGTGAGATGTTCTTTTTCTTGTGAGTAAGTACTGTATCGTGTACTGGAAGGAAATCCGAGTCGGTGAAAAAAAAAAGAGGTGAAGCCGTCTGAAAAACTCCTTGGTGGCATGTATTTTTAGCGTGTATTGTAGCGGGGTGGGGGTGCGACCCCAGCAGGTCCAAGTCTAAGTCTAGCACCAAACTGCTTACCTTCGAGTTATCTTTTAGTAGGCTCGGTAGGTACCCCTCCCCCTCGATACTGTCCGATTGACAGGGTTTGCAGCGCCGATCGGAGCAGCTCCTGCTTTCCCCACAGCTTTTTCGGTTTCCGGATTACAGTGACTGAGTGACAGTGACAGCAAATGTCGAGATGCTACAAGGTCGAGGACATTCAAACAGTGCAAAGAGTTCGAAAAGGTGAAATGATATACATATGTGGTTCCTACTGCGAAATAAGGATTGCTCTGTTCCTTGGGTCTGAGAACCAGGCCATTGTGTATCTGTGTAATCATTGATAGCTTCTTGTCGTCGTCACAAATCAATGGTCTATCCACAAAGCATGGAAGCCAGGGGACAACGTGAAAGGGCTATTGTTTGTCATAAGGGTAACGCAATAGAGCGAAAGTAATCCAACACAAGCTGCAAAATGGGCACTTGAAATTGATGATCAGTCACCCTGGAGACCTTCTCCTATGGTACATAACATATACCCGGTATCGAGAGCTTCAGCGCTCATCAAGTTGAGATTCCTTCTCCTGCTTCGTTTCTGTATACATTTGACTGACACCACGTATACGCCTGAGCCTATCACAGAACGAATCTTCCACTTAGCCACCCAGATTTTGATTGGCTCGTGGTACCACTTCCCTAATCATGCTAACATAATCATCGAGTCTACAACATCTCCTGATCATGCTCTAGCTCGATTGAGATCGTCGATGACACCCATGGTATGTCGCGCTCCTTGCATCTCATCTGCATTCTGCTTAGAAAATTGTGGCTGCCGGGCAGAATCCATGTTTTTCCGTCAGTTTGTCCAACTGATTTAAGAAGCTTTCCAAAAATATCTTTTGCAGACGTTATGCCTGTCAATTGATCATTATGGGTTGTCTTCCGTGGTGTTCTGAGATAACTTCTGTTTTTTCTTCATTCGTTTCAGGTTGTTTTCATCAATTGTGCCTGTTGAATTGGACGAACTGTGTTTGGACTTTTTGCCGCCTTCCTCCTTACGTTTCCGTTTCTGCGAAGAACTTTCTTGCGATAAACCTTGTTTGATGGGATGTGAGTCCTTCTTCGATGTCTTTTTCTTCAAAGGCTTTGCCATTTGGCCCTCGTCACTGTCATCACCACTACTAACTGCACCCACTGCTTTCCGAAATCGAGGAGCATCTTCCATATCCACATATGAATCCTCATCTTCGCTAGACCCGATTCCACCGGTCTCACCGTTACCAAAACCTATTGGCCGGTAGCGCATCTTCAAACCCTTGGGTTGTTGTCTGACGGGCTTCTTGGCGGGTATTGTTGCTTTGCTAGAGGGTTCGGCGTTGGCAGTTGAGCCATGAACTCCTGGCAGACTGACTATTTGCTGCAGGCGGAGCATTCGGTCAATTGGATTAGATGCTATAACGAGATGAGCTGATTGTGATCGATCTATGGAGACTGTATTTACCTAGTTGATATCCTTCATCCGAAATTCTTGGGACCATAATTTTCGAGTATGTCTTGTCCTCCATCGAGTCTTGCATGAACCCATAATCGTTGTTTTTATAATTCAATACTGGATTCCCGTTCTTGGTATCCAGTAACGACATCCTCTCAATTGAGGATATTGGGATGAAGGCCGGAGCCGTGATATACCATACTTCCTTGCCGTGCAGATTCGACTTCTTGAAGAGATCCGACGTCTTGGAGTTGCCACTCAACTTTGCGATCTCGAATCCAGCGGGCGGCTGAAATAGAGGGGTTGTTTGGACAGAGGCGGCTTTGGACGACGGCTGCTTCGTAAGGGTTCTATAATCGTTAATTTTGACTCCAACAGAAGATGCTCTCTGATAGAACGTACTTGGTAGGCTTTATCGCATGTGCCGGGGGTTTTGCAAGAGCATCAGAGCTCTCCTCGTCTGAATCGTCGCTACTACTGCTCTTGTCTCCGTTAGACTCGCTGGAACTGGAGCTGGAGCTGCTGCTGCCAGAAGGCGCAGGCAACTTGCCATTGACCTTTGGCAATGCATCCGTCAGATTTTCAGGCAGTGACTCATTGTCGCTAGAAGACTCTTTGCTGGAACTTTGCTCATTTTCTTCATCGCCAGCCGCGATAAACTCTGCGCTCTTGAAGTTTGTCGGAGGAGCTGATTTGGTAGCTTTCTTGGTTATGGTCACCTTCTTATTCTTTTTGGCATCTCGAGCCATAGCACTGAGGGAAGCCATGTTCCCTCGTATTGATGGTTGTCGCGTACTTGAGATAGTCTGGACAGTAAATGTGGGAGCAGGAGTTTCACGGTTGGATCGAAGAGCTGGAAACTTTTTTTTTCAAGGGACGGGGAAACCTCGGCTACAACTTTTCGTCCTCACCAGCCTTGCCAAAATTCGAAGTTCTCACAAACACCCTTGCAACTTACACATGAGTGTGTAATTTTAGGATACTGTGCAGATGTCGTCTAGCAAAAGAAGGAAACTGAATAATTCCCCTACAAAGGCTCGTAAGTCTTGGAGGCCGATTCTATCTCAGAATGCTAACTCAATATAGCATTGAGTGCTTTTGCTGCAAGACGAGCTCTGAGCAGCAAAGCTGCCGACTCTCCACACCCAGATGCCATTAATGAAATATTGGTTAAAGGGGCCGGCTCACAAAAGCCCCCTCTGCCAATACCCGGCTTAACTGGCTGTGAAGCTATCGTTACGGCCGAAGACCCTTTCACACAAGGAGGGGAATCTGGTGGATATGGAAACGAGGAAGTCACTGACCAGGACACTCAAACCTCATCGTATGTTTCCCAGTCCCTAGGTCCAAGTTGCACTCAAATTTGACAGAGGATTGGTGCAGGTTACAGTCACGTGCCGAGGCTCCTGAGGTATTGCTCGAGCCACAGTCGATTACTTTGTCGTCTTTCAAGCCCAGTAAGGACAACGTGAAAGAGCTATCAAATGGCTCCCTACTGCTCAAACTTGCACCGGGCGAGGTATGAACACACCTGAACGATGAAAGAACTCTGGTTGACAGGTGTAGCGCCTCGTTGCCCTAGGCCAATATGGTATTTCCATCCGGAGAGGGCAAATTACACTTATGGGGTTCACCCTCTTTCCATCCAAAGCCAAACACAGAGTATATGCATCTGCCTCTCATGCTCTCCCTGTAATTCGATGCCCGGCAACAGAAATCAACACAGCCGAGATCCAACTACATCAGTGTGAGAGTGGTTTAGAGAAACTGAATAGCCTGTCTCCGCTTTTCGGTAAGCTATGGAATGATCAATCTGAGCCATTGGGCTCTGCATATGATGGCATTTTGAGCAGGCATACTCAAAGCACATTTCAACTGGCATGTACTCATCCTTTCCCTATTCACGGGATCTAACTATTTGAAGCTATTAAGTTCCAAAGACGGGCCCCAGAAGATCTTGTTGCAGCCATTGATCTCTCCACCCGAATGGAATTCTATGTTAGCAAGATGCTCGAGTTCAGCTAACATAGAACGCCGTATAATGCTGTGTGGACCGAAGTCCTCTGGCAAATCGACCTTCGCAAAGCTGCTCCTGAACAGACTTATATCAGCCCAAGTAGAATCAGGGGACGAAAGTCCGGGCATTGCTTTTCTTGATCTGGATCCCGGGCAGCCAGAATTCTCGCCACCAGGACAACTTGCTCTCACTCATCTACGGGAGCCAGATTTTGGACCGCCATTCTCGCATCCGAAGCCAGGTGGTAGGAATGAAGTAGTTCGTTCTCATTCAATTGGAGCAGTGACACCCTCACTAGATCCAAGCCTTTACTTATCTTGCGGCCTGGACCTCTATTCCCAGTACCAGCAAATGTTACATGTCCACCCCCGATGCCCTTTGATTATCAACACACCCGGATGGGTTCTCGGGACTGGACTCGAAAATCTTGTTGAATTGATCGTGAAGGTGAAGCCTACTGAGGTCATATACATGTCTCAGGATGGCCCTCTGGAAGTTATCCAAAGTCTTGAAGCAGCAGAAGCGTCGTCCCCTGTTTTAATACTGCCGTCGCAGGCAAGCGAATTTACAACTAGGACAGCTGCTCATCTGAGAACTATGCAGTTTATGTCCTACTTTCATACCAGGCAAGACGCCAATGATATATTTTGGAATCCACTACCGCTCACATCTATACCTCCGTGGCAAGTTAGCTATGCGGGCCAGAGTCCTGGGATACTTGGAGTGATATGTTATGGGGAGCAACCGCCAGCTAGCCTCCTTGCAGAGACTATCAATGGCGGATTAGTGGCTGTTGTAGTCATTGACGAATTGGCGGCTATTCCTGGGTGGGAAACAAGAGATACAGGTAGTGACATTGACCTGGCGCAATCTGAACGGAGTGCAGAGCGAGGGCCAACATTTTCGAATACAAAAGAGCTAGGCGATGATTTTTTCCAGGGTCAGAAGATTCACAGTCCGCTGCTCCTTCGAACGCCTGAGGGAATTCCATATTTCAATCCGGAAAATGCAATCACTCTAGACCCTACTCATTCGCAAAGTATTGGCCTTGCGTTGGTTCGGGGTATAGATGTAGCTCGCCACCGACTACAGTTATTAACCCCTATTAACCCAAGAATCATCGAGAATATCAACAAGGCTGGCAAATCAATTGTTCTCGTTAGTGGAAAGCTTGATACCCCAGGTTGGGCCTACACTGAAGAACTTAACCTCAAACTTGTTCAACGAGGAGAGGCGAGAAAGGAGAAGTCTGGACCTACGAAAGATGACGAGGATGATGATCAAGATGACCTTATCAACGAGATTGAAGGAGAAGGAAGCCTGGGGGAAGGAAAAAAGGCTGGAGATGGGTTCAAGAATGCTCCTTGGATCGAGAGGCTGGAAGGGTCTCAAGGCAGGGGAATCGGGTCCAGGGTCTGGAGGGTGAGAAGAGATCTAGGCAAGACTGGTGATGGAGGGGAATGAGGAAGTTATGTTCGCCTAGCAAGGAAACAGTGTGCAGTTGATTTATTACGAAGCTGTCTGGAATATGATACTCAAGCTGGAAGGAGGTAGAGGTTCTACTGCACTGCTATCTTAGCCACCTTGTTTGGCAGATCACACATTGCTGGCGTGTAGAAAAGCACAAGGCAACTGCCGTACTAGTTTCGATATCATCTGATAGCGCTATAATTCATTGTGCAAGAATAGCTAGTGTAAAATTTGCGAACGCCTGTTTTGCATATTCCCCATCATCATGCTGTCGAACGATTCTGAGCAGCCCGTAGTATACATGAAAAATAACAGAAAACCCCTTGAAACTTCTTACAAGGCTTTCACACTCTGGAAGAATGGATTTGCCAATAACTTCTCATCACCCATCACCAGCTCTTTCATCTTGGCAACCATTTCATCATTACTTAAATCCTTTCCATCACACTCCTCTTTCCAGCGAAGCAACACATCTTTCAGCATAGCACTTCCTTGCTCGACATCCTCTTTTTGATACTGAATCGCTTGTCCTTCATGCTTACTGGTGAAGTCCTCCAGTTCATCGGCCTTCCTCTTAGCCATGTTGACGACCTTCTCCGGGAAGCGAACCAATTCCGCGACGTGAATCCCGAAACTCTGGTCACAGACCCCTTCTTCGACTTTGTAGAGAAGCGTGACTTCTCTCTTGGCTTTACCATTATCGTCAATGTGAGCAACGACGTGTAGATTTTGAACTTGAGGATACTGCTCAACCAGTGCCGTAAGTTCATGGAAATGTGTCGCGAACATGGAAAAGCACCCAATTTCCCGGACAATGTGCTCTGATATCGCCCATGCTAAACCAAATCCATCATACGTACTGGTACCACGACCAAGTTCGTCAATAATGATCAAAGACTCAGATGTTGCAGACTTGAGGATATTAGCAGTCTCAAGCATTTCAGCCATAAAAGTGGAAACTCCTTTCAACTGTGAATCACTCGCACCGACTCGAGCAAGTATACAATCGAATATTGTTAACTCTGCCTCGGAACAAGGGACGAAGCAACCGACTTGCGCCATTAAGGCTATTACACCAATTTGACGAATGTATGTACTCTTTCCTCCCATGTTGGGACCAGTGCTATATTGAGAGTCAGTGAAAAATGCTTTGAGAAATGGGCGCTCCGCTCTCAGAATACATTAATGTACCACTCACGCTCTGGTGCAGAGATGCCATGGAGTCAGTGTACAGGGCTAGGGATCTTACATGATCAGAAACTCAGAACTCCCTCTTTTGAGAGCTACATCGTTCGTGATGAACTGAATATCATCCTGCATTTCCATGCAGGGATGTCGCGCTTCCTTTAAAATGGTCTCGCCTTCGCCCCTTGGGTGCATTTTTGGCCGAACATATGAAGTAGGGGCATGGACGGAGCAATGTGCGAAGCTGACAATTACATCCAAATGTGCCAGAACGCCAGCTAGCTGCTCAATGACAGGACAGTATGAAGCGGCAACATTGACCACTTCATTTACTAGACTGCTCTGGGTGCGGTTGTAATTCTCAGAGAGCTGGTCAAATTCTCTCCTAATACTCTGTAGCTTCTGAGTTGTGAAGAACACACCGTTCTTCTGTGTGGAGCATTCTTGGTACTTTGATTTGTTCCTGATACAGGAAGCTTCTGTCCGGGTAAGTCTCATGCACCATCCATGGACTTTGTGATTCTCAAGAAAGAGCTTTTTGTCAATTTCTTGGCCAAGATCTTGACCAGCTGCCCTATGTTCTTGGTGCATCTCGTTCCTCAGTTTATCCAGCTTCTTCCGAATCATTTTTAGGCCGTCATCGAATTCTGGCTTGATAATGTAGTCGTGATTCTGAGCTGCCTCCAGGTCTACTGTTGTTTCCACCATTTCCTGCAGCTTTGCGAGGCTGTCACAGTGTTCTCGAAGCTTGGAAGTATAAGCCTCTTCAAGTGGATCCTTGTACTGTTCGTCCATCACGGCTTCTAGAGTTTTGATAAAATCAGGAAGTTTAATCACTACTTGCCACGCCCTAACCACATCCTCCAGGTTTGCCAATTTCCGTTGGAATCTCCTTGCAAGTCGGTATAAATCTGGAATTGATCGCAGATGCTCTTCTTGCATAGTTTGTCGTAATTCGGTATCTTCAACGAATGCCTCTACAAGTTGGTGTCTTTTTTCGATATCATCTTTGCTCATGAGAGGCTGTTTAAGCCACTGAGCAAGCAGTCGACTACCAACTGGAGTCTTGCAGTGATTCAGCAGGCCGTAAAGCGACATCGTCTTGGATCCATCCCTGGGTCCTGGCATAAGATTCAAAGCCTTCAAAGCCGAAGCGTCGAGTTTCATGAATTGTGATAAGTCGTGTTGGTAAAGTTGATACTGGCCAAAGTTGGAGGTGTCATGGAGTACTCCAAGATATTTTATCAACGCAGCTGCAGAACCCATTGCGAGCTTCAGATCTGTTTGCGGTAATGTCCCGGCAGCTTTTTCATCTTTCAATAATCTGGCCAAATCCTGATCAATATCTTTTGTTGCAAAATCGCCCAGGCCTCTTTCTGATATTGCTATCCCACAGTTGTCTATGATGGCTTTTAATTTGGCCATCTCCACGTCCTTTTCCGATTTATCGACCTGTATTAAACATTCTTTCACACCGAGTTGAATAAGAAGAGATTCGAAGTTCGAGTATAGATCATTATCCAGGAACTCCGATACGCCCAGTTCACGTACACTGGCATCTGCAAAGCAAACGCCGACATTTCTTGCTTCAGAGGCCTTCGCAGACACCTTAACGGCGAGAATTATTGGTGCGGCATCGAATTGGCCGCCGAGCTCCTCCTCAATGTCCTGCAGATTCCCAGGAGAGGCATGCTTGGTGATTTTCCAGTTCATCCGCCCTGAATTCCCCCAAACCTCGATTCTTTTGCCCAGGCGAAACAGGGCTTCTCGTAGGAAATTCCGGAAGACCGTGATTGTCATTGTCACCGAAGGTAGCCCAGTAGAGTCATTCTTTCCTAGCTGGCGCAGGACTGATGTCGTTTTGTAAACCTGCCAATTTGTCAGCCTACAAGAATCAAGCGGGTATTCAGGGACCATACAGTCCTGGCGATGAACGATGCGTCTTCACCATGAGCAGTATACCAGTCGCCGCGATCAAATACCCTGATTGTATCATCTCCCTTCGCTGGCAGGGCTTTGAAGAATTTGATGAAACCACTCTCATCATCAACCTATCCAAGTTAGAGTGGTGCTGAGAGGTCAGGAGGTTTGGTCGCAGAAATTTACCTTCAATTCAGGACGAGAAGACATTCTGAAGTTTTAAGATGCTCCGTATGTCTAGCAAAGGAAGTGACTACTTTCTGGCGACTGAAAGGCTGCTGCTTCAGAAATACGACGAGATTATATTGATAGTATAATTGACGAGAACGCGATAAGAAGTGGGAGACGCGACGTGAGAGAACTAGACCTAAAGGGGCTGAGATCAAAATTCTGCCGGAAGCGGCCACACAAAATTTCCATACGATTCTCACATTACAACAATTTCAAACATCTCACGAATGAACAATTCGCCATGGCTGACTCAGAAGAGCGCCCAGCTAAGATCCGAAAACTAGAGCCGTCGGAAGAAGCAAAGTTTATCTCAGAAAATGGCTTTGAAAATCTGGACTACATTGAGCAAATTGAGTCCGTTACCAACGTGGAGAGTGCGAAACCCGGATCTGACGAGGCAACTACAGACACACCAGCCTTGTCAAAAAGCCAGCTGAAAAAGCTTAGAAAAGCTCAGGAATGGGAGTCAGGAAAGGACTACCGCAAGGCCAAGCGCCGCGAGAAACATAAAGAAAAGCAAGCCAGAAAAGCTGAAGCACGAAGCGAACTGCTCCAGAAAATTGCCAAAGGAGAAGTTGAAGCCAAAGCAAAAAATTTGCACCTCGGAAATAAGATCAGACGCCCAGGAAGACCTATTCAATTGCCTGTTGCCTTGATTCTCGACTGTGGTTTCAACGAGCTTATGACAGACAAGGAGCTTGTATCGCTGGGCGCTCAGCTTACCAGATGTTACTCGGATAACAAACACGCTGCGTATAGAGCCCACATATCAATCTCGTCGTGGGGTGGGTCTCTTAGAGAGAGGTTTGAAACGGTCCTTACGAGCAATCATCTGGGATGGAAAGGTGTCAGATTCTTCGAGGAAGATTTCGTGGCTACAGCAGGAGTACTAGACGAGGTTATGCGGAGTGTGGAAGGGGGAAAAGTGGCAGGTGCTCTGTGCAAGGCAGGTGACCAATTGAAGGAGACTGCACCTGGAAACGATCTGAAGGTTGAGGTATCGTCAGGTGATCGACTTGGGGAGAGCAGTTCGAAAAAGGCTATGACCATGGACTCGATCGATCATTCTATAACATCGAATCCCGGCACCGAATTAGCGAATCCCATAATGGATCCAACCACGCAAATCTTAATGGAGGACGCCAAGCCAGGACCGAAAGTTGTCTATTTGACCTCAGACTCACCACATACACTCACAAATCTTGAACCCTACACAAGTTACATCATCGGAGGTATTGTTGACAAGAATCGTCACAAAGGACTTTGTTATAAGCGAGCATGTGAGCGTGGCATTGCCACAGCGAAGTTGCCAATTGGCGAGTATATGACGATGCAAAGTCGTAGCGTTCTCGCTGTCAATCATGTCGTGGAGATTATGTTGAACTGGCTGGACACAGGAAATTGGGGAGAGTCATTTCTGCGAGTGATCCCGAAGAGAAAGGAAGCCAAGTTGAAGCCGAAGGGTGAAAGCAGCGTCAGGATTGACTATGACGATGAAGACGAAGGGGTAGAGGAGGAGGAGGATGAAGGAGACATCACTCTTCCAAACAAGCCAGATATTGATGTTGACTAGTTCGTGGAGACCTGTTGAGAAACCTTCTTACTAATGCTGGTATCAATGCTCATCATAGCCAAATGGCCATATCACTCCCGCCGAATTCGGATCTATACACCCTATTGTGCAGTCATCATATTTTCTTGTGGTTCAAACATCGTGCGGACCGCATAGTGACAAGACCTGTCCAGCGTGATACGTAAACCATACATCTGTTCTCCAATTCCAAAAGCACATAAATGGTGCCATAGCAAAGGTATTCCCAGTAAACGCCAGCCAAAACCCCACCTTTAGATTCACCTGTGATCAATTATCTCCTATCCCCTTTTATCACATAAGCCTCCGCTTTTTCTGCCCTCTCCTTCCTTGCAACAGTCTCCGGCATGGTCCTCATCAAAGACTCTAGCCCTTTTATGCCCTTGCTCCAGTCTTGCTCTATTTTACTCTGCCTCTCTACAGCCGCCAAGCCCAGCCTATTTTCTCGAGCCTGCTTCACACTATTCTCTTCTACATCTTTTAATATCTCTTCATCACCCTCAACATCGTCCTTGTACTGCTTCTTGACATTATCAGTCACCACGCCTGGCATCTTCCTTCTCAGCGCAGCAATCTCTTCAATGAGATCTTCCTCCTGCCTGGCTAGGTCCTTCGCCCGCTCAAATAATTTTGTGTTGAATGGTTCATGCTCCTCGATCTCAAGATGAATGGGACTGGATGAGAGGATTGAATTAAGCATTTCCGGAGAGGGATCTAGTCCATTGATTGTTATATTCGCAGAGGCTGTTTGAAACACATTGTTGATGTACTGTTGCATTTAGTGCGTATCCCAATGTTTACTCAAACGGATTGAAAATTATACCTCATGAACAAGCTCTTCTACACGCTTCCGCATAGGATCTTCATCTTCTCCCTCAATGGGAGGCCAGTCTTTGTCTATCTTGTCGTTCGCGGCGCGTCGAATATTAGAGACGAGATATTGGAGATCATCTGGTGACTGCAGCTCGATCTTCCTCTGGAAATCTGTCATATTTCGTCGTAGAGCAAATGCGATTGCGCAGCTCTTAAGTTCGGGGTTGGAATTTTCTGAATGTGTTGATATTCTAGGGAGTTTCTTTCTCGTATAAAGTTCCACATCGCGTTTTACGACCGTTCAATGTTTTGTTGTGACATCGGTCCGACGCGGCCGCAGGTCGAATCCGGTTATCGAACATACCTAGATAAGGTATGCGGGGTGGGTGGGGTGAGCTGCTCTTAGTGAGGTACGATCTCTTCCTTACCTACCTGTTTACAGTACCAACCTTACCAAGAAATGGCTCACTGAGATAACTACCTAGGCGAGCGCACCTCCCGAACTTCAATTCTTGCATGCATATTCTGTAAGTGTTTTACAACATACTTATGGTTTCAATTGAAACTTCCAAGCCTATCCTGACTGTGATCAATATGCAGGGAAATGCATGACCTCCACTCCTCCCACAGCACGGGATGCTTCCTAGCTGTTATTCCCCTAGCTAGGCTTGCAAGCCCAACTCGCGGGTGCAAGACAACGCAGCAATTGCGTTGTTCATCACCAAGTAGGAAAATTTTCAGAGACATGAATGAAGCTTTCTTGCATAGAGGCTGGGGGTCACATTGCGGTCAGTGAGTGACGGTGTAAGTCGCTTCGTGATAGCCCAGCTTTGTGGTTCCGTGCTGCCTCTCAACATATTCGCAACCCTCTTATGTTCCGGCTTTCCGAACAAATCGATATTTCTCTATTGCCATGCAAGGCATGTTCAATAGAGTCCATAGCAGGTTACGGTATCTTGCACGTCCTGAAGTCAATCTTTCGTAAAATAAGCGCATGGCTGTTCAATGGTCACATAACTTACTATGTGATTGGCTCCATGTTTCGAGGTCCTGACAGCCGAGTGTCTCAGCGTCTCAGCTCAGTTTGGATGTACCTTGCTTGGAAGACATGCCTGAGGACTAGTTCATCCAATTATCGATTTATCTGTGTGCTGTTGTAACAAATGTAGGACGGTGACTAGTCCGAGGTCACAGGGGATCCTCCATGAGCCAAGGGAAGCTTTTCAGCCATCCAAAGTGCGAGGCTGCCCGTATCGCTGCACTTCTGACAAATTGATCCGACTTGAGCCGCCTCTCTCAAATATCAAACTGGTGCAGACTTGCTATTGTGTACATATGGAGCAAATGTGATCCAATATGATTTCCTAGAATCTGAATCACTAAGTAGAGATACGCCTGTGAGACCCCAACGGCCTGACCGCTAAATCATAAGCCCAACTCCTCAACCCAATCCTCATTTAATCATTGTGCAATCATCTAGTGGTGGTGCATAACCCATAAAGCCACATCCAAATATACTCCGTGTCCAAATAAAACATCGTGGGAATCATATGTTCAATCCCGGCGCCTTCATGTGCAGGTCCCAATATTCCGTGCCTAGGAGCGGAGGCCATTTACTCCCAAACAGCCCGATAAGCCGGTAGTCTATTGTGGAAACATTTGCTTGATTTCCTCATCGCTGAGGCGTATTTCGTGGACTGGATCTCGCTTCCGTTCGAGTGATTCGAAGTCGCACTCAACATAAGACGGGAGGAAGATCTCTGTGAATCGTTACTTTGGAGATTCATCATGAATTGCGTTGCGGGGTATCACAAACCTGGGTTCCATTCGTACCCTTGAGAAGATCGGACACAAGTGATCTGCCAACATAAAGTTAGCTATACCTGTCCAGGGAGAAGGGTTGGAGTATGAAGAGAACGACTTACTAATCGTGGAACACCATCAGGATCTCCAATGTTGATGACTGTATGCTCTTGCTTCGATAAAGATGAACCTAATATCGTGTCAGAAACCGATCGTTTGTGGGGACGGTGAACATTAAATCAAGAAAGAGAATTGTCCAGGCTCCAGCCATCGAAGGAGATCGCCGGGAAGTCAATTCTGACGAGAACATAAGGATAGTGACCAAGAAGTAACGTACTCAGTAAACTTGGTCTCCGATCGTGTCCGTATCTGATGCTGGAAGAAACAGGTGTAGATGTCTGTTGTGGTTGTTGTGGAGTTCGTGGAGAGCTTGAGTAGGACGACGAGGAGCTGGAGCTCTGAGCAGCAGCCTGACCAAAGCCAGTCCTCGCCGGAATGGTAATGGAAGAGGACATAATGATTGAACTAAAGAGATTTGAAAGACCTCGAAAAGAGTATAAGCCCAGAAAACCGTCGTAAGCAAGACTGCAACAGTTGTGGTCGAAGAAAGGTGGTGATAGTGGTTGTGAATGAAGGAAAGCCGGGCGTTGATCATCCACTCCACTGACTCAAGATGTGAGTCTACGTCTGCCAGTCATGCCCCGGGGAGATGTGATAAGAGCGAGCATCGGACCTTCCGCTGCCAAGTTCCGCTCCGCTGAGCTTTCCACTCCACTCCACTCCACTCTTGCTTCCTCATTCCTACCCTAGTGGCCGCTAACACTTTCCTAGACTAGAGCCGAATTCGTCCATTCGTAAGAGAAGCTGCCTTCAAGCGCGTCGTATTGTAGGAGACCTGAGTTGGACCTCACTTTTCACATCAAAGCTTGACAACTCACATCATCACCTTCCGCACTACCTTCGCAGTTGAAAAAATAGATTCTGCTGCATCCACGCTTTACATACAAAATCGATAACAGATACGAAAATGGGTGACGTTATGGTAGAGAACTCAGCGACACAGGTGTTGCCTCACCGAAAACAAATGCCATCCTCGATACCAAATATCGATTCGCTGGAAGGCCTGGGAACAGATGGTAGCGATGAATACTCCACGATGAAGAAGCTTCAACGGCATCTGGAGTGAGTCTAGCCACTGCCTCTGTATTGTCCAATACTGATAGGTGTTAGGTACATCCAGCTGCAGGAGGAATACATTAAGGACGAGCAAAGGTACGCCTCCAGGAATCGAATTATCTCCATTCCCTGTACTGATTAATCCTAGGAGTCTGAAGCGGGAGCTGGTACGGGCACAAGAGGAGATCAAGCGCATTCAGAGTGTCCCTCTAGTTATTGGACAGTTTATGGAGGCTATCGACCAAAAGTACGTTATCGACCAGTGTATGGGCATAATCACTGACAACGCACAGTACCGGCATCGTTCAATCATCTACTGGGTCTAATTATGTCGTTCGCATCCTCTCCACCCTGGATCGCGAGAAGCTCAAGCCTTCGTCCTCAGTCGCACTCCACCGGCATTCAAACTCCCTTGTTGACATCCTCCCACCCGAGGCAGACTCTTCCATTGCCATGTTAGGCGCTGACGAGAAGCCTGATGTCACATATGCAGATGTTGGTGGACTTGATATGCAGAAGCAAGAAATCAGAGAGGCTGTGGAACTACCGCTCACCCATTTCGATCTCTACAAACAAATTGGTATCGATCCACCTCGAGGTGTCTTACTGTATGGTCCCCCAGGGACAGGGAAGACTATGTTGGTGAAGGCTGTCGCAAATTCTACCACCGCCAACTTTATTCGTGTTGTCGGATCCGAATTCGTTCAGAAGTATTTGGGAGAAGGTCCTCGTATGGTCCGGGATGTTTTCAGAATGGCCCGAGAGAACTCTCCAGCAATCATCTTCATCGACGAGATTGATGCAATTGCTACCAAGCGATTTGATGCCCAAACTGGTGCCGACAGAGAAGTTCAGCGAATTCTTCTGGAGTTGCTTAACCAAATGGATGGTTTCGATCAGACATCAAATGTCAAGGTTATTATGGCTACCAATCGAGCTGATACCCTGGATCCTGCACTTCTTCGACCTGGACGTCTGGATCGAAAGATCGAATTTCCCAACCTTAGAGACCGGAGAGAAAGACGACTCATTTTTACCACCATTGCCTCAAGAATGTCTCTAGCTCCTGAGGTTGATCTTGACAGCTTAATTGTTAGGAACGATCCTCTTAGTGGTGCCATCATTGCTGCCATTATGCAAGAAGCAGGGTTGAGAGCAGTACGAAAGAACAGGTACAACATCATACAGGTGGATCTCGAAGATGCGTACTCGAGCCAGGTTAAGGGCGCTCAGGAAGCAAACAAATTTGATTTTTACAAGTGAGTGTTGGGTGGAAATAGCGAAAAATGGGTAATTGGGGGGCAGCATGCGTTAGCCATGAGAATCTTGGGGAATGGCAATGGAAATTGAAATCGTCCTGGATCGGATCACCTGCCAAGTTTTGGATGGGCAGATGGATGGGAACAGAGATTTCAAACCCAGAGGCAGCCATTTGCATCATCTCATCCGGATGGACAATTTCTTCACGTGTAAGAATACCAGAATTGTACTTAGTAACTCATAGAATCTGCATCTATTGCATCATGCTTATGCTCGCTACCCATGGTATAGTCAAACATTAAAAAAAGAAGTAGCCACTCCATGCACGCTCAACGACGACATAAGCAGAAAAACAGCCGCCAACTCCACGCTCATTGTGCTGCTCTTGCCCCTGAAAGAGCGGCATCCAAGGTCCTAAATGTCCTAAAATTCCCCAAGAATATACATCATTAACATTAAACCGTTACGCCATTGCTTTTCCCCAAGCTCCGTGAAGGTGGAAGAATCGCACATCCAGACCACCCCATCAATCCCTATACCCTAAGCTGCAAGTTCATCTCCAGTAAAAGCATGACAAATCTGCGATGCAGCTGAATAAAGAAATCCGGCAGACCGACGACATCCGCTAGGCCCCTCGATTTTATACTCATGCCTGCGAAGCGACCATCCTGACCTCTATTCCTACCGCTTAGGAACGAGGAGGTAGGTGTGCTGTGATTGCTCGCACTGCCTTTATCTTCGTTAATCCGAGGGCTATTTGCATTTCCCACCCTCTCCAACTCCGCCTCAGCCAGATTCTGTATCCACGCTGCCAATTCCCGGAAAGCGGTAGAGAGGAAGGAGAAATGCTGCACAGCAGCTTGTTGCCGGTGTGTGCTGAGAGCCATCAGGGCGTATACACGTCGACGGCCCCGTGCATTGGGGTCAGGAATGCGGAAGAGATATGCTGTTGTATACCCTGCAAGAGGGTCTCCAAAGAAGATTGGCCCACCTGAAGTAGTGCCGGAGGAGGGACCACTGGAGAAGGGGTTGTTGATGAAGGGAGAGGTAGGAGTGGAATTTGATTGTGTAGAAGACGGTGGGAGGGTCTCGCATGAGAGCGTTCGGAGGCATGATTGCCGGACCATAGAAAAGGAGGATGACCCTAAAGGTTCATGGCTGGAGGTAAAGTCAAGGAAATGGTCATGAGAGGTACTGCCATTTGAATTGAACGACGAATTGCTCGAAGAAGTCCCTGTCCGGTTGAGAGTTTTGGAACGGGTACGACGGTGGGTAGATTTTCTTGACAATGCATTGTCGGATTCTGAGCTACTGGAAGAATCGGGAGGTGAAGGCTGTATTGTAGGGACGGCAATTCGCTCATACGGCTTGCGAGTTCTCAGGATAGGACTATCATAATCGATTGTGCTTGTAGGTACTCCCTCCTTCATATTCTGTGGTGGTAAAGTAAGTGCACAATTCTCACATGGTATAGCTCTCTTCTTGTCATTCTCATCATACGTCTTGCGAAAGCTGGAATCAAGTCTCTCCCTCTTCGCATGCTGATTTCCTTGCAATGCCGTTACCCTGGGACTTTCTGGCGGTGTCTCAATTGCTGAAGACGAGACCTCGTTTGGGGTTGCATAGGCTGTGATTTCCTTGTCAGAAGAGACAGAATTGGTCCTCATTGCAGCTCGGGATATGCCAGCAAGTCCACCAGCAGGATTTAAAGATGGTGCGCTCGTACTAGGTCGCCGCTCGCTGAAGTTCTCATCTTCGAAACAAGATGTACAACCCACCGGCAAGCCTTCGGTGACCATCATCGGCGTGGGACCATGAGTGTCGCAGTAATGCGCAAGACATAACTGTGAAGCGCACAACATTAGTCTACTATTCAACAATGCGGCATAGTATATGCAACTTGCGATAGTCTCCATGGTCGCATATCTTTGCGCGACCCGCAAGGCAAACGGCAGTCAACAATGGTGGGGCAAAAGGCATGCGACAAGATAAGAGCTGATTGTACTTGTAACTCACAATAGACGCCATGATTGAATATTCCCTTCCCATAAACTGGATCTAGCTGTGAGACCAGGGAGATCTGCTAGGAGCGATCTGGTGATGTCTTAAGACACTCACACACTCAAGGCGAGGGTGAAGTGAGTGGTGAGGAAGCTCAAGTCTTGGACCAGGAACTCGATTTCTCAGCTTTTTGCGCTTCTCGGTATTTGGCGGGGAGCTATCGGTAGAAGAAGTCCGCGTCGTCTCCCCTTGATCCAGATCAACGGCAGTGCAGGTAACGAGTCAGGTCCTTGGTAGCGAAATGGTATGTAAGGAATTTTCAATGTAAACAGATGGACAGAACTAGTCACAATAGAGAAGATTACCACAACGATCAATGAAGGGAGAGTTGGAGGGATGGATGCAAGTGCAAGTGCAAGTGCAAGTGGAAAGGGTCTCGAGGCATCTGCTTCATTAATAAGGATAGACACTGGGGAGGTAAGTTAAGTTTGGTGTACCGTGTCCGCGTTCCGGGATCCTTCACCGCTCTACAAAGTGCTGGATTGCACCGCATTTAAACCTCCCCCCTTTGTGGAGCATCACAAGTGAGCAAGGGAAGGGCAAAAAGTAACCTAAGGGTAAGTGAAGCATGTTAGTATGGGGATATTCACGTGTGAAGCCTGGATGCCCCAGCATTCTAATAGATTATACTATTTAGCCAAAAGACTGTGCCATGTGCACGTCTACCAAAACCCCCTCTAGATGCTGATCAATGTTCGGATCGGTCCGGATTGGACCTCGAATCCGTTCTTCCAAATGGCAATGGAACATTGGTCATTGAAGGGTAAGCATCCGGGGAAAGTCTGAAGAATGGAAAGTTCTCAGACCGCACTTGATGACTTCCTCCTTACCTACTGTATGGAGCATGCACACCTCGTCAAAGTACCTATATCAAGGCCGAGTATATTCATATGCATCTACACACTGTGTAAGTATCTATGAAGTACTCCCGCCTGTATTGTGTTATGTTGTCTCCTGACGAACAGTATGCATTATTCTGTTCCGTTGTGTATAGCTTCAACCGCTTTTACATCCTTACGACCGATATAGGATAGTATAACTCTCACAGCTCTCGCACTTCGAACACGGTTCTTCTCTCTTCTCGCCGTGCATATAAGAACAGCTCGCTCGCCCAGACATCTGCACTGCACTGCACTGCATGTTCCAGAGTCCCGTCATGCTCCCCTTTCTCTCGAGTCTCCACCAATCGCAACCAGGAAGATAATTAACCCGAGCTCTTGAAAATGTCAATGTTGCTCGCATGTACTCATTCCGTACCACAAGAGAGAAAGAGCCGTTTCCGCTTTTGTCTTCGCTCTGGCCGCATGTGCTGAAAAATGCCACATGCAGTTGAATTTTTTTAAGAAACCGGAGAAGAGTCAAATCCCCGCAGGAAGAGCGGCCCTCGTTGTCTTGCAACCAATTTCCTCCAAGTTGCGTTGCTTCCAAGGTTAATTCAAAACTACTTATAACCGATCGCTGAAAAGGAGGCTCGGAATGAGCCGGCGCGGCTTCGCTACCACTTGTGCATCTCAGGTATGGCCCTCGGCTGAAGAATGTCATCCAGAGTTTTAGGATTTTGGTATTCTATTCTGCCCTCCCATCTGTGTAACATCACTTGTGTCACGTTTCATGAATACGTACCTGCGTAACATTTCACTTTATGGCAAGCCAAAAGTGGGGAGAAGTTGATTTTTGCTAAAGGTAAGAGTGACTACAGAGCAAACTCTCTATACGAGTCAACGCTTCCTCCCATGCTCACCAAATTTTTTTAAAAGGTTGTTTTTTTTTATCCCCCCACATCCCAGATATCAGGCACATCGGTTCATAGCGTACGACGTGTGATCATCGTTGTCTCTCTCTCCAAGCAACATCCACCAACGTGCCATTCTCCATCCACCACAACCTCACATCAGCCAGCTCTCAGCGCCAAATGCTGAGAATGCCAACTGATTGCATCATTTCATCCACCATAAGCTCGTGAGAGTGAGCTTGGAGCAAACAGGAAACTCTGTCGACGCCAGCCGTCCATGCCCGTCTTGCAAAAACAGCCCAAACTCCGCGAAGCTGCTCATATGAACAGTCCCGTCCAAACGCCATATACGCCGCCCACCCAGTCGTCTCAGATCGAGGTCGCTGAACTTTTGATGTCCGCTGCCACCCATCTGACAGAGAGGCATCTCAATAATAGGAAATATGAAAATGAAAGTCGTATGTTACAAACGCAAGAGATGACCGCTATGTAAATGCCAATCGAGAAGCCGAACACAGTATAGGCCTGGTGGAAAATCCTGAGACCGGCGTGCGAAAAGCAATGTATCGCATGGCAGCCGACCCTCGAGTCTATCGCAAATGGGAAGAAAGTAATATTTACAGAATCAAACAACCACCCCCTTCATTAGTGTTCGTATTTAGTGGCGTTATTGAGCCGGCTGGCCTTGGGCCTGCCCGCGACCTCCTCGCTGGCCCTCGAATCCGTTCTGTCGTTGTCCTGGTGCACCACCACCTCGTCGGTTGCCACCTTCGTATTTGCCACCTCGTGGAGCACCTTGACCTTGTCGCTGGCCCTGCGGCTGTCTCTGGCCTTGATTTGAAGTTGTGCCATTCTGGCGTCCATTGTTGTAGCTTCCTGCACCACCGCCGCGTTGGCTTCCAGCTGGTTGCTGCTGAGTTTGGTCTCGAACGGGTGCCTCACGTGAAGATGACTGGCGGTTGGTTTGGAAGTTGGAGATTGGTCGTGGAATGTTTTCAGGGGAGTCATAGACATAGAGGTTCTTGTCGATGTTTTGTGGGATAGGCTGAATCTCAGTGCCGAGATCACGCTCAATGTTGTAAAGGTTGAAACGGTCGTCCCAATTGATGAGGTTGATCGCTAGACCCAGATGTCCAAAACGTCCTGATCGACCGATACGATGGAGGTAGGTTTCGGCATTTTTAGGGAAATCAAAATTGATGACAACGTTGACAGCCTGAATGTCAATACCACGAGTTAGTAAATCAGAACAGACTAGGTTACGGCAAACGCCGTTGCGGAAGTCATGGAAGACACGATTGCGGTTGGTCTGAAGCATCCGAGCATGACTGTAAAAGCAGGAATAGCCAAGTTCCGTGATCTTTTTGGCCAGTAATTCAACCCGGTTGGTAGAATTGCAGAAAATGATCGATTGGTTGATTTGGAGTTTTGAGAAGAGTGTATTGAGGCAGTGGACTTTCTCCCGCTCTTCAACGAAAGCGTAGTATTGGGTAATACCGCGAAGAGTAAGTTCATCCATGAGATTAATTTCATAAGGGTCGACCATGTTCTTGTCAGAAAAGGTCTTGACAGTGATGGGGAATGTCGCGCTGAAAAGCATGACTTGGCGATCTTTAGGATGGAATTGTAGCAGTTGTTCGATGACCGGGGTGAATTCAGGGGATAGAAGCTTGTCAGCCTCATCCATTATAAAGGTAGGACATTCGCTAAGATCAGCGACACCTTTTCCTGCCAGGTCAAGAATTCGTCCTGGTGTTCCAACGATGACATGCACAGGCTCAGATAAGCGCACAATGTCGTCTCGAAGTAGGGTACCGCCGGTGGTGACCATGACGTTGATTCCGAGGTGTTTTCCAAGAGTCTTGCATACTTGTGATGTTTGCATGGCAAGCTCTCTAGTTGGTACTAGAATGAGGGCTTGGATCTTGTTGTTCTTTGGGTTGATTTGTTGTAAGGCGGGGATAGTGAAAGCAGCAGTTTTTCCAGTTCCATTCTTCGCACGGGCAAGAATGTCACGCTTAGTTAAAGCCACAGGGATTGCCTCCTCTTGAATAGGAGATGGTTTCTCGAAACCAGCTTCAAAGATACCCATCAAGAGTTCTCGCTTGAGGTTGAATTCCTCGAATTCGCGTCCTTTTGTCGCCGTTACGTCCTGATTCATATCTTGTTAAACCTCAATCATGGATGAGAAGGCAAATCTTACCTCCGTCTGATGTCTTGTATCCTTAGCTGGAAGCTTCAACCCCTTCTTCCAATCATCTGTAGAAGCAGCGCCATCACTTCTCGAAGGTTAGTCCTACTCAGAAAGCTCTCCATTCTCGCTCCCTAGGATAAGTACCTCAATTTGGTGGCATCTAACTGTTGTGCTAATTCGTCCGCCATTGTACACGGGGTATGTCTCGTAAGGGGTTTGCGGTATGATAGTGGCGGGTGGAAGGCTCTTCGGCGTAGAGCAAATGGGTGGTATCAAGTCGATGTATTAATCGTGGATGAAGCTCAAAGCAGCATATGAGTTCCCAAGGCACTGGGAGATTGATTGTACGGAGTCTGCTGAGGGGGATGCTGGGTGTGCCTCGTCGAGGAGGGGCGCAATTTGGGGACAAGAATCGTTGTTTTGTCCGCGTAACTGCTGCGTTTCGTTTTAAGAAGATCAATGGTTCAAATGATTGCGCAGTGCTTGAGCAGGTGTCTGGAGTCAATGGCGTACGGTCTTTCCTGGGTGGTTCAACTGGTGCGTTTTTGTGTGTGGAAGTGTATGTTGGTTGATGTCGATTTCAAAGTTTAGGCGAGTTCAAGTCAATGGAACTGGAAGGTTCAGGGTTGACCAGACTTTTTATGTATGGCACGTGATACTACCATGACAAGGGTTAGGTTTTGGAGTTCGTCTTTACGACCTGAACAGGGTTGTTACTCAGGATTTTACTTTCCAAGGTGAAATGAGCTGTACTTGGTGAGATCGACTGGCCTGATAGATTGGCAAGAAGTTAAAACGTGCGCGGCAAAGCAAACTAGCAAAGAACAGTGGTTGGATGTTATCTGTAAAATCAAACTTTGAAGCAAGATCAACAATTATATCCAAGGTACCTGGTGGTACCTTTCACTAACAACTAAATCCGAGCTAGACATCTAGTTCAAAAGATATCGGGTATGGAGCTAGCGACTTGGAGCCTTTTAAAAATCCAAAAAGTTGAGCAATCAAATTTCTACGAGACAGCTTTCAAAATGATACAATTCACTCTGTCAATAGATCTTATATCGCTAACATCAATTCATTTCAACATCTATCATTCCAGTGTCATTCCTTAATAGACAAACCAAATCCGAGTTCCCTGTAGCCATTAACTCCCCCATCAAAACTCCACTTCTTGTGTTCTTTCAAAACTCCATAGCATTGCTGTTCTCCTCACGCTCCCGCTTCACTGTCACATCCTTCTCATCCCGCATCAATGTTAAAACGAAAGATCTGAAGTAGTCCACGTAAGGTTTTAAGGTCGTCTTTTCCCAGTCTTGGATTGCCTTCCCTTCCCTATCTAAGTCGTCTGAGGGTTTCCATTCATCGATTTCGCGGAGTAGGTCCGTAACTGTTGGCACTCCTAGAGGATCGAAATCGGCACAGGTTTTCGTGTTGATCGGAACGCAAACTCTACCAGTTCCTGGATGTACGACAAACGGACTCTTGAGCAAATGGTTCAGGTGCTTGCTGACCTCAATATCCAGTCGAGGGTAGGTATATTCCAAAACAATGTCCTGTTTTGCTTGCATCAGTGCCCGGGGATCTAATGCTTTGCTAGCTCCGGTTTTGGCAAGTGCATCTATGTCGGCCCACTTGGCTTTTGATGCGCGACCAGGTGATGAGCTCCATTTCTTCTTCAGAGCTTCATTCAACGTCTTGTCTGGTAGTAATTCAAGCAAGCGTGCAAACTTTTCATCCGTCTCCCAAGGATCCTGATCTAGCAAAATATCGGTCTCAAAATGTGACCTCAATATGTCCAAACTCCGGCTAGGGCTGTTGTTAGTAACGCCTTGATGCATGGGGTCGAAGACTTACGCAACATGCGAATGGAGTGGTCGCCGCACATTTACTCTTTTCCCACTTTGTGCTCCTCCTTTAATAACCTCCAGATACCCAGCAATCGCCCTGCGTTTTTGATCATCCATATGTCTGGCTTTCTTGTCACAGACCCATGCGTGTGCTCCTCTTCGTCCTGAGTACACCCAGAGAATGTGCTTAAATCCAAAATCATCCCGTAAAGCGACGTCAATGACCTTTATTGCCATAGTAATGAATTGCCAACATTTGTTGCAAATATTGGCCTTATCGCAACAGGTTCGGATGTCGTCGTAGTCTGTTAGATCTATATCGAAGCACAATTCCTTCGCAATCGGCTTGAAAGCCGATGTATTTCGTAGAGTTTTCCTGTCTCGAGGATTTGCACTATATACTGGCCCAATCTCGAATCTTGAAGGCATCAAACGGAGAACATCTTTTCGCAAACTTCTCAAGTCAGTGATGTTTAGAAATCAAGTTAGCTAGCTCAATCACTTACAGGTCAGACGTAGGAAATGACTGGTATCTAAGGTATGCGTCGTTTTGAAGGGTAAATGCGAATTCTCGGTGCCCGAAGTCTGTAGACGGGGTGGGGGAGTGGTTTAACCACTGGAATAGCTGGCGCCATGGGAAGAGGCGCTGATAGAACGACCGCATTACTTCTGGGTCTGATGCTTTCGCAGATGCCCCAATGTGACTGAGATGTCAGAGTTAGCTCCCTAGGCAAAATGAATCTGGCTTACACCGGGGAAGGTGGAGCTTCTGGAGAACTCTCGACTTTCAGGTCCTGACCCATGGAGCTTGGGAATTCTTCGTCCGATTCGTAATCTGCGAAAAGATCTTCCAACTTCACCTCGGACTTAGGCTCAACTTTCACAGCATCTGGTTTCGATGTTTCATCAACCTCAATTTCCGCCATTGTTACATCTTGCTCCCGCGCATCAATCGTGTTGCTTTCAGTATTCTGTGTCAGTCCCTCTGCTGCCAGGGTGCCTTCACTTGTCTGAGTCTCTTCGTTTATGGGGTCCGTTGTGGAGTCCATATTTTTATCAGGAGTCGCGGAGTTCTCATTTGGGATTGAATGAGGCATTGTGGATGGTGGTGGAGAAATTCGAGTGCAGAATATTGAGGGTTGAAAAGGAGAGTCGAGGGGAACGCGTCGAATAGTGAGGTGACGCGAAACCCGGTCCACGCTGGCGATCCACTTTAACCTCAAAAGCAGCCACCGTCTACCCGAAACAACCAAAAGGGATGACACTAGGTATGCAGCTATTCTTTACATTACGATTCAATTCGATGCCCTTGAGGTCACTGTCAGACGGTGGGAGAGATCAGATAAGACTAAGGCTTTACGCAAATTGTTACCTCCCTCACTGCTATACATGAACTCTTCCAGCAACATGTTATCCTCCCAATAGAACGATGCTTTGGACCTCTACCACCGTATATTCATTTCGACCTATATGTATTAACTAACAAGATTGATGAACTGCACGGTCCTCAATCCAAGCCGAACACCAATCATTCAATCTTTCAATCTAAAATCCCATGTGTCGCTTGCTTTATGCCAATCTATGCCGCCATGACCGAGGAGTAAATATTCAAAACTCCATACTAATTCAGGTCCATCTTCTCTGCAACATTCGCAACAATCGACTCAGTACTGTCGATTTCAATCTTCCGCATGAGCCACGCCATCATTCCCCACACTAGCCCCATTGCCTCCACCCTCTCAATCCCAATATACAAATCATACCATTTACTTCTCCACATCGTTACTCTTTCCCAACCTTCCTGCCAATCACCGCCGTCTAGCACGTCCAGAAGTTTCTCAGGAATACGGGCTCTTACAACGGAAATGTGGTGATTCAATGCACTGATTAAAAACACATCATCGAACCCCTCACCCTGAATCTTGCCGATGGCAGAATATCTAGCTTTTCGATCCCAGGTTGGCCCAGGCGGGTTCATCTTGCGGTAGTTTTCATAGATGGCCATGTTTCCGGGCTCCTTACCTTTCCTGCTGCGTTTATTCGGGCTTGGTCCATTTATGCCACCTATTTGTCTTCTTATCTCGGTTGCGATCTTACTGGCACCAGTAACCTCTCCATCTGGCCCATTTGGCAATTTTTCTGGTAATCCTGCAGAGTTGATAAGCTCGTCGAGTCTGTCACCCTCGCGGCCAATCTATAGATAAGTTAGCATGGAATAACGAGGGTGGATCGAGAAGGCGAGGAAGCCCCAGAATGCTAGGAGGCTGTTCTGATTTGTTATATGTGACATGTACGGTGCAAAATTCGACGTACTGGTCCACCAGAACCTCCTCCCCAGCGAGGTGTATTGGCCCACCACTTTCCATCCCCGAACCGCTTTTCCGTCTTATCCTCGCGAGCTCGCTGTTGAGCTGTTAGAAGGACAGCGACTACCTCACGAGCTAGATCAAGATGCTGCTCGGGTTCCGTGGCGAAGACAGTGCTTGCCCTAGACGATAGAGCTGCCACAGGGCCTTCAACAATTCCAGCACGTGCAGCAGAGCGCTCTGTGGGTGTTCTGTAAATAAATGTCACAGAAGAATTGAAATATGAAGGAGGCTGAGCTGGAAGCTGCTTCGTGGAGGGAGTCAAGTGCAATCGAGGTTCTGTTCGTGGAAAAGAGACATTGCAACCAAAGTCATATGCGACAAGCTTCACGAATGCAGTAAGGAGGTGCTGCCGATAGTCTGGAGGAAGTTGTGAACCAGTTCCCGTGCGCAGGTGAGTTTGCAAATGTGGCGGGGAATCGTTTTTGGTGGAGCCGGTAGCCAACTCGGATGAGTCAGGTCCGGATGGAAGTGAGGTGTCTGGCCAATAACCAGAGAAGAATTCCAAATTCTTGAAGAACTCGTATGCATTTCCAAGCCGGGCAGCAGTCTCACCTGCGGGAGGTGGAATGCGGCGAATAGTCCGAAAAGCGGCCGTGTTATCAATGAGTAGCTCTTTCTGCCTCTCTCGATAGGTTTGGATGCCAGGTGAAAGATTTCCGTTGCAAAGTTGCTTCCTCGTCCCTTCATTCGCATCTAATAGATCTTCGGGAGAAACAGAGTTCCAATCATCGGTAGGAGGTAGAAAGCTAGCATTGGGAATTATAGATTCAGGTGAAGCATCTGAAATGACATGCAATCCCAGAGCCTCAAAATGAGAGAATTTGATATCTGCTGGTCTGTGTATAGATTGTAGCAGAGCTACCAGTGATCCATTACCCCGCAATGTACAGAGCTGTTCCTCCGCCTTTGGCGTACATTGGGGAAATCTGACAGGCGTTGGTGGTCCTATCTTCCTAGGAGTCCCATCTGTAAGAGGTTGCACCGCACTCAATGCACCTGTTCGACATCACACGTGAGTGACAGGGACTTGAGAGTTGACGACCCAAAGAGTACAACGGAGTAGAATTTAATGATAAAAGAAGCTGACATGAAACACAATGACATTTAGCCAGGGTCGGAACGGGATACCAACTTTGGCGAGTGTATGATCAGCATAACTCTGGGGAAGTAGTGGCAGTCTTGTGCATTACTTCAAAAGGTTTGATACCTGCCCGCATTGAGGGCATCTCAGGGAAGGATGTGTCTCACCCGAGCTAACCGTAGAAAAGGGAGAAAAGCTTAAAGATATGCGCGCTGAAGAGCAAAGCCGTGCTCTGCGAAAGTACAACGAGAAAGAACGTCAAGGAAGATTGGTCTAACTCACCAATTTGGGAAATTCCAGAGAACATGGTGATCTTTTTATCGAAGACAAGGCTATTTTGGCAAGTACCTTGGATGGGAGGTGACAATCAACACACAAATCCTCCTCCAGCCCAATTGCCTACGGACAATTACTTTGAGACAACTATGCTGAGTAGGTGAGGTGTTACCATTCGAGGCTACCTATACCATTCCGATTAACTTTATTCTCGACACAGATACAGTCGAGCGTCGAGTGGCGATTCTTGTGATGTGGTGGAGATGATTTTCTTCGGATCGGTAGCTCACCGACGGGATGCTGCTGAAATGGATGGGTGAGTGGTGTTGGAAGGTTGAGGTGGTGATTGTGAAGCGGGTGTGTTGCAAGCTGAAGCTGCATAGAAAGGGTTGGCATCTACCGTAGGCCCTTGAGAACCGAAGACATTTACCCGATTAACGACAGGGACAACAGGAGAAAAGAAAGAAAGTGACAGAGCAGATCGGAGATTCAGAACAGAGCATACAAGACCGAAAGTACTGTACAGTACAGTACCAAGAGTACCTACCTTAGCACAGATAATATTACAGATGGGAATGCCAGTAGGGTCATGCATTGACAGGGGATGAACAGGTTGCTGTAACGAAGTCCACGTCCATAATTCTGGCTCTTGGGCTTCAACCTCATCCTCCCTATCCCTATTCCCATCTTCAACCCGTCAGCCAACCTCCGTTCAAGATAGCCGCACTATGACAGAAGAATAACGGCTTCTCAATGCTCGCCACCCGCACTGCATATTCGGACGGCAGGCCTCCCGCATCGACAACCCAGCAGGATCAATCCAGACCACACCACACCTCTATCAGACCGATTACTAGTTCAACGTTGTAGCACCACCACAACAGCGAGCAAGGCATATCGCCGTACTTGTACTCATAGAAACATGTGCAGAGCAGTACACGAGTGCTACGTCCAATTGTGAGCGGCCCTGAAGGCTTACTTTTCGGGCTGCTTAGTAGCCAGCTTCACCGAGTTTCGAATAGAACGATGTGTTTCCACCTAAAGTACTGTGGATCTGGGTCCCTCGCCCTCCAAGATTCTTTCGGTTCCCCATCTTCGTGGTGCCTGTTCGGCAAAAGCCGCCGAATCATATGAAGTCTCGAAACGACTTGGAGCTGCAGCTGGCCTGTACCTGCAGTTTGCTGGGGATGACGATATTTAACCTTACATCTTCTCCCGTTGTTTGGTACAGGTACAACCACAGCTACAAAAGAGAACAGATAAGCTATAGCATTTTTAGAGGTAATCCGCCAACCTCGATAGCTCTCCCAAATGATTGATTTGTTAAAACTGGCCGTGGACAAATAACATGAGCAAACCACAAGCTTCCTATAGCTAGCAGCTGTGAGGAGAACGTTACAGAGCCCGCTATCATGTACGCTCAGGACTCTGTGCCACTTCCTACAGCGTGCCACGGAGAACATAGCCATCATCGTTGCTCCCAATTGAGCGGTGAACGGTCAAGCAAGACCGAATCGAAGTATAACAGTTTGCCTCTGAGCAACCTTGCTTGTTGCAGAATGGGAATGCATCAAACAGATCACATAGTGGCTCGACATCAGGGTAGAATTCACCAGTGTTGCACTCGACCACAGTAAGGATCTTGACAGCAATAAGGTTTTTCAGATGCTGCTCATAGAGGTGAAATTTGTGCTCTGTTGCCCTAATGGTTAAATTTCCTCTCATTGTCAAAGATGTCATTCAAGGAGGAGTAACAATGTCGATTAATTATCTTCAAGAACAAATGGCCATTGCTGCACAAGATCTTGTATATCCTGCGGAGTTTCTGAGGAGTCTATTCGGGGTGGACGTTGAGAGGTTTCAACAGCATAGTTAGTGGCAATCCTGTCTTGACCGTCTACAAGTCCATCGCTGCCAGCATTCGACCAGCCATCAGGACGTCACAGACAATCGAAGGTGCAATATCCTGGGAGTAAGCCCAGCAATTGTCCACTCCTAGTGAAGAATCCATTTGAGGCAATGTCATTTCCACAGAGGCATCTTCTCACTTGCTGAATTAATAGGGCTGCCAGCAAGTGTTCCTCCAGTAGGACAGTGGCGGCTGCGGAAATGCCAATGCCCATCGAGCTTGTATCAAACCATCTGTGAAGGGACGAAGCACGCTCGAGATGTCCAAAAGTTGCCAATATATTGCACAAGCCGGCTCCTTTTCAGATGCCAATTCTATCAAGACCCTAACGAAGACAGCATCGCTGCAAAGAGATCAGCTGGATAATTCGGCGTTTCTTGCATAGAACGGATGAGTAACCAAGGAACTGTTGCATAAACTGGATACCAGATGAAAGGAACGACAACCACTTCTAAACGCCAAGGATTGCGTGCGGCTACCTACTGGATCATCGTCTCCCATGGCCATGCGTCCGAACGGGTACCGAAGATTATAGCACAGTGGAGCTGTGGATTTAAGTACCTTTCTGTAGCGTATCCCAAGTGCTCGTTTACGCTCCCACACTCACTCGCGCCCAACCAACATCCATCTCTTTCACCCTCTATCAACATCAACATCATCACGCCTCCAACCCAGCTTCAACAATAAATTCCAACTTTCTCTGCTCTCCCAACTCTATGCAATCCTTTGCGCACGTTCACTCTCATTTCTTTTCCATGGCATTGACTGCCACCTTTCTTTTTGCGGGCTGTTAAACTGTCAAGTTCGGCGGTGCGAGACACCCACTGTACCTCAATCCTTGTAGGAACGTGCTTCATACTTTGTGTCAGCACAGGGGCTTGGAACATGCGGAAACCCCTCCAAGTGACCCCTCCAGCATGAACCTGGTCTCAGATCCTCAATCCTTATTAACTGTCACCCACTCCAGACTCATTTCTGAACGCTGGCGTTTGAGATGCTGATCGTGGTTTCTTGCGCACCGTCGATACTCCACCGTTTTCTCCATTGTTGAATTCTGTTCTTCTTCTTTCCGCAAACATCGCCAAAGTTATGGTTATCGTGTGGAACTGATGGCCTGGGAGCCTCTATGATTGTGTCTTTTTCCAGTTTTGCATTTGTATATTCTCCATAGCGACTGGTGTCGCTTTCATTTTTCATCATGTCCCTGCCGGCAGGATTTTCCATTACTTCGATAGATGGCCAGCGATGCACAGCCGTTCCACGATCTTTGACAACTTTACCAGCGAGCCTGGCAACTTTACCAGCGGCAACGCCCAGTACCACCTCAACCTCCACATCAGCTTTCTCGAGTCTGGCAGTTTCACCAAATATTGTTGAAAGTGCAGTGACCTCGGCAGCTGTGGCCGCGCCCACAGTCATTTCTAGCTCTCCTCCGTCAACATTTGCGACTTCAACAACAATAGCAGCCGCAGCGACTACTCCTCTTCCTCCGGCTGTGGTGGTTAGCAGCGCTGCAGCGACCTCCTCATTCGCAAACGCAAGCCCTTCAGCGGTTCCTGCTTCCAAAGGAACAACTCCGACTACATCTTCCAGCACAGCGATAGCGATTGCTCAGAGCGAAGTTCATGCATCTCCTACAGGAGGCATATCAGCAAACAACAATGGCAGCGGATTCCAGGTCCCTGCAAGAACCAGCACATCTGATCCATTATCTACAACGACACAAACAGTAGAATCTTCAGCAGCCTCGGGGATATCCTCAAACCCAAAGCTTACACCGGCTCCAGTTGTAGGCGGAGTTCTTGGTTCAATGGCCCTCATCGCAATCGTGGGCCTGATATTCTATTGCTTTAGAAGAAGGAGGAGAGGAAGAGAGTCATTATTAACTCCTTTGAATACAGGCAGAAGAAGTTCATTCTATGATGCAGATAATGAATCAGTTGGACCTTCGGGGATCGGGCGACGGTGGAAGAAACAGGTAGGATATCAAACGGACCGACTACGGAATGTTGGATCAGGTTTCAAGTCGGGAATAGTTGGGATTGGAGCGTCTTTGAAGACTAAAGTCGGAAGAGATCGAAGTGACAGCCCAGGAGTGAACCTCAACAGAGGGAATTCGCAATTCCTCGATGGACCGATTCCTCAGCACAGCAGGAACAATTCGGTCCTTTCAAATGCTGCCCATACTTCTATCAAAGAAAGGGCAAATGACTGGTGGGACAGAGTCACAGACAAGATCAGTTTTGCATGGAGGCTCCGGCGAAGCCCCAAAGAACCCGCAGATCCTTTTGCCACTGCTCGCAGTATGACCGAGAAGCAGGCAAATATGAACAACCCTCCGGACTTCTCACAACTTCTCGGCATGGACGACCGAGATCTACAACTACAAGCTGAGCGCCGCCGCATCTCCCTCGCAGGAAACACGGGATCTCTACCACAACTTGGAAGTCTAGGTCTGAATTTCAACAACTTAGGCGAGGACCCCTTTTCTGATCCCAAGTCAAAAGCAAACCCGAATGCTACCGCCAACCCTTTTGCCGACCCCGCGCCGAAGAACAATCCATTTGCAGACCCACCAACTCGTCCTGAAGCCACGATACCAAAGGCCAATACCTACATCGCAGATATCCGCCGTTCTCGCGGGCAATCAATCGACGCCACTACCACGTCAAACAATGGAACTTCTATGTACCGACCACCTTCCACAAATGTTGCATCCCGATATCCTTCGTCAATCGCTCCCAGTAGAGACAGCTATCGAGACACGGTATTTTCCTCTTTCAGTGCCAATGCCCGAAAAGGAAAAGGTCGCTCTGATCCGTTTGACCTCGAACGTCCTGAGCTCTGGCGGCCGAAAGACACGAATAGCCAGTACCTGTACCCCAATCCACTGGCTACAGGTAAGCCAACGCAAGCTCAAAACAATACCAGCACACGGTCTCAGGTCGTGAGTGGTGCAACATATACATCCAAGTACAGCAGCGGTATATCAAGCCTGGGCGATTGGGGTGAGCCAGGGCCAGATCTCGGCCCAGGAAGTGGAAGCAGTAGTCTAAGAGGAAATGCTTCCTCGAACGGAAGTGGGGACTTCTCCAATGCTGAGAAGAGTTTCTACAGTGGCGTAGCGATGAACGGGTCATTACAGGAAATCGAGCAAAGCAAGAAATGGGACGACAAGCGGAACAAAGATAATGTCAGTCCGGTCAGCAAAGCAAGTAGCAAAGGAGGCGTGGGCAAAGCGATGTGAGACATTCTTACGAGCGAGGATATGATGTTCAGTTATGGAGGAAGAGGCAAGCTGAGCCAAGAAGGGATAGGTTTGGAAAGCATGCATACATACACTAATGGTGCACATATGACTTGACCATGTCAGTCACGTGAAGCATATTCCTCTGCAAGAGGTCATGCCGGTTGGAGGAAGGCGTTCTGCATATCACTTCTGTTTTCAGTATCCTTTTTCGCTCCTTGTTTAGGTCGGAAAATACCAGGTGGACATTCGGGTCGGTGGCAGGGGAGGCAGGCAGTGGTTGGAAAAATGGCCCTGACTGATAAAAGCCTCTCGGCATGGTGGGAAAGGGGGCGACTCATGTGTGAGAGTCTATAAATCACTAGTAGTTAGTTTTGTAGCTTATCGAGCTAGAGGAGGTGTGATTTAGGCTGCTAGCAAGAATCTTGTCTGATATCGTACTTTCTCTTCGTTGTTGTGAAATTCTATATTTCTCCCCATATGATAGCTCAGTCTAGATCGATATAACGAGTATCCGTCAACGCTTGATACTTTCTACGATCCACAAGTCACTCCTGTCAGCGAGTAAAGCGTCAAGTGTCGTGTTAACGAGGGACAGAATATTTCTAGTCGACAACAAAACCCTTAATATAATGCACTCATGATCTGGCGTCAGATTTTACTCATTTCAAATGAACCAAGAAGTCTAGATTTTTATCTCATGCCTTCTAATTTTCTATCAACCCGTTCCACACGCCTCGCTCCAGACGACTGACACATCCAGCAACTCTACACATATCGGCTTAGTCCTCATGTGCTCGCTTTTTACCTGTCATCACACAACTTTAGCTATCACCGTTCACTCATGAACTACAACGCGCGCAAAACGACCAAGCAACGGATATCAACAACGCAAGGTGATCTAACTCTTCACGAGGAGACTGTGACCAGTCATTTCCTCTGGCTGTTTGAGACCCATGGCCTCGAGAATTGTAGGTGCGACGTCTCCGAGAACGCCATCAGTTTGCTTGAGAGACCAGCCCTTGGGAGCATTGGCCATGATGAATGGAACCTTGTTGGTGGTATGAGAAGTCTTTGGCTTGCCATCCTCGAACTTCATTTCTTCGGCGTTTCTGAAATTTATTAGCAAATTTGTGTGGTAGAAGGAAGGGCAACTTACCCGTGGTCAGAAGTAATAAACAGGACATAGCCCTCCTTCTTGCAGCATTCGTAAATCTCGCCGATAGCGTTATCAGTGGTGGCAACTCCAATAATGGCTGCCTCATATACACCAGTGTGGCCAACCATATCAGGAGGAGCAAAGTTGTTCATGATGAACTCAAATTTGCCTTCCTCAATACGCTTGCACATCTGCTTGGCGACTCCAGCGGCGCTCATCTCGGGCGCTTTATCATAAGTTGCGACGCTTTTGTTCGAAGGAACAAGATCTTGCTTCTCATCTCTAGTTTCGAGGGGGAATACCTTCTCAACACCGCCATTGAAGAAGAAAGTTACATGTGCGTATTTTTCGGTTTCAGCAACGTGGACTTGTTGCACACCTTGTGTTCCCAATGTTTCTGCCAGAACGTTGCCCATGTGCTGTGGCTTGAAGGCAATTTCATAGGGGTAGTCGAGCTTATATTGGGTCATTGTGGTGAGTGTAATCTTTGGGTATGGGAAGTCCTCCAACGGAGACCGGTCAAAGCCTCCAAGTAATTGAGTAATTTCTCGAACACGGTCAGATCTGTAGTTAAAGAAGAACACCTGATCGTCGTCTACATGCTGTTAGTGAGACACGTAGCTAATGGACAGAAAAAAAAAACCTTGAATACGGGCCTCCTTGCCACCAACAATGATTGGCTTCAAGAACTCATCATTCTCTCCTTTCTCATATCTCTCCTTGATGGTCGCAACTGGGTCAGAGCTTGCTTCTCCATCTCCAACGCACAAAGCATTAAGCCCAACCTCAATTCTCTCCCATCTCTTATCACGATCCATGGCATAGTATCTACCGACAACTGTTGCAATCTCACCAATGCCAATCTCCTTGATTTTGTCTAGGAGACCTTGCATATATCCTGCGCCAGATTTAGGATCGGTATCTCGCCCATCTCCAAAAAAGTGAATGTAAACATGGGGGATTTCGAGCTCCTTGGCGACCTTGAGGAGAGCGTAGAGGTGGTCCTGCTTGGCATGCTACGCATAGTTTTAGCTGTTTACTTTGAATGAATATTTGGGGCACATACGACACCGCCGTCTGAGATTAATCCAGCTAAATGAAGACGTCCATTGCCGTTCTTTGCGGCCTTGAATGTCTTCTTGATGATCTCGTTCTGGTTGAGTTCCCCCTTCTTGATTGTTTGATCAATGCGAACCACATCCTGCCAGACAACCCGGCCAGCTCCAATGTTTAAATGTCCAACTTCCGAATTACCCATCAACCCTTCCGGCAATCCAACAGCTAGCGAAGAGGCTTCGAGCTCGGTGAAACCGTCTGCGTTCTTTTGAAATGCATCCATCACTGGGGTCTCGGCTGCTGCAATGGCATCTCCATCTTTCGGCGAAGACTCGCTGGGAATTCCCCAACCATCAATGACAACTGCGCCAAATCATTACAATTAGCCAAGACAGTTCCAGATACATAAGGCAGTAAAGGAGAGTAAGGATATAGTCGGGTTTCTTCTTGGTCGTTTTGTGCCCATCCATGTTGATTTGTGCAGAAAAGAGAGGAATTGTCATGGACAGTAAGAGTCTAGAGCGACCAGAAAGAAATGTGGCTGGTCGGAGACTCATGAGGAATGAGATGAGGATACGTGGAATTACATACTCAGCACCGCCTTATTCTCTACCTGGACCATTTTGGAGTGGATTTGGCGAGCGATGTTTCGTGCCGGCTATATCAGCAACGTTAGGTGGCCTGAGATAAATATAGGGGCAATTAAACTTTTTCAAAATAACATACAGAAGTATGGGAGCTTTCAGGCCTTTCTAAAATGTACAAAAGAGGTTTGAGGGATTTCTAGGTCCGCGGGCGTTCTTGTTGAGACGTAGGTAGTGGGGTGTTGTTTTTGTTTTTCGTTCGCTGCCCCTCCATCCTATCCCTCCAGCTCCACCGCTCCCAATCGCCCCGATAAGGCTGCGTTTTAATTTTGACATCATTCACCAATTGAGCCCGAACGAGTCGGAAGTGAAATCCCATCACAAACAAGCCTTCCGTCCCCCCGAGACTGTGATCTACCAGCCACCACAACAATCATCTGAATAGCACTTTTTCGGCACACAGCTATGACGACTCCCCAAGGAACACCACAAGTGCCCTCTCTCATGAATCTGCCAGAAGGGCTATCCCCAGATGCCATCGACACATTACCCGTCCTCAGCGCGCTACTATCCAGACTCCAAACCCCAACTTCCACAAACAATACCTCAACTTCTGGCTCGCCTCCTGCTGTTTCGCCCTCCCAGCTGGCGTCTGGAAACGGGCTATTAACAATCAAAGATATACCTGCCGCTACAGACGAAATGAAGCACAAGTTGCAAAAGGCTAGGGCGCATATCAAAGACCTTCCGGATATACATCGCAGTCTCGCGGAGCAAGATGAAGAAATTCGAGAGCTAGAGGAGAAGATCCAGAGACAGCGTGAGGTATTGGAGGATTTACGAGATGTAGGAAACGCGACCAAGACAAACAGGGAGAGCACACAGCAAGGTGGAGGATCAGATCCTATGCAGACTTGAAATATACCATGCGGCAGGCTTTCAACAATATCTGGCTATTGGAAGAGCGTCAAAGGGCATCAGTACATCGCAGGATAGCTACTCCAGACCCTATCGCAGCACCAGCAGTCGACAAACGTCCACTCTATATATTAGACCTCAAAGGCTGAATATCGCTGAATATAGGCCTCCGAAAAATACAGCCAGACTCCAGGAATGAGCCATCATTCGATTTAGGAGATAAGAGAATGCGGCAAGATCGGACTAAGTTCAGATCACGAAGATTGGCGGAGCAGTTCATGCTGTAGCTGAAGAAATAAAATTTCCAATTATCCATCAAACTCCGCCGCTATGAGTACATTCTGCTTGTGTCTTATTTCCCAAATATCTTTTCTACAGCCTTCACCTATCACTCTTATCGTCCTGTAATGCCAACCTTTTTCAGAATGTCGTCGAGTCCAACTCCTGGTGCGCCTGGGACGTCTTTTGTCCATACGGTCTCGCCCAATCTGTCTTCCTTTGACAATACGCTCCAATTCGGGCTGTGTTCTGTTTTCAGCCACTTGAAATCATCGACTTGGTCCCATTGATTCTGAACCGGTCCTTCCGCATGGGTCATCTGAAAGCCAAGTCAGCCGGTGTTACAAACGTGGTCCTATACCACAATCACTAGAGACAGTCACTTACATAGCAATTTGGAATAGGAGAAAATCGAACATTGCTGCAATCTTCAATGATGGGACGGCTGGCACAATGAAGGTAGATGTTCACATTCTTGCAATCATGCATCCTGACCTGCCTCGAAGCCACAACAATGATACTATCCTCGACCCCTGTGATATGAGCAGCGCCAGCTACATGACCTGCAATTATCAAGCAGTGCTTAATATTGTTCATAGCAAGGCCAGCAAACGGCGCCTTATTTGCAGTAGGTACAGACATGTCAATAATGCATCTGTTGAGCTTCGTTAATGATCCAGACGACGTGGCCCGCGACGCTGAGGAGGGCAGGATGATATGGAGCCCTGAATGCCCCGAGATATTTACGTTTGTTGCTTCGGAGAAGCTAGGCTTGCGAATGGGCCCAGAAGGTCCTCTGGTCATTTCTTCGTTGTAGTTCTTAGGAAACGAGGGAAGGGTTCCAACAGTATCCTTAGCTTCAGCCTCACCTGGAGGTGTCATGAGGTTAGCCGGTGTTGTTGCCATAGATGACTCCGTAGAGGAGGTAAATCCTGCCCTCAAACTAGGAGGGTTTAGACGTTTTTCGGCAGCCAATTCGGCGGCATCATTGATAGAGATTGCTGAGCCATTCTTGTGCGTCGTTTTGAACTGAAATCTTGATTTCGGCGCAAATTTGGCCCTGGTTTCCTGGAGCTTCTCTTCTAGAGCTTTAATAGCCTGACAAGATCAGTAATCGGGATAGATAGTAAAATTGATTCGACAAACTTGAGAGTAGATACGTTGATCGTAGGCAGGAATGAATCCAGAAGAATCCAGAACCTCGTTCGAAAGCCTACTGATTCCAGTGAGAACATGATCAATAGCATCTTGTTTTTCGCCCCCGACCAGACTGTAGTTATCAAGCTGTGCTATCTGCTCTTGTAACTCGGTACATTCTTGTTGAAAATATCGATAGAACCGTTCCTTTATCTCCGACTGAGGTATCGCAGACTGCTGCACCGGTGCCACGGGGTTTTCCATTCTCTCTACCATTACACAGTTTGTGAAATGATATGTTACTTGGCTGTCGTTTTGGAGTCCACTTCTTTTAAGATATCCAAGTAGAGTCGTGGGGACAGGTCAAAGGAAGTATGATGGCGTCAGTGGCTGCGGGGGAGACGAAATGGGCTAATGCAAAGATATCCAGGGGACTTTTTTGACAGTTAGGTGGAAAGTCGATGCGAGACTTCGGCAGATGGTAGGGGGAGACGACGAGACCGAGATAATTGACTGGCGGGGAGGAGAGGGTGGAAAATATGGGAAGGTTGGATTAATTAAACTTCAACGTCAACTTCAAACACTCGGCTACTTATAGGTAGGTATGCTTAGGGTTTTGAGCTTCGTCCGACGCCTTCAAATGACTCGAAGTCAATCACGTATCATGAAGAATGATTATTACGTGTTTTGGTGAGTGTGACCTGGCTAGCTACCTATCTGCTTCGTGGGGAAGTAGTCTGTTTCCTCTTCAGTAGTTCAGTAGAGCGGGGTAGGAAACCGTAAAATGTGCTCGGATGCGTGGAAGCGCCACGTGATTATTACACTTCACCTTACACCGGAATAGAAGGAAACTAATGGGAAGTACCACAGGCAGGAGAAATTAAGATGGTCTGTGAATATATACAGCGTGTGATGTGTTAATTGCAAGCCTATGTTCAATTTCTGAATGTTTTCTGCAAAGTCTCGAGTGACTTGCTGCAGTGTTGTTAGTCGACGGAGCTACTATGAAGATGACGACGAGATGTTTCAATATGAGGATAGTCTCCAGCAGGATCCACAAGTCGTACGCTACAATTGATGTTGTGATCTCGTGAAGGATCATGTCTTAAGATTTTTGGGCTGTGATTCGCCCACTCATATTTAATAGCGTTGTGATTCTCATCAATGGCATTCAATGATGCTGAGGTAAAGTGACCTTCCACGAAGTAGTCCTGTCCTTATAACCAAACTCAACCTCTATACTGCATAATAGACCGTACCATATTGCTACTGGATACTGAAAAGGCATTGGGTGAAAAGACAGAAAATCACCAGATCATGTCGATATCCAACCGTTCTAGGTTCTCGGCGACCGTGGCTTCGTCTGATCTAGTGCCCGGAAACCAAAGTGGCATTCACATCGCAGAGGGAGAAGTGGCTCTTGCTTGGGAAGCATTGATATGTACACTGGGAAGAGACCCATCAAAACGCCGAATACAAGGATGAGTTTATGACTTGACCGGTACCTCAATACCATACTTCTCCTTAATTCTCTCTCTCCTTCGCTCATCATATCCTGGTGCATAGATACCTTCGCCCTAATTAGTATTTTCTCTGCTTGGGAAACCAACGTTCTTACCTCGGCCCTCTCCTAACTCTGATATGGTCTCCTGGATCGGCCGTCTGCGATTCTTCCTCAACTGCTCCTTTCGCTCAAACTCATCTATCTCTGGATCTTGCTTATAACCAGTCAAGGCGCCGCCGGTGAAGTCGAACGCGCCTAACACAACCGCTGATAGAGCACCGAATCCAAGGACTGCGGGTGTAGTGCCGACTGTCCTGCGTTAACAAAATTCTCACCAACCGCCATTTCAGATTAAACTCACACCTCAGCCCAATTACAGAGCCTGCTAAGAAGCCCCCAATTGCAGTGTTCAGACTGTCATCCTTTCTCCTTAGGTTGGCGGAAGCAAACCGTGTGAATTCGTATGTGCCTCCTACCGCCGCTGTTGAATAGTTAGACCAGAGTAAGCCCAATTGGAAATTCTCCGCCAAACGTACTGAACAAAACAATTGTCCCTCCAGTCCTCGTAAATACCCCCCATGGGCTAACATTTCGTCTCGTCAAGGTGTTTTGGATCGCAGATACAAGGGTTCCAGCAGCTCCTGTGATCATTGAACCATTGATGGCGGCCTTAACGGCATCCTTTGGGTGGTATTGATCATCCCCTGATGCCATGGTGACCAGTGGATAAGCTCTGAGTGCTGTTTCTGTATTATACGGCCGTCGTTGACTTTGAGCTTTGAGGTTGACGAGTTGGAGCTCGGGTCACGGAAATTGCCCGATTGCACTAAACCACTTTAGGCGGAACATTTTACTGCCATCTCACATCCATGAGGGAGAGCTCCATGGTCAGGCTGGCAATAGCCCACTAAGTGAGCTGCCAGCATATCCTATTCAAAAGGGTTTCTCTGCATAAGGTTCTACATTCTGCCCATCTTTTCCCACAAGTTTCTTTGCAACTCCGCACATTTACAACTCTTTCTTCAGTTTACCAACCCACGTTACGAACTGAAGCTAAGCTCCGTGCTTTGTCGACGACCTGGTGAAAACGGACTCTGGCAATGAGAGTGACCCAGGATCTGAGCTGAGCAAAGATTGTCTCCTCATCTTGGCTTTCTCAAAAACTGGAAATCCTCAATCCGCGGGGTAGCAAGGGGGTTTATTCACGGAACCCGGCGGTCGAGATTCTTGGCTGTATTGACAAACCCAGATTGAGATGGAGCGTAAACTCACTCCAGGTCCAGGTTGGAACTCCCCTCGCTTCATATCTCATCTTGTTGATTCTATGTCTGTCTCTTCACCAAGAAGTAATGCTAACGACCACGGCGATGATAGGCAAGACTGCCCCGAGACTGATTGCTGATCTCCTAGACTATGATCCACGATATCTGGTAAGAAATGGGAGAAACTTGCTGGCAGGGCCAGCTCCGATGTACAAAGGGAAGCCTGTCTTGCGGAAAGGACCCAATGACTGCCGTCACACTTTGATGAAAAAGGAGAGTCAGACGGATGCCCCCAAATCCAACACTGAACGACCCGGCGAGCAAACAATATACTGTGTGGCAACATACTGCACAGAATGCCGCTATCACTTTTCAATAACTGTCGATTACAGGCAGCAACATCCGAGCCAACATTCTTGCAACTTGTTGGACGAAGAAAACCCCCTTCACCACTTACGATTAGTCGAGTCGAGCGATACCAAGGACCGGCTCCAAAATGGTATTAGCAAATACGATACGGTGAAAGAACGCCATCGATTTGTATGTACTGGGGAGCATTGCCCATGTATTGTTACCATCAAAATATACCCGCCACGACTTGGGAAAGCTGTCATTGCTGGTATTACAGATACAGCAAAGGTTTATATGAGGGGCCAAAGAGAAATTCAGAAAGATCCTGAAAGATATCAGGGACAATCGCCTTTAGCACCATATCAAGCGCTTGGCTACCTTCGGCAATACCTCGTCGATGCAAAAACACCACAAAATCCAGGAACGAAGCCTAAACGCATCTCAAAAAGAAATAAGAAGTTCATCCTCGCCCTTGGCGATGAATGCAATCATTTACTCCAGTATCTAGATTTTGTTGAAGAGGACGAGGAGACCGAAGACGATGTGCGTATAATTTCTAAGCACATGCACATACCACTTTCAATCTAACTGACGATGAATCACAGGAGGAAGTAGCTAGTTTCTGGCTCCTTCCAGTCTACGCAGACCACAACAGGATTTTCTTGGAAGACGTCTTGCTCGAACTTGAACTCTTGATCTCACGTCGACCTCCAGCAGAACTGGGTGAACACAAGGACCGTGTACTTTTGGTTCCTCAACCTGCGTTGAAAGATATACAACGAAGCCTCGCGTTTTATGATTATCCTGTTCGATCCCGCCTAGTCGATCTTTCCACTGAAGAACACCCGTACTACTCTAGTTTGGGCGCAGTCGACAACTTCACGGACGAGCTATTGATCTGGGCTTACGACCGGCAGTGTAGCTGTGATCCAACAAACAAACCGTACTACCTAGATTGCCTGGAAGATTTAGCCAAGGGACGAGGGAGTCCTGACTTGCACACAAAAGTTGCAATGGCCGTCTCGGCGGGCGAGCTTTCCTTGAAAGCTATTCATGAAGCATACGACTACTTCAGACTAGATCCCTCAACGCTTGAAGGAGATGGCCATATTATGGGGCTTTATAAATCCCGCATCGAATCTGCCCCGCGTCAAAAGGAAGAGGCAAGAGAATGTTTACTGGTGATTGCAAAGCATCGAGATAGTAAACAGATTGAAGAATTGGCGAACGATACCACGATGACCTTTGCAGAAGCTCTCGAGTATTTGAATGTTTCCGCAGACACAGCGTCAGACAGCATTGAAGCTTCCGCTGTTGCGATTGTAAGTTTTCACCCGCGAAATGCTATGTTTAAGAGATGGGCTTCCTGCTACTTATGCCAAATTGTTACAATTCCTTTCAAAATTCCCATCCCTTCTTGTATTCCAAGCTATTTGCATGAAAGCTTGTTTCTTACACTGACACTTTACGCTAGGCAATTGACGGAGATACCTCAAAGGTAGCTCGAGCGCTTCAAGTAATTTCACAAGAGCGCAAGGGCGATTGGACTCTCATGAGAGCAGCCGCGACTATGACTGGTACCGGGGGGTTTGCCCTTGATGTAGGAGATGCATACAATCGCTTACAGGTCACAACCCGCAATGTGCCAGACGAAACTATATGGGTTTATTATCAAAGTCTTACTAGCGGAGCAGCGCCAGGATCGAGGGACAGCTTTACTGAAGCCCTTCGAGCGATTGCACTGGATCGACAAAGCAACTTCCTTCTGAGAAAACTCGAAGATCCCAACGCTGATATTCAGGCGAGCACCACAGAGCCAGTTGGCCTCGATAACATCGGTAACACTTGCTATCTCAACAGCTTACTCCAGTACTACTATACTATCAAGCCTGTCAGAGATATGGTCATTAACTTCGAGAGCCATCGCATGCCTCTCGATGAGGAGCATATTCGGAAAAAGAAAGTTGGAGGGAGGCTTGTTGACAAGGCTGAAATCATCAAGGCACAGAAATGTAAGTTTTCGCCCTATGCTTGAATACATTGCTGATTATACAGTCGTCGAGGAGCTTCACAATCTCTTCGAGAACCTCAAGACGGCATCTACAAAATCAATCAAACCAACGCGAGATCTGGCCGAGTTGACTATCTTCAGTACAGCTACGGAGGCTAATTTTCGTCGCTATTCTATAAGCAGCCCATCAGGACCACCAAACTTGTCCTCTATTATGGATGGCCTTGAAGGCCCGGTCTTCGGTCCTCAATGGCCACCTCCGAGACCTTCCTCGCCAACTTCTTCCACGGTAGCTGAGAACGACGTGGAGATGACCGATGGCATAAATGACACTCCTATTGGCAATGGGGATGATAGTAGCGAAGCAACATTAGTAGACGATCATCTCCTGGGCGCGGGTGATTCGGAAGGTAACAAGGATGAAGAGTTGCCAAGTTACGAGGAGATCAGCGGAACTGAACTTTCACAAGACAATGATGCTGACATGGTCAATAACGACATATCAAACGCAACAGACCAAGTTCTACCGACCACACCGGAGAAGCCCCCGCCAATCCCTCCTCGCAACAAATCAGGCCTCGTCATCCAAACAAACGAAAACAAAAGCCTGATTCCAAACGACGATTTGTGGAAATTTGGCACCCAGCAGGATGTCACAGAAGTGATAGGAAACGTCACATTCCGTCTACAGTGTGCAATCAAGCCAACAAGTCTTGAACCGCTCACGGAGGAGCAGATAGACATTATCCGTGACACATTTTACGGAGCGACTACTACTTACACACAAAAAGCCCAAACCTTGGAAAAGAAGATAGAGGCGTGGTCAACTATCATTGTCTTCCCTGGTAAAGGTGTCATCCGTGATCTGTACGAGGCAATTGACGTGGTTTTCGATCAGCAGATCGTTGAAGTAGATAGAACCACTTGCCCCCAATTCTCCTCGATTAGCAAGCTACCGCCAGTCCTCCAAATCCAGATTCAGCGGACTGATTTCGATCAAATGACTCAGAGGTCATCCAAGAACACAACATCTGTTAGGTTTCCGGAAACCATATATCTTGACAGATACATCGACAATGCTGATCCCGAGTCAGCGGTCATGCGTCGTCGCCGACAGACTTGGGAATGGAAATCAGAGCTTAGGCGACTCGAGGCTCGACAGGTTGCTTTGCAAAACACAAACGGTGAAATTAGCGTCCCTGATAGCTTGCTGGCTTTGAAAGCTTTCACAGATACTCTTCAAGAGCAGGAGGTCGATGGAGTTGAATTCAGCCCAGATCTCCGAGATATTCTGGAAGAGCGTATCGCAGATGTTGCTACGGAGTTTGACGAAGTCAGCAAGGAGATCGCCTCGCTCAAGCGAAATCTTCAAGAACAATTCACGGACATGCGTGAGCATGAATACAAGCTTCATTCCGTATTTATTCATCGAGGAGAAGCCGGTGGCGGCCACTACTGGATTTACATCTACGACTTTGAGCATGATATTTGGCGCGAATACAACGATGCATATGTAACGGAGGTTAGGGATCGTCGGCGAATATTTGATCAACAAGGAATTTCAGAAGGCACACCTTACTACCTTGTGTATGTTCGCAGCGCTGACAAAACCGATCTTGTGGATGCTGTCTGCAGAGATGTCCAGGCGGTCCAAGCTTCGGAGGTCTCAATGACGGATGCCCCTGAACATTGGAACTCACAGGCTGATGGAGGTGCATCTCTGTACGACGATGCTGATAATGGCGAGGTTAGGCATGTCGAGCACGCAAAGCCCCGCCCGCTTATGCCAAAGCCTGTGAATAGTGGCTGGGGTTCCGAATGGGATCAGAAACAAACGGCGTCTATTGACGATGGTCACGAATGGTAAACTTGGGAGGAGTCTGGATGGTTAGATACTGGGAGGGACTGGCGTAATGTACGAGTAACTTCTTCCATGTGTTTATGATTGATTTCTCTTGCACACATGCAATGGATTAAGATCAAGCGTTGGTTTGCATTCGCTCTCGATATCATTCCTCGCCTTCAAGTTCATACTTATACCCACAATGGGCCTTTGCACAAAACATAGTCTCTGCATGGATGGTAGTCACGGGTCATGGTCTTGTCACATAGAACGTTTTCTTGAATCAATATTGGACTGTGGTTGCTACTTGAATTGCTCATATCTGCCCATAACCAATATCCTGCCTAGTTCACAAAGTTCTCGCATCTTCTTCTCATTTTGTTTCCTTTCTCATGCTCAATCAATACGATCTCACAAAGAATGCAGAATTGCAAAGATGGGTGTGGATGTATGCATGAGCGCAGATCGAAAGAGAACTTGCGGGGGAGCGTCATATGCCAGAAGAGAGGGGAGGTGGGGAGGGGGTTGCTGATGGGTAGATGTTTTGGGATGGAGTGGAGAGTGTTGTTGCTACTCAATTGGTCAACCTGGTTGGACTTTTGAGAGGGTTTCTCTTTTGATCTAGGCGCCGGCCGTTGAGAAGGGCTGGATGTGACCCGGCGGTGCATTCGACGAGGATGGGTAGGTAGTGTGATAAAGTGAAGCGAGGAATAGAAGCGAGGCACAAAGCTTGAAATTACGGGGTACATGATCAAATTTGCTGGGGATCATGGAATCGCGGTATTACGAATATTTGATCAAGTATGTGATTCTATAGACTTTAATGTGAATCCCAACGGGAAGGAAATATAGCGAAAAGTTGAGACTTGGACTTGTGTCTCGGATGGAATTCGTTTTCCGAGAATATTTAAGTTATCACCAACTCCTTATGTCCAACGACAAGAATAAATCGCTCCGTTGGACTACAAAACTTGCATTACACTAGTTTTCAACTGATGTAAAGTGGCAGACATTTCAAACTTGTCGATCAATCATAATACTGGAAACACTATCCTCCTCTGATTTTGACTGCTGGCTTTGATGTAGAGTTCACAGCGAAACACATGTGGAAACTAATAAGCTCTCTTCAACCAGAAGCTTATAGGTTCGCTTGCACATCATGATACACGAGCCTCGATATATATATATATAACTGTTTTTCAACTCACAATCCCATATTTTGGCTTGATTGGGTATTGGGTCCAAATTCATATAATTTCTATCATTCGCGCAGTAAGAGGTTGAAAGATCGACTTATTATATGGTCCAAGTACATCTTGTATCTCCTTGAGTTCCCATACTCGTTTCTCATAAACATTTCTCAAAGGGATCTGAGTTGTCTTCCCCCGGGCGAATACGAAACAAATTGATTGAATCAGAAGTCTTCTTATTTCTTGCATAGGCTTGAAAATATTTCCAGGGATCTTGAAGGATAGCAGCAGCTGGGTCTAGCTCGAAGAATAAGTATCCAGCTAAAGCCACCTTGTACGACGCAAAATATCCCACTCGCAGGTACTGAGATGCTGACGCGTGACAGATTATTATTCCCATTATATCATAGCCACTTAACAACAAAGGAAGTAAGAAGATTTCCTCGGCAGGGAAAATGTCGTCTACCATGTCATCCGGGCATATCATTGCTTCCCTTGGGGTTGACGTGAGGGGAAAATCCGGGATGGAATGAATCTCTGAATGGAAGGCTTTTCTTCCATCCATGAATATTTGGAATTGGTTCCGTCCATGTGATTCCTTACCAACAGGTTTCCACGTGGTTGGTCGAAGCACTCCGAACACACTGATAGATCTCTGACTGTGGAAACTTTCTTCTTTGCTATTAGGAACATTGGGCCAATATAACGTTGCGGTCTCGTCGGAATACTTTACGGCTGCAAACCAGTGGACTTCACTATCAACGAAGATCCAGCTCCAAGATGGTGCACCATATTCAGGAGGCCTTGGCGGTTTCTTGGAATATCGACTTTCTCCGTCACTCGAGCCGCCCCGAATATTCCTCCTCTTTATGCTTGCCCATCATAGGTCAACAATGATTTGACTTTTCCAGAGCCCTGCCATATACATATCTGTACGGATATCGATTGAAATAACTTTGCACATCTTGATAGAGCAATGACCTTGTCTGAGCCCACACTCAATTCTCTTCTAGAATACTCACTACAAACGTGTCTCCAAGTCTCGTAAAACATAGCCTCGAATTTGTGTGCATCCATTAGATTATCAAATGTCGATGTCATAGATGAAATAGACCGTTTGATCGAGAATGGAATTAGTGCGGTTTTGATGCCCTGCTTTGGATGACCGAAAGGGAAAGTCTCGCAAGCAAATTTCATTGGACATGCCCGGAGTAACTGTCCCCCGAAATGGAGCACGCGTTGAGCTAGAAGGTATTCTTGTAAGACCCATCCTCGGGAAGCTAAGGGTCCATCGACGACAGACTTCCAGAGCTCCGGAATGCGCAGATATCGCAGATAAGTGCCACGCCCAGGAATCTCTAATACCAAAGGCAATTGAAAAAATGGGTTTCGTTTTTGAAAACAACCTTTACTGCTGTCGACTGCAGAAGTGGCTGCTATATTCAATATGCCGTGAGAATCTATCTTCTCCATGGCTGCTGACTCCTCAGCCCAATCGGCTCCAGAATCCTGGATAATACAGAGAGAATCAATCTGCAGACGGTGTCAGAACAGAAAGGATGTGTGCCATATGGAAAATTACCGAAATATATCGGACTACACGAGTGAGCTTCAGGGTGCTAAGTTGTTGGAAATACACTTACAATTATACCACCCACAAATCTCAATGGCATCTCGAAATGTTTAAGGGAGACTTTCCACATTTATGCCTTGGGAAAAGTTGTTTTGACTAGAGGATTGATGCCCCAGCAATGACTCAATGTAGCATATGGTCCCGATATTTCTTGATTTTTCTGTGAACTAGCTGAATAGTGCTATTCGCATAAATTTGTTTCAAATCAAGAAGACGTCTAGGTACCTGGCTACTTTCCAGATTTAATAATGCTTCTATCTTAGCTGCGCATACATTATGCGATGAGATACATTCGAACATCCATTCACGTGCCAGTGCCTGGGAATATGCCGATTGTGTAGTTTGGCCAAGCTTGCTGGCTTCGGGCACGGAGGGCATACTGCAAGCTAAATAAGTAAGGAGGTTAGCTTTGTGGAAGGAAACGAGCAAGAGCACTTCCATTTTTTGTAGCGAAGGATTGAAAGAAGCAGTGCTCTTCCTCTGAAACTACAGCATTCAGGGAGAGAGTAAATAAATGAATGCGAACAAAATTTGAGCTCAAACTGCTTTACAGCCAAACAGAAAGGGGAATCAAAGCAAAAGAACACAAGAAAAGGTTGTATACCATTAGTCTTAATGGGTTCAAAAATTACCAGACTACCATCTGCGAAAGAACATCAGTGATTGATGTGGAGCAAAGGAGACCCTGTCTCAGCACGCATCACGAACTCGAAAAGTATGTCAGCTGAATCACAGCACCCTCTTGACTCCATTGCAAGCTTGATAGATGAACATAAATGGTAGTCCTTAGATGCTGAGTGGCGAATACCCTGTAAATTTGTACGTGCGTACCGTTGGTACGGATTTCCCATATCACGAGGTTGGTGGAGATATATGAGACAGGCTGCACATGCCTCACAAACCGATCCAATATCCACTGGCATTCTTGTGAAGTGCAACTCGCAAAAGATTCGATTAATTGAACCGTTTGAACAAGATGTCCAGCAGTTTGTAGGCAGAGTATTTAAAGTATTGTGCAGGTAGCAAGTTATCTTTGCAGCCTTGGAACCCCTAATGATTGATCGCTACTGTCTTGACTCATCTCGGCGCATAATGTGGGTGTTGTACTGGAGAGACAAAAATGGGGTCCAATGCAGCAGGAGGCATTTTGGAGGCACTTTCGTTGGAGAGGACCGGGGTTTTATAGGGTCGTCTAGATTGTAGCACTTTATGTAAACAGAGAAGCTGAATATCGGGATCGCAATGTCGATAATTGGTGCGACTAGGACACAACGGGAATTGTGACCTTGCATTTGTGACCTCGGTGTCACAGGTCATGTACTCTAAGCGCTATTGCTCTGGTATGTTCTTACTGTAGTATATATTTATACCTGCGGATAGTCAAGCACAAGAGAGCTAACTCAAGCAACAATCAGCGCAATGTCTTTCTTCTACATACAGGATACAAATTTCAGTACGCGGCGGATTTAAGAATGCCTATTATGCAGGTAATGAGTTATTGCTATCTTGGAGAGACTTACTTATGGGAAATGTCTCTACATTGAGCTTGTAGATAAGTTAAATTGAAAAGGAAGTTGATGAACACCTAGTTACGACATGGTCACAACTAATAGACAAACTTGTAGAGACCGTGGAACTGTTATCTGCGAGCAGACTGCTCACAAAGCTTTGAAATTTTGTAAGGATCATGTCGCCTTCCAGATCTTTCCTCCACCTTTTTGCCATAGCCAGACAGCCTCAACAGCATACACTTTGCTTCCCTGATGACCACCTTCCGCACTTGCTGCTTCTTGAATTGTCTGAATCACCTTACCATCTTCAATGCACTTCCATAATCCTTGTGTTATCTCGTTATCTGCGTCACCCCACTCCCCTCTACCAAGCCGATATAATAGTCTTCCCAGTGTCTGGAAAGCGATGCATCTTTGAGATGGAAATGATGATCTTGCAAGTCTTGCCAGCTCTGGAACCGTATACCCGGCTGCTTCTGGTGCTTCGCCATGATGATGAAGCCCCTTTGACACTGGCACCGCTCTTGCGATTCGCGGTGGTAATAAGCCACCGCGGAAATCAAAACGGAGCGCGGATGCTGACAGACCTGAGCTGGCTGGATAGTATGGGGATTCTTGATCTGCTATTGATCCGTGTGTAGGGACTGGTGCCATCCAGGCAAGTTTAGACGGATCTGCAGGCAAATTTGGAAAGTATTTTGAATGGAGGGACTCAAGAAAGGAAGGGTCGGATGGATCAAGATCAGGAGCTGACGGGGCAGCAGGGAAGTGTATCGAGGGTGCCATGGGATCAGTAATGCCTGTTACAGGAGTGGCAGTCGATTGTGGTCCTAATGGTTCTGCAGGCTCATCATCATCCGCGAAAGTCACGGATTTGGAAGCTTGTACTCGTTTTGCAGACGGAGTCGGTGTTGGCACGCCAATCTCTTCATTCGATTTCTCATTCGGCTTTTCATTATTGTCTGGCTGCTTCTCCTGTGGCGGATCTATTCCAGTATCGCCCCGACCATCGTCCAGGTTCGCCCGCCTCAACAGTCGCTCAACCAAGGCTGGATCTAAGCTAGCAAGAAGTTCTGCTCGCTCTTGTTCTATCTGTTCGTCGGACATGGAGGCCAACAATCTGTTGTTATCCTCATCTATGCGTTGTTTCTCATCCTTATCGATGCTGGTGGCATCTTGTGTCAGTCTGGTAGGGTTAGTTGGCTGCCCAAGCTGCGGCTTTGGTAGAGCAAAAGCATTGACAGAATCTGCAGAAGGTGGCTTCGCCGATCTGGCTCTTTGTTGTTTGAAGGCTGAAATTTTGGTTCGTTTCTTGTGCTCGGGGAAGCCAGTCGGAGTATTTTTCATCTTGGGAGCTGAAGCCGGAGCAGTTGGTCGTTCCATGATGTCGCCAATGAAGGCAGACGAGATAAGAGCTGGAATATTTTGAGGGGCTGCCTCGCCAGCATCAACTCCTTCTTCATCGTCAGATAGATTGACTTCGAACCGTTGCCCGCGCAGACTCATGTTTGACGTTGAAAGGGGAACGGCGGACGTTCGGGGGCGAGGCCGTCGGGCTGGCGTTTTAATTTAAGGTTTTTGAAGCGCAGCTCGTTTAGATCTCCAGATTTGGCTAGTGAATGCACGGACCATGAGATGCAAATCTTCCGAGAATCGGTAGCCTTGCAGACTGAACTGGACGTCCAATTCTGACACCAGTTTGAGTGAGGTGTTGTGTTGCACCCAATGTGATGTTGCTCAGCTAGCGCTACAGCAAGCATAGAGTTCGTAACAAGAGATTTTTTGGTTGTTTTCTTGTGTTTTTAAATCACGGCTAGCTGTTGCACATCAAAATATATATCCAGCCTCGTTATTATGGATCGCGAATAAGTATACATCCTTCTGATCATCCTTCCCAGCTATGCTTAACATCTGGTATCGTCTTCCAACTATTTTCCTTTTTCCGCGACACGAAAACGCAATCGATCTCTTTACATTACGTACTTACCTACAACCGCATGCGACGATTCCATTAGTCGCAATAATTAGGTCTTTATTACATACACAGTCATTAGCGCTACCAGCTTCATGCATAATTGTACTTCGTCATCATACGACGTATCTCTATTTGATTCTCGTTTGCCATTTGAAGCATTTAAATCTGACATGGCCATTCTAGATCCGGCTGCATATCCAAGCGAGCACTAGGTACTACCGTTCGCCATCCCGATGGTATCGTCAGCCTTGCATACGGAGCACTATCATCAGATTCCGACTTCGCATTTTGGACATTGAGAATGATAGTTTGAAGAATGGATCAAGAAGCATATCCGCATACATCTCCGAGCTTATAGAATGCATGAAGAACATCAAAAGTGGATTTGACGGGTTTTGAGGGGTAAGACATGGGAAGCATGGCAATATCAAAAAGGGTCATGCATAACGAAAAGGGGTCGAGGCTGAAAAACTAGCAATCAGCCTTATCCATTTGCAAAGCTGCACTTAGCATGACAATTCTGATTGGCTACGAGGTAAGGGCTGGTGGCACCTAGTATTTACCTTTTGCCAAATCCTGGCTACCTTAAGTGGTCGGCACTCCTCAGACACATCGTTGACCAGCTGTTGACACTTGTAATGACTAGTTGCCCCAGCACTGGCTGGACTGGCTGGACTGGTTGAACTGGTTGGACTGGCTGGCCATGGACTGGATATTTATGGGCGGTGGGCGGAGAAGTGAGGTCAGGTAGGTAGGTAGGGAAGGTAGCAGGCATGACTGACTGGATTCTCCGTCGGACTGACTGAGGTGATGAACTGAACAGCCAGCATGCAAGGTTGTAAGGTAAGGTCATAATGTAAGGTAGGTAGGCAGGTAAGGTAAGGTACTCGTAGTCGCTTCCACTTCCACATAGTTAGCCATTGTCCCGCCCATTAATCTTTATTTTTGAAAGTCCCGAAACTGCACTCAGTGCACTGCACGTCCAAAATCTCGACTCGACTCGACTCTAATTCCTCCCTCGCTCCCCCTTCCACTTCCACTTCCACTTTCTCCCTTCTTTTCTTTCCTCCACCCACCAAAATCATAACACATTTAATACACCGATTGATGTCCTCATCGATATCATTGTGTATTCCATCGACCACCGCCTACCCGCATCTGCATTCCATTCGCACAATTCCCAGCTGTCTCTTGGACGTGCCAGATATCTCGCAGCGTCCTCGATTCGCCTCTGAAAGCCAAATTGCGACGTTTGCGTCGTCGTGTCGTGGTTGAAGCTATTCAGGATTTGGGCGGACTGTCGTTTGCTGGCTGTCACGTTTCAACCAGCTGCGTCAACTCGGCCTCCAGAGAGCGAAGTACATACTACTTTCTCCCGCGATATCAGATTGTCGACTGCTGCGTGCTCTAAACCTGGTGTTTATTCACAGCTCACACTTTTTATCATTCTCACATCCTTTATTCCTACTCTCCCGCTATCCTCATGGCCGGTCGAAATCAGGAGGAGTCTGGTGCAGGTGGCCGAGGAGTTTCACCCCAGTTCAGTTCAGCGAGTGGACTTTCATCGCCGCCGCGATCAAGTCCAGAGCCAGGATCGCCGTCAGCACAATTTGCAAATGATATGAGTGTTCATCACAATTCCAGCATCACCGTAAATGCTCCAGGTCCTGGTGTTTTGGCAGCTTCGGCAGAGAAGCCGGCACGCAAGAAGCCGGGAAGAAAGCCCGGTTCCTCTAACAAGCCGAGAAATAATGCTGATAGCTCAGCAACCAACACCGATGCACCCAAAGTAAGAAGACCGCGCAAACCAAAAGATCCAAATGCACCACCTGTCGTGCGAAGAAGGAAAAATGCAAGTTTGGAGGCGGCAAATAATTCCGACGCGCCATCCATGTCGGTTACACCTCGGCATTCTTCGCAACAAATTGGCGACAACCCAAGTGCATACCATATTCCCGTCCTCGCTTCCCAAAAGGGCAAAAGTGAGGATATTCCCAACCATCGCCCAATTCAATCCTTCTTCAACTCTGGCCCCCCACCACCATCCCATCAACAACCTCAATCTCAATCTCAACCTCAACCTCAACCTCAATCTCAAGCACCACTACGTACTAGCGGCCAAAACTATGATCCTATTCGATCGAATTTCGACCCTGTTCGAGAGACTGTTATCAGTCACAATTCGTACAACAACTCTCAAGGCTCTCCAGGTCACCCGCAGTCCATGAATAGGGCAAGCGCATCACCCTCAATTTCAAGTCTGGTTGATCCTCCAAATCATTCGCTCACCTCTCCATCTATTGCTACTCAATCCTTCTTCAATCAACAACAGCAAGCAAGATTACACCAGGAAGGTCAGACATCGGTACCTGCTTCTCCTACTGTCAATAGATTAGGTCCTGCAGTGGTTATTGAATCATCTGCGAGTCCCAAACCTCCCACACCTGCACCAATTCTGGCAAAGAGGCCAGAAAATATCACTTCAATCAACGCTGCCTCAGCAGCGAATGCCAAAAAATCCGCAGTAACGACCAGCACAGCTGCGTCATCAGCTGCCGCATCTCCTAAACCACACAAAAACAAGGAGCCAAAGGAATTGTTCCCTACTCCCCCTCCACTTCCAGGATCAGGCATCATGCAACTTGGAGGCGGTGGCGATGGCACTGAATTTCGGGCACCTACTGTTATCTTGACAATCCCAATGAATGGCGAAGTCAACAAATACATTAATTTTACACGTCTGGCCGAAGAACAATATGGCTGGGACGCACTACACCCTCGATTAGCTGCACAACGCGACAGACTTGCAAGAGTCGCCGCCGCCGGAGCTGCCTTGGAAAGGAATGGATCCAACAAGGATAGCGGCGATGAAATGTCACTCGACTCTGAAGGTGAGGGTGAGGGAAGTAATATCGAGATGGGTGGGATGAGTGATGGTCGGACCGGGACCGACGGTGGATTGAAGGTCAAGCCCAGAAAGAGGAAGATGAAGGAGGATGAGTATGACAAGGATGATGGCTTTGTTGATGATTCCGAATTACTTTGGGAGGAGCAAGCTGCTGCGGCCAACGATGGTTTCTTCGTCTATTCCGGACCCCTTGTCCCAGAGGGCGAGAAACCAGTCGCGGAATTGAGGTATGTTCCAAACCCTGATCATTATTTGTCATGTGCTGATATTTCGGACAGAGCAGATGGTGCACCGAAGCGTGGCCGAGGACGTGGAAGCCGTGGTGGTGCTCGTGGAGGAAGTGGACGTGGAGCTGCTGCCCTTCGTGATAGAAGTGGTCTTCCAGCTTCCGGGCCTGGTTCTAGGGGTGGATCTACAACCAGAAAGCCCCGCATCACCAAAGCTGACCGTGCCCGTATGGAGCAAGAGAAGCTCGAGAGAGAAAAGATGGGTTCTATGGCTTCCATGCCTAGTAATTATGGTGGCATGGCTCAATTGGCGAGTGCGCCAGTAATGGGCACAACACCAATGGTTTTCAACCAGTGAGAAACCTAAAAGTGTGCGTGGGGAGTTTAATCTATGCTGTCAATTATATGTAAGAGTGGTTGGCGTTTACAGGAAGGAGGAGAATTGAAGCACATAAGTTTTGATATCCTGTACTGGTGTATAATAATCTGCTTGTTGCCATGCGAATGCATTTGCATAGATTAGCATGAACAGAATCGAAGAACGTTGCATGACCTCACTCTTTTCGGATCATAACTGAAGTGCTATCAGTTCGGTAGAATTATTGTGATGGGTGAAATATATGAAGCATTTATTCATGGTAAGTCGTTCTAACAGCATTTGGGCCACCACCAGCCACACCTCTAATTTTACCCCACAAAAGCGGCGGCATTTCGTCACTGTCAAAAAGCTTTAAATTTGTGTCAAGTTGCACGACCAGTATCTGCCTACATCATTGTTGTCGCAATACCCAGTCTGCGCAATGGCGACCGCTCAGGTAGAGAAAAAGAAAGAAAGGCCAAGCGTCCTGCGCTCAATTATAGCTGGTTCGACGGCTGGAGCAGTAGAAATTGGTACATATACCCTATATGCTTCACATGTAACGTGCTAATCAGCAAATAGCTATTACCTATCCTGCTGAGTGTGAGTAAATAGACTGTGCCTTGACACATTCTATGAATCGAATAGATGCCGTTATAAACTTCACGATATCTGCGAAATACCATAAGAGCACCAGCTAATGATGTACTCTCACAGTCGCGAAGACTCGGACACAATTGAATCGAAGGTTGGCAGACTCAGCTAAGCTTCCATGGCCACCTTTCGGAAAGGCCTGGTATGCAGGGTGCACAACATTGATCATTGGCAATTCATTGAAAGCGGGGATCCGTCAGTCTTCATCTTCGAACTTTTCAATCCCGGTGGTGATACTGACTGATTGCAGGTTTTGTTGCCTTTGATCAGTATAAATCTATGCTGCAAGATGCAGATGGCAAAATTTCAGGCCCTAGAACAGTTATTGCTGGATTCGGTGCTGGTGTTACGGAATCATTGTTGGCTGTAACTCCGTTTGAGAGTATCAAGACTACACTGTTTGTTCTTCAATAAATATCTGCTATCTACAAATGCTAACACCAGCTAGTATCGATGACCGAAAGAGTGCTACACCCAGAATGCGAGGCTTCCTACACGCCGTTCCTATCATTGCTCGTGAGCGGGGTATCCGTGGTTTCTTCCAGGGATTTGTACCTACTACTGCCAGACAAGCTGCCAATAGTGCTACTCGTTTCGGTTCATATACCTTCCTTCGACAACTCGCACAGTCATACACCGCTCCAGGAGAGAAATTAGGCACGATTTCTACTTTCGGTATTGGTGGCCTTGCTGGGCTTATCACGGTATATGTGACACAGCCACTTGACACTATTAAGACAAGAATGCAGAGTATAGAGGCAAGAAGTCTTTACAAAAACAGCTTTACTTGTGCAGCTCTGATTGCTAAGAACGAAGGTCTCTTGACATTCTGGAGCGGTGCTCTGCCTAGATTAGTCCGACTGATGCTGAGTGGTGGAATTGTGTTTACAATGTATGAAAAGAGCATCGATTTGATGGATAGGTTGGATCCAGACAAGAAGTATATTTGATTTGGATATTCTGGTTGTACCTAGACGTGTACTGCATGGAGCACGGTGTTCGGAGTCATAGAGAAAGATGTGCAATAGAAGATTTGATTTGTATTTGAGTCTTTCCCAAACGCCATTATATGCATATACAATAAAAGTACAGTGTGTCATCCATCATTGAAATCGTAAAGCTCCCTTCAACCTGTTTGCCATCCTTCCAAACCAACTTCGATCAGGAGCCTCCGCTAATTCCTTCGCAAGATCTTCATAATGAGTTGGATTACTCGCAGGTCGCATTAGAGACCCAGTAATGGGATACTGTTTCACAAGTCAGAAAACCTTAGCCCTCCATCTCGCAAAGAGTTAATTCACCTGTCGACTATAGCGGTTCTCAAGTAAGGAGTAAAGAACATTGGCTTGTACCAATTCTTCCTTCTCATCTATAGCACTATTTGCGACAGCTTGCGTGGCTCCCGTTGTAGTTGTAGAGGATGCAGGGAGGAACCTCTTGTCGATTCTACGTCGCATTGCATCTTGAAATTGGCATTCAGGTCGCAGGTTGTCTTTGGGCCAGCGTGATAGAGCGCGAATATAATGTTTGTATGCTATCTGCGGACAGAGTCAATGGTCTGCCGGCATACACAATAAGTGAATAATGGCTTTGTCTTACTGATTTCGACATCTTCATTAGATTTCTTGTTGCAGACAAAGGTTCATCCGCTCACAATCAAATTATCTGGGGATTCTTTAGGGTATCCGAATCCTGACGTGCATTACTTTGCCGGGGTCTGAATGAGCTAAAGGCTAAGCCTCAAACCGAACTTCCGCGCATCCACCACCTTCGAAGGGGCGGCGTCTCCTGATTAATCCTCACGACGACCACCTTCGTTCTTCGCCTCATCTACAAATCCGCCCTTCACCTTCTCTTCTTCCTCTGGCCTACGAGGTCATTTCTCTTTGTCTTTTTACCAACCTCACGATGAGTTCACAACGATACGAACGGGTACGTCTCCCTCTCCTCCCCGCCAAGCGTTGCCACGCAATGTTGGTTGACTACGACCATCATGACAATACTAACAATCATGTCCAGGTATCTCCAAATGATTCCGAATCTCCTATAAGCCCTACGATTCCCGACTCACCACCTCCTTCGTTTCGATCGCGCGCTTCCTCGCCAACTTCAAGGCATAATGATGGAGCGGTGGACCAGAACCTAGCTGACACATTTGATGCCGATGGGTCCGATAGCGATGAGGAGAATGACGGAGATGATAGGCAGAGATTGATGAGAGGGACACCATCTACGACATCGACTGAGCAGATAAATACCGATAGTAATGTTGAGGCTCCCAGGCCTGTGATAGAAAGACGGGCAACACATTTACCGGTGTTCACCCCGACTATTCGGCCAACAGGCAGAGTATACGGTGGAGGATCAGGCTCGGATGGTGTATTTGCGAATCTAAGTGCGAAGCCAGAAACTGGAGAGAAGACTGAGGAACATCCACCTGTAGGTATTATTTGTTTTTCGGTCGAGACCATATTAACATAATTTCAGACTTATGAACAAGCCGCGGCTGATGCTGCACCTCCATATTGGGAAACTACAATTCTGGCTCCAGGTCTGGGTGGGCCCGACGAAGTCTACGTTGAGGGTCTACCAGTCGGCTCTGTTTTCTCCTTTATCTGGAACGGCATGATCTCCATGTCCTTCCAACTCGTCGGTTTCCTTCTCACATATCTCCTCCACACTACACACGCAGCCAAGAACGGTTCTCGCGCTGGACTTGGGATCACGCTGGTACAATATGGATTCTATATGAAAGGATCAGGGACAAGTGGTGGTGGCCCTCCTGCAGACGGATCAAATCCAAATTATTCGCAACCGCCAGACCCGAACAGTCACGATTTCGACCCCAATCAAGTAAATCAAGCAACTACCCAAGGAATGGATTCAGGATCTGGAGGATGGAGTGATGTAGCAAGCAACGAATGGTTGGCTTATATCCTGATGATTGTTGGATGGTTCATATTGATTCGGGCTGTGAGCGACTTTTTAAGAGCACGAAGGCACGAACAATTGGTATTGCAAAGTCCAGATAGAGGCTTACCAGTACCTATCATTGCAAGCGGGGAAACGACTGAAACAGTGGTATAATGCATCTGTTCAGCGGCGTTTATGCGGTATCATGGGGAGGTTGCCTTTATTCCTTGGAAAGCAAAGCGGGCGTTATCTGGGTTTTGTAAGTTTGGGGTGGTTGATAGAGTCGTACACAGATCCCAGGTACTTGAACATATCACAAGATTATTATCACATATTTACATTTTCTGTTACGCTATGTGCAATGAACAATTTTCTCTCCTTTCTTCTTCTACCCAACTCCTCAACACATCCCGAGTCTAGTGACTCCTTGGCAGCTATGTACTACGATAGCTGTGTAGACAGGGCAGTAATGGCATCCTTCGTTGCCTGGCTTTCAGCACTTCCCGCATTCTTAATCACCTTTCCAAGCAAATGCTCAACTGTCTGTCCGGGATCCGTAATCGTGGTTCCCTGCGCAGTCTTTATCCTTGCGATCTGATAGCTCAAGAAGAACTTTGGTGCCTTAATCGCCAAATTCCCTCCCACGCTTCTGATACCCGCCTCAGTCGCAAGATACGTATTCAGATTGTTCTGAAAAGTAGTGAGATCAGTGGATGCTAATGGCGTCGAGGTAGCAAACTCCGAGAGCGCGAAGGAGAGAGGTGTCTGGCTGGAAGTAGCGAAGTTGATGTCAGAAAAGGAGACACCGCCTGAAGAGACATCGGGAACGCCTGAGAGAGTCGTTTTTGAGGTGTCGCAGGTTATGGCGCTTTGGACGCTGGTGACGGTGTCCTGGACTTCGGCAGGCAGGGCAGTGTTGCCGATTATGAAGCAAGCTGTTGCTCGGGTGCTGAGAGGGGCTTTTAAGTGTGATTAGTGAGATGGAATACTAGAGAACTGAACGAGACATACCAGCGAGAGCGGTGCTCAAGAGGGAGAGAGCGGTGATTAGATAGGTAGAATGCATTTTGAAGTTGATTTCGAGCAAGGCAATGAATCTTTGATTTGAACGAGAGTCGAGAAATGAAGCAAGACCAGCTGCGAATAGTATATAGGATGTAAAAGAATGAACGAATCGAAAGGAGTAATCACCAACTTAACAATAATGCCACTGGCAAAAATCAGAACAAACAACTCCCTACATATAAACCCCATCCAACCCATCCGCCTCTGTCGCCTCTCCTCATCTCATCTCCTCCCCATGAGGAGATCATTCAAACTAAACAGCCCTCAAACAAAATGAAGCAAACTAGCCTCATCCCATACCCTCCTCTGCAACACCGTTTAAACCGAGATCAGACGATACATCTCGTTTATCAACTCTGCCTCGGGTATTTTGGCTACGAGAGCCATTCCTGAGACGGACTGTGTTTTAAGGTTATGCTGTGACGAGGCTTGGCGGTCTCGAAGGGGAAGCGAGGATTTTTCGAGACGGGGAGGGGAGGGTGTGTGATTGGGGGGATTGAAGAGTTATGGGGAATGAGATGGGTGAGTTGGGATGTTTGTTTGGGATGTGCGGAGTGAGATGGATTGGGATGAGGCTGATGGTGGATTTTAAGGTCTGGGTTTATATTTCCGAGTTGGGTTGGAGAAGCGTGGTGATATCAGGGAATCTGCATGAGAATTCAATTTAAGTTGAGATTAGGCTTCAATTGGCTCCCTTGGGAATATCAAATTTGCCGGAGACCGTCAAGGTCTCGAGTGATGACGATGTAAACTTGCTCAAAGTTCAAATTCCCCTGTGGAGCCCCAATGTTGTTTTTTAAATCCATCATATGAAGAGTCATACATGTTGTTAAATAGTTATAAAGTCTTGCTTGATGTCTTCTGTACATCATATCGAATACTCTTCTCTCATAATTTAATAGAAAATTGAGCCTGTTCTTATCATCGCTTCTTTTCCAGAGGAGGGTAAGGTAAGATAATGATGGATGATTCCGTGCGCACTACCTGCCTATCGAGAAATTCAATTTGGACCGTACGAAATACTAGTTTCTCAGTTCGATATTTCTTCTCATTGGAAGTTTGTGTTAAAACCCTCCAACACTCAGAATTCCAGTCTCCAATTCATCTTCGCAGAAAAAGGCGCAGAAACATAAAGCCTAACTATTATCCTACACATCACCTGTTTCCACTGGTATTCTGGTCGGATTTAACTGGAAACCTAAACACAAATTCAAATCAAATCGCTCGTCTCTAAGTCCGTGATTCAAGGACAAAATCAACGATCAAAAATAACATTGACATATATCACGATCCTCATTCAAGACCTCCCTACGTCGAAATCGCTTCTTCCTTCCGATGAGTCCAAACCCAGATACCACCCCTTGTAAGCCCACTTCATATTCCCAAAACCTCAGTGGAATATACCCGTTCTGCAGCAATGAAATCTAGACCCGACATAACTCACCGATTAGAAGCCCTGAATTCGTCGTCTTTTCAACCAGTGATATTAAAGTAGGTAGAAAGTCGGGCCCTGGAAAATTCCCATTCTCACAGGGGTCAACCAACTCACTTACTCAAGCTTTCGAACGGTGGAAGCCGCCTGCCAACAGACAGCGCGAAACATGACGCTGAAAGACGCGGACTGGAATAAAACTCAGGTTCGGCACTCACTTCAGGACCTGACTTCCCGCTGGGGTTAGCACGTTTTCGTAGGGTTTGCGAACCATGGTAAGGTATCGAGCTTGACGGGCCTAGTGTGGGACGAGTGGATTTTGAGAAAGTTCTTGTTGGAATGAGGAAGGTAGATAGAATTGGTTTTCAATAAATATTTATACCTCTGAATCGGATGGAGGGAGTGGGATGTGATGGAAATTGAAGTGCCGTGATGGCATGAACAATTGGTTTTGTAAGAGAATTGACAATTCAATGAAGAGAAATTCGGACCGAAAAAGTGAATGGCTAGTAGCAGGATACGAATGAAACATGTGCTTTGGGCAATTTAGAAGGCCAGAAGGAAAGACCAACCTGCTTACCTCAAAGTTTTCTCCACATTAGCATAGAAAGGGGAAGAGAACTTGAAGCTTCCGCCCTGATTCCCCAACACCCCAAAGTTCTTTTCACCACTATCCATATCAACACCTATCCAGACATCCAGACGAAATCCACAGATTCCAGACTCTCCATCCACCCCACATTGCAAACATAAGGCCAGCCAATGCCGGAATCGTCAAATGGGAACTGACATCAGAGCCTCATTCTAGTTTCTCTCATATCCAATTTAGACCAATCAAGGCTAGCTCGTGTGAATTCGGTACACTACAATTTCTCTCCTCTTTGGATTTTATCTGGTCCTGAAACAGCAGTCACTTATACCGTTAAATTGAGCAGATATCGGCTTGTGAAGTTTGTGGCCCGGGTGATGAGCTGAATTTGCTGTCTGGCCGGTAGGTACGGTCGAGGCTCGTGGTAGGAGAGAGGAGTTGAAGTCAGTGTTGGACTGGCTCAATATGGCGTGCCGTACGATAGAGAAAGACTGGATGTGGCGATCTTGCTCAATTATGCTGAGTTGAGGAATGTCAAGTAGTCATTGATGAATAACCCTCAAAGCACATGGAGGAATATGGATAATAGCACGAGGAGAACTTACCTCCAGGTTGGCAAGGAAGGGTTGATGATTTGGAGAAAGAAAATGTGAGACGTGAGTAATAAACGTTTGAAAGGTTATAAATTGTGGCCTGCGTATTTTTTTAAGAGAAACTTCACGTACCTAAAAGAAAACACATCAGCAGTCAAATCACACTCTCACAGCAAAGCACCGACAGACCAAGTAGTTAAATATGATCATTTCTTCTTTTTTTCTTCAGCACTCATTACTTATACTGAACGCCCCAGCCGGTCCAAAGCCCAGCATCCAATACAGAATCGCGCCAGCTCCATTCATACCAAAGCCCAACAGCCATAATAGGTGAGTCGAGAGCCATACCATAAATCCAATTCCGTCCCAAACACCAGAATTCCCAATATGGTATCTCGACCAGGCGAAGCCCAAATAAAAAAGAATGTACTGAAGAAAATTATCATACAGCCGCAGAAATCATGATAACAATTTACTGAGAGGCCTGAGGTGCCGACAAGTCATCCCAGTACTCGGAGTTTGTGTAGCTGTCGAACATGTCAAAGGCGCCCGGCGTGTTTGCTGAAGATGTCATCGCACCACTTCCGTCGTTTGTGAACTCTGGATTGTCGAGTGCAGCTACTTTGACGTAAGAATTATCGAATGCTGATGTGTTATCAAATAATGAATCAGGAGCCAGCGTCGAATCCAATCCAGATGTGGTTGGATACGTCTGCGACTTGTTGACACTCATTGTTTGTGGGAGTGGTTGGTTATTGAAGCTGTAATAGTTACTGGCCAAATCGTTACTTCCAGACATCAATGCTGCGTTGAATTGAGGGTCAAACCCTAAAGAATCACCCAGAAGTCCTTGAGAGTTTCCAGGCAGAGCACTTGTTAGGTAGCCAAAGTTATCGTTGATCTGAGATATATTGTTGTTGTTACTGCTGTTGTCATATTGGGGAATTTGTTGCTGAGAAAAGGTACCCGGAGCAAACGAAGGTCGCTGTCGACCACCACTTCCGGTCGATGTTGGGGTACTGGAGTGAACGGTAGGAGATTGTGCAGGTATACTCGAGATAGAGGGCTTTCTATCTTCTGACTTAATTTGAGGACTAGGTAGACCAGTTCCTGGACCTGAAGTCTGTGGGACAGCGATTGAAGCTGATCGTTGGTGGAAATTGGTGAATCCTGCTGGACTTTGTTGAGGGCTTGCCATGGACGGCTGGTTCTGATTGGAGTTTGAAAATGATGCAGAACGACGAGCTTGAGTCGTTTGCATACCGATTTGACCTTGTGGTCGAGCTGGATAAGGAGCTTGTCTGTACGACGACGAAGTCCGGGCTGGTTGCATGAATCCTTGGTTCATCTGCGGCGATCCCTGTTGGGCAGGCATTGTTGACATATTCATGTACTGGGTATTACCTCCTAATTGTGTCGCATTGTTAAATGATGGCTCTTGTGCGTATGATTGATTGATATGTTGTTGGATGATTCCCCGAATTCCCACGTTGGCAGCCAGATACGCAGTCAACCTTTGGTCAAATCGTTGATCACCAGTATGGAGATGAGCTGTAAGTCGTCGGTAATGTGCCGGTAGATCATCATCCTCCTCTTCATACATTTCCTCGTTCATAACATCTTGCTCCGTTACACGAAGTGACCTCCCTGTTCTTTTCTTGTGAATCTCTGATGCTCTACGAGCGGATTCAACACGGGCTTCCAAACTTCTATCACTTCGCCGCGAAGCAGCAATGTAAGCTCGTTCTTGATTTTCTTCGTGAGTTCGCTCGGTCTAATCAATGTCAGTAGATCCCATGGAGACATATTGTTGAATACACACCTTTACGGGAACTTTCGCCGGTGGGTGGTCTCTTGTAGGAGGCATTGTGGTTATGTATATATTTTTGACTTGGAATATCAATTGGCGAGCTTGGATCTTTGAACTTGACGAGATGCGACGAGTGATTTCTTGATAAAATAAAGGCCGTACAGCTTGTTATTGACTTATTATCCTCGGATGGTTAATAGACTGAGTGAGAAGTGTGACGTTTTGTGCGCCTTTCTTTGAAGGTATCAAGGTGGTTGAGTGGGGGATGATTGGGACCGATTTCTGACGGCGCTCGAGGTCTCGGTGGTTGTGGTGAAAAAGTGCAGCCTGTTCCTGGTCCAGACAGCTTGTATATGTTCTGGTAGAGAACGACTGTGAAATTGCCCCGTAAATGCGTCACATCCCAAGCTTTGTGAATTGAGGTTGTCTATAACAAGAGAGGAATGGAACGGTCAGAATTCGCCGGATGAAAAGCAGTCTGTCTTGAGTGCTGGGTTCGATGCGGAAGGTCGAGGTCGAGGACCTAGGAAATGGGGGAGTGGGTAGGGTAGGGGTGGAAGCGGAGGGTCTGTAAAGTCCGCAGTAAAAGTCCGACGGCCAAAGAACGCAAAGAATAATTGGATTGGCGTTGAAACAGTTAAAGATAGGATACTAATAACGTAAATTACGGTAGTAGGTAGGGTAAAGTTTGGCACGTTTGGAATTATTCTGTGGAGTGAGGTGGGATAGGGATTTCGTTTTGGGTGGCGAGCGATTCTCAGCGACAGGAAGATGGGCCTCAAGATCGTGGAACGACAACCGCGACTGGAACAAGCGAAAGTGGGAATAGGCGAGGGCGAAGGGAGGAAGAATCAAAACTTTCTTCTTTGGGCTTCGTGGCGTAAAACCTGTCTAGGATACAGATTAGACTCGAGAGAACACCAGGAGAATAGAAGGATGGTCCAATTGATGCTATCGATGTATGTCGTATGAATACACAACAAGGCTCAAGAATATAGATCTGAAATTGATTGAGAATTTTCCAGGTCGGGTTTATCAAGATGGGAGGAGATGTATCAGCTTAATAATATAAAGTTTGAATAACGGGAACATCCAGCCACTGCCAGTTAAAAAGAGTTAGCAGCTTCGTAGGGTGTAGTAGGTACTTGTTTCTTTGCGAATTTTACCCCTACTGTCCACAACTGCCTCTCCCACCTGCCTTTTCGCCTTTCGCAATGACTAGCTGCTCCTATAGCTTCTCTTTAGATTAGACGCAATTCTGAGGGCAGCGGAGAGAAGGCCATCAATAGGATGCCATTTCTATTTCTCATGGATCTTCTCATGGCACTGTAAAATTTGACACTATCTTGAGATCTACGGAGCAAAGCCAGCGAGCGATACCTGAAGCTGTCATTTCGAAGCCCGCCATCTGTTGCATGGGAGGACCATACGGAAGCAATAGACATGGCATGGGCACTCGAGGACTTTCTAGTTCCCATGGACTGTGGTGGTGAAGCAGCCAATAACATGGTGGACAGTACAAGTACGCCAGGCCAAGCACGGCCAGGAGTTGGCCCGATGCACGCATCCATCTTTGACGCTACATGAGATCGCGGACACGAGTTCGGAGGGGAGGGTTGGGGTGAAGAAAGCAGGCATCCTGGAGAGATGCGGAAGCATGCATACTTCTCCAAGTTCTCTCATTCTCTACGGTATTGAACGCTCTAGACCAGATGAGGGGCAGCAGCAAAGTCGCTGTATCGCAGAAGTTGAACCTTCAACGGGAGCTTAGTGAGTGGCGAAAAGCGTATTTTGGCTGTCTTGTCTTATTAATCCTCCACCCTAGGTTTCTGCTGTACGCTGATATCCTGGTTATTTCCTCCCCTTCGTGCTATGCTCGCCCGATCTTTGACAGACTGCCCGGTCATTTCCCTCAGTGTCGACCCCGTTTTCTTCTTCTCTTGTAACCTGCTTTGTGGATGAAATGATCGTCTGTGCCGCTTATTCCAGCAACTTATACCCTGCCACTTTTTGCCCAGATCAGATCATTTCAGATCCTAGCGTTCATTTTCGTAGATTGGCGAACAACTTAAACCAGCTTCTTTTCCTTTTGACAATCTGTTGTACGGCCTGGCTCCGCAAACACATCCGGCGTTGATGGTTTTCTCTCATGGCAGTTGTCTTGAGTCTGGCATGAAATGTCTCTCAATGATATCATACCGTATCAACCTTCGCAGATGAGAATGAATTATAAAGTGATACCTATGCTAAAGTGAGACAGCCGAAGTTGAAGTCAGTTGAACTCCGTGTATCGAAATCGGTCACGAAAGGTTACTACGTGCAAGCACGACTTCAAACTGAAATGCTAGTACTTAGTATTAAAGCAGATCTTCCGACTCAAACGATCAAGACTTCACAAGCAAAACCCAGCCGATCCGCGTCTCTAAAGCGCAAGACGGGAATATTTGAGGCGCGTTGGAAACGCCTCTTCACGTGATTCGTATTCGGGATGAAGTTCGATACTGAGGTCCCTGCTTGCAAAGATCGCCACCACCATCCTGACAACGGTGCTAAAACGGGGATGGGAACTCGCGCTGGACAGATATCTTGAAACCTCCGAACGGCTCGCGATCACAATACCGATGAGACAGATCAACGTGCTGTGACGTTAGAATTTCTGTCAGGATGAATCTAAATAGTAGAATCGTCTCGCTGATTGAGCGTAAGCTAATCACAAAATGAGGGCGATCAAACGAAAAGTTGTGAAAATGATCGTGTCCGTCGAATTGTCGTGTATATTGCTGCTGGAATTTCTAGCACCGATCAAAATTGTGTGGCTACGAAGAGCAAAAGTCGCGAGCACACACTCCACTGCTGTGCATGCGTCCAACAAAAGTGGAGGATATTCTGATTCCTCTTCAAGCTCTCAGATCTGTAGCAATAATAACGCCCGATCTGAACGTTTCTCCACTCATGTCAAAATCGACCCAACCGTGACCGAATTCTTCAAAATGCCATGATTGAAAACATGGCAAAGTCATGTCTGTCTTCCCGTTCGAGGTTTGGCCTCGATCGATCTGTGAACAAACAGCCGGAGCAGGGGCATGTGAAATCGGCCCCCTTCCGTGGCGGAACGCGGGAAACGTTTGCCATGAACTTATTCGGTATTTGGACCCACTGAACCTGATTTCTTAATTCGGGGTACCAGAGCGAAAATGGAAAGGTATTTGAGATATTTTGTGGAGGGATGACATAAGGGCGTTCAAGAAGAGCGCCTTATGATTTCAATCGACGGGATATCTCCAGAAGTTTTGTTTATGCCAGTATTGGGCAATATCCAGCTGCCTCTTTTGGCCTGTGACGAAAGCTCTTCTAGAAGATGTGGGGAATGGTCTTTGAAGCGCAGATATCTCGGAATACAGTCCCCTGGCTTGGTTGATTTAAGTGGTATTCCTTCTTCATACTTGTGGTTTAGAAGGTAATCGTATTCGTGATCCGGGATCGGGAAATAAATTTTGGATTGCTCAGCCACTATGGCAGCGAGAAACACAGCCCAAACATTGCAGCTGATCTTGAAAGATTTCAAAGCATGTACCTTCGGCAATATTCAAGCTGTGAAGTTTCTTGGGCGAGTGCTGGCTATTTCCGCATTGTGACTGTTGATGCCAAGTTTTGTTTCTTCAAAGTTCGATCGTCGTTTTCCGCATTCGCTTGTTTGACTGCGCCTCCACAAACTAAGTGGGATTGCAGACGCAAAAAGTTCGATCATGTAGTTTGCGCAGAAGCTCTCACAGATCTTAAGGTACAGGTGGGAGTTCACCGGTACTGAAAGTAGGAAGCACATGTGCTCTAATTGACTCTCCTACGCTTAAGCATCTACCTCTTGGCAAGTTTTGTAAGAGCTTTAAATCTGCTGAGTGGGCAGGCATCAACTTCTTGATATGACAAAACAAATTTCAACCTGATGCATGTTTTCATCACAAGTATAATATCCAATCCAACCTTCAAAGGATAAGGAGAAGCAACGAGAAATAAGTTAATGTTTATCAGAAGGTACACTACATACCATTTAAACAGGATATAGTGCATCTTTGAAGCGGATGACATATCTTGCAGAGCGACGAAAACTTTAGGGACTCTGATTTCGAGCCTTTCTCTGTCTCATCTCGTTTGGAATTGATTATTGGCGTTGAGATATTGATATTGGAACTACAAGCTTTGTTCATTAGAAGTTTTCAAAAATTATGTATTCTGCAACAGCCGAAGTTTTTCTCTGTTCAAATGAACAATATGAATACCAGCCGGATTCCAGCAAAAGAACATGTGTATCAACTTCTGGCCATGTTAAATACCAGCGAATCTTATAAAGTGTTCTCCAAGCTATCAATCAGCTACATCTCTGGCAATTGCATTGACCAGGAAGGGCAGTTGTCATCTCCGTCTTATGATTTATGTTATGGAAGGCACTGTTGAGACTTTATCTGAACACAGTCAGACCGAGAAAACCCATCATGCAGTATGTTTGAGACACGTCTTGGCCGTGAACGTAGATCTCGAGATACCAACATCGAAAATTTCTACTCAATTTGCACGCAGGAACAGTCGAGGCTCACTGTTGACGGCATCAAAAGTAGAAAGTCAAGAAATCGATGTATCTTGCTCATTAGCATATTCGAATGCGTTGTTATATCACGGGAAAGAATTTGCAACTCATTCTGGGAACTCATAGTAGTGAGAAAAGATCGCAATGTTTGCATGCCCAACTAATCAAACTTACCACGTACGCCGGAAACCTATGCCCACTCAATCCGAGTGTTCCTGCTACCTATGCCCAATCCCCAAAAATCATAAATCATCTTCGAGGTTCGCAATTCCGTGTCCCTTGCTACAATGCCTCGCCATCCGATGCCCTAACTACTTTGGCGGATCCGTCAAAGGCACATATCGGACTCCATACATCCTCTTCCTCGTAACCTCTCCCCTCGCATCCTTATCCACAACCCAGATGTACTGTCCCAGTCCCCTTTCGTCCTCAACTGGAATGAATATTCTGCCCGGGGACTTCAATTGCTTAATCAATTCCTCATGGAGCTCTACAGCTGCTGCACCAACATGAATAGCATCCCACCCCTCTCCCTGATTATTCCAACCTTTCCGCCCATCTCCAACTACGAACTCTACGTTTCCTTTTCCTATTAATTCCCTCCCTCTCTGACTCTTCCCCATATTACTTTCTCCTAGTTCCTTCAGTTCTCTGATATGTTCCAATCCCACCACTTTTCCCTTCTCCTCCTTGGTATCTTGTGGAAATACCAATTCTGCTAGTACAGCAGTTAGGTATCCGCTTCCGCTGCCTATGTCCAGAACTCTGGCACCTGGTTTGAGGAATGGGAGGAGTGATTCAGTGGCTGAGGCATGCATGTGTGGTGCGCTGATTGTAGCAGCATGGCCGATCGGTTGGGGAGAGTCTTCGTAGGCTGTTGCGGGCGATGGACAGAAGCGGGCGCGATCAACCTGTGTGATATATCAACATCAACTCAAACTTAATCTCGATCTCTACGCCGTTTTCTTGCTCTGAGATTCTGCAAAAGGACGTCTGCGGACGGGAAAGAGAGAGGTGGAAAGTACCTTCATCATAGCATCCCTCACCAGCGAACTTTTTATCAGATCATTTTTATACAAGTTCGCGATTAATTCCGCGTTTGTGTTTCCTGAGCAGCGCCAGGCCATGTTGAGCTGGTGTTTTGTGGTGCTGCTTAGAGCCCGGACCAAGCTTTTGAGGAGCTGCAGTTTGACAATGGTTGTAGTTTTGATGATGGATGTGTTCTGATTAAGGGAATTTTGAATCCCGAAGCTTACTTTGAGAAGTATTCCGAAAGGTGTTGATGGGCTTATAAGAGGAAAATGGCAATTGTATGATTTATCATGAGATTTGAAATAGTGAAGTGAGAGGATCAGGCTGGGATGCGGGGGATTGAAGCCGAAGTAGACGCGGGGTGGCCAGTGGTAGCCTTGTCGGACTAGTCAGGATAGTGTAATAATTGATACATTCTGGGCAGCAAGAAATACAGTTTCCAAAAAAAGCTTAATCTCTTGAATGTGACATATTCGAACTGTTTTCTGTATCAATTTCTCCTTAAATATTCCTTCATAGTACCTTCCCTACTAGCATATATGTGATACCGAAATGTTTTCCGTCCAAAGCTAGACCTCCGATTTAAAATTACTCGCTCCACTAGGTATGAAAAGATGAGGAAATATACAGGCTGAATGAGGCTAGCTATTAGTATAAGGAGTAAGTAAGAGAACAGGTTTAGATATATGCCACTTGTTAAAAAAAAAAAAAGTCAATTCCCGTCACATCTTTGTGAAAATGGTAGTCATCAGATCAAAACATATCTCAAATCGTCCAGCGATTTAAAAGGCCCGCTAATGTGAAAAGTCGACCCCAAGGAAGGTCTTCTAAGGTCGTAATCGCACGATAAGTAAGCAGTACTTCAAAGAAAACCCGAAGCAACTCGTGGTGCAACGCTTGTCTATTTCATTGTTTATCCTCAATCCTGTTTCTTCACATTATCCTTGAGTATTTTCCTATGTAGCCACTTCAAGAACATAGTATTGCTAGTCATCAGGCCAGCAGAACTCAGACACAGAACGAATTTCTGCCAACTCGAGACGCGCATCAGTAGCGGATAAGGGTACCTAATACAATAATTAGCTCGTTGCGACCATTGAGGAACCTAACAATATTTACCATCCGTTGATAGAGTAACAATATTCAAGCCAACTCCAATAGGAAAAAATAGCAACCAGATCAAGAACCATAACTTTCGAGACATCGAAGGACCAAATAGGGCCAGCAAGCATGTCGAAAGTTAACATAATGGCTGGTACAGCATGGAAACCCAAGTCCGGAATGAATGGAAGCGCATGGCCAGGTGGGACAACCAAGGACTTATCAATCACATAAAGACCCCAGTACAAAGTGCCTACAAGCACTTCCAGCGGCGTTGCGCACACCGAGAATCCGGCCTTCAGGGCAAGCATCGTTTTATTTTGAGATAGGTCTCCAAGAAGACCGACTCCGAACGTCATTGTGGTCATCGTGAGAGCGATGATAGTCAAGAATTGATATGAACCGCCAAATCCATTATGAAGGGGGTTTGTGATGTTTGGAATCCAAGCGATTGAAGCCAGGCTGAAAAGGAGACCAATGGCGTGTATGCATGCGATAGAGCCGGGGCTTGATTCTGATAATGACCTCATGATAGAATATATGGGGATGTGAAATGTAGGCGGGCCTTTTGAAGAATTGGAGGCAGGAATGATATTTGATGCTTTGATGTCGAACCATATCCTCCGTCGTAAATATTTTATACTTGTCGGGATTAAATCTCATGATCTGACATATTCCCTGTTCTGACAGGGGACAATCGGCATATTCATTATATTCCGAGCCGACTTTACATTTGTAGATATAAAGCAACTCCAAATTTGTAGATATGTGCCCAGTGGAAGTTGTAGAAAGATTCTCCAATCTAGTGAAAGATAATCTACCATGTCAGATTGTACATCATAGCAAATCGAAGAGGTGAGCACGGATAAGTACTCATTACCGACTTCGGTATGTGTAGAGCAAATGTTTCCACCTTCACAGGGTCTTTTTTGGTGGTGGTGGACATTTTTGCTGTGCACAACATTCTGCATCGAATTGCTGGTGTGACAGATGCTGGCCCATTTAAGCTTATAGAAGTGAGGCTGAGGCCGAGGGGCTACGGCGCCGCGTACACAAGCTTGCTTGATGGACCTTACGCTAGTATGGCCTCACCAGAGAGCATGTTTACGGCCACAAACGCAGACCGAAACTGCTCATCTTGAGCTGCTTGATAAGACTTGGACTTGAAGGATTGAGAGCGACTGAGTGAATACGAAAGATGATAGGCGGTTCATCTAACAGGCCATCTTAAGGATGTCATTGGCTTGGGGAATATCGTCGTGGGCTCTATAGACCATGTCAGCGAATAATTCGCAATGGTGTATGATTACGCACACTATGATGGGCCTGCCTCAAGAAAGCTTCCGGGCCAAGATGTGTGAGTTTGATGTTGGTTGATTCCTATACCATATACATGTCATTAGGGAGGGATAGACCCCCGATAAGTAGGAGCCAAGAAAGTGACATCGAAATCACTAGAGAGAACTATGAGGAAGTCATGGAGGAATTTTGCAAACAAGTTCTGAAACGATCCTATACACAATATGTACAAAGCGCCTGAAAAAGACCAATTTTATCTGTATGGAGCATCTGCTCTTGCGGCAGCAGCTAATTCTGGCTCCCACTTGTCCCCTGTCATATGTCAGTAAAGTTCATAAGGTGGAAAACGCTGCTCATACCGTTTGCCAACAGCTTTTCCTTGTTGTATAGGAGCTCCTCTCTTGTTTCAGTGGCGTATTCAGCATTTGGCGACTCCACAATGGCATCAACCGGGCAACTCTCCTGACAGAAGCCACAGTAAATGCACTTTGTCATATCGATGTCGTAACGAGTGGTTCTCCTGCTTCCATCCTCACGCTCCTCTGCCTCAATAGTGATGGCCTGGGCCGGGCAGATCTAGCATTGTCATTAGCAGAAGTCTTCAGAGAACGCCAGGTATACACACAGCTTCACAGAGCTTGCATGCAATGCATCGCTCTTCGCCGGACGGGTATCTTCTCAACGCATGTTCACCTCTGAAACGAGGTGAAATTGGACCCTGTACCATATCAGCATTCCACCATCTAAGTCCACGTCAAAACTCATGTACCTTTTCGAATGGATAGTAGATTGTGTATCTGCAATTGTTAACCTTTTACGAACCAGTATGGCATCTCAATGGGAGACTTACGGAGGTCTGAAATACTGTTCCAGCACAACATACATTCCCCGTGCCATCTCGGTCAAGAGAAAGTACTTCCCAGCCTTATCCAGTGCTGATTCCTTACTTTCATCCCATCTCTCAGGCCTAGCTAAACGGAAGCCAGGTGGTGGTGGGCCTGAAGGAGTGGCGTTCGCCCGGATAGTCGTCGAGAATGCAGCGTAAGAGCTCGCCGTCGGTGTGAATGATCGAATTGGGCCCGATAGCCTGGCAGCTGGGCGGCTTCGAGCCACGAGCATGGTCAAAGGCTTTGCAGATGCCATGATGTGGTTGCTCGTGGCAATTGTTGATTGTCGGAGGGCGGTTTGGACTTGAAATCGCACAAGTCGTGCACTGAGGTTGACCATCCAGGGTTCCGTGATTGGTCGCTTATACCAAGCTACAACAACCAGCAGCAAAAAGAGACAATATCAATTGTCGCGGGCATTGTAGTTGGTAAGTTTCAGCAGAGCAAATTTAGTGAGCACACAGCTCATCCTCTCACCTTTGAGCACTCTCAGGAATGGAAATACTGTTACAATTGGAATTTTTATGAATAGTCACGTGATAACAGAACTAGTCTCTCTATTCCATCCCGAACCGAAAGAGCTTCACGGACATCATCAAAACTTGAATACCCCTTCTTCACACACATCCCTCGAATATCCACGCCCTTCACCATGTTCCGCACAGCCCTCCTCAGATCAGCACGCAGTGCTTCCAGCAAGATTGTTCGCAGCCAAGGAGCAATTGCTCGTCCTGCCGTTCAAAGCGCTCTCATCACAAAATCCCGATTCGCCCCGTCAGCTTTCCAGGCCGTTAGATGTTATTCGGCGGCAGCTGGGCTATCGAAACCAGAGGTGGAGGGAAGAATAGTTGATTTGTTAAAGAACTTTGACAAGGTGGGTACCGATGGAAAGTTTAAGGCCCGTTTGTTAACAATTTTTGGCAGGTTACAGACGCATCAAAGGTACATTGAGCCCGGCATGAAGTATTGCAGGCTGATTTTGACTTTTATAGCTCTCTCCTACCTCCCACTTTGCGAACGATCTTGGATTGGACAGCTTGGATACCGTCGAGGTTGTGATGGCTATCGAGGAGGTGAGTAGGGTTTACAGCTAAGGGTAAATTATCGTTAATATCGTTGCAGGAGTTCAGCATTGAGATCCCAGATAAAGAAGCAGACGCAATCCACAGCGGTAAGTCCAGCTAGATGCATACAAAGGTTACTCGGACATAAACTGATTATTCAATAGTTGACAAGGCCGTAGAGTACATCCTTGCACAGCCAGATGGTGAGCCTTCCGCCTCATGTCATTCTTGACCAACATACTAAACGAGATACAGCTCACTGATCGGATGGATTTGTACAATATGTTTGTTAGGGAATACCGAAATTAGTGGATGAGCGAGAGCGCATGGCCATTGATTGACATCAGGGGGGTATTCTGTGAAGAATCAATAAGCTCATAGAAGTATATCGACTCTATGCGCCTGTAAAAATGTTTAGACCACCTTACTCTGCTATCATTGTCCATTTTGAATATATCGGAACTCGTTTGCTCAAAATACCGCTGGCCAGATAAAAGTAGCCCCGTCCGCGCTAAAAATTATCCCTGCAAAACCTACACCCTCTGAGCTTTGAGAACATCTCCCCAACCCATCGACACTTTGTGCCCCGCAGTCAATTTGCGACAATTCACGATTGTAAACGATTGGGAAATTGATCCATAATATCTTGTTGCGTCGCATTAGTCGAATTGGAACGGCGATTTCCAGCTTGTGCATGGTGAATACGGAGACCTGTCTCACACGCATGCCGCAAAGGTGTAATTATTCCCCCTTTGCTCAAAATTCCGACCCTACCTAGTCATAAATAACATAACACCCAACCAACATGTCGTCGGGACTCACACGAAGAAGGGGCGGTGGTGGAGGAGGAGGAGGAATTGATGGCGAAACTGGAGAATCGAGTCGCGTGGCATCTCCTGTACCCAAGGCTGGAGGCTCTCGGGACACCAGCGGACCAGAAACTTCTTACGAAAGCGGCGAGAATGGACACAAGATTGCGTTTGATCCCAGGGATATCAGCGAGAGTGCTGAGCGCAGCAAGCAGCCAAAGTTGACTTTAATGGAAGAAGTGCTACTATTAGGATTGAAAGATAAGCAGGTAGGTGCCTATTCTATATCCAAAACGATTATTCTCAAAAGTTTCATCTTCTAATTGAATTTAGGGATACCTCTCATTCTGGAACGACAATATCTCATATGCGCTACGAGGATGTATCGTCATCGAGCTTGCTTTCAGGGGACGTGTGAGCATGCAGAAGGACTCTTCGAGGAGGCGATTCCCGTTGGCAGACAGAGTCATTGAGGTGATTGATGATACACTCACAGGAGAGGTTCTGCTCGATGAGGCTTTGAAAATGATGAAAGCCAGCGAGAAAATGAGTGTCAGCTCATGGATTGACTTGATGAGCGGTATGCCACCCCCTTTTCCTCGAGACTATTTTCAGCAGGCAATAACTAAACAAATCATCTACAGGAGAAACCTGGAACCTGATGAAGATTGGATATCAATTGAAACAAGTGCGGGAGCGTTTGGCGAAAGGTCTGGTCGACAAGGGAATCCTCAGAACAGAGAAGCGAAACTTTCTACTCTTCGATATGGCAACCCACCCAGTAGCAGATGGAGGCGCCAAAGAGGAGATTCGACGCCGAGTCAGAAATGTCCTGACCCAGCGGACAGTTGTCCTGCCAGGAAGTCAATTCCTTCCAGAAAATCTCGAATTCAGATATATTCGCACGATTGCCATGGTGTGCGCTGCCTACGCCGCAAATGTTCTTGAAAATGCCTTGGCATCTTTGGGGCACGAATCTAGAGAACGGGCTTTTGCTCAAGTGGATGAGTTATTGGCTGAGTACAGTCAATGGCCTTTCGGAAAGCGAGCGGGTGGAGCGTCTGGAGGTGTTGGTGCAAACTTGGGACAAGTCATCACTGAGGAGGTCAACAATGGAAAGGACAAGGAATTGCAACTCGAGGTAACTTTCCCGAACCCTTTTGCTTTCATTGACTTACAAAAATTTAGGTTGTTGCAGCATGTCTTAGCGTTTTCACTAGATTGGATTCTCTGCTATAAGCAGGGAGAGATTATCATCTACTGAGGGAGAGGGCAAAAGGGTTGGGAAACAATTCTATATTGTCGTAATAACTGGGTAATGCCCCTAAAAATACCAAAGCAAAATTTGCAATCTTGATTTCAAGCGTTGGTGGAACCTGGGTGTTCTTTGAGTTTTGCGTGCTGTAAGGTCTGGACAGTGTGGAGCTCCTTTGTAAAGATATGTTGTCGAGCTGGGGGTAAAGCATGGCTCAATTGACTTTGCTAATCAACCTTGCTTGGCATTCTACGGTTTGGGGGACGAAGATAGGATTCAAGTTTTATAAAACCTCTCTGAAAATCTCCAAATTCCTGATTCCAGATTTGTACATTCCTTCCGGTTTCTAGAGACACTCTACCCCCCAGCAAGAAATAACTACATAGGTAATCTCTTACTTCCGCTTACCAGATCCAAAACTGCCCTCGAAGCCTGGCCTGCTCTTAACCTTTGGTTTTTTCGACTTCACCGACTTTCCCTTTCCCTTGCCTTTGGATCCCTTCTCATCTCTCCGCTTCTTAAGATTCTCCTCTCGTTTCTTCTGCTTCATTGCTTGGCTCTTGGCCACTCCTTCCTTCCGCTCTCCCCACTCCTTCTCGCTCTTCTTCTTGGCTTTCTCTTTCCTTTTCAAGGTTTTCTTCAATAAGGATGTATCATCTCTTACTTTCTCGCCGTGTGCACGTTTCTTTGCATTCAGCCAGAGATCCTTTTCTTCGATATCTGCACGTTTCTCATCGTCTAAACCCGCTATCCGCAATCTCTTTTTCTCGCTCGCCGCCAATGCAGTAGCAGCGTCCTGCGGTCCACGTTTCTTAGGTGCCTCTTTCAGCGACGAAAGATTATCTGTGAGTTCCTGCCCATCCGCGAATGCGACACGTCCAAATGAGAAGTTGTGCTCTGGAGATCGAACAAGTGGGCTGAGCATACTGGACGCAGGCGAGTCTCGTGCCGATGCAAGAGCGGCTTCGCGCCGTGCATCCTCCTCTATCTTTGCCTTCAGTCGAAGCTCCTTTTTGTGTGCTTTCCTCTGTTCTTCCTTCTTTCTCCTGGCTTCGAGAAGCTCTTGGCGGTTTCGGGCTGGCCGTCCATCTGGTCCGTCTGCTTTTCTTGCTGCTCGAAGGGCCTCTATCCGTGCTGCTAGTCTAGTTCGTAATAGTTCTGGGTCTGTGGGAAGTTTGATGTGTTTCGGTGCTTTTGCTGGAGGAATGACTGAGGATGTGGATGTATTTGCGCTAGGTTCTGTCGGATTATCGAAAGTGGGAGATGGCGGGGAAGGACTTGGAGAAGCGGATGGGTTTTGATCCTCGGACTTTTCCTCTAGCCCTTCTGCCTCAAAATCGCCGATTTCACCGCCAAGAAGCTCTTGCTCATCTGCTGAATGCGCATCTTCAGCATCCTTTGCTGATGCATTTTTGGTGCTCTTGCTTTCTGCTGGCTTATCGTTGCTTCGAGATTCGTTTTTGTTCGTCTGTGGAGCCTTCTCTGACTTTTGTTTCGCTTTCTCCTTCTTCTTAAGCTTCTTCTCTTTCTTCAATTCCTGCTTGGCGCGGCGTTTATCACTGGCGGTCAATTTTTGGTCGCCATTGACATCGTCTGTCGTGGGCTCGGAAGTCTTTTGCTTCTTGGATTTCTGCTCCGACACCTTCAACCCTTCCTTAGGGAGTTCTTTTTCAACACCTTCGATATCGGAACCGTCAAAATCTTCTAGCTCCTCCAATTTTCGTTTCCGTGCTCGCTCATCCATGACATCCTTCGCCGTTTTGGCAGATTCAGGATCTAATTTGGCTCTCCTCGCAGTGGCTGCTTGCTCCTTAGTTTGCTTCTTTTTTTGCCATTGATCCTACATGCGAGTGGTTAGTTGATCGATATGAAATCAAAGTGAAGCGGGACTTACGCTGGTATCGCCGGGACCGTAGTAAAACTTTGCTGGAATGAGAGAAAGTAGTCCGTCGAAGGCGCCCGCATGCTCGCGGAGTCGATCCTGGAGAGAGTTAGATGGGAAGCAAACTTGAAGGCGGGGAAGTAATTACACCAAGTGAACTTTCCGCCATTTTGTAGAATATAACAGAACAAATTGGAAGTAAAACTCAGGCGTAAAGGAGGCTTCAGAGCTTCACATCCAATCCGAACACGAGAAAGGATTACTGGTCGTTGTCGAAAGCGCAGGTCTTTGGAATCTCGGTCAAAACTTTCTTCGTCGAGAGGCTTAGTGCGAATCAAAAAATATCTCGCTTGTGGGGACGAAGATAGTTCAATCACCACGTGATTATCTACTAATTACACCCCACAAATATATATTTCGCCCCAGGTTGTTCTCGTTCCTGTTTGATGTGCACGACGGCTCAGCCTCAAAAACGTACGCAAACTAACCATACCGTGGCTGATATGGTCAAATTAGACTTCCAATGCTGAGACATACAGGGAGAGTGCATCATGTACGGATGCCACGTCAAGATAACTGCCGTCTTCTTTAAACCACTCTCTGCCGATGTGAATACGCCTTGAGTGTTCTCATACACGCACGCAGTTAGCCACCCAAGGTTCACCTCAGCAACGCAATAGCTGCCTTGCAAACCTCAATAAAAGCTTGGGAGAACCCGACTGTGCTGATCCTTTCTGGGTTCAAGTTCGTTCACAAGCGTTCCTTGTCTTGTTGTCACCTATCCACACACGGAAGGCTCTCCTTTTCGCTGCTGTTTCCAAGCTACCGGTCATTCTTTATGACCATCTTCTCAACTCCTTTCCCACCAACATCTCCTTGGGAGTACCATGGCTCCTCATGTTGAAGCAAATTCGCTTTCTGATATAACTCAACTAGCAGGCAACCCTCCAAAGTATCCTCGGAATCCCACTGAAGCCAAGAGGCCGCCTTTGACGCTGTACATTGCCAGGGTTCCGGGCAGCAGAGGTAGGTCACGTTACCATTGGCCAGTTTCCATATACTAAATACTGCTCCAGATATTATTCTCACACCGTTGAAGCCTCAACCGAAAAATGTGACCGCTGAAGATGTAGCTGCATCACTATATTATCTCCACCTAGATACCGAAGAAGATGCTCGCTTTCAGGAGGAAATCCAGACAAGTCCCGTTGCCGGGGACGGCGAAGCCACAGTACAGAAACCATTACCACGGAAGCCATTACCAGAGTCAGCTCGGTCCTCACTTGAACTCAGTCGTCAGGTAACTGCAAATCTGAAGGGCTCAGAACCGTCCAGTATTGTGCCAAAGCGCAAACCTATACCTTCAGACCAACAAAAGCCCGTTTCAGCTGATCAAGCTATTCCAATTCAGAAAGAGATTGTGAGGCGGCCATTAGGACCTCGGCCATTACCAGCGGAACCAGAAATGCAGCTTTCACGGCTGCCAGGGATCGAGAATAGTCCTTTGAGTGATGCACCGAATCCCAACATGCGTGCATCTCCTCCTAAACTTAGCAGCGAGATCACAAGGGACACGCATGCCGCAGGATTTGCTTCGGCTGGTGCTGAAGGTAGTGTAGCTTCCAACGCCTTCTCTATAACTGTCATCCGGCGCGACCCCTCGTCTGGCGCGCAATGGAACGTTGGCAAGGTATGGGGCCACCCCGTTTACGATGAAGCACAGATTCGGCGAGGGAAGCCTACATCACGCAACAAGAAGCCCTATTTTGATATGTCTGTTCATCTCACAACACCTGGATACAACTATTTCCGAAACACAAGAACACCTAGTCAGCTTGAAGTTGGTGCTACTAGAGTGAACCCAGGTGTGACCAAACCTCAAACAAACCCAGCTTCCACTACAGGTTTCGATCGACAGGTACGGATGGAGGGATCCAGTTTTTGGGGACGTCCATCACAACACAAAAGATCTCGTTCCGAAATATCGGAGAAAGAAACATCCACACGTGGAAGGAGTTTAAGTGGGAATTCTATGGCAGAATTATCTCTGAATAGCGAGGATGCTATTCCGGAGACGAGTAGTCTTACCAAAGGTTATACCTTTCTAAGTCCATGGGGAGGTCGTTGCAAGTTTGTTACTGGAGGTGGAGGGCGGTCGCTTCGCTGTAAACACTTTCTACCTGCTCCAATATCTGCCAGCAATGGGGCGGATTTCTCATCTTCATCTCAAGCGCCTTCAGTGGCGAGTGAGTTACGATTCAATCTGCCAACATCTGCACTTTTCACACCATCAGCCTCGAACAAGAAAATAGGGCCAGATCTCAAGCACTTCAGCATATCGAAAATTGGTCATATTCGAAATAAGCTATCTCCTGACAAGATACGTCCTCCTCTTCCACCTCGTCCCCACCCAACATCATATGCAGCGCTATATCCAAGTGACGAGGAGGCGCCGCCACTGCCCCCCAGGCCATCTAGTAATATCTTCCGAAGGGTATCAAGTGATGTAGAATCACCAGGACGCCCAAGTGCAACTACTTTGCCAAATGCTGAGTATGAAGACGGATATAGCGATGACGAGGCACGTTTAGATCTCAGTATCGGTCAAGAGAAGGCTGGTGGTGGTAATAGAGGGAAGCGGGTTAAACTTGGAAAGTTGATTATTCATGACGAAGGCTTCAAAATGTTGGACTTGATAGTCGCGGCCAACATGGGTATCTGGTGGAGTGTATGGGAATTTGGGAAGGTGTAGGACATGGTCACGAGGCTATGATTGTTGTCACATTTGGTCATACTGGCATGTTCCAAATGCGCTTAAGTGGATGATAGCTTTTGATATTTGGTCCTCGATTTAGCCTTGTCACTGCAACACAGCTAAGTTTACAGCTGCCAATACCAATAAAGCGCTTTTAAGTTGCGGTGTGCATCCGGATGCAGTTATCTTCAGGTTCCAAAAAGAATATGCTGTGAGTCCTGGTCCAAAAGCTGCTGTCCAGGTTTCTAGCTCTACCACTAATTCGGTATCCTCAGGTTGTTACTCCTGTCACGTAACACCTTGATATATAGTATAACGTCCACTTTGTTTCTAACAATTGCATATCAGCTGGCGAGAAGCGATTTTTTTCCGGTTCTGAGACGTCCCAGAGCAGCCAGCGGATCCAAGAATTCAGCGGAGATCATCGATTTTCCAATAGAAACTCGATGAAAATGGAACGTGGCGGACAATGTTTAGGTCTTTGGTGATACTCAAATCTCAGTGAGCAAGAATCGGGGGCTGTCCTTTCCAATTCTTGGCCACCCACATAGGCTTTTCTTGGTATACAGTCTCAAGCCGAATATTTTCATTATTCACCGCCGGTTATAGACAAGCGTTGAGGTATCACCCATACTGTGAGTGGCTTCTCAACATATCCTTTGACGGCTGCCTTTAAGATACAGAGCTGAAAATTGTGCACTGAAAGTTCTATATAAGGGGATCCAATGTCCTGGGTTTTCTCTCCATCAGTACCCACCATCTTCACCACTTCAGACAAACTTTAATCTCCTTCTATCTTTCATACTTTCCTTTGATACCCAAACATACTTTCCTTCAAACCCTTCAAAATGAAATTCAAAGTCTTCACCATCCTCTCCCTCGCCGCAGCCACTCTTGCTACTCCTTCTGTTGAGCGCTATGAGAAAAGGACCGATTCCATCTCTTGCGCTCAAGGGCAAGGAACCTTAACGTGCTGTGCTCAAAAGCCAGAACTCAAGCCCGTCTCGACCTTGGGTGGAAACGTTGCTCCAGTGCTCGGTGGACTGCTTGGTGTCATACCAGCTATCCTCCCACTGATCGTCCCAACTGTCTCTGTCGCCGCAGAGTGTAAGTGCCTGAATGCTACCAAGCGTATCCTTAGTTTCTGTACTAATGAATACAAGGTGTTGCTGTCATTGCCCAAGTCGAAGCTTGCGCTTCTCCAAATATCTGCTGTTTGGCTCCTTCCAGCGGCAACACCAACAGCGCCGGTGTAAGTCACACACTCTTCGGTCATCACTTACCTAGTATCACAAACTTACGGAATCCAGCTCATCCAACTCCTCTCCAACAATCAGATCGCCGTCTGCCCTGGTGTCACCGTCTAAGTACTATTCATTCAACACCAGTTTCTGACCAACACCATCTTGGGTATTTCGCATCATGGATTCGAAAATGTTTCTGTAGGGTAATGCTGGAGGCTATATGGGAAAGCATTCGTTTGGTCACGGTTTGCGTTTCTTCTGATAGTGGTGGACATAGGTGGAGTCGGTTAGGAGGTCTCATTCAACATTGGACTGTCTGATCTATTCTTCATGCTTGTATCTTGTTTTCTGGATTTAGAACGTAATCTATTCCCTCGTTTTGTCTACATTATCCATCCTGTGCTTTTCGTCGAGCAACCCTAAAAGTGATTACAAGAATGAATTTGTCAAAGTTGTGTTTCTATCGCACCGAGGACAAGATATCGGATCGTTGCCACTTCCCAGCTTCGTCATACACCGACGACTTTGAGTAGTACAAAGTTGTCAGGTACCATTGCCACTTGCCTCACATGTCTCAATTGAGCAGCACACATTAATCATTCAGAGTCTTAGATATTACAATGCCGCAATGATTTTGACAGAACTATTGAGTCTATTTCTGACTGGGAGATCTTCTATTCCCACTAATCCACCCTATTCATCCAGACGCCGATCTACTACATGCTCCATACATACCCAGACAAAAAGAATATAACGCTAATGGGATATGTACTGGAACACTGCAGATACCTCTTTCTCACTACACTCCTGTCTCAGGAGTAAATCTTGAATTGGTTCAAGTCCGCTGTTGATGAAGTGATTCCATGTACTCGTGTCACCGTACATCATTGCAGGAGCTTTGATGTATTGCTTCCCATCCGGTTTACAACGCTTACATTTAAAAGAATCATGAGTATCGCTAGTAGTATTTCCCCGGTACTGGAAGAGTTCCCTAAGACTGTCCAGAGTGAAATGTCGTTCAACATCCTCGGCTGAATCCACCACACATGATGACAGAGATTGCTTGTGCGATTGTCTCTGGAAGATTTTCTCCTCGATAGTCCCGGTAGCAATGAAGCGGTACACGAAACAATCTTTCTTCTGTCCATCTCTCCATACACGGGCCAGTGCTTGTTGATCTGCCGCAGGATTCCAATCAGGGTCAAAGAGCACGAGTCGGTTCGCACCGATAAGATTCAAGCCACAACCTCCTGCCTTGCTACTCAGAAGAAATATGAACTCTGAGCCTTCAGGGTCGTTGAATTTGTCAACAAGTTTCTGTCGCTTTGTGACATTCATTGTACCGTCAAGTCGAAGACTACCATAACCACGATGCCGGCAAAGCTTGTCGAACATGTCTAATGTTTGTGTGTAATTACTGATCAGAACAATCTTGTCATTCGTATCCTGACGAATTCGTGCAAGCATGCGGTCCAAAACTTGCATCTTTCCGGAATACCATGGTCTAACGTCTCGATCTCTGCCCCGAGCGTCTTTTGGAACGTAGTCTTCTGGCCATAGCTTCTCACATCCTGGCAGATCATCCGGAAGACTGAGTAAATCTGGATGATTGCAAAGTTTCTTGAGCATGCCAATTGCCTTGAGAGGTTGACTTCCTTTGCCTCTGAGTAATGCTCTGATGTCAGGGCTGCTGATGAAGTGGTTGTAGAGATCCAGTTGAAAGGGAGCAAGATTGCAAAATACAACATGTTCATACTTGACAGGCAAGTATTTCGATAAGATATCGTTCGTCCTCCTAATGATGAATTTGTTGACAACGGCCAAAAGTTCGCGTACACATTCATCTCCCCTTTGGCGGTCCTTGTCACTGCCAGCAGCATCTCGGCCCCTTAAAATTGGTAGCTCATATTTCTTGCGGAACTCTAATCGAGTACCTAGCAGACCAGGATTAGCAAAGCTGATGAGTGAAAAGTATTCTGTGAGATCATTCTGAATCGGAGTGCCGGAGAGAATGACTCTTCTCGACACGTTGAGGCCATTTAATGCCGTAAAGGTCTGACTGTCGCCATTTTTCAATCGATGGCCTTCGTCACAGAGCATCAAACCGATCTTAGTTCCCTTAAGCTCATCGACGTATAGCCTCAAAGTCTCATAGGAAACGATGATAACCGGCCGAGTAACTGCCCGACCACTTGCAATGGCCCATTGTCGTAATTGTTGAGTGAGCTCTTCTTTCGATGCTTTTCCATCAATAGCGAATGGTTGAATAGCGTCCGGTCCAAGCCATTTTATTAACTCATTGGCCCAATTCTTGACTAAACTGGAAGGACATGCGATGATTGCTTTCTGTATCGAAGATTTTCCAGCATCCGGTGACTGTTTCAGCAGCGTCCACATGAGGGTAATACATTGTAGGGTTTTCCCCAACCCCATTTCGTCGGCCATAATACATCCATTCGCTTTCTCCTCGATCATACCAGTGACACACCTATACATGAACTTGACTCCCTCGATTTGATGGGGTCTAAGAACTTTAGCAAGTTTTGGATCAATAACAACGGGCACCTTAGGGTGGTCGGTTTCGACCACTTTTTTGATACCTAATATCTCCGCTAGTGATTTATGGACGAGCGGAGCATCAATTTTAGGTGCTTCTGGTGCATCAGCCTTCTTGGCTTCCTCGATAGTTCTCGGTTTCTCATCAATTGTAGGATCGTAAAGAACAATTGCAAACTCTCCGCTAGGATCATGTAATGGTTTGGCGACAAAAACTGCTCCCTGACGTAGTCCTAATGTTGGTGGAGGTCGATTAGGGTTGTAAGTCGCCGAATCCTTATTTTTCAATGGGACAGCGAAGCGTTTCCGGAACATTGTTTCCTTATCTTTCACTTCAAATACTGGAAACTTGTTGGCGTCTCTGTTCGCCAAAGCCATTCGATCCTCGTTCGTCCATGGCTTATCTTCCTCATCTTTCGATCCATCAGCTCCTCCATAGTCCACCTTCCGTCTTTTTCGAGCCGGCTTCGCGGAAGTCCGAGTAATTATCGCGGATCCTGGGCATTTGAATGGTTTGATGAGCTTGTCGACAGACTGAGGCGTGTAAAGTCGCTGGGAAGCTTGCGGTACAGGAGTCCTTGCTGTAGAAGGTAGAATATTCTCCTTGTTATCACCCAGTGACACTCGGAATGGCTGTTTTAATCGTTCAAGAGTCTGAGGAGTTCCTCCAAGTGTGCCACTGCCTAGCCGTTTCTTCGTGACGTGTATCGGCGTGTGCGATAGTCCATCTGGAGGAGTGATCATCATCTTGTCTGATCAGCGGGCAATACAATCGCAAAGGTCCTTTCATGCTATGTTGTCGGAATTGTCGCGAAGTCGAGGCTGGCGGAATTTTTTGGGTGGCAATTGTGATGTCTCGAGATCAACATAGAGCTTGGACGCGTCGTGTAAAACGCGCTACCGCGAGATCACATGACTATCCGCTCTTGTTTTCTTCCATCCGTCCTCACAGAAACCGCCACTGACGGCAGTGACGTGCACCCGAAAAAATATCGTCCAGGGGGCTTCCGAGTCAAGAAAAAAAAAATTTCACTCAAATAATGTCAACATCTCAATTGATCTCACTCTCTTCAATTCTCTCAATTACATAGACAATCGAAGTCAAGTCAAATCGTTCCACTCTTACATCAACAACACGCCATTCTCCCGTACCCCGCGCTAATCGAAATGGCCCCGCCTCCGAAACCAACCTCAATTGACAACTTCTTCGCCAACTATCAATCCCCGATTTTATTGAGCGCTTTCGGGGCCCAAGTCGGCCATTATCAATTTATCAAGCGGACGCAACCCGTGGCCGATGCCAACATATCACTCCGAGCACCAGCCATCCCGAGGACTCTGAGAGCCGGTCTTGGTTGGGCAGTGGTCTTCGTCGGCCTCCTTACGCAGATTACTCTGGCAAAGAAGACTGTAAGAGATCACTCTGATCCAGTCCTAGCTGTTGCATCAGATAGGAAGCAGTGGCCACGAAAGGCCCACCAAGGATTGTGATTATTCCTGCAGTGAATACTGCTTCAGGAAATTTGCATAGTTTATTTTGGACAGTTGTTGCAATGATCTTGCAATAACAACACTTAACTCAATCATGTCGGCCGACTTCTGGGCCGGCTATATAAGTGGCGCTGCTGGAATTCTAATTGGAAACCCCTTGGATCTCATCAAGGTCAGGTTGCAAGCTGGAACACCTTCTTTGACCAGCACACCACCATCGTATATATCACAATTCTCGTCTGCCGGATCCCTCATACGCGGCGCCACTGCTCCCGCACTTGGTTATGGAGCCCTCAATGCTTTGCTATATGTTACCTACAATCGCACATCTGCATTACTGAACACGAACCAAGATCTACCTCCCAATCTATGGACAACATGGCTCGCTGGTGCAATTGGAGGTTTAGCAACCTGGGTTGTCAGTACCCCCACCGAACTGGTCAAATGTCGCGCTCAGATCTCAACTGCACCATCAGCAACCTCTAGTTGGGGAATCAGTAAGGAAATCATACGGACGGAGGGCATAAGGGGCCTATATTTCGGAGGTGTCGTCACTGCATTGAGAGATAGCATTGGCTATGGTTTCTATTTCTGGTCCTATGAGCTTACAACTCGATACATGATGGAGAAAATTCGCGCAGAGACCGACGATTCAGCACGAGAAGCAGCTAAGGTTCTCCTCTGCGGCGGCGTAGCAGGAGTAGTAACATGGGCTAGTATATTTCCTCTAGATGTCATCAAAACACGGGTTCAAACGCAAGCTATGCCCACGCCCGAGATCGGACCACTTCTCAGCTCCACAGCTTCATCTGCAGCTATAGACGGCAAAAGACTCGGAGCCATAGAAATAGCCAGGAATACGTATAGAAACGAAGGTCCAGGCGTCTTCTTCAAAGGCCTTGGTGTTTGCAGTGTGCGAGCGTTCATAGTGAATGCCTTTCAGTGGGCGGTGTATGAGTACATCATGCGGGAATTAGATCCTGCGAGGAAGAGCAAGCTTGGAGATGTAAAGGTATAGAAGGCATAGATGGCGTTCATAGATGAATAGAATGCGTTGCTTGATAATTCTAAAGTGCTTGTTGCGGCTGCTAAATGCTTTCATTGGGTGTGTTGTGAGACAAGTTCTTAGGAATTATCGCTATAAATAACCCATAGAAAAGAGTAATCGTACTTGGCTGTTCTTACTGATGTCGTATACTGTATCTCTATGGTAGCAATACCACGTTATGTCTCGTAGGAGGGCAGGTAAAAGGGAAAGGTGGAAATCCCAACCCTACAAGCAAGTCTGAGCCCACGAATATCACACTACCAGAGCAAGAAATCAAGAAGCAAGTTCATGGTAATAATACACCGCTATCAAAGTCACTCAGTCCATTCATTGCAGAGCTATCATATGAGCAGATACCACACACATAGTCTATCAATGCGTCCGATAATAGCTATCGGAACATATATGACTGTAAAGTGTAGACTAGGCCATTTCTATGCATTACAATCCCCGCCATGCTTAAAATACCTTTTAGTCACTCGCTCCCAACGCCGTCCATGCAAGAACACCATCAACTGTGCCAGCAGATAATGCTACAAACGCCATATCCGTGACTAAGATCAGAAATACTGCAACTCTCCGGTTCCGCCTCCATTTCCCTTCCCAGCATTACCGCCTTTCGCCTGCATTTGTTGCTGGTATTGCTGATATTGTTGGAATTGTTGTTGGACTAATTGCTGGGGAGTTTGATATTGTTTTTGAAGAGGGGGGAAGTCCTCATATGCAACTGCGGCATTATATGATGGGGGAGTATTGTTACCCTTCTCACCAACGTCGTCCAAAGACCGATAGCCATGTCCACCGCCTCCACGACCCCTACCTCGTCCACCACCATTGCCACGATTGTTGCCACGGTTTCCACGCTGGGAATTACCACGGCCACGGCCTCCTCGTCCTCGAAAGTTTTCCTGCTGATAACCTCCTCTACTGCCACCAGAATGTCCGTTGCTATATTGACCGTTGTCCCGTCGGGTACCATCATCATCTGGAGCATGCTTGCGCTTGAAAGTCTTATTTGGGAATAAGCTCTCATATGAACCCTCTTGCGGATCCTCTTCTTCAATACGGAGTAGGACCTTCTCACCAACAGTACTCTCAAAGACATATTGCTTGTCTGCCGGAACTGGCTGCCAATTTTGGATCTTACCTGCATCAATTGGCCGCGCACCTTTCCGCAGTACAAGTACAACGATAGGAACTGGGTTTTCCGTGTAGTACTTCTTGGTCTCGGGGACCGGACGGACACAAGCTGCCCAAATTTTATTCTCAAAGACTGCCGTGCCTGTAACCTCCCAGGTTGTCTTGCTGCCCATCCCACCAACCTTTTCTAAGATACTGTTTTGACATGGACGAGGGGTGATGAGAACATTGTTTGCAAGAAACTTGAGCTCCGTATCTGGCATATTTGGTGGCAGCTGAGCTAAGGTAAGCAGCTTCTGGGTGTCAGTATTGTTGATCAAATAGCCCGTATAGAAAACAGTCTTCTTGATTTGAAAACGTCGACCATGTCTGCCGTTGCTAATGGCAAGGTTATGATCATTGATCAAGCGCTGAACTTCCGCAGTCTCCTGAACAGGGTCAAGTTGGGTCGCGCTATCAGCGACCTGAACTACTTCAGCAGTAATGGGGCCTCTTGTTGGAGAACCTCCAATGCCATTTTGGCGCTTGTTGTAGTCCGTAAAGAAATCTCTGAACCCTTTAACGTGCTTGACCCTGTCCTCGTAAACACGGATTTCCTCAGCGCCCTTATACGTCTCCATTAAGCTCTCCAGAAATACTTGCTTAAAATTCATTGTACTTGTGAATCGCTGGTTGCTTGGCCCTGCAGCTGGTTTCAATGATATGATATCAAAGTCAAGACCCTTGCTTTTGACCATCTTCTTCACCAACTCGGCGAAGCCGTTTTCGGACCGGCCTGTAAGAAGAATGGAAACGGCATCTTTCTGCTCCATACTCAATTCGATGAGCTCGACAATCTTTTCATTCCACCATCCTGCCCACGCTCGTGGTTCCTCTTTCTCGAACCCTCCACCGGTCGCGGAAAGTATTCTGGAGTCATGCCACCATCCGCCATTTACGAACTGATCTTGCTGTTGTAAAAATCCAATGGTTGGTCCATTCCAGAGTTTTGGGTTGGGGAGAGGACTGTTGAACACTAGGTATATATTAGAGCGTGCGGAAGACTGAGGAGAGGTAGGACATACGGGTATTATCAAAATCGTAGACATGCAAGGCTTTGATCTTGTCGACAGCTACAAAATTAGTTCCAGTGCGCCTTACGAATTTCAGACCCACCTGGCAGTTGCTTATTTGCGACAGACCATCTATTCAGCATAGTCAGAGTATATGGCGGAGTGCCATTCGAGTAGCTGTTCGAGGACATTTTGAAAGCGGCCAGGAGGCTGCGAAAGTAAGCTGCGTACAGCCGATCAAATAATGGAGACACGTTGGCAAGACCGAGAGGGTGATGAAGAAAGTTGGTGTACTGTTGATTGGGAAATTTGACGGAGTTGTGTTTGATGTAGTTGTATAATATTGACTTCGAGGATTGGTGTCGCAAAAGCTGGAGCGCAGCCGCGATCTGCAGCCTCGAAGTTAAGTCTTGGCACAATTATGAGGGACGGGCAAAGACCAGGATATAGGTGCTCTGGATTGGCGAGAATGGATCCACCCATCCAATCCAGGTTGGGTCTCTCGCGTCGAAATCAGTAACGTATCCTAGCGATAGAAGAACATGAAAATAATTGATAATAACCACCACCAACCTACCTATTTTGACTCTTTGAAATTGTATAGGGCTGCGACTATGACTCGAACTATATTGTACACGTTGGTAAATTCTAATTAGGTAGCTTTGCAGCTCCGTCAATGAGGCTCTCAGGATGCACTCCAGTCCATATATCTTCCTCGACATCTTCTTCACCCTCTTCTCTGGTCTTGCCACCGTTGTTTGAGTAATTAATGGTTTGGCGTAAAAATCGGTGGATGTAGGACTGAAGTAATATAGTGGCTTGGAGACGAGGGAGTAATATATCTACAAGTAAGATAAAGTTAAACCGTGATTATAAACCGTGCAATGATACCTAGCTTAGGTATGTGATCTTAATACTTTTATGATAGTTTAGCATTATTTACAAGATTCCATCTTATGAACTGCCAAACATAAATAAACGCTTACACACATATAGATCCAACCAGAGCGTAGAACTTCGTATTGAGCACGAGCTGAGATGAGCAATCCAATCAGTTCTCCCTCCTCATTATAGATATCTCCTTCTTTACCGAGGTAGGGCTAATCAAAAGTTGCAAAATTGATATAGTATCAAGAATACCTATATATGGGCAGAAAGTGTCTGTGCGTTACCAATCTTTACCTTAAGATACCCCTCCCCTTTGTTGCGTCTTATCAAAACTTCTTTGAATCAGGTAGGAGGACAAATCAATCTGGCATCTTTGATACATGTTGATTCCCTTTAGTTTGCGAACACTTCACCTACTATTGCACTTTGTTTAGATTAGAGAATTGATTTCTCAATTGTCTCATCTTACAATCCTTCTTCGCGGTGTCATTTTGTTCTTCGTGGCTAAATTGGTTCTCGTTTCTGGAACGATCATTACCAGCACCACGCCAAGGGGCAAATGGTCGACTCTACCAAACATCACTATGGATGGAGCTCAATACCCACGACAAGAACATAGTGTGGCCATCATTGGCGATGATATGTACGTCTTGGAGGCATCTTGCCATTCGATGGCACGACCTATGCTACTGTCAATATTGTTCAAAATTTCAACTTTATCTCAAAGACTTGGGTAGAGGTAGCTCCTATGCCCATGGCGCTCAATCATGTCAACGTGTCTGTTGTTGAAGAAAAGATATACTATCTTGGTGGCCTAGCCGTCACAGAAACCGGTGGCCCTACATATTGGAACGCATCAGGGGCATGCGCTGTCTACAGTCCTGCCGCAGACAAATTGACTGTTCTCCCTGATATGCCAGAGAGACGCGCCATTGGCAGTGCAGCGACTTTGGTTGTTGGTAAGACCATATGTCTCCCTGGCGGCCTTATCAACACGAACCTTGCCAACGGTGACGAGGGTACCACAGCCATGTTTACATCTTACAACGTCGCAACGAAGAAATGGACGAGGTGGAAGTTCTTCTGCAGCGATTGGGCCGAAGATGTTTGTTGTGGGTGGAGAAGGCGATAGCTACACATCGAGCAATGTCTGGCCTCAGATGCAGGCCTATGATGCTGTCGAGAGCACGTGGGCAGATTACACAGATATGGCTATACCTATCCATGGGTCTGGTGCAGTGGCTACAAAGGCGGTATCATTATCCCAGGAGGAGGAATTGAGATTGGGGTGCTCCAACACAGCTTGTTCAAAGCTTTACACCATACAATATCTAAACTTACCTTAATTTCTAGATCGATATAGTTAAGGCCACTTCTTATTACTAATTCTAAGTATCTTTAAGTTCAAAAGCGCTTATACTCAATTGAAGACTTGAAGACTTCTTCCCAAACCAAAGTTTTGAAATAAATGAAATAAAAGCTCTTAAAATAAGATAGGTAAAAGTAAGAGAACAAAACAATTAAAGTTATCAATATAAACCAAGATTTTGACAATATATCTCTACTTAATTATCATCATCATACAAGAATAGAGCCCGGATTAGGTAAATTGTGAATAGATTCAAAAGCGAAGTAATTTCGATACATTGCATACTAAACAAAGGAGAATTCATGCAGTCGTAGCGCATATAAGGGTAAAACAGGATAAACCTTCCCTACTATAGCCTCCCTTTTCATCTCCTCATGCTCCAGAAGAGGCCAAGAGACCTCCTCGTCGACTTTGATCATGGGCGAGGAAGCCACATCACGGGATTTAAAACCGACGCGAGAGTTGTCGTGAACTCCCGTCAAGACACGATAACACAGCCCAACACCAATATGCCCGAACCTCATGGCTTCACATCCTGCATTTCGCCACGTAGCCTCAACTGCAAAGTCTGCTCTCGGGTTCATACACGTGCAATGTCATGTCAAGCCAGGTGCAAGCAAGCAACGCGAAGGAATCATCTCAGTAACGGATTCTCTGGTTGAGATATGTGTTTCCGCTCAGCCTAGAGATGGCGAGGCTAATAAGGCTGTAAGAGCAGTGTTTAGTGAGGTATATTTTTTGATTTTGCAGAGTAGAAGCAATTTTTGTTGATTGGCATAGGCTCTCAAATGTCCCAAGTCTGATATTGAGGTCGTCCGAGGGTTGAAGTCGAGGGAAAAGACTGTCGCTATCGCGCTTGATTATGGCGACAAAGGGGATGAGAACACAATTATTTCGAAGATTCGGGAACAATTGGAAAAATCGGTAGAATGATATTGCTTCTACTCACGGGCATCGAATGAAATCTCTTTACCAGAAAAAGATGCATTGGTTCATGACTACTCCTTTTTTTTCGCCGTGCAGACCTGTAAAAGATCTCCATGGAAGGTGAGCACCATCTGCATTAAGTATTGCAATCCGAGCAGAAGTAATTTTGGACTTTGACAGAGCACATTGGTGAGACGCGGGAAGAAAGGAGGCAAGTGGGCGAAAAAAATATCGCTACCAGTATCATTAAATCCGAGATAGGGGGGTTCAGCGTTTACTGTACCAACCTCGAGGAGTACAAGAGAGTGGTTGTATCAAATAACGACGGTTTGTGATTCAGATAACCGCGAGAAGACGGGGACATGTTTCGATCCGAATGTTGTAACCTCAAGATCTCACCTATGACATGGATCGACACAAGGGTCACACAGGGGAACACAGGGGATTCTGTCCCGAATGACTTACCTTATCATATTGCACAAATACAATCAATTCCTTTTTGAGTCTTGGAGTTTTCTCTCCGCAAAAACGAACAAGCCAATTGCAAGACGTATGGGAAAACCTGTTTCAGCTACCTCCCATCACACCACCAACCCGGAAATTCATGTTTTGTTATTCATATTTATTCCTTTTCGTTTCGATAGAGTGCTCGGAGCGGCAAGACGGGTAGGAATGGCTGTACGTAGTATTTCGTACATGTATGAACCCTGGTAGAGGCAACTGGTAGGAGGTGCCAGAATTTCCCAAGTTACGAATTCTAAATGTGGACCGGATATCTTTACCCAGCGAAAGGGTAAATCACCTCCCAAGCATGGGGTTGGGGGCGAAAATGAATCCAAGAATCCAATGAACCGAATGAACCGAGGCCTGTTCTTTCACCAAGACGGGAGTCTCAAACCTTTTTCAGCGCATCCACAACTTCTTCCTTGGTACCTCTTTGGGATAGAACAAAATTAGGGAGAAGTGTAAACACAATGAAGGAGGGCGATCGCCAAGATCTATACTTATTCTGTTCACGGGACTTTGTACACGCAGGCAAGCAAGCTGGCAAGCAAACCGACGGAACACGGCTGTCTTCATCCAAGTGTAGCACAATTGACTACCTACACTGGTTCCTGGTGACAGAGTCACCGATACATCTAGCCAGTATGCCAGATATCAGAAGGGAATCTGGGGTCGCAGCGAGCGAAAATATGGAAAGTATTTCGTAAAAGGGTGAGGAGTGAAGATCAGTACCTTCTGGTAGGTTGTAAGCGCGTGAGCAGTCGAGAGAGGAGAAGATCATCCGGAATTTTCGCGGAAAGTTGTGTTGATAGGCTCGAACTAATGCCTGTAGGGAAAGGCAAGAATGTGCATTCGACGAGCTCGAGGATCCTGTCTGATTGACATGCATTAAGAACGCTGGGGATATATTTGAGGTTGCGGTGAACCACAAGTAAAGAATGATGGCGGGCTGAACATTTTGAGCTTGGTGAGTCTACAACGATGCTCTGGTTTGCTGCCGGTGAAATTGTGTCGTGACGAAGCAGAGTTGAAGAGGCGACTATGAGAATATATGACGATTATAGATGGCAATCTTTCTTCATGGAAGGTCAACCGGTGTACCCTGGCGCCAATAATGGCAAATAGCTGCGTCATTCCCAACCCACTGGGATTTTCGGCGAGAAACAATGTGGGCGGGGGCAAAGGCATGGCGCTGAATCCTCCATATTTGCACATGCTGTACTTTGGCATCCTGGACGCCCCGAGGGGGTCAGTGTAGCGCAGCTCACAGCTCAGCAGCTCAATTGGGTTTGGAACAGCTGGTTTGGCGTTCGTGGGTCAAGAATGGACAGTGGGTTTTCTGGTAGGCTAATAATTTGGGGGAGGGAAGTACCTAGGTAGTGCTCGCAAGTTCAAGCACTATAATAACGTTGAAACGCTGAAAGGCTAAACCCCAACGGAACGTAGGTAAGATGGGTAGATATTCGAGGATTTGAGAACTGCAGGTTGTTCCAGTCATTGTTCGAGCATGTCGACAGAAGGTAAAGGTATGGAGTAGCGGGAGGTTCATCGGTCAGTCGATGCAGGAATTAGATATTGCTTTTTTGGTCGGCGTCGCAGGTGAAATTGGCACAAATATGGTGTCAAGGACGATCGATCATACCTGGGTTGATGCGGTCGCAATATGGTATCTGCGGTGCGATGTGAGAGAGGGGGAGAGCGTGCCAGGAGTGAGTGGGTGAGTGATGGGTGGTGGGTGGTGGGTGTAGATAGAGTGTGAAGGAGTACTCCGTAGGGTGTGAGAAGTGTTGTGCTGTGGTGGGTGGAGAAATGCGATGCGGAAGTGATATTGCTCATTCCACTATTTCGCTTATCAGAGTGGAGGATGGCAACATGGCAGCCATGGAAGAGGAGGGAAGTGGAAGGGATTTGAGATGGGAGGATGGCGAGGATGGATGATGGGTGATGGGTGATGGGTAAGTAATGGGTAACGAAGATGTGGTTGTGCTTGCTTGTGGTTGTTCTTGTTTGCTGGGGTCGGATCTGTCCCGCTGTGCTCTCTGCCATCCGCCTTCCGCCATCTGCCATCTGCCTTCTACCTCTTGTATGCGAGCTCGCTGCTCTCTGTCTGCAATGGGTATCATTCGATTCGTTCAGAGCTATCCAAGTACGAGGGGCCATCGGTACCTTATTTTGTTATTCTTTTCTGACACCACCACCACCACCACCATACTAATCAAGAATCGCAACTCCAAGCTCCTTCCGTCGCCTCTCCCTCTTTGTCGCTCCCCAATCCAATGGTGGTGTCCCAGTTACGGGTGCTTCTGCGAGATCGAAACGCCTCTATGAACGCCATGGTGTTTGCCCCAGCAAGTGGCATACTGGGAGAGACAGGGCTTTTCCGCTCCGCTGTTTTGGTCCATCGAGCCACTCCTCTTCAGGACCAGGTCTAACTAACACTTTACGGTTTTCTTCCTGGTACGAACAATTTGTAGTCGGCTTGTGTGTGCCAGTAGGTATACTTGTAGGTACCTACCTTACAGTAGCATTATCCCGTCTCGCCCCTCTATCGCCTCTTGCACGCCTTTTCGCCACGCACTGATTGGATACAGCAGCCATAATCCGTAAGAAATGGACACAGACTGCTAGGTGTTCGTACCCAGTGAGTACTTCTACTTCTGCACGTATACGCAGCGAAATACAGTACCCAGTTAGTGTTAGAACCCCAGTACTATCATCATCAGTCTAGCTCCACCCACCACCCACCATCGCCAAACTGTACTACGGTACCATCCATACCCCCACCACTGAGGTTGTTAGGTCTTCTTCCACCCTGCTACTCCCTGCGTCTATACCGTATTTTCTCTTTTGGCCCCCCTTCTTCTTCGTCTCTCACTGGAATCGCTTCTTTTATCCCCAACAGACTCCTCTAGTACTCATACACTTCCCGATACACAGACACCGGCTTGCTGGGTATTTTTTGCAAGGTAAAAAGTAAGGTTGCTAAGCTAGGTATGGATCCTAACATCCCTCCTCCTCCTCAACTGCCCTTGTCGAGATTGCCTTGCCTTGCCACTCCGAAGCACACTTGCCACTGCGTCTTTGCTCACAACTACCCTGCTAGGACTAGATTATCACCCAAAACCTACCTTACCTACCTCACAACCATCCACCTCAAGCCCGCGCTCTTGCCAATCTGCATATCTGATCTATACCTTTCCTGTCCTGCTCCTCACCATCCACAATCTGGAGACTCGATAATACTCGTAGCTCTTCCTGCGCTTGTCCACGGCCATCACCACCCAGGACCCCCTCAATCAACTCCCCACCTAACCAGGACTGAAATAGATCAAAACTCAGCCAAAAACCAATTCCCAAAAAGTCAAAGACTGTGAGCCTTCTCCCCAGAGCCCAGCCAGCCAGCCGAACTGTCCCTCCAGCCGCATCCGCAGTTCACATCATATCTCATCTATCTGTTGTTTGTTCTTCCTCGACATGTCTAGAATTTCAAGACACCAGTAGCACACGCTTCAATATCAAACCTACCCGCCCCGCTCCAAATCCGAATCCCACGGTGTTGATGATTTTCTCGCCCGAAGCCGAAGAGTGGACAACCATCGCTACAGGTTTTTTGCCCTGTGGAAAAAAAGAGTGGACATCGAAACCCTACTGTACCGCACCGTGATTGTGATCGCCCAGCGTCATCGAGACCGACCGTGCACCCTGGTGAAGGTCGAAGGTCGAGTGCGCTCCTCCTCTCCTTCCGCTACCAAGAGTAATCATCTCGACCTGAACATCGCAACGCTTTTTGTCAGGCTCTCTCGGACAGAAACACTGTTCATTCAGTGAGACTGCCAGAAGGTCGAGACGCGATGGACAAAACTGGCGATATGGCAGGCCCAGCGGCCAATAACTCCAGCGACTTTGTGAGTCTTTATTGGCAAGTACATTCCCCCAGTTGACAGTTGCTGACTGCCCCATCTAGGTCCGTAAGTTGTACAAGTAAGTAATTTTTATGTCTCATGCGATCTCCGAGTCTCGACCTCATGGCTGGTCGGGTTGCTAATGTATTGACTATTAGGATGTTGGAAGACCCAACCTACGAAAACATTGTTAGATGGGGAGAAGGCGGAGAGAGTTTTGTAGTTCTCGAAGTATGTTGTATTGCTAACTACCTCCTCGCCGCAACTAATATCAGCTTGTAGAATGAGAAGTTTACAAAGTTGATCCTGCCAAAACACTTCAAGCATAGCAACTTTGCTTCTTTCGTCCGGCAATTGAACAAGTATGACTTCCACAAAGTCAGACAGAACAATGAGGACAACACCCCGTCGCCCTATGGCCCCAATGTTAGTAGTAGTCGCATGCATGGCAGGATGCAACAACTAATCAACATCAGGCATGGGAGTTCAAACATCCCGAATTCCAGGCCAACAAGAAGGACTCTCTAGATAACATCAGACGAAAGGCACCCGCGCCGCGAAAGCCAACCCAAGCATTAGATGATGCTTATCCAGCGCAACAGATGGATCTTGTCAATACTCAGTTAATGGCTACTCAACAACAGCTACAGCATTTGTCAGATAGGTATCAGGATCTAGCTCAAGGTCATGTCGTATTGCTCCAACAGGTCGTTCAGTTGCAAAAATTTGTCAAGAACCATGATGGCGTCATGCATAGAGTAATGGGATTCTTACACAGTGTCGATGCCCAAAGGCGAAATAGTAGGATCGCTGGACCGTTTGGAGGACCAGGTCAAATAGGTGGTGAGCAGATGGGCAACGACGGAGTTGTTGATGACCATCCGGCATCGCCATTGCAACAAGCATCTGAGCTGCTTGGAGAATTTTCCGCAGAAAACCTTCCCAATAAGGAGCTAGAACAGATGACGCACGAGTATCACCTCCGCAACGACTATTCTACACCTCCCGATCATGGAAGCACCTCTATGGCACCACAAACAGGAAGCTCAAGCGCTCACATTGGATATCCAGTGGGCAATGATCTTGATAATATGGTTTATCCCGTTGGTCAAACGAATGGCATCGATCCGATAAATAGCGAACACATAAACAATATCCCATACTCCGTACCTACGAACGGAATTATCCCTGTGGATTCAATGCCAGAGATGCTGCCTGAGAGCAGTAGCGATGCTGGTCGCAAGAAGAGCGCGGTAGAATCAGTGTGGGGAATAGTCAAGCCTCGCATTTTACTCGTTGAAGACGATCGAGTATGTGCTCGCATAGGGACCAAGTTTTTACAGGCTTTTGAATGTGGTGTCGAGACAGCAGTAGGTAATCACGTTTAGATGAGGCGGTAGGTCGTTTACTAATACTATGTAGCGCGATGGACTCGAAGCAGTAAACAAGATTAATCAAGGCTCCAATCAGTTTGACCTCATCTTCATGGACATTATCATGCCCCATCTTGATGGAGTATCTGCTACTGTCTGCATAAGGGAAATCAAGCCAACCCTTCCAATTATTGCTATGACCTCGAACATCCGAGCTGATGATATAGATATGTACTTCCGCTATGGTGAGCATCACGTCTTAAGTATCTTATCTTATATATTGATTCTTCTTAGGCATGAATGATGTCTTACCTAAACCCTTCACGAAAGTCGGCATGCTCAACTCACTTGAGAAGCATCTTCCACAGTTCAAGAAAAACGCTCCCTTCCCACCTCACCAACCACAGATGCAACACCCTGGCGGATTTGTAACGCCAAATCAAAGTCATCCACCATTGGGACTGAACATGGGACAACTTTCCGCTGCCCAATCTTTGAAGGATGAGACATCTCCAGGAAAATCGCCAGCAACAGCATCGTCTTGGCACTCGCCAAATCAACTTCCGGGAGCATCACCAATTGGGAACGCCCCTCCTGGAAGTTACATGCAACAGATGGGGGATAATAGACAATATGCGATGACTCCGACACACTCTCATCAACAACCTATATTTCCTCCACCTCCGAATCAATCCATGGGCGCTCCCAGAGCAACGCCGCACAGAAGAGTCATGTCAGACATGACCGGAGGTCCACCGGATGATCATCCCGAGAAAAGGCAGCGAATGTACCCTCCGCCGCAACAAGGATACTCGCAATGAGGATTTGCGAGGTGATGAGTTCGCCTTAGTCTCTAAGGGTGTTAATCATCCACAACTCATGTATATTTATCGCCGTGCTTTTCATATATCTATATGGGCAGTTGTTGCCACTATGACGCTGCAAAGCAGTCTCCGACGAGAATGATCGGTTCAATTGGCGCAGGTGGAAGATTTTAGTTCAATACCATCAGCGGCGTCTGAAGCCATTGGGAGGGGTGCTCTTTGAGATTTGCATTTCGGAAAGACGATTGAAGCTTTGTGTTTGGCGCTGGGGGGAAGGCTAATATGATCATGAACCGGGTGACTATGCTAGACAGCTTCAAGAATGTCAGACCGTTATGACCTGATATTCTGCCATGTTCTAATTGTCGTTTTTGAGGATATTGGAAAAGCTATTGCTTTGTTTGTATAGCTCAAATGAATGTGTTGTCAATTTACGCCACAAAATCATCAACCGAGACGAGTGACAAAATTGTAAAAGGAAGAGAGTTGTTAGAGAGGACTGACGTTGTTATAAAGTAAATGACCTGAGTGAACCCCCTGCTGGACACAATGCGGCGGTTTTGAGTCCAGATCCCCATCGACCGAGAATATCAGCCCATCGTGATGCGGCCAGACCTCCCCTCGTCAAGCCTTTGCGACGGGTGCTCCCTAGCGAGACTGGGGGTAAAACTTTACTGCGAGCGAGGAACACCAGCTGTGAGTCAAGAACGAGCGGCTCACTGTAACAAATAATTCGACAACGACATCGTAACGTACAATTGCGGATGCCGAATAGATTAGCAGATCTAACAGTCAATCTTGAGATATACTGGGAGGTTTTCATATTTCCAAGCTCGATTGTGCGAGATGGCGCCCCCTGCGCAAAAATCTACCAAGGCTGGTGGTGGGGGTAAAGCTGCTCCGAAAGGGAAGAAGGCTGCTGGTGGGGGAAAGAAGGTCGAGGATGAGAGGGATCAGACACTTCAAGCTGTGGTATGCCTTTATAGTCCTCGTTGAGAGACAGGCTTTGGCAAGTACACAAAATTGATCGTTTTACAGGTGCTTGCAGATTCCTTCGAAACCAGATTCAATCCTTTTACATTAGAGACTCCAAGAGTAGGTTGCGCACCAGCTATGTGCCATTAAAGGGTTCTGAAAAAGTCACTAATGCGATCGCAGTGTCTCCTTCCTTTGGCAAATACGCCTCTCATCGAATACACGCTCGAATTCCTCGATATGTCTGGAGTTCCAGACATCTACATCTACTGCGGCGCGCATACTGCAGAAGTCGAGAAATATATCCAAGAATCGAAATGGTATCCTGGCAAGCCAACATCCCGATTTACAACTCTAGAGATTGTCAAGACAACTGCTAGAACTGTAGGAGATGCGATGCGCGATTTGGACTCTCGAGATCTCATCACTGGTGACTTCCTCTTGGTATACGGAGACTTGGTGTCAAATTTGCCCATTGAAGCAGCATTGGCTGCTCACCGAGCCAGGAGGATCGCGGATAAGAATGCTATCATGACAATGGTGTTACGGTCTGGTGGACTCGGATCACAAAGGGCAAGGTCGCAAGGAGTTACACCTGTTTTTGTGGTTGATCCTACAAAGAATCGCTGTTTACATTACGAGGAAATGCATCCGTTGCAAGCGAACAAATATGTTAACATCGACCCGGACCTACTATCAGAACACTCGGAGATGGAGATCCGGACTGATTTAATTGACTGTGGAATCGACATCTGTACTCCAGATGTATTAGCTCTATGGGCTGAATCTTTTGATTACGAGATACCTCGGAAGCATTTCCTACACGGAGTGCTGAAAGATTATGAACTGAATGGGAAGACCATACATACTGAAGTTGTGGAGGATCACTACGCCGCGAGAGTGTCAAATTGGCAATCGTATGAGGCTGTCAGCAAAGACCTCCTGGCGAGATCTACATTTCCATTTGTTCCCGATTCCAATTTCCTACCCGGGCAGAGTTACAAAATAGAGCAGGGGGGCTTATGCAGAGAAAAGGGTGTCGTTTTGGCGAGAACATGTCATGCCGGAAAAGCAAATGTTCTTGGGAAAGACACAAGTATTGGTGATGAAAGTGTGGTGTCTAGTAGCATCATTGGGAGAAGGTGCCAAATTGGAAAGAACGTAACTATTAGGAACGCTTATATCTGGGACGATGTTGTTATTGGCGATGGGTCGACGGTGGATAGAGCAATTATTGCCAGTGAGGCTTTTATTGGGAAGGGATGCAATATCCAACCTGGTGCTTTACTGTCATATGGCGTAAGGATAGCGGACAACAAGGAAGTCAGAGCTGGATCACGAATCACACGATCCAAGAGGAAACTTGACGATCTCTCAGACAAGGCCCCGGAACCAGTTGCCACAGACCCTTCAATAGTAGGCCAAGGAGGAGAAGGATATGCCTTTGACGACGACTCAGACTCAGACGACGAAGCTTCCATTCTTCACAGCAACCTCATCTATACAACCGCCCACCTAAATCTCTCCACCGACTCTATCTCCACCATCTCCTCTGACATTAGCGCTGGTACACCGATAGAAAACCGCTCCCGCCTCTCCAGCTTCGCAGGCAGCATCTCTGATGATGGCGACGCCTCCACAAACGAATCTTTCCACCACGATGCCGTAGCCGGCCTCGTGGACGCCCTGAAAGAAGGCCATGATTTCGGAGCCGCGCGTCTCGAATTCATGGGTCTGCGACTGAGTAACAATGCCTCCGATCACCAAATGCGTCGCGCCATCGCAGTAGCGTTCACAAAACGCATCTCTCAGCTAGTAGAGAGCGGGAAAGTGGACGCCGGAAAAGCAGCCGCTTCGACCTTTTCTATCCCCTCTGCCGCGGCTTTCATAAAGGAAGTTGGCATCTCTGCAGATGCAGCTAAGAAGGAAGATGACCAAGTTGACTTTTTGACATGTATGCAGAAAGACCTCGTTCATCGGAAGAACGGAGCTGTGATCCTAGCTGCAGTGGGGAAAGAACTTTATCAGAAGGAGGTACTAGAGGAAGAGGCGTTTGTGAGATGGTGGGAGGAAGCTGAGGGGGATGAGGCGGAGAGTGCGGAGATGAAGGCGGTGAGAGAGAAGATTAAGGTGTTGATTGAGTGGTTTGCGGAGGCAGAGGAGGAGAGTAGTGAGGAGGAGAGTGGGGAGGATAGTGATTAGAGCATGTTTGGATTTGTTGGTGTTGACGCTGAGGACGTGGATTCGGGCTTGGAATGAGGAAATGGCTAGGAGGAGGGGATGAGTAGAGTCGGTGAGTGTATGAGCATAGACGTAGATTCATCATGGAAGTTGAGGACCGACAGATGTTCCGTTAGGCAGAAATGTGCTTGAAGAAATGTCATTGTTTCGAGTGCTTGGGTGCTACCATTTACTCGACTAGATGATAACGCCTACTAAGATCTTCATGTTGAGAGATTTAACATACTCGACCTCTGGTGGTGGAGAGCTTTTATACGAACGACTTGATGCTTTCAAGGCCTGGCTCCAGCACTAAGAAGAGAATTACATTGCCAGATTGGATATGGTTATATTACATCACATGCACATGGGATTTCGACAAGAACGATACAAGATACTCTGCAGTCTACGACCAGAATCATCCGGCTAGCAATGATCTTGTATTTTACTCTAATAACTCAGAACACCGCAAGTATTGGTTGACATCAATGCTTCATACCCAGCAAGTTCGAGCACCAAGGCAGAATTATACCTCGAACCAACCACGCTCTCTCTCATGCTCCCGCCAACTCAACGACTTCAAATCACACCTATCTTCAACACGTTTACTGAGGTGCTGGGTTAGGCTTGATCTCATCAAGAATACCTTGCGCAGCACCTGCATCGACAGGCTTTCCTCCAGCATCGGGAATGGTGCCTGGGTTCGTAGCAGTATTATCGATAACTGTCTCGGTCTTCTTAGCAGGCGCTTGTTCCCATTTCGCGGGCTTGGTCCATTGGGCATCGTGCCAAGGACCATCATCACTAAGAGCGCAGCCACCAGGGCAATCACATGTTCCACCAAAGATCTTGGGTAGATTCTCAGCTGGGACTTGACCCAAAAGCTCTTTCTGGTATCCACCTCCAAGAACGTGAATCTTCTCCACGGTGACAGGATCCAGCCATCCCTTCACGATGTTGAAAACACCGCTGAACCCCCAGGGAGCGTTGATAAGGTACAAGCGACCGAGTCGTTCGGGGTAGTAGTTTTGGGAAATGGCGGATGCTTGCTTTACGTATGAATAGACCGAGGAGACCTTTGTGATTCCCACGCCCTTGAGATCCATAATCGTACAGCAGGTTTCTAGCAGGTAGCCAGCTTTGCGTGAGCAGGCTGGGAGACGTGGATCGGCCAGTTTCTCGTACTCCACCGCCAGATTGTTCAGCATTCGTTCAGAGGTCGTGATCTTGTACATGGCTGCCAAATCGATATTGCCCAATTGTTCGATATATACTGGTCGTCCATCCTATTTCTGTCAGTCCATCCATACGCTTGAGAAGACGGTGAACCATACTTTGTCTGTTTTGTGATAGTATTGTGGGTAGTATTCGAAGACCTTTGGCTTTTCGGTATATTCGAAGTTGCGGGTCAGATCATCGAGATTGATGTCCTTGCGCCATATCTCGCAGTCGACGAACCTACTCCCATATCAGTTTTTTGTTCCAAGGGGTGGATAACTTTATGCAACGTACATCTTCTCAGCGAGCGCGACATCGAATTTCCGGGCTCTTAGAAATCTAAGCTAAGCCGCGCGTCAGTAATTTAGGTGGGAGATTGACCAGAGACTGCGTACGCACAAGAGTTAAGGTATCGAGACGCTCAGTATAGCCGGAAGACTCAAGCTTCATGCGCAATTGAAAGACTTGCGCATCTTGTTCGGGTGTTGTATGGCCTGGGTGACCGCTCACAGCGTTTGGGGAAGTAGTAGGATAGTCGTAATCATCGTACTTGGGATCAAGCTTCATGGGGGTATTTTCTGTAGCCATGACGGAGGGTTGATGTGTTGGGAGAGTGGAAGTTTGTTGGTGAGGGAGGAAAGTTGGAGGAAGTCAACGAGGGGCATTGTCCGCTACAGCAAAATGACGGAGAACAATTTAAGCGAGTCTAAGGAGTCCAGAGCCAAGCCAAGGCCTCAATAAATAGATACGTCCATACGAGCCTACCTAGCCACAATGATACGCGGATACTTTTGACCTTCCCAAGTAACCTTAAAAGTGGGGAAATAGGGGTCCTAAAATCCATGGACACTCGATTTTGCCTCGATGTTCCTCTGGGATGCGTTCAGAATATTCAGTATATCACCTGCTGCTGCTGCCTCAAGGCTTTCTGATCCGGCGCAAGCAAATTTAATTGTTTTAGGATATCAGCCATTTGGGGTACCACTCTTTCCTGCTTCTTCTAATGCTCCCTGTTCGTTTTTCTCTTTCCGTTTCATTGTGACGTCCCAGTTGTATACTCGTGCCGTAGCAACCTCCATTGTCTGTGGGTCGGTCAGCTAATGGCCATTTTTTCCAAGACATGAGACCTACCGTGATTTGTTCCCTCAGGAAATCAAGATCTTCCTCGCAGTTTGCAAGACTTTGTTTCGCAGATGCTAGCTTTGAAGATAATAGATCCTCGGCTTCGTCGATTGGATATGATAGCATCACATTTGCCTACTGACATCAGCACCCTCCTTCTGCATATCATCATTTCGACTTACACCTAGCCATAGATACACCTCATCTGTCGGTGGTACATGTGCCTTCGCAAACAGAGTGTCGTTTAGCTCGAATGTTGTTTCAATTGGCTCTGAACCAGGCTGTATTTCTCATCAGCACCAAGCTTCCAAATGTCATAATCAACAGATTGCTGGCCTTTCTTGTCTTCAGGAACTTGACAGTGTCCAAAGTCTTCTGAATGTCTGGCATTTTATCTCTCAGACCTGCGGCGCGTCGTTGCTGATTTGCTTCCATGAACTGATACTTTCTGCCAACATCATGAGCCCCAGTCCGCGCAATTCGGCATTCCCAACATACGATATCATCTCCTGAAAGTTTTTCAAGGTCGTCTCGACTTCTGCACGAGATGTGACATAGTCCTCGACCTTGTCTACGAATGGCGCATATGGGATGCCTCGTGGATTTGTAGGAGCTACGTCCTTCCTGGTTCACGAGTCAGTATAATCTACAAAAACAACAAAGTCAAGAAAAGGACTAGTTTTCACATACTTCACCACCTTGTCTGCCATTTTGGGCAATTTGGGAGAGCTTCACAGCTTGGACAAACTTTCGTTTGTTCAATGGAATCTAAAAATCCGTCAACACCAAAATCGAACCCACACACGGCCGAGCTCGCTACTTCCCGCTATCGCCGCTATCTTAGCGCCGAATCTCCTGCACCATCCCGTCACCGCATCTTTCACTGAAGAATCACCAGATATCACAAAGGTCGTGTGTACTCTTCTGTACGAGCCCTGATTGTTCCCACGCTAGCCATCGGCATTGTGGCCATGGAGTCCGAATGGCTTCAAGATGCGATTCGTTTCTCAGTGAAAGCATCACTGTCACTGAACTCGACCAACCCAGAACCTCCCCGCCGTGACCCTCGATTACGCAAATTGGTGGAAGGAATCATTTACTCGAGGAACTTTATCCTGACATACCATCTTGTCATACTGAGTTTTGTGTTACTACTTGCGGTCACACACTGGATAGAGAAGATCAATCGTTGGAAGGCACGCCGGGCTACAAAGACTCCATTGGTGGGGGGTGAAGATGTTATCGATGGCGAGTCTCTATTCCTGGGACCAGCATCTTGTAAAGGAGCAGACGACGATGGAGAACGAAAAGGGGTATATTCTTCGGGATCAAGCACCATTGAAGGATCTGCCTGCCCGCCTAGGAAAGATATTGATGAGGATGAAGATGAAAATACCCCGCTTCTGCAGCAAGTCAGTTTTGTTCGAGGATTACCCCGAGTATCGCTCTGGTCTCACATGAAGGCGTTCATGATGTACCAACCCCAACCAATACCTTTCGTCAACAAATCGCTCCCTTCCAATGGAACTTCACTCGTTATCTTCCTATTTTTGGCTTTGAATATGTTTTATATGTTCTTTCACATAAACTTCAATACATTTGAAATTTTTGTTCTGGCCGATAGAATTGGTCTTCTCTTCGTTGCCAACCTTCCACTCTTGTACCTTTTGGCAGCAAAGACACAACCTTTAAAACTTCTTACTGGACGATCTTACGAATCGCTGAATATATTTCATCGCCGCCTAGGCGAACTCCTATGCTTCCAAGCACTTCTCCATGGCGGAGGAATGGTCTGCACTTGGTATATCCTTTTCCGGCCAAGTGGAGTTGGTTTCTTACACTTTATTTTGATCCCGATCATTTTTCTTGGGAGCGGTGCATTCGTTTCATATGAATTGCTATATCTCACCTCCCTTGGGTCATTTAGACAACGCTGGTACGAGCTTTTTCTAGGATTTCACATAGTATTACAGGTTGCAGCGCTCGTGTTCGTATTTTTTCACCACTCTGCAGGCAGACCATATGTCGGTATAGCTCTAGCTATATTTCTCTTGGATCGACTAGTTTTCCGCCTCACAGTGAAGAGCACGACGGTCGAAACTCAAACGAAGATTTTGGAGGATGAAGAGACCGTCAAATTATCCTCAACTATCATCAGAAGGCCAGCTTCTAGGCTGTTTGGCATGTTCGGAAAGTCTGTGAATGACGGGTGGAAGGCAACTGACCACGTCTTCATAACTGTGCCCTCATTAGCCCGAAAGCATATCATTCAGGCACACCCGTTTACCATAGCTTCACCAGCTCCAACTCTCGAGGATGAACTGTTGCATATGGAGTTTTTGGTTCGCGCCCAGGATGGATTTTCGAGAGACCTTCTCAACGCTGCGCGTCTTCACAAAACGCTTGATATCCGAATCGATGGCCCTTATGGCAGCTCAGATGCGCGGGATATGTTGGAGGGTTCTGACTTAGCCATTCTTATAGCCGGAGGAAGCGGGATCGCTGTTTGTTGGCCTTTGGTACATCATTTACTGGACACGACACGGTCTTCAGATACCGAGATAGCTTCGACACATTTTCTGCGCAATCAGAAAATTGTATTGATATGGGTGATACATGAGAGTTCGCATCTCACATGGCTGGGAAGGCAGGCACTTGCTGCTGCTGACAACAGAGGCGCGGAGATCTTGGTCCCACGAGCAACAGAAGAGATTGGGCGACCAGACCTGAAAGGCATAATCAGCGAGATTGTCGATTCACACGCTCATATGCCAGGGAAGCGAATACGTTTTGTGAGTTCTGGTCCAGATGGAATGGGACGACTAGTTCGAAATACTTGTGCCGATCTCGTGAGGAGTGGGAAAGATGTCGATGTGATGATAGAGAAGTTTGGCTGGTGATGAGACACCGATTTTTGACGATTTTTCTTGACAAATATTCATACACTGCATTTTTATGAGCGATTGCATTTTGGACGTTGAAGCATATTTATGGGCGGCGTTTCGAGTTCTGCATTCAGAAATATACCTAGCATATGAATTACGATTTAGTGGCATTATTTTCGAAATGATGACTGATTTTATGTTCGAGGGATAGAGCCTATCATATGAATCTGCGTCATGTGGTTATGGGTGAGTAGTGGGTGGCATGTGTCGTCTCTGAGGAGGCTGACGCCATTTAAAGGATGAGTACCAAACTCCCTATCAAGCAGAAAGTGCCTTCGCCCTGGTACAGTGGTCAAGTCAGACCGTGAGGAGGATCAGACTAAAGTTCGATCAACAGTCCAGATCTCGGGTCCGAAAGATAGAATCTAGAAAGGTGATTCGCCACCACCACCTGACTTGGGGGAAATGTTTTCCGAATGGTCTTTTAAGGTATAATTGGTCGGAGGGTGTACTGGAATTTTGCTCTTTTGGCTTTCAATTTCCATTGTTTACTTCCTTTGTTTTTCTTTTTGGCTAGTCTCGAGTGTTGGCTTTATGCTATGTGATTTTGCTCTTCTTACCATCACTTAGTTACATTTCCGCGAGATCATGACTTGAAATTCTTCTCAGGTCTTCTTTTCTCACAAATAGGGTATCTAAGTTCTAGCTCTCTAGATTTTCTCTCATTGGTTCGTCCTCGTTTACAATTTCATTATTCAGATGTGCCTCGCTTCTATGTAAAGGGGGGTTGTTATAAGCGAGATGTCATGGTTGGTTCTGACTCCTCGTCTCTCAACTCACAACAAATGTGCCGTGTGAGAATGGGTATTGCGTCTGATTTCATCAGAAGATTGGCTTTCATTTTCTCTTTCTTCCAACACCACTTCTCGTCTGTATTCAAGCTGCTTATCTTGTCTTCAAAGCAAAACATCAACGCGACTCAGAGTTCAACTCGACAACGAATTCACTTTCTCATTCTTGTCGCCTCGATCTTCAAACCAACAATAAAAGATCAAATCTTCAAATTCCTTCACCCTCAAACCTCCAAGATACAACACGGAACATATCTTGTGGACAAACAGCAATTGTCTTTTACCACCATTCCCAAAGCCATTATGGATACCACATACGATCCCTACAATTCTCCCCAAGGCGCGTGTTCCGCGTCACCTGCCTCAGATATATCGGACAATATCTCTGTGATGTTCAGCCCTTCTCCAGACCGTCTTGCCCACAATTTAGTAATCACACCACTCAATTACAGCTTTCTGTCCTCTTACGCGCTCACCAAACGAAGCAAATCCATCCGACCGCTCTCTTTCCACCTTGGCTCTTCTTCTCAGCCTTCTTTGAAGCCGAAGGCGAACACCAAGCTGTACTACATCATTCCCGATTACGAGAAGGGTAATCAGGTGATCTCTCGTTTCACTCAGAAGTTGAGTGAAGACACCGATGCTGAGACGTTGGTAGTCAGGAAAAGTGATGGGAATAACTTTGTAAGCTTTTGGATGCAGAGATTGAGTCCTAAACAGGCTGAGGAGCTGAGAAGTGAGGAGGCTGTAAGTTAAACCTTTCCACTACACTTTTCCCTTTCACTCTTTTACCTTTCATACACATTTTCAATGATGAAACTAATAAAGCAATCTCTAGGTTGAAGATGTCATCTCCAGCAAAGTTTGGGGCAAGCGTCGTCATGTGTACACCTCTGGCAAGAAGAGCAAGGGCAGCATCGTTAGTGTCAAGATCTCGGATACTACTTGGGTTAATTTGCATCCTCTAATTGTTTGATTTTGCTGTATGATATGGGGGAATTGTGGAATGTTTGTTTGAAAAAAAAAAAATATTATGGAACTGTCAGGATATGGGAACCGGGCTGCTTTGGAGTAGAGTTAAAGACCTAGGACGGTTAATGGTGTAATTAAACCTTTCCTCAATCAAGCTCAGTGGGGTTTTCAAGTTCCAGTCAGAGTTCAAACATTGTTATAGAAAGCGAATGTGAAAGTGTCTGAAGTGTATCTGCGGCTGATAGCTGGACATTCCAATATAGAAAAGAACGTATCGGATCAATGGACCTGAATTCTGTCTTCGATGTTTCAACCCTATAGCCAATATGCTTGTAGTACGTTTAACATATGTCCTCCCTAGTAATTATACACTTCTTGAAAGTTCAAAATTTCCGTGGTCATTTTCTCTATCCTTGTATTAATAATCCTATGAATAAACATTTTTGGCTCGATAGTTCAAAAATGTTTATAGACAATTTCCATGTTGTTAGTTGCCACTAATTGAAAATAGTCCACTTCCTTGCTGGCAGCTCAACAGTCACCCTTCACAACGGTCGTCTATTATCTGAAACGATAGCCATATGTCCCCTAACCTCCTTCCCCCGACTAACATAGAATCTTTTCTCTCGCCCGTCCTAACGGTAACACCGAGCTCGCAGAGAAGCTTCACATTCTAATATTGTACCAAAGGCTCGTCAGGTCGCTCCCTGACGCCTTGGTAAGCTATATTTCAACTGTGTTATCGATTTCACGACGCATAGGAGGAGCTATTTAATGACTTCGCTAAGGGCCTGTTTGGGTCAAGGCATATACTGAGTATATCTTTTCTTATATTTGATTGTTTCCGAAAAGACTTTGGGTCAGTGACAAGTGTGTATTTAAAGCGCAAACATGAAAAATTTATATATGTTACTACGAGTACAAAATTTGGGCAATATGCTTGTAACTGCATATTCCTTTAATATATCTTTTTAGTAAAAGATATAATTTAAAATTCTACTCAATTTAAGCCAAAGGGGCCAGACTTAAATATATACTTAATTATATATAGTTACCTAATCTTCGAGTATGCATCCTAAGCCAAATAAGCTTCAATATTCCTTAAGAAGGCAATAAAATAAGGAAAGAAGAAGAAAGCGTATCAATAAGATAATTGTGAAATCAAATTTGGATAATAAGTTATAGATTTATATGCGAATTTATAGCTTTATATAAAAAGATATAAAAAGATATAAAAGATATAAAAGATATAAAAGATATAAAAGATATAAAAGATATAAAAGATATAAAAGATATAAAAGATATAAAAGATATAAAAGATATACCTTATTTGAGGAAGGAAAATATTATATTAAGTAAGAGAAATTGGTATTACTTATATTTGGATTTACGGTTTGTAGAATAAGGATATATTACTTAAATTTCCTTTAATAAACTAATTAAGCTTCTTGATTTTTCAAATAGCTAGCTTTATACTAAATCTTTCAAGTTAGTATAATAGATAAAGTATGGATTTTCTTGGTTAAGTATCATAGCAATATACATGAATTAAATTTTTTCAAGCAGCTTTCTGGAGTTTGGCTAATGAAGCCCTCTATTTCTATAGCCCAAAGCTCATCTGTGAGCTGATAATTTGAAGGATATACTCATATCCAAGCCATGCGTGAATGTCCTATGCATCCTCAAAACGAGGCTCTCCGCGCCTCAGCTAACATCATAAGGGTATCTTGCTGTTCAAAAGCATCATCATGATATCATCACACCGGCCTCCGGTCCTCAGTTCCTAAAGGTATGGCTCTTCCCCGCTCGCTCCGTTTGTGCTCTCCTCATACCCTTTGGCGCATCGGCACTCTTCTGGTATGGGTCAAAAGGCTCCTTCTTTCCTTTCTTGCCCTTGTCACCTTTCTTACTTTCATCACCTCGTTTTGCATGTAGAACCGACTCTGCCTTGCTATAATCGAAAGGCTCATCATCTTCTTCATCACTAGCCTGTTTTGTTTCCGCTGCCGCCGCTTTCTTTGCAGCTTTTCTTGCCTTTTTCTCGGCTCGATGTGCTGCCTTTCTGGCTGCCTTCTCAGCTGAACTCTCCTTCCCCGAAGCTGCCTCGAGAGATATTTGATCTGCATTCTTTGGCGAGCCACCATCTTCCGATTGAGATCCCTCTTCGTCACCAGAAATTGCACCACTCTTGCGTTTTACTCCCCGTTTCAGTACAAATGGCTGCTCTTCAATCGGGGATTGCTTGCTTGCAGGTGTGGGAGTGGGCGGATTTAAAATTTCATCAGTTTCTCGTGCTGAACGGGGCGTGAAAGGTTTCGACGGCGCAAAAATCTCTGATGATAGAGCAGGTAATGGGACCGCAAGCCTGAGATGGTCGTTTTTCACTGGATTTGGTGCATCCCAAACACTGCTTCCAAATGCACCGCCCCAGAATGCAGAGTTATCGCTCCGAAGCTCACTCTGATCAACCACAGCTACAAGAGGCTCCGAAACACGGGAGACGTTCTTGGCCGCAGTTTTGGCTTTGGGGACTGCAATAGCTGATCCTGGACGTAGTATATCTACCATACTAGGTCCAGTCGCTCCTCTTGCTTTAGCAGTTTTAATCAGACTGAGCAGCTCTCCTGCCCGAGATTTGACACTATGAGAAATTGGGCGAACTACCGCTAGGAGTGCAACCATGTCCATTGGTATCAATTTTGCAATGCTGGCAAGAACGGATTGCTGCATGATGAAGACAGGACTTTCATCATCAATGCGGGCAATTCTGTCCCGCCATTCATGTACAGCTTTGAATACCGAGAGTTGCTCCTTATTTAATAGATCTGGGGTTTTGACCAGCTGGGTGTACCATCCGCCAGGTCCCCTACCACTGTCTGCGTTGTAGACTGGTCGTTCATAGCGTTGCAGAGAAGTTTCTTTCGACTGCTGTAATACAAGCTCCATTTTGTTTTGCTCTGGAATTTCAGGATTTGACTTGTCAATTAGCTCATTTCGCATGTGATCGTAAATGTAGAGAAGATAATGGGTATCTGCTCGGGCGTAGAAGAACATTTCATCTGGGATAGGTCTGGAAAATCAGCTATGATATATGTATCCACTGACGAATAAGCTTACCGTATTCTCCAATCGGCCAGTTGGTATTGCTTATCAGCATCAAAGTCGATAAACTTTTTGAGCAAGAAGGCTAGACTTCCCGCAGCGTATCCCAAGGCTCGGGCAGCCCAGTGAGTGTCGAACAGGCCGACGACGTATAGACCTAGATCCCGCTGGAGCCATACGATATCCATATATGCACCATGAAAAACCTAGCAAGTTAGTCCCTTGACAGTATAGTCATATGATTGCATTACCTTGATGATATTAGGATCTGCAAATACTTCGTTCAGCACTTGTAAATTCAGTCTCCAAGGTTTTAGTGTGTCAACAATCCAATCTCTCTCTCGGGTACTGATTTGCATCAGGGAAACAAGTCCAATGTATGAACGTTGATCGTGGTGCTCCAAGTCAACTGCAATCTCAGAGGCCTGCTTTAACTCTGCTAGCATCTCCATTACCCCCTCTTCAGTATCAACAAATGTGGCTGAGGTACTATCAACTGGAAGGTAAGGTATCGGATCTGCTTTTTGGTACACAGCCTCCGGATATCTTAAGTTCAATATTTCTGACTGGTATGGGTGAAGGTATCTAAAAAGTTGGTCAGTATCGTCGACTGGACTTGTCATGCTGCTTCTGTCTTTCATCTTTCTGATACGCTTGTTCAGCCTCGCTCTAGCTGACTTGCTTAAGCCTTCAGGCTTGACAGGAGTCGCAGGATGTTTGAGCAGGGGTAAAAAACCGGAGTAGTCATACTGTTGTTGTCCTGGACCATCGATCGAGCCTAGAGCCTCCTCTAGTGGCACACTTGCATGGGGTTTGGAAGTGAGAAGAGGCTTCCAAGGAGTATGATCGAGGTTGTCTGGTTTAACATGAAAAGCAAGTTGGGGCTTGAGTAGATTTTGATTGCGGAACGCTGGTCCTAGGGATTGTCTCTTGGGTCTGGTAGGAGTCTAGAGGTATTAGTCTTGCAATACTGATAACAATTGAAGATCTGGAAATACCTGTGATGACTGTTCGGCTGCTAGATCTCTCCGCTTGATCACACCGGTGTATTCATCGAGGCATGTATCCGATTTCTCTAACAGCAAATCCACAACGTCCACAACCGAACGCCAATTGTTTTCAACATCGTCTGCGTCATCCAAAGCTGGGCTTCGTAGCTCTGATATCGAAACGGCGGATTTAAGTAATGCGCTGGCTAAAGAAAGCATGCGCTCGCTTTGCTCATTGAGAGCTGTTCCCACTTCAGGATTGAAAGAGCGATGGAACCCGAGGTCTTCTGCGGCGATTTGTCCAGCGGATCTAGTGGTAGCAATCAAAGCGCTCTGGATCTGATCCTGTAAGGACTTGAAATCCTGCGTTTGGTCCATGGTAACTGAATGTTGAGTGTTGTTGTTGAACAGGAATGTTTGTCTTTAACTTGACCTCAAAATAGTTTTGCGGCTGGCGACAAATTTTGTCGGAGCTTATAAAGTCCGATGGTGAGTGCCCCACCAAACCATGCACCCCTGTTTTATCCCGCCTCGCCTGGTGATATTTCGTAGCCTCGATCGCCGCCTTGTCGAGCTTGTCCAGACCAGAGTTACGTTCGCTTTTGCCGTTTTCACAAAAAGTCAACAACAGCCACCATGTCTGCGTCTTTGGCTCCGGAATGTAATGAAGTGAAAGAGTATGTATAATCTTGACTATTCTCTGATAGAAGATCACTTTACTGAACTCTTGCAGGCGTTATGACTCTTGCTTTTTGAAGTGGTACAGCGAAAGTCGGTGATTTGCCCCTGGATGAACCCAAGGCTGATCAAATTTCAAGAGTATCTTCGAGGAAAGGGCACAACAGATGAATGCGCTCCACTTTTCAAAGATTATAAGCAATGTTTGACGGTATGATACTTTGATATCTCTGATGTTCTATCAACTGACTTTCTACAAGAGTGCTCTGAAAGAACGTGGCATTGATAAAATGCTAGAGGAGGCTCGTGATGACCATAAGGAGAACGATGCGGTGCATCTGAAACGAAAATGCAAGTCAACTATTTCAATAGAAAGCTAGATCGCTAACATGAAATCAGAAGAACCTGGTTTTGTTACTTTGGCGCTAAGGCATTGCTTGGAGTATGGCGAAGTCATTGAGAAACTCTTCTCTGGTCCGGAACGGCGAATTGATGGTGCATTTACTTCATTTGTATTGACAATAGAGTTTTGGCCCCTAGCCACAATATCGGGTTCATTAGTCGGTAAATACAGTATCTCAGCTTGTCAGAAATCTAAAGCAACTCCTTAAACTCTCTTCGGATGTGAAGGTGGGATGGAGAAGTGCTGCGTTAAATACACCTTTTTCTCCACTTATTTTATTCCATACCAGCTCAAAAGGTCTTTGGTATTACATCTCTATTAGCTGCACCTCCGGCACTTGACATCAAAAGTCCAGAACAGACCAGACTATTCCCAAAGTGACGGCCGAATAAAATCCGGGGCAGCCTACATAAGAAACATATCGACACACGTGACTCAAAGCAAAGGCTTAATTTCAAACCCCTGTTCTTCAATTGATCTTGATTCAGCCTCCCCAGATTCAACACTCTATGCTCTCCCTTGCCCTCAACATCAACCTTCACCTGGACCGGAAATATGCAGATCGCCTTCTGTCCTCATCCATAGTTGGCAGAGCTCGAGATTTCTCTTCTGGTTCTGCAACCACAAGTCACTAAAACACTACTCAAGCAGATTTCATTTCCCAAGGCCACGCACGCAAGCAGCCGATACTCCTAGAGCTCAATACTACCGACGATTCCAAAAACAAATCCACGGTGATGCTTCAGCAGTAGCAGGAGATTCATGCACCCCTTTTCTATTCTCACTCTCGCGATCTTCGTAGCCGGCTACATCACTGCGAGGTGGGATCTGGTTACTAGACTTTATGATCTCGCAATCTTCGCCTGGGACCACGGAGTCGTCGTAAGTTTTCCTGAGCTCCCTAGCTACGCAGCAGATTCTAATTATTCCACAGGCACGTACTACTAAAGGCTTTGCCATACTGTCACTATTCTTCTTTTTATTTATAATACCATTAGAACGGCTTGCATCTCGAGAGGCAGATTTGGTGGGGCAAATCAATTCGGGCGCATTGGCTGTGGCTAATTCATCTGTAGCATCCAAGGTCTGGAAGTGCGGGCATATCAGCGCGGGAACAGTTACGACGCAGAGGCTCTTTCTAGGAAGGGCACCAGCTGAGGACTTGTCATGCCCGAGCATGATGGGCTTATGAGAATATTCTGGCCGGTGGATATACCGAAGTCGGATTCTCCAGGGATCGTAGTTGGATGGAGGAACTCTGGACTCGACGTATTTGTCGTCGCAATTTTGGAAGATGTGGATGTGGGTATAATAAACTGAATCTGGGAAGATTGGCTGACTTGGTGACAGGCTCGAAATGTGGAAAATGCTCTGAAGGTCGGGACGCTATTTCGCAACTCGAGCCATCCAATCTCTCGAATATACGAATTATGCGACCAATCCTCAATGTATGTCCTAGGTCTGGCAAACTCACCAAATGAAGAGGTCGAAACGTTGCAGATACATGCGACGACGAGGGCAGGTTATAGAGTTCCCCAGATTTCCTGCGCAAGAGCATCGACTATACAAATTATCATGTTTGAACGGCCTCTTCCAAACAGAATGCAGTACATTTCCCTGGACCCCATATCTTTGGCCTTAGGTGACAAATCGGAAATGAATTTGCATGCTCCTGGCAGCGTGGATGCTGAAGAGGAGAGAGAAGAGATGAAGAACCGGAAAAGGACGCAAGATCTGGTCCAGAAGCTCAAACTTCACACTGTCGTCAAACATACCGCATCACAAAAAGAGCGTGCTCTACCAAGGATTGTCAATCAGATCAATTGCTCCTGGGAACTGCATTATCTTCTTCAGAAAAATATTTCACTTGTAGGGAGACGTTCTCGTCGGAGCCTGAGTGTTTCGGAAAGAGTCGTTGAGTCCGCAACTACAATGAAGGATTTCGTTGTCATGGCTATTTGGCAGCTGATAACTGTCTACTTGTACCCAATCGTTCGACGAGCTTTTGTGATTGGCCTTCTCTGTCACAGAGTTGCCGCGGAAGCGCTTCTCCTGGTTCTAGAATGGAGAGCGAGACCAGATTATGCTGCTTTGAAAGACATCTCTGCAACTGCGCAACAAGTGGAAATAAGACTTCAACAGTTCTGCTACTGGCCTATGCAATAGTGAGTCCTTGCCCATTCTTGGCTTTTCAGTCGTTCCAACTTCGTACATTTTCTTCTTTTATTCGAGATATCTTGTCAATGATTTCAAGTCGACATTTCATGATTTTTTGAATTCTTGTACAGCATTGTGCTCAGCCAAATATGAGACTAATGTTGTGCAGCGTTACACTGCGGAGACGCAAAGACGATTGGGAGAGTGTTACAACGAGCCACCCTGATTATATCCGTTTCTATAACAGTTTGTGGCTCGTTGCGAATGATGTAATCATTGGGATTGCGCTGGGCTCCTACATCATCGACAACTCTGGATGGGTAGCTGAATCTATCAGTGAAATCCTTAGTCTGTATTCTATCGATGCGCTTCAAAGAACAATATCGTGGTTAATGTACTGGCCTGCCGGTCTGAAGCTCAACAACGAGCTAGCCACGTTTCTTGGAGATCTTTTCCTTTGGGTCATTGAACACTGGTCGAGTATGAGTTTACTATATCCCGTTAAAAGATTCATGTCGCTAAATATGTATAGATTGTATAGAAGCATTACGACCTGTACTACCCCATGTGATATGGTTCATAGGATTTTCCAGTTTCGCGGGTGCTAGTATGCCAATTGCCCTTTTCTCCGACCTTCTCTCAATCTTGACTCTCCACATATACTCCTTCTACATGGCGTCTGCTCGGATCTTCAATTGGCAATACACCATACTTCTGTCGCTATTTCAACTTTTCCGGGGCAAAAAGCACAATGTCCTCAGAAAGCGGATCGATTCTTGCGATTATGATCTCGATCAACTTCTTCTTGGGACGATATTGTTCACCCTTCTCTTCTTCCTCCTCCCGACTGTGATTGTATTCTACCTCACATTTGCCTGCGCACGCATGGCGATCATATCGTTGAAAGCAGCACTAGATACGCTGCTCGCATGTTTGAACCATTTTCCACTTTTTGCGCTCATGTTACGAATTAAAGACTCTCAACGACTGCCAGGTATGTTCTTCATTGCAGAGATGTTTCTCAAGTCTAATAGATACAGGTGGCATTCGTTTCGAACTTCGAGATACCCAAAGACTTTCAAATATCACACCGAATTTTACTCCTCCACCAACTTCATACATTTCTCTCCGAGTATGTTTCCTCAAATCGCTCCAAACGTGACTAGCTAACAAGAAGCAGTCCGTACCTCTGACCTTCCGCGCGATGTTCCATCAGTACTTCCAACTAGGTCACCGCATCCGCAAACACTACCTCTCCCCTCGCGTTCTTCTCTGTCTTACCACAGGCAAATTTGTTCCTCCTATCCACCGCAAGAATCTCTACAGCCTACAATACAGCATGTTACCTGCTCGGCGTGCAGGAATCAAAGATATGTGGCGAGCATTAACGTCTGAAGAACCGAAGAAGATGGGTGCATTTGACACTTTTAAATTCAATGGGAAACGGCTGCATGCAAATGGAAGGAGGCATTATGCTCATTGATGGATGCTGATGATGGATGGATCTGGGTTCTTGTATATAGAGAAGAAGAAGTTGGGATGGAATCTTCAATTAATGATAATTTATGGAAATAAAGCTTCCAAAGACTGTTTACTGTGGTTGTGCTTGAGATTACAGAGTGTTCTGGAGACTGAGAAAGACAGGATCTTTGCAAACATAAATCCAGTGGATGAGTTATCGACACGTTCATCATGGTAGATTCAGAGCAGTGAGAAGGGGCAGGACTTTATGGAGATACAAAACGTGGCTAACTAGACATCAATGCCTTGGACATTCAGACATCCTCAAACCCGCTCTTCCCACTCACACAACCAAAAGCACCCCCTCCCTTCCCAAACATAGTCCTCAAATCACCCACAAGAAGCTCAGGAAATTCCCAAGCGGGAAAATGTCCACCTTTCTGATGCTCCCTCTCAAACACAACCGGTCCCAATGTCCCGTTCCATAACCTTGGAAGCAGAATCAAATCCCTCGGGAACCTCGATATCCCAAGCGGGACATCCGTATACTCCTGCGCTGCCTCGAAAGCATTTGGGGAGCGGTGCTCATTGGTATAGAATAGCAGGGTAGAAGCACCGGGTCCAGAGACGGAGAAATAGTATATACTTACCCATGTCAAGATCTCGTCATCGGTCCATACGTAGCCGTCCGTCCAGTCGTGAAGCTTTTCATAGACCCAGGATAGGAGGGCTACAGGGCTGTCTGTTAGTGCGTAGCTCAGCGTCTGGGGCTTGGTAGATTGGAGGCGGTAGTAGCCGTTTCCTTCTTTCGAGAAGTGGTCGCTACGCTGCAGACCGGCGAGTTCGGAGGGAGTCAATGGTGTATCTTTGACTTTGGCGTGGAGGAAGGGATGAAATTCCAGAGTAGGCTCGGCGGGCGCTGCGTTGTTGATGTGATGTGCTCTGCAGTGTTTGGGGCCGTATTTGATAGCTAGAAAGCGGGAGAGGAGATAGCCTAGGTCGCCGCCTTGGACAACTGAAGAAGCTTGACTTAGACAAAACAAAATATATGGCATTATCCAATCTGAAGGTCACTTACTGTATTCATCGTATCCCAGAGCCAGCATAAGTTTGTGGTAGGCTTCTGCATGTTGATCGATGCCAAAATCTTTCTACCCAGTCTTCAGTATAGGCTTTCGAATGAAGAAACAGAATTATCTTACACTCTTGCTTGCGGATGAAAATCCGAATCCGATCAAACTTGGTGCAACAACACTGTAGACCTATTAGTACTGCGATTTCAACATGAGTCAATAGGAGATCGGATCCCAACAGGTACAGATCCTCTCCACCATCCAGAGATATCAATACTCACTGAAATGAAGGCGAGTCTGCTCCGCCGTCCACCAACCCAGCTAAGAGCTTTGTGACTTCAAGGAAGCTGCTCGGCCAACCATGCAAGAAGAGCAATGGAATTGCATTCGTAACCGTGCTTCGGCGATGTACAAAGTGAACATTGCAGGAAGAGAATCCTTCCACTTCAATATCTGTAGTGAACTGAGGAAGTTCATTCAACTGTGCTTCGATGTCTCTCCACTTCGACTCGCTTTTCCAGTGAGAAATCAATCGTGCCATGTCCTCTCGAGGAGGGCCGAGTGTCCAAGGTGTACCATCATCGTTGAGATCATCGGGTAAGTTTGATATTGCAAGCTTTTGTTTCAGGTTATGAATCCTTTCGTCCGATATGGCGATCTTGAAAGGCTTGATTGAAGCCATAGTAGTATGGAGGTATACTTTGATTGTGTTGCAGAAGAGAAAGGAAAAGCGGAAGAGGCAGCCATATTTATATTTTCACTTGACAGTATCAGCACCCATGATGAGCGATTTGTGAGAACCAATAGTTCTGGGATTTACGCACCAGCAAATCATCCCTTGGAATTTGTCTTGTAGTAGACAATCCCCATGATTGTACCGTACATGGGGTATGTTCTCGTCGGGGTTTAGCGTCGTTTGAGTTACGCACTGGCCAATCACGCGCTTTGTCAGGAGCCTCCTTGAGGATTGATGCTGGGTAGGTACTAGTTACTTGTACTGCTTTACTTCCGTAGAGTCATCGACTGGACGGACTGATGAGCAGAAAATGACGAGAATTGTAAGCTCAGATGTGACAGAGCTCTAACCAGGGAGCCGAGGAGAGGTGAGGATGTAAATGTAGAAGCTTGAGCCCCAATTGTGGTTGGGCTCTTTTGTCGATATTCTTCGAGAGCAGAAAGTGCACTTTCGAGATGCATTTGTACTCGATTTTCGAATCCCTGCAGGTATTCAATTGCAATGAACATGATGCTACTCATAATTGCAAGTTCCCAGCCATGAAGTGAATCATCAATACGATCGTTGAGAGTTCTGATAGCAATGTTGTATTGCCTGAGTGCATATTCAGTGACCGAGGAAAGTGAAGATGTCAATTTGTCGGGATAATAGTGACAGATGCTGAAGGCACCAATAGCAAGTGCGCAATGAGCGATAGATGGTTCGGCTCTGGCCATCTGTAGAACAATGGTCTGCCAGCAATCTAAGTCGAAGTAGAGTTGAAACTCTTTGGCGCACACATTTTCGAAGAAACCAAAATATCGCGCGTCGTCACAGAATGAACCATTTTGGGACGATTCAACGATTGGTGGTTTCATGATATTATAGGGGATGGGTACAATGGCTGCTCTGGCTAATTGATTGATAGCGATTGCTCGAGAAGGTGTCTCGAAGTCACACTTTCGGCCGGTGCTTGAGCATTGCGCGCACGCCGGCCGACTTTCGTCGCATTTCTTGTGTCTGATCCTGCAAAGGTATCAGCCAGATGAGCCAGGAGACAGAGCCGCGCTCTCGGAAATATCATAGAATAATTAGAGCTTAGCTGGAGCTCTGTATCATACTTGCACGTCTGACAACCGCTTTTCACCTTGCGTACTCCCACAGCTCCCGCGCGGGGTCTTTTGATATTCGTGCCTTGTCCGACTCTCCTTTTCATCGCGATCAATCGTAGTGGGATATTACAAGCAGTTATGCCATTTGCAAATACACAAGACTGCGGGCGCAAACACACGCCTAGAATTTCTCAGAGTACAGAGCTGGGATGGTGGATGACTGGAGTGGTCGTTGAGATTGTGCTGGTTGCCGTCGGTCCAGATTCGTTTTTTACCGTAGTCGGGAAGCGAGTTACTTGTTACGTCGCAAGGTATAGTAGAGTAAGCCTGGATTTAGGGATCCATTTTCCTCAAACCTGTCACTTTGTTAATTTAGAGTTGAAATCATTTCATCTTCCTAATCATCCTTCCAAACTCCGAAGACTTATCAAAATCCAAGCCACACGATGTCGGGTTGATCGGCGATGATTTATTGAGCACGAGCGGGCAGGCTGGGAAAATGCCATGCAGGCAGATGGCGTTGCAGTTTATGATCCATGAGCCTATCACGGCAGGCTTCCTGAAATGCAAAAAGTGTTCTTTGGGGCGTAGCCAAGCGATCAAATCAGGCAAGTGTTGGTAGATGATCTGAGGCAGAGGGCGTTATCGAACCCCTGACCATACCTTGAGCCTTGAGTAGATACCACTGAAAATGTATTTTTTGCACTTTTGCTTGACTTACTCAGCCGTCCAACCTCATAGTCTTTATGGACTTCACACAAGGTCATTAAGTCTTGGATGGTTTAATCAAACAGGCGTGTGTTTCCCAAGTCAACAATGCACATCCGCAACTATTGACCGTACGCTGGAGTTCATTATATTTAACTTTCTTCAACTTTCCGATGCTCAGATGCCAACTAGAAGTCTCAAATTTATGTTGCATTTGTCACAGTGGTATCGCTTCAGTATCAGCCGCAAGAGTCATCCTTTAACGAGGAGACGTTTGTACTGCAACACGTCTATTCAAACCCTACTCAGATACCAACAAGTGCAGCACTAGCAGACGCAAGAGCGAAATGGCAAAAAGAAACAACGATTCCACCAGAGCCCCGATAGAACAAAAGCCCAGGAAAAAATATAAGTCCATGGGCCGCCCCAAAAACAAATGGACACCTTCAAAATTGAGAAAACTTGTCAGATTATACCTATTCACTGACCTAAATGTCGAGGATATCGCTAGTCTCCTGAGTGATAGGACATTCAAGCCGTGGTGAGCTTTTCAAACAAAATGAAGAGCGACCTCTGATGAAGATTAGTAAGAGAGATGTCCAGAAACAACTCAATGCTTTGCTCCAAAACCAGCCGCGAAAAGTACGGGTCGTGCGTGAAATGAATGAAGTAAGAATTCGTATGGTTCGTGGATGTAGGGTCGTTTTGCCTCTGGATGCACCTACAAAAACTTCGGAAACCAGTACAACAACAAACGATGTTGGAAACGTCTTGGCAGCCCATAGTCATGACAGTTTGAATCCATCTTTGAACCTGGCACCTGATGTTGATTGGTCTTGGGTGGACTTGGAGTCTTGCTCGGATCTTTCCACAACCAGGGATTTTGCAGACCGGGGCAGCATTCGGGACCAATTTCCATGTCAGATGGGGGAAGTCACCCAAAACATAATTACAGACGACTTAGATGTACTCGCTGTTCCGCATCCGCATCCGCCACCTCTTCTCGACGCTTCAAAATATCATCAACAAAAATTGCCTACTGTTCCCAATCTCGTACACTTCCCAGAAAAATCACCCCACAGAACAGCAACGTTCATATCAGATCAGAGAAACATACCAACGACGAACATGCTGCAGCTTTCACACGAAGCATCTTTAATGCCGCTGAGCACGGAAAATGTCACAGAGATGGTAGCCACAAAGTCGGATACCGCCGTAAACAAATTATGTGCACGTATTGGTACCCCCAGGAAGGGTTTGGCCCGAGCTAGTTTTAGCTATGCGGGAAGCATCAAGCCAGCTGCCTCGACATCGCTTCTGGCTTGCTTGCAGGGTCTGAAGGCAATGCAAAACGGAATACGTGCGAGGAGAGAATCATACCTGGCGGATATCTTGTCTGTGATGCAAAATTGGACGCTGAGCAGTCAATCAATAAAAGAAAATGGGAACATTGCAACCGATTCAGGCGAATCTTGTCAATATCCAGACCTAAATGAAAAAGAAAGAGAATGGCATCTCGGGCACGTGGACAAGATCAGATTCAGCTCCATCCTTCTTTCTCGTAAACGAAATAAGTTCATAGAGCCAAAAAGAGTCTCCCTTCCAGACAGCTTTGTTAGCTGGTCAATCATGAACTATAGCGGTGAAGTTGACCAAAGCTATAATGGAGGCGGAGATGTGTATGGTAATTCTCTACTCCATACTGCCGCTGCCGTTGGCAAGAGTTTTGAAGACATTCTGGAGATGATCGAAAATGGAGCAGATGTGCATGCGAGGAACAGCGGTGGGCAAAGTTTCCTGCACATTATTATTACTTATTGGTGCACCAAATCACCGGATGTGAAGGGTCTTGTACAACTGTTCCAGAAACTGTACGAAGAGGACTTTGAATTCCACCAACGTGACGACAATGGCCAGTCCCCTGTGCTCCTTCTCATCAAAGGATGTGGAAGAGGTGCATTCGACCACTTGGAGTGTATATCTATACTCTCCCTCATCAAGATACGCCCACTAAGAGATAACAGCTGCTACACAACGTTGAATAGGTGGCTGAGGGATACATTTCCTGCCGAATGTTTCTTCTCGCCAAGAAACTCAGATCTCGAGAAGCCACATAGCCTTACACCCGCTGTCAACTCCAGATCTTGCTCTACCTCCAGTTTGATCACAAACACTGACCAATATATTCCCAATTATGGCCCGAGCACGGCGATCGAGACGATCGAAGACCTGGTGCTCTATGAACGCAATGCAGACTTATTGAGAACTATCATCAAGGCACATGTAGACCCATATATCGAGCAAGCAGTAGGGAAAAACGGACTTCATTGTTTGGCAGAAGTCGTCCTTGATCTGCCGCTGCGGGATGTCCAAACAAGAACAATTGATACATGCCCGTCCAATAGTAGGGAGGCATATTTGGAAGGGTTACTCCTTGCTAGGGTGGATGTCAATAACCATGATGAGCTGGGCTACACCCCCTTAATGAGGTTCATCATGTGCACCCACAGAAACGAAGACGAGGAGGCAAGGACCCGGATACTAGCTCGCATTTGCGATGCAGGTGCAAATATAAATGCTCGAGATAAAATGGGCTGGACCCCACTTCATCTGGCTGTTGTCTTGGGGGAAGTAACAGCAACGAAGTTGCTGTTGAGTCGCAAGGCAAATATTCATGCACGTGACGTTTACTCGAGAGGAATAATTGAATGTGGAGCGAGAGCAAGTGAGACGGCTGAAGACGACACTGTGCTCTACAGCAAGATCATGCTTTGCATTTCTCTTGTGGTTGATGCAGGTGGTGTCTCTCACCCGAACCCTATCAAAGAATGGGCAAAGAGATGATATCAAGAGCATGGGAAGGACAGTATTGTTACACTCAAGGCGTGTGATCTCTAGGAGAGCGAGAACGCATAGTAATAAGTGACACAATTTTATGATGCACAGAGTAGGATACTAGGCAATAACGCTCAAGCACGAAGAAGGAGCTCGGAAGGATCAAGAATTGAACGAATGGGAAAATGAAATATCTATGCAGAGACGAGTGGTTTGAGAATCTCCAAACTACTGCATAATCCATTTATAGATAAAAGGATGATGCCACTCTCACCTAAATACCTCTAGATTGGTGGCATTAAATAAAGCAGAAAAGAAAAAAGTTTTTTTCGTTTTTGGCAGACATCGCCGCAATTCCGAAGGGAAGATACAGACTCCATCTTGGGAAATGTCATCAAGAAGGAAGAAGACTTGTAAGAAAGTTGGAACGTATACAGCATCCTTGCAGTCCATAACAAGAAGTTCTATCCGTCCCAAGAGCACAATGCTATGATTGGCGGAACCAAGAACGATGCCAAGATTTCTGCCAGGGGAAAAAATTGCATGCTGACTGTAATATACCAACATCCTCCTATTATCCAAGAGTAACAATCTTGCGGCGGTGAGTATTATCTCTTGGCCCTGCAAAATCAGTTGATTGCTGCATGGAAGCATCGTGAGAACCTCATTTACCCCAACTTTAGGCAGCAGGAACAGGGAAGGCATCTTAGCCGGTGGAGAAGAGCGTGAGTGATAGAAGGAATGAAGAACTTCTAGAAGTAACGTTGTGGTACCAGTATGATGATGAGGTAATACATCCCAAATTGAAGGATCGTGAGGCTTGATGCAGCAGTTGGCTCGGTCCGACTACTGCTTACTGGATGGAGGGAGAGATGAACCGGTTGAATTAAGCATAATGTCTTCGGGATGATGCTCTTGTGAGCCTGAAGAGTTCATTGGATGCTATTTTGAACGAGGAGGCTTGATGTAACACATGGGTAAGGCTGAGAGGCTTGTGTTTTGTCTTTGAGTTGAGGTTAGGAGGCTGATGATGTTGACTTAGCCACAGATATCAGACAATATAACATATGATCGGGATTGCCATCAGCGATGGCGTGCTGGAGTATAGCTGATGTCAAAACCTCCGATCGATTTATCTTGGGAATTCTCCGCCTGGATCGAATCTGCTTCGCTCCTGTAGGTCTTTGAAGCAAAGCATAGCCACAGGTCTGCATGTATGTGGTAAGAATGGATCGGTGATGACATCTGCAAAGGAGATCGGCTCCATCTGGATGGTAGGGTTTAACCGTTTCAATGGAGACGAGTAGTGGCGGCAGATCAACATGTAGACTAAAGCCTTTTGATCCTTCGAGCGAGCACAATCTAGCCTCTGCAAGAGATATCAACAGTGGCTTCTTTAGATGGCTGAGAGATCGGCATGCCCTCAATTGGTTCTCAGATGGCGCCAAGCGGAGGAAAAGAAAGAGGTTGTTGTCATTGAACCTATGATGTAGCCATAGTGAATGCAAGGACCGGTTTTACAATTGATGGCGCTTCGTTCCGCTATCCCAGACGTGGGGAATCAGGGCTTGTCTGAGTTTACCGTTGCGTTGAGTGATTTCATTTGTTAACACCCCTAATGTTTGGGTTGTATGGCCTGCATACTGCGGTGAAAGAGTGTGTGGGTTGAGAGCAGCACCAGAGAATGTCGTCCAGTAACGTTGCAACTTCATATAAGATGGTGTTGTTGTTGTTCGTCTTGAACAGGTTAGACTAACTGCCACATGGGGGCTCGACGCAAGCGTTCCGAAACGGTGATAGCACAGGCGATGTGCCTATCACCACGTCTCGGTAACGGAGTCCATGCAAGCCATGACCGCCGACGCAAGCCACCAGAACTTGATATTTCGGGCACTCCGTTAGATACTGGATGCTCTCCGCACGATATTGAAACCCAATTATCCGGCTTTTTTGATTCGTTGTATCGTTCATGCACATGGAATTGACCATTTGAAGCACCGGTTTGATTTTTTTCCAGCCACAAATCTATAGTCACGACGCGGACGGAGATTATGCTTTCGGGTCAGCGAAATCGGACATTATCATCTTGTCGGCGATACTACTCATGATATTGGACCAAACATCCATGAAACTATTATGGATATTTTCTCGTTCCTGAGGAGCGGGTCTCGTTATTGAGCCCGGTTGTGGTGGAATAGTAGGTATGGTCTGGCCATAGCGCCGAAAGATATTGGCATTGGCATGGACCATGCCCATGACGCCCTGAACAAATAAATCCTGACAGTGGTGATGACAGCTGTACATTTGTTGCATGCTCTAAGCCCCATGGCAAGGGATAGTATGGAGGTAAGTCTGATACTAACACGGCCACATGTCTGCCAGTAACGGTCGTGATGAATTGCCCAATAAGGGTATGCGTCAATGTCGTTTAGTTTACACTTGACTTGAAGCGAGTCTTGCGAGTGGTAAAGGTACCTTAGTGGGGAAGAGCTGTGGATTTCGGTTCCGCTATCCCAAAGAGCAAGAGTAAGAGCAAGTCTAACACAGAAAATGAAGCTATATCTGCAGACTAGCAAGAGCTAGAATTTTGCTGGAACGCTGGCCATGGGTCAAATGATATCTGAGCTTGCGTATTCGCAGCGACATGATGGGTCGGATATACTTTCTTTCGTGCCGTAACGAGGTGGCAGTACCATTGGATTGGGTCGTCACGGCTGTGATCCTTGTGCAGCTCAGCACAGGGGGTCCGTTTTGAGCCAGAAAAAGGAATAAATGTCCACGTCAAGCTTGGATCTTTTTGATATGAGAGCAGTGATTTGCTGGTTTTCCTTGGTTTTTCAGGCCAGTGCTATCCCAGAGCTCGCCGTGCCATGTGTTTGCAGGGGCAACTGGAAATAGATAGTCGACTTCATTGGCAAAATGACCGGGTGCCAGGTGCGATATGCCAGCTGGTCTAAGAGTGAGAGCTGGTGCAGCTTGTGCAGATGATTTCAGCATATGCGGATGGCCAGATGATCGGGGAGAGAGACCAGCGCGCGCGTGAGGAGAGCATGCAGAAGGTGAAAGTAAAAGTAAATTGGCGGAGGGTCAACTAACACTGAATCACTGCTGAAATTATTGTGGGCGATGATAATGGTAATGATGCAGTGATATTGGGATCTTTTGATGGTGTTATTGTGCATTTGCCTGCGGCCTGACAAGAGACCAGCATGATGTTGAGTTGTGAATGGAGAAGGAGGATTTTGGTCGGTTGCAGCTAGAGGTCGACTGAAGATGATTGTTGACTGTACAGTAGGTCGAGGGTGCGACGACTCAAGCGAGTTGTCAGCCGCTAAAGTGTAAATTCCACCCCGACCTCTAGGTCATTTTGTCAACTCCCCTTCCGCTCTACTACCTACTACCACATACACCTACCACGGACTATTCTCCCAATTTCACCCTACCACAAACCTTCCTCTCCTCGCTCTCTCCTACCAACAAAACGATACGCCTCCACCAGCTCAATCAATCATTCTTTTTGCAGGCCGTTCAACGACCAACAAGCAAATACTCTGGGCATCCACTTGCTTGCCCGTGCTGCTCTTCTATTCTCCTGCTGTCTAGCAGGACTGCACTACACTACACTACTGCACCGCACATAACATTCCCATCTTAGACCTTCAGCCCTGCTCGTTTTGGGTATTAACGCCAGTTAAAGCTGTGCCACACAACCTGGCTGACCGCCTCGTGCATCTGGCAAGTGTCAAGTGTATGTGCACTAGGAACCGAACAATACCAAAACCAATACCAATACCAATACCTGACCTGATTCCGTACTTACGGACACGCTCACGATTCAGACCTACCTACCGACCTCTTTCTCGCTTGGTTCCACCCTCCCATCTACCTGCACGCACCTGGCTGCTTGAACATTCAGCACTATCTTCTTTCTGTTAGCCTCCTCGCTGCACCACCACCACCGAAACACCGCCCCCTGTTCCTAGCTCTTCCACCACCCGGACCCTTCAGGTTTGATCCAAATTCATCATCCCCACGTTATCACGGAAATTTACTGGGCCTCATTCTATAAAGACAGTCCCTCATCCCACATTCGAGAGAGAGTTGTCTCAGTTTCAAAAGTCGAGGTAAACAAGTTCCCTGCCTCAAAGCGAGATATCACCGTCATCCTCCGCAAGCGCCTCTCGGCGTTGTGCCGAACTTCCATCACAGCATTCTCTTCCTTTCTTCTTCCTCCTCATCAACAACCTCAAACAAAAAAATGTCAGGCTATCCAGGTTCAGGATATCACGGAGGATACGGGGCACCACCGCCACAACAGTACCCGCCCCAGCCAAACTACTACCCGTAGGATTCGAATGGCTCTGCGAAATCCGTGTCAATGCTGACGATTTTTGGTAGACCTCAAAACTATGGCCCTCCACCACCACAACAAGGAGGATACAATTATCACCAACCTCCTCCACCTCAACAGCCTTATGGCTACTCCCAAGTGAGACCATTTCTGCATTTGCGGAAACAAAGCTAATCGTTCTGCTAGCCCCCACCACAACAATACGGCGGTTACAATGGTGTTCCTCCGAACCAGCCTCAATATGGCAGACCAGGTACAAATTCTCGCGATACACTGTCTATTTCAACAACTGACATGCGTTTTCTTTCTCAGGAATGCCATCTGTCAACTCGAACGCGTACGTGAACGGAAATCATGGTGCCCCGCCCCCACCTCCATCCTCCATGCAAAGCTTCGGCGGTGGTGCACCACAAGGCTACGCTTTCCAATATTCGAGCTGTACGGGAAGACGGAAAGCTTTGTTGATCGGTATAAATTATTTTGGGCAAAGAGGACAACTGAGAGGGTGCATCAATGATGTGAAGAATATGTCGGCTTTCTTGAACGAGAATTTCGGATACCAACGAGACGACATGGTCATCCTTACCGATGATCAGCAGAATCCCATGAGCCAGCCTACCAAACAAAACATATTACGAGCAATGCATTGGCTAGTAAAGGATGCTCGCCCCAATGACTCACTATTCTTCCACTACTCAGGTGAGTAAATTATTGATTTTACTTTAAAATGTTGCTGACACATAATAGGTCATGGTGGCCAAACAAAAGATCTTGACGGAGATGAAGAAGATGGATATGATGAAGTGATCTATCCAGTAGACTTCAGACAGGTTGGCCATATTGTCGATGATGAGATGCATAGAATAATGGTGACACCACTACAACCTGGTGTCAGGTTAACGGCAATCTTCGATTCGTGCCATTCTGGGACGGCACTCGATCTGCCATACATCTACTCCACACAAGGTGTGCTCAAGGAGCCAAATCTTGCAAAAGAAGCTGGACAAGGTCTTCTTGGTGTCATTTCATCATACAGTCAGGGTGATTTGGGAGGTGTTGCTAAGAACCTTATGGGTTTCTTTAGCAAAGCAACTACCGGAGACAACGCGTACAACAAAACTATGGCTACTAAAACATCGCCAGCAGATGTCATTATGTGGTCGGGAAGCAAAGATGACCAAACATCGTTAGTATATTCTTTCATTCCGTGTCATGTTTAGAAAGTTTGAGAGGTCTGTACATATGGGGACCTGGTAAAAAGTACTGTAGGAGGCGCTCATGGTGTCTTGGCGTCGGAGTTGGGGATACCACTTTGGGCTACTGGGCAAGACCCTGGCCGATGTAATGCTAGACATGGCTTGTTACTATATATTTTGAAAGCTCTAAGACTGCGCCACAAGCCTAGTATGGCTTCGGCGTGGCCTTAGAGCTGCGAGTCACGTTGGGTCACTCGACCTACGGAGCCTGCTTGCTTCGACCTTGCATATGCTGACTGTCATCTCACAGGGCCGACGCTACTATCGCTGCTAAAGCTACAGGTGCCATGTCATGGGCTTTTATCACCGCTATGAAGAAGAATCCTCAGCAGAGCTATGTCCAGCTACTCAATAGTATCAGAGACGAGCTTGCTACGAAGTATACCCAGAAACCCCAACTCAGTTGTAGTCATCCATTGAGTAAGACCACTTAGTTTTTGTTTTCTTTTGTAGATCCAACTTTATGTCCCCGTGCTGACATATATATATAGACACTAACCTCCTCTTCGTAATGTAAAATTCTTACACAAACTGGGTCTTCACGGCGTCATATGCGTGCATTAGGGAAAAAACTTGCACAGGAAAGGGAATTTTTGGTATACTCGTTACTATTTGTTGCCTTGGATAGGCTAGGGATGGAGAGGGCTGGCATCTATGACATGTCCATGTAACTTTCATACGCATTCACGAAATGAGAAAAGGATCTTTCATGATGATATTCGTTCAATCTAGACTTATTCTGACTTGACTTGACGGTGCTCCATAACACAGCACTCACTGAGGTATGAGAGAATGCAAAATGATAACTACTCCAATGCTCAACCCATGCCTATGATTCCAGGACTCCACTTCCCCATTCCAACGCCGGTGGTATAGAATACCACATGCAAATTCATTTCATGAATCAATGACCTGTGCCCATTACCCAGATACGAACATGACTTAATACCCGCTAGTAATAGTCTTCCTTGCCATAGCCTGCAACTTCATCTCCCTAATCTTCTCCACGATCCTCTCATGGATCTTTAGTTTCTCCTGCCACGCTAACGCACCCTTCTTCATGCGTACCGTCGCACGAATCATGAACACCGCTCCACGGAATATCTTTCTGACGTTCTTGGGTGGAGGAGGTCTACGCTTACTGGGGCGTTCGATGCCGCATGATTCGAGGAGTCGGATGTCTGCTTTATTGCTGGTGGATGTTAGATATCATTCTGGAAGAAGGGAGGGAGGAGACTTACCATGCATCATACATGTCAATCCGCAACTGCATGTACAATTTCGCATAAGCAGCATCATCTCTGAAATCCGCCTCTCGTTTACATTTCGCTCGTAACCATTCAATCTGCATATTCATGCCTCTAATTTCTCTGACATGTTGTTTCTGCGCCTCTTCGAGTTGTGTCTTCAGAGCAGCGGCATCGGCATCCTCGGCGTATGAGACAGACATATTAGGGAATCTGACTCCTCGAGTGAGGTTGCGTTTTTCGACTTCCCAGTTCTCTTTTGCTTCTTTGTACTTGATTTCGAGAGCTGCGAGCTGTTCGCTTGCTGCAGTGGCTTTGGAGCGTTGGACACGACGTTCATCACGGACACGCTTGAGGTGAGATCGGAGTTCTGCCTCTACCGACGAGATGGCAGCAATCTTATTATCACGCTCCTGGACGAGGACCTCAAGAGACTCAGCTTCCAGTCTTGTCTCTCTAAGCATCTCGTGGAGATCGCGTCTTTCTTGAACGATACTTCTATCTTCACCGCCATTGAGGCGCTCTGCCTGGAGGGCTTTCTCAAGACGATCAATTTTGCCGCGGAGTCTGCTGATTGTTGCCTCGGAAGACGTGTTCTTAGCTGATAGCTCTTCTTTCTCGAAGACAGCTTCATCTAAAGCGCGCTCGAGCTCGTCCTTCTCAGACTCCCACTGGACGGTCTTTGCTTCGATCTCAATATTCAAAGCGTTGAGTTTCCGATGGCTTTCCTTTTCAGATTCCTTAAGCTGAGAGCGAATTTCTCTCAAGGTCTGGTGAGCAGTAGCCAGCTGTGCACGAACTTCAATGATTTCTGATTTGCGAGCGGAGCTGTTGATTGAAGAATGAGGAGAAGATACGATCAAACGAGATATCTCAGCATCGTGTGCTTTGCGTTCCAAGTCTGTGATTTGTCGTTTTAAACTTCGGACCTGCTCCTTCTGAGAGGCTTCTCGTTGAAGGAACTCTGTCTCTTTTTGACGTGCTGCAGAGAGATCTCTCCGAATCATAGATAGCTCATTTGCCGTATCGATATCACCCCCACCGACGGCGATCTGACTTTCTAAATCGTGGATGCGCTCTTCCAGTTGTTGAATGGTTTTTTTGGCACTTGCGAGCTCTTTCTTCTCGGAAGAACCTCTCATAATCTTTTGCAAGTCATGGATCTCAGTCTTGAGTCGTGCCTCTTCAGCAGTTGCACGATCAATTTCGTCTTGCAATTCCTTCTCCAAAGCTTCTTGCCGTGCAGTGACCATTTTGTTTTCTTCCCGAAGACGTCGAACTTCTCCATCGAGCTTCATCTTCGCAGTCCGGAGATCCATACGCTCCTGGTCGAGACGATAAGTTTCTTCCTCCTGCTGCTTCAGTGAACGCAGTTGACTCTTGATCTCATCTCGTTCAGCTTCGATATCGGCCTTCGAGGATCGAAGAGAATGTAGCTCAAGATTAAGACTTGCGAGTTGATCCTGAGAGGTTTGTCTGTCTTGCCTCACGCGGGATAGCTGAGCCTCGACTTCTCTTAGCCTTGAGCCCAGTTGCTCTTTGCTACCTTCACCGGCTTGTATATCACCTTGGAATGCTTCGATCTCTGCTCGTGCTTCTGACGCCGCTGCCTCTGCTCTCGCAAGCCCTTGCTTAAGAGTTTGGATCTGTCTTCGAAGAGCCTCAGATTCTTGTTTAGCGGTATTTATGTCCCGGTTCGCTTGCTCGCTCTCGTCATCCAAACTGTTCTGCAAAATCTCGACTTCATCCTCTAGGCCTTCAATCTTTTCTGCCAAAGACTTTTGTTCTCGCTGGCTAAGCCGAAGCTCTTCTCGCACAGATGTCATCTCAGATCGTACTTCCTCCAGTGCTTTCCGCCGAGTTTCTACATCTTCGTTGAGTTCGCTGATTTGACGATTCAAAAGTGCTTCCTGGTTCTGGTGGCGATCTTTCTCGGTTTGAAGGGCCTGTTGTAGTTTCGACTCCTTGCTCGACAACGTACCTTCAGCCTGCTGGAGTTTGTCGATGGTTCTTTGCAACCCAACAGCTTTCTCTTCTGCAACTTGTCGTTGCGACTCGAGATTTCGACGCTCACTTTCCCATTTGTCATTGTCATCATCGTACATCCGTTCCTTTTCTCGCATTTCAGCACGTAGATCTTCAATTTCATCGTGAAGCCTGTCGATTTCTCCCTTGTACTGGTCTCTGACTTCGCGTTCATTGTTGAGTGCGAGTGTTTTTTCGTGGTTTAGCTGATCTTCTAGATCCTCGATTGTCTTTCGTGATTTGCTAAGTTCTCTTTGAAGGCTAGCAGATTCTGTCGTAAGGGCATCGTGTCGAATCTGGAGCAAATTTTTCTCATCAGTAATTTGACGAATATCTTCCTGACAGGACTCGAGTCTCTTGACAAGAGAATCTTTTTCACGAGTTGAATTCTCGTTCTCCCGCTGTATGGATGCGAATCGTTTGGATAATGACTCATTTTCACGGCTTGAAACATCCTTCTCATTTTGGACAATCTCAAGTCTGTCCTTTAGCTTTTGCTCCTTCACCTCACTTTCCTGTTTCGCCTCATCCATTTTGCCGAGCAGTTTCTCGATATCTCGTAGACGCTCGGCGTGTTTGGCCTCCAGAGTGGCATGCTTCTCACGTAATTCTTCAAGCTCGTCCTGCAGTCGATTTGCCTTCTCTTCGATTTGTCGGCTGAGTCCTTTAGTAGTGATAGATTTATTGGCCATTTCATCTTGCAACTCCTCAAGATCTGCCTCAGCACGCTCTTTTTCCCGAAGAGCATCTTGCCTCTCTTCCTTTGCATCGTCGGCTTCCTCCTTGAGTCGCTTCATTTCCTGCTCCAGCTCTTCGATTGTCTCTTTGGCATCATCTAATTCCTCACTGGCCTGGGCCTTTTCCTCCAGTTCTGCAGCGCGGTGTTCAGAGTCTTTCACAGCTTTCTTGAGTTCCGATATAGTCCCGTCTCGTTTCTCGATTTCATCCTTGAGGTTTTCGACGTCATCCTCACGATCGTCCAAGAGGCGGTCTTTCTCGCGCAAATCAGCTTCAAGATCATTCAATTTATCTTGCATGTCCTCGAGCAAATTCTCACGCGACCTGAGTCGATTGATCTCCGAATCCCTCTCCTCTAAGGACTGCCGGAGACGTTCTAATTCCTCGCGTTGATCTTGATCCAGGTGTTTTCGTTTGACCTTTTCTTGCATCTCATTGAACTGCTGCCGGTAAAGCTCGACATCGTTTTCAGCAGATGCCAGTGTCTTCCGATATCGTGATAATTCTTTTTGCATGGTAACTTTGTCGACTTTGAGCTCGGTATTCTCCTTCAGCGCTGCCTCACTGAAACCAGGGCCAGATTTTCGCAATGCCTCCTCCAAGAAATGTATCTTCAACTTGAGGCCAAAATTCTCCTTCTCGATTTTATCAATGACATTCTCTTGCTCTCGGAGTGACAACTGATTGCCATCCTGCAGAACTCCCGGCCCTTCATTTCGTCGCGGCAGCAATACCATTGGCGTTGAAGCTGCACTGGAACTCTCGACTTGTGGCATTGGGGTACCCGCAAAATACGATCCATTCCGCGAGTCGCCGTACATAGAGCTGTTATTCGGGAGTGGAGTAAGATCTTCTGCGATATTGTCCAATCCTCCTGGCTTGAGAAAGGCTGGCGTTTGGGGAACATTTTCCTTCCCTATCCGCAATGCACTATTCCGAGTCGCGCTTTTAAGCAAAGGAGTAAACTCCCCACCACCGAGTCCTACTGGGAGATTTCGTCTGTCGCCCAGAGCAGCGCGACTCCGAGGCGTTTTGAGGTTGATCGCGCCGCGTCGACCATTTTGCAGCTGTTGGATAAGATTGTTATTATCCTTGGAGGGCGACTGGAATGATTGCTCTTGTGAAATATCAAAATCTAGTTGTTGATTGGAAAGGTACGTCGCATCAGCCTGGGTTCGTGGAGTATCTAGACCTCCATATCCGGGCTGCACCATTGCGAACTTATGGTGAGCTATCGCAGCTCATACAAATGTGTGAGAAGCAATGAGTCGTTATGACGAATATGTAGAAATCCTAATGGCAGCCATAAACCCCAAAATAAAATGCAAAGTCGAGGTCGCGTTAAGGATTTATTGGTCCTGAGCGGCCTTATATCGTGGACGCGATTTTTGATGTCTGTTGTTGACATGACTGCCGAATATGGTTAGTGCAAGCAACCCTTGCTGACCAAAAAATTGAGCTCCGCATCAGCCTTGCAAAGCCTCATCATCAAACGACCGCGAGGCAAAAGCAACATAATACCGTCACAAGATGGACGGCTCAACTAATGATTTTAAATGGTTTGGAGAAGGCTTCGATGGGTTCCCAAAACGATTACCAGAAGATTGTGTTGAATATTCACTCTATATTATTGACTCAAAATTGAAGACACCAAAAGAAATACTTTCGCGATTGGAAATAGTCCGCAAGGACTCGCAGAAAATCACAGACAGTCTGTTGAAGGATTATATCTGGCAGCGAGAGAATTTTAAGTTGAAGTTGGAAAGTGGGAAAGGTATGAAGAAAGTTCGTTGCCCTTTTGTTTTATACTGACATCTGCCAAGGAATGATGTATTTGCATGGTGTTACAAATTACGGGGATTCCGTCGAGGACGAGTGGCTTATTGTATATATCCTCAGAGAATTAAGTAATCGCTTCCCAGAAATATGGATCAAAGTTGTCGATACCGATGGCGAATTTCTCTTGATTGAAGCTGCCAACGCCTTGCCACGATGGCTGAACCCTGAAATCGCGGACAATAGGGTGAGAGGCTTCCAAAGGTGCACAGCAGACCAATATACTAACACAAACAGGTTTGGATTCACCACAATAAGCTTCGCATAATTCCACTAAGTGCTGCCACCTCGGCTTCTGCGAAGACTGCTCCTATATCACGGCCACTCACTCTGGAGGAAGCCCATAAAACTATTGCATCTAGTCCCGAAATGCTCATAAACTCCCCGCTGATCGAGGAAGAAGCCTTTTACCGTCTCCGAAACTATCCTGCTCAAATAAACTCATCTTTGCATCACTCCCAGATGACGATACCTAGAAAGCTGGCCTATATCCTGCATGATCGTCCAGCGTTCATTGCGCCTGCAGTAGAGGCCTTTTATCTTCGCGACCCCGTGGCACTAAAGCCGCTACAAGAGGGCTCTTCAAATTTGGTCTTTCCCCCACAAGACCTTGTGACTATTTCAATCCGCTGCACTAAAGTGCTTTTTGCACAGTTGAGATCACAGCAATTTGCGGCACCTGCAGTCTGGAAAGATATTGAGATGAGTGCCGAGAACTTTCCTTCCACCGATATAGTCGCAAACAAAAGATTTTCTCGACTCGAGATGGGTATGAAAGTCACTTCAGGATTTGAAATGTTAGTAACAGATTCCAAAAATGCCGACAGCCGGGTTGTTCGGGAAATAAGAATACTGCTGGAGGATTTAGCTGCAGATCAAGATTCCGGATTGCCATCAGATTCGGAAATAGCAAAATGGAGTAATGTCTCACAGGAAGACGACGAGTCATGGATGGACATAAATTTTGAAGATTTCGAAAATGAGTTGCAAGGCAAGAAAAGGGAAAAGCGGGGTTCTGGAATACCTGGCACGTTTGGACCCGAGCCCCCATCTGGATTCGGTGAGGCGAAGACACAAGCTGATCTCAAGAAGATGGTGGAGCGATTCGAATCATTTCTTAATGATGAGGAGGCAGGAATTGACGGCGCTGAGATTGACGATATGGATTTTGATAACGATGGGAATGAATACGATGAGGACAGCGAAAACGATAGCGAAGATGAGGATAAAGATGTCAGCTTCGATGAGAAAGAGTTCGCAAAAATGATGCGTGAAATGATGGGAATGCCCTCGGAAGACACAAACGAGGCAACAGGGGTCACTTCAAAAGCTGGTAAAATACAGACTGGTCAACGCATAGAAGAAGCCGATACCAGCGACGAAGAAGATAATGTGGATGAAGCAATTGAGATGCGGAAAGTCATGGAAAGGATGGAGGCTGAATTGAAGGAAGCCGGCGCGTTGCATTTGGACCCGGCACCGAGGAACAGCACTGCACTCAAAGGCAAGTCCAATGCTGGACCAAGCAATGAAGCGGAAGAGGAGTCAGATGAAGGTGGTGATGATGAGGTCAATATCGATTTCAACCTTGCGAAAAACTTGTTGGAAAGCTTCAAAAGCCAGGCTGGCATGTCAGGACCGGGTGGCAACATTATCGGCATGATGGGGATGCAGTTACCACGCGATGAGGAAGAGGTAAATCAACCGGGCAAGAGAAAGTGACGGATTCCAATGAGGAATTCGATCACATGCATTAAGTACATTAAATGTGTTGGGTATCAAGCACAAACAGACAACTCCAAACACCGCGCTAATACACCTTACGATGCTTTTGTCTCCCCCGAAATCTCTCACGCGGAAAGCCGAGCATTCTCGGTTGATTGGCGCTCTGTTGAATGGCATCCCAAGTCAAAATAGATTCCGTCCAGCTCTGTAAGTGTATTCGTCAGCGCTCTTCTGCCATCGAGCTCCCGGCTACTGCTACCATCTCTTGGTCTGTAGTGTTCCTTTACGATACACACAATGGCTCTGTAGCATCGGTATAACAGCAGTCTAGCATATGTGCCATGGTGCTCCTCGATAATGTCTTGACCACCGTCCGCCCACCCTGCCAAAAAGTCATCACTTTGTTGATCGAAGCAACTTGCCAACAGAGGGTCGCCAAATACCCCTTGGTCCCAGCAACGAAATCCTGTAACTTCAATAATGTCGTCAATAGTCTTCGAATCATCCTCCAATTGTCTCCTTTCCACCATCACGTTTTCATCGCAATTGACATCAAGTATTACAAGTCTTGGAATGGTCACGGTGTCTAGCCGCCATGCTAGCCGCTCAAAGTGTGCTCGGATTGATTCGTATGGTAAGAGAACGGCCATATCCTCGCCGTCTCTGAGTATGCTTTCTAGCATGATATTAAACCCCTCAGACCACGTTGAGGACCCACGAGACATCGACTGTACTGATGGCAAATCCGACCTGAAGTCACTGGAGAGTACGTGGCCGGCCATTCCAAACTTATTCGCAGGAGACACAAAGTTTGCAAGCGATCGTGCCAAACGGCCCACTTTCCTATCGACGATTTGTCGCTCGGAACGACTGAGAGGGTGATCAAGTTTGGAGATCACGGTACCAGACACTATCTCAAATATACTATACGGATTTGCCAAATCCCAAGTGCTCGACGAATGCTTGAGCAGTTTGGGAACCAAATCGCATAGGGTCTCCAAAGATTTCTGTTGACCATCTCGCGAAGAGCCAACTGATCTCCCTCTATCTGACATATTTTTAATGTATCGAATCAACGCCGCTTCGGACGATAGCATAGCGGATTCGTGTCTCAACAGCCGAGTTCTACGACTTGGAGCAATTGCTAGGAGCAATTTCAAATCGCCAGACATGTTCAAGACGTAGAGTCGCGGAAGCTTTGTCGAGTTGAGCTCGTCCAAAGTATCGAAGGTGGCGTTGGTAATGACATGACTTAGTATATCCTCGAGGCACTTCAAAGGCAGTGTGTGCAGAAGGGATGTTCTTTGATTCCAGGAAGACACAACGGCCCGGGAGAATACATCTGTCAGCTTTGGGCGGAGCGTTTTCACGGGCGGTTGAAATGTCATACCTCCGTAGTTGCACAAAGACTAGGACAAGTGGTACTTGGGTACCGCTGACTTTTCATCTAAAGGCAAGCCACGTAAGAGCGAGGATTCGGGCTCGTCCTCTTTACTCTGGGTTACCAGCCAATGCGTCTTCGGTACTTGTTCACCCCGGTCTCATACCTTTGTGCTCACACTCATCCAGGATCTGTCTGCGCCTCTTGTTTGAGCATCCATGCAACAATCGCAGTGCTCTGGATCTGCCTCCTTTACTGTCCTCTGTAGCCCAAATCTCAGCTGTATCGTGTATTTCAAAGATGGTTGGAGGTGGATATATAATTTATCTGGGAGCGGAGCGTGATGGATATCGGGCATCTAGGCGCATAGGATAAAAGGTTTAGTGACGAAACTCGAGGACTGAGCGGGAAAGGCAAATGACATACCTGATGCTCTACTCCGAAGATCGGGTGATGTTAGAATTATGCACTAGGACTGCTGGCTTATCTGCAAGCCTTGGGGTTCCTCGGATACAAAGTCATTGACATGACTCCTTTCCTCAACCCATGAGCGAAACAAGACAAAAAATTACAAGCAATTGGATAGTGATGCGACATGAGCATCTCTTACTTTTTTTTTTGTTTTTTTTTTTTTTTGGAAAGTATGATATCCAACGTCCACCTGCTAGAATTGTCTCATGAGACAATCGTTGATACGTGGGCGGTGCAAGAGCAGTAGTAGCATCTTGGGAGCAGCCAGCCGACACACCCCAAAAGCAACGCAGCCCTAAACAGGAGCTGGTAACCGAGCTGGGAGGGATTTTTGGGATAGTTCTTGGCTCTTGCGTCAACTAAATCTCCGACTGGCCTTCGAGAGGCGAACGTGTAGGTATGGCCATGTGGTACTTGGGATTAAGGAAAGGCGGGTGTGTCAGTTGGCGAAAAAGGGTGGGATTCTAGATTGTGGTGTTGAGTTGGGAAAAGGGAGGACCCGGCAAAAGGTCATCTTTGCTATCTCGTTGGCTGCTATACGACGAGTTCCTAGCCAAACTGAGTTGGAAAAGCTGGTTGGTTGGTGATGCTTGTTGATATGGTAGATGAGCAAGGAGAGATTACGCGGTGCTTACAGTAGCGACTCTAGCAGGAGATCATATTTGATGGTGCAGTGACCGGAGATCATCACTAAATAGTATGAGTTGCCGATTCCCCTTGACACTAGTCTATAGAGTCGAAGCATTCAACCAGGTTTATATCATATCTCAAGTTCATGCTCCCTTGGTCGGAGAATCAAGACCGTCACAGGCAGACTTTGATAATGGAAACACAAGCCGCACGACACATCCCACCCAAACTTAGACAACCAAGAATCGCAATCGCCGATTCTCACCCATTCCCCACTAGATAGTCCCCGATAGACTTTCTGCTTTCGAAAACAAATACCTTCTCTGATGGCACCAGTTGCAGCATGACAAACACGGTGAGAGGATGTGCCCACCTACGCCCAGCCCCCTGGATTCACTCGCTAAATATCTACTAATACGGCTAGCGTCTTTGACCTTCCAAAGCACGTCGCCCGGAAGCTCGCTAGGCTTGGGCCGCTGGTGGGGCGGATGAGGACCAGATGGGCTTCCATTGCGGCGTGAGCTGGGTTGGGGATTATAACCAGATAAAGGTTCAAATTTGGGTCCGAAATGCATCTTACCATACTTGAAACTTTGCTGCCCTTAATTTGATTTTCGAAAATTCCAAGATATAAGGTTATGGGGCAAAATAAGGGTCTAGTAGACCGCAAAACCTTGAATTAATTTTGAGCCATACCTCCGAACTCGCTATCGACCAAACCTTCGGGTGTACATTCTCCAAATTATCAGTCCCTCCCCAGACGGTCCTCCGGAGTCCGAACTCCAAATAAGAGGGAAAAGTCAAAATCGGACTAATCCAATCTGTCGGGACCGGAAGCTAGCGAAATAAGCCATCCCGAGACCTCGTCTGCGATTACGATTTAGGGCTTAGCTTCCGAGTCTTCACTTCCAGCTTTTGATGCATCGTGCTGTTGGTAGAGTTCTGCGAGGTTGAAGCGCTTTAAGGATTCCCAATCATTTCCTACGACGCTCATGCCACAGATAGTCTGCAGAATGATCAGTTGATGATATTAAGAATGCAACATCTGTTGCATGGCTGAGCGTTGGGCCGCAGCAATACGAGGGGAAAATTTTTACCTGGTAGATCTCCACTATGATGACCTTGTCAGGAGTGGTCAGATTGACTTTATGTGCATCTGATATGGAAGAGGCAATTTGTTTGATGACTATGTCTCGTTTGAGAGGGTTGGTGTGGTTGCGAAATGTTGGTCGGATTGCGTACTGTGTTGGTCAGTGGACGATATCGTCAAAAATTTCCCTTTTCAACATGGACAACAGGTATACCCATAGCTGAAGACGGCGCATTTGTGATACAAGGTGAATAGAAAGGTGGGAGCCGAGACTTACAGAAACCCTTGAACCTCCTTCTGACGCGTCAGTCTCTGTGGACTGGGCAGCTGCCTCACCCTCGTCACCCGTCTTCTTGAGCTCAAAGTGCGGTCCCAAAACAGTCTTGCTTACTTCTTCCAAGCCTCGCTCAGTGGCTCTCGCCATCAATGTCATTGGCGTCAACCGGTTGACATATTTCATCTTCCTGATACCAGGTGTTGCAACCACTTCCGCGCAAATTCGGTGGACAAAGTCCACCGGCTCTATTGGAGCACGAGTTTTGAAGAACAAAACACAGACCATGTCTAAGTGAATTGGAGTGAAGAGCTTGCTCTCACTTTGCTTGTTCCCCAATTCAGCGACTTCCTTTTGGATAGCAGCTTCGATATCATCCGTATCATCATTCTCGTCGTCTGCATCAGCCCCAAGCCCATAGAAGCGCTCTGCGCACTACAAACATTCAGTATGTGCCCTAATTGATATTGTAGGCTTCGTTACCTCCTCAAGCATGCCTCTCAATTCCTCTGTTGCTCTCCCTTCTTGCCCTCGCGCACATGTCGCCCAGATACCCTGGTCGCCTGGTTCAATCTTACCACCACGAGGTGCTGCAGCTCTGGCTTGCTGATGTGGAGTCTGCCATTTTCCGCCACTTCCACCCTATCAACAGTTAGATGCAAGTAGAGCAGCAAGCATCGAGCATGAAAGTCACGTGATCTACGAAGAATGTGAAATGGGTTCCTGTTCATGGGCGCAAAGGAGAATATAATAGATATCAAAAGCAAGAGACCAACCGTATTTAGAAGAAACAATGCGCAAATAACAGACAAGCTTGAAATCAGAGCACACTTGAGCCCATGCAGTTCGGATAATTCAACCCACAAAACGACAAAATTCATTGTAATAGGTTTTACGTACCTTACTCCTCTTTGGCCCCCGATTGCCTCGATCATCGGTCCCTCTCTCTTTTCGTTTCTTATTCATGTCTGCCATTGTGTGTGCTGGGGTGTGGCGGTGATGTTGTTGAAGCGGAACATCAATACTTAATTTTCTGACTCCGATTTTCCACTGCGCTGAAAGCAGCGCACGTGATATGGCCTCCAATGTGAGGTGTACCTATGATACCTTACACACCAAATTTGAAGGGGAAACGAAGTGGAATCGGGCTATCGAGGTTGCATGTGAGCTCATTATGCTACAAGGAGTCACATTAGGGAAAGTGATGACCACGACAGTCACCTAAATTGAGTCGCGATTTAGCTGTTGAAGCGAGACGTCACTAAATTCATAAAATTAAGATATGTGGTCTCGTACCATTCTAAATTTTCTGAATATAGCGCTTCAGTTGACAAAATTCTTCCTGTTTCTTAAGAATTGCCAGTGCATTGCTTCTGTGACCTTCCTGACTCTAGTTTTTGTATCAAAGTACTTTTTTGATACTACAACATAATCTTTGTGCCTCTCAATAGAAGTCTAACCAAGGTTTGGTCAAGTGACAAGCTATCAACTTACACAAGTCCACTTCGCAAAGGGATATATATCTAAATAACTCCTCCAGTAACCAGGCCATAAGGATCGCCCGTGTTTAAGTACGTGTGGCGTGGTGGTCTCGTTGACAAAACGATTAAGTCAACTCTAAAATAAAATCACCTGACTTCAAAATCCTCATCGGAGGGTTTCTAAGTAAGGTCTCCCCGTTCGGAGGGGAGGCTGGAGTTTTGCCATTTTTGACTGATTTCTTTTTTTACTTTTGGCTACAGTTTAGTACAATTCGGCGCGGTTTTTTGCTCTTTTTCACAGCCATATTGCCCTGTAGCTATGACAAGTTATGAATTCGTTCTTGGCTAAGAGGATCTCTAGATTTTGCTTCAGTTATATTCCATATCTGCAAGCGGTTTCTCCACCAGCGATTAATTTTCACTGTTTATTTTTGATTTTGTACTACGTGTTTGTACTGCATCTTTCATGGTCATAATTTGACAGCTGCAAATTCTTCCAATTTTATTCTCAATAGACCAAAGCGAAACACGGTATATCAAGATGCATAATATACACTTTCCTCGTCATCTCCATCTCCGTCAAATGCCATCCCCACTTTTCCAACCCCGCCAAACGCCACCAAGGCAAAGCTCCCGCACCGTCACTCTGATTCGTTATTCTCTACTCCATCCCACTTTCAACAAGTTTTCCTTCCGCTATAGCACACGACAATGGAGATGTCGACATTGCCAAGCGCTTGAACGCTGCAACAGTCGATGAATACCCAGAACAGCAAACAGGACCAGCGCCAATTGAGGCTGCAGACCAACGATGCTCAGAGCGATGGAGATAGGCTTGCTGTAATTGATCAGGATGAGGTGGTGGCGGAAGGCGGAAGACAGAGAGATGTGGAAGAGGCGGAGAATGAGAAGGAGGAGAAAGTTACTTGGAGAAGTCTGCCGCATAGGAGACAATTGATTATCCTTACTTTGGCACGATTATCTGAGCCTCTTGTGCAGACTTCGCTACAAGTAAGCATATTCTGTCGAGTTGGTCAGGATCTTACTGATTAATTCGTAGGCATATATGTTTTATCAACTCAAGTCCTTTGACGAAAGCCTCCCCGACTCCACAATTGCGGCACAAGCAGGTCTTATGGCCAGTAGCTTTACTGGCGCCCAGTTCTTGACTGCGATGATGTGGGGTCGAGTCTCGGATTCAGAGAAGGGAGGAAGGAAATTGGTCTTGCTGATTGGACTCTTCGGCACCAGTACGTTTCTAGGCTTGCACTGCGGTCTTTCTGTTCATGAACTCAAGCTAACTTATATGAAATAGGCATATCTTGTTTAGGTTTCGGCTTTGCAAAGACATTCTACCAAGCCATGTTCTTCCGGACACTAGGTGGAGCCTTGAATGGTAATATTGGTGTTATGCGGACAATGGTCTCCGAAATTGTGCAAGAAAAGAAATACCAATCTAGAGCATTTCTTTTGTTCCCGATGTGTTTCAATGTTGGAGTCATCATTGGTCCTATATTGGGAGGTTTCTTGGCCGATCTTTCTGGTAGTTACCCTAAGGTCTTTGGAAATGTCGACTTTCTGAGGAGATTTCCCTATGCGGCACCAAATTTTCTGAGCGCAGTTTTCTTGCTAGCTGCTGGGCTAGGTGTGTTTTTTGGGCTGGAAGAGGTGAGTCCTCCGCGTGCGAAAAGCACATTACGTTATTAACACATGCTAGACACTCGAATCGCTCAGACACAAAGAAGACTTCGGGATGAAATGCTGTCGAAAAGTAGGCGAACTTTTCACCGGACGAAAGAATAGCGATAATTCCCATGCCTACACAGCTATACCAGGACACGAAACATTGCCCGAAGCCGATGTAGAAATGACACCAACTACTCCTACTACTCCCTCCCGCAAACGAGCAATACCAAGATGGAAGCAAAAGCTACCCTTCCGACGTATATTCACATATAACGTGATATGTACCCTCGTTGCCCATACACTGATGGCTACCCATCTCGGCACATTCAACAGTCTCTGGTTCGTCTTTCTCTCAACACCAGTCGCAGACCCAGCACATCCTTCTCCACCCGACTATAAACGCAAATTGCCATTCATCTTCACTGGTGGTCTGGGTATGCCTCCGCGAGACGTAGGTATGGCAATGGCCATACTTGGTGTTATCGGCATCTCCATGCAACTTTTTATATATCCGATCATCAATGCGAAATTGGGAGTAGTTCGAAGTTGGAGAATATTTCTGTACTGCTTCCCGATTGTTTATATTTTGGTGCCATATCTTTCAATAATTCCTTCCAAGTCGCCACCCCCAGCAGAGAAAGATGGATTTTTGATTTGGGTCATACTGTGCTGTGTGCTGTTTATCCAGGTTACTGGCAGGACTTTTGCGTGAGTTTCCCTCAAACTCTCAAATCTGGCGTCCATTGCGTATATAGAAACCACATGCTGACATTTTACCAGCTTACCAGCCACAACCATCCTAGTCAATAACGCCTCTCCTCATCCTAGCGTCTTAGGAACAATGCATGGTATTGGCCAGAGTCTCTCAAGTGCAGGCAGAACGATCGGTCCTAGTCTAGGCGGAGCTCTTTATGGCGCAGGCTTGCGACGCGGGGTGGTGGGTGCGGTATGGTGGGGTCTGAGTGGAATAGCTGTGCTTAATTGCATAGCTAGTAATTGGGTACGAGAGGGAGACGGTCATGAGATTATGCTTGAAGGAGATGAGGAGGCAGAAGCGGAGTTTCAGGCGGGTATCAGAGCTGGGAGATGAGGGGATATGTTTTGGAATTACATTTGATTAGAGAAATTGGAGTTTCGATGTGATTTATGATTTAGATGAGAACACGTTTAGATGATAGATGAGAAATGAAGTATGAAACGAGTCGTGATCCTCTGCGAAACTAGGCTGCAGCAAAAAATTCACATTAGTGTAATAAATGTGTTTAAAATATGTTCAACAGAGGCAACTCCCATGTGATTTATGTCTAGATCAGATTATATTATCTATCTTAACCAGGCTATGATTTGCATCTATCCGGAGCAATCCCATCTCAATCACTCAAACCTTCACCTCCTCCACGATCGGCGCATCTCCATTATAAATATCAGTATTGTACTTGGCAAACTTTCTAGCCGGCACCTTATTAGCAAACAAGATATCAATCTCTCCAAAAGTTCTGTCCTTCGTCTCTGGGAGTCTGAAATATGCCCAGATGAAAGTAAGTAGTGCAGTACCGCCCCACACGAACCCGGTGTACCCCTTCAAGTTCCACTCCCGAGGATTCAAGAAATAAGGCTCGAGTGTACGCGCGGCGAAATTGATGATATAGTATGCATCTCTAGCTAAGCAAATGGTCTTTTGTCGCAATCGGGTCGATCCGATTTCTGCTGGAAGAGCCCATCCGAGCTGGCCGGCTGAGAGCTGGAATACAAATGTCCAGATGAGAGTTAATGCTGCCTGAGTAACGACAATGGAGTGGCTTCCATCTTTGATGTTCAAGAATCCTATCAGCATTAGGAGAGTTGTCATCGTGGCCATTCCCCAGAGGTAATTCGTTCGGCGTCCAACATAGGGCATTATCGCGAACCAGGCGCTACTAGAGTCAGATGATATTCAGATTAGCGAAGGGTTACTTACATCAATGTCGCGGCAAGAGCCATTCCAGTACCTCCGACATTCATACGATACGTAGCCTTAGTCCCAAGTCCGATTTGTTGGAAGAAGTAAGTCGAGTTGTAGGCGAAAAGCGATCCAGCGAACACTTGACCAGCGAATGCCATACAAGCGATCTCCGTACGTCGAAGTTCGATCCCCTTGAAGCAATCAAGATACGAAGTACCTGCTTGGATCTCACGCTCGATATCATTCGTGTGCACGATGTATGCCAGCGTCTTCTTAGGGTCAATGTTCGCGGATTTCCTCACCAATCGGCGCAATGATTTTTCGGCCTCTTCCAACTTCCCGTGACGAACTAGATGCCAAGGGCTCTCAGGCGCGAAGAGAAGGATAGGAAAGAGTACGACCGGCCAAGCCCACTGAAGTGCAAATGGGATACGGTATGCCCACTGATCATCACGTTGACTCAGCGAGGACAGTACTCCAGCGGCAATGAGTTGACCCATGATAAAACACCTGAAAGACTGTCAGCGACGTGTTCCTTGTTTTAATCTCACAACTCACATGTTTGTGTATGAAGTCATATAGATACGAAGTGAAAGTGGCAACACCTCCGAAGCATCTATTTTGTCAGCAACAACCATAATCTGAATGGATGATCCTCACAAGCCGGCGCCGTTGTTGCAAATACACCCCAAGGTAGCCCACAAAGCATCTCTCCCAAAAGGAGGATAACTTTGGTATCAGCCTTGAAAGTCATTGTGATGAAAGCTGACAGAACCACAAGGGAATACAACAGTAGCTTCTTCTTCCCAAAAATGTCGACCAAATATCCATTTGCCAGAACACCAAAAAATGCTCCAATTCCAGATGCATTCCCGAGAGCGACTTGCCATGGTGCAGTTAATTGGTAATTATTTGTCTGTGGTACAAACTCGCCGTACTTCTTTGCGAATGCGGGGTAGGCGTAGAAGTTTCCAATTAGGATGAGATCATAACCTTCCTTCAAGATGTTAGTCTTGGAACTGTGGTCTGGGATATATCTCTTACCATAACAACGCACATAGATACCATGAGACACCAGAATAGAGCCATTGGATAAGCTTTGATTGCAGCTAGGGGAGACAATTCATGTTCTAGGTCTGACCCTACTGCGGCACTCTCGATGAGTGCCTTGCTGGGAAGCTCGTCAACGGCCTCAACATGCTTTGAAAGCTCCGCTTTATTCTCCAAGTCTGCCATGTTGTTTCCGCAAAAGAAGAGTGGGCTGGAATAGGTGGAGTTGGATGTACCTCTGAGGAAAGGTTTGGATCAAAGACTGGTAGATAATCCCGACCCAAATGAGTTCTGGAACACTACTGCACTGCACCGGTGATCAAAAATTTCCAGATCTTTGGGACAGGTAGGAAATATATACTGGAACCGCCAAGAATGGGTTTTGATGTCAAAGCAAGAAAGTCTTCGCCGCTTACATTATCTTCCGGGCCAAAAGTGGTACAAGCCAGAGAGATCCTGATGACACCCTCGGCCTTAAAGCTACATATCTCGCATGCATCTCGATATCCCCGCGCTATCCCCAGTTGTGGAGGTTCGCCCCACGGGGAAGGCTTGGAATCGAAAGGTTTGGCAGAAGGTTAATATCAGAAATTGGTCCACATCTGGGATGAGATGATGTTCATTGGCTCTTTTCCCGCAACTTTGGACTAGGCTTCTCGAATGCGATGCGGGGAGCAAATAGTGCAAGATCTTTCGCCGCCTATTGCTTGGCTTTTAAGGTCGATGACGGGGTGAGATAAGATTGATTGGCTTCAAGTGCGAAGAATGGGATGAACCAGGAAAGAGATACCCCGAGAGTTGGAAAGTGGCAAGTATAACGTCAAAGCTTTGTGAAAAGAATACCTGCCTAGGTATAATTTTCACCTCCATAACCATGAAAATTTATATTTGCTAAGAGGTCTGAACGTTCATGGTATTGTCCCTGAACTAGAAGATATGTTAGTCTCCAAAAGTGGGGTGAAGCCAATTGCGGCCCTGCCAACACTGAAACCGGCGTCGGGATGAAAAAGCAATGATTGGGTTGCTCCTGCATCGTGAAAATATTGACAGAAACTCTAGCCTTTGAAGACCTTTGGACAAGTAGAAAAGTCCTCATCCCGAAGTCCTGATCCTTCACTTCACTTCTTGAGCCTCGAGATCCAAAACTTCTTCCTCGTGAAAACGTTCATACATCCGAAGTCGGTGTGAATGCAAATACTTGCTATATATACACCAAACTCTACTGAAGACAACATAGGAGATTCACTCCGATAGAAATTCTGTCTCAATTTGAACTCATTGTCAGTTATTGCAAATGTCTCACGAACACATTCCATGCTCATCCTTACCACTACCCATGTCCTTGCAATTCTCATTACTCACGTTGTAGCAGACAAGAACGGCATCACGAAATTTGCAGAATTCGGCATCATGATACATACTGCAATCGTTCTTACAGTCCTTCTTGGCCATGTTGCTGCCGTCAATAATGGCCTAGCAAGGGTTCCTCAATTGGGATGGGTGAGTTGACCAAACTATGATTGGTATCTTTTTTATTACTCATCCCGGTCTTAGAACAATTGGAATGCACTTGGCTGTGACGTTTCAGAGGAATTGATTCTAGACACCGCCCAGATTCTGGTTGACTCAGGACTTCGAGATGTTGGCTACAACTATGTTGTCCTCGACGATTGCTGGGCATCGATGGCACGAGATGATGCCGATATGCTTGTCGCAGACCCTATCAAATTCCCTCGTGGGATGAAATACGTGTCGGATAGAATCCATGACATGGGGTTGCTATTTGGAATGTATTCGAGTGCCGGGGAGATGACTTGCGCCAGATATCGTACGAAGCTGCATCCACGTTCTTCTGCGTCGTGTTACTGAAGTATTCTAGCTGGTTCTCTGGACTTCGAAACAAATGATGCTCAAGCATTTGCTGAGTGGGGAGTCGACTACCTGAAATATGACAATTGCTTCAATAAGGGTCGATTTGGAACTCCCTTAATATCCTTTGAGCGTTATGAGGTTATGTGGAAAGCCCTCAACGCAACCGGAAGACCAATTCTTTACAGCTTGTGCAGCTGGGGTGAGGATTATACACACGCGGTATGACAATTCCATCTGAATGGAGCATTTCAAGCTAATTGCAGCAAGTGGGCAACTGCAATCGCAAACTCGTATCGAATGTCAGGCGATGTGTATGATTTCTTCACTCGTCCTGATGATTTGTGCAGTTGCGAAAATGCTTCGGACCCACATTGCATAGCACCAGGAAAGCACTGTTCTGTTTTGAATATTATCAATCGACTTGCACCTTATGCTGATAGATCGAAACCTGGAGCTTGGGCAGATTTGGACATGCTTGAGGTTGGAAATGGAGGCATGACTGACGAAGAGGTAAGCTGTGTTGACTAGTGCATAATTGAACCCTCAACTGACGTCCAATAGTATAAGGCTCACTTCTCTATGTGGGCTATTGTCAATTCTCCTTTGTTGATGGGCAATGATCTGCGTACTCTCTCGGCGAGCTCACTCACCATCCTTAACAACGCCGCGGTGATAGCCATCAACCAGGACCCACTCGCTAAGTCGGCCATCAGAATATATCGCAACACCAAGGTAGCCAAAGATGAGTATGACCAAGGGGAAATTCAGATATGGAGCGGCAAGTTATTTGACGGCGGACGAGTTGTAGCTTTTCTCAATGCTGCTGACGAAGATTATGAAATGAGTGCATCGCTAAAAGAAATTTTCATCCGAGAGGCTGGTAAAGCACCCGAAGTCGAACAGGCCTGGGATGTTTATGATCTGTGGGGAAACAGAATGGACGACAAAGACGCACAGAAAATTCTGGATGCTGCTCCTGGTACTCAAGCAAAAGTGTTTGCTGAGCTTGATTGGTACAATTCAACAGCTTTGCCATACGAGATTGGCATCAAGAACGGAGACCCAAGACTTCTTGGAAAGAAAATTGGAAGTGTGGCTCCACATGGTGTCTTAAAGACACGAGTCAAGAGACACGCGATTGAATTGTTCAGACTTCGGAAGTCGAAAGAAGAGAAGACGGTTTTGCATGAGGAGCTATGAAGCAATTGGTCATAAAGATAAATGGGCAGAATTGAGAGACCTGAAGGAAGAAAATATAGTATAGAAATAGATCTTGCCTTCAACCTCTCCTCATGATTTAAATCGTTTGATATATACTCGGTCTCTGTGGAGTGAAATTGGCGGCTGGAGCTACGATCAACTAAACAGGTAGAATAGACTCATTTGAGCTTCATAAGGACTGTTCGCAGAAGCTTCCATATAATGACCTACTCAAGATAACGAGGAGTTACTCAAAGTAACATTATAACATTTTTGAATATAGTTTGGGAGAAAGTATATGCCCTTCCTGGAGGTCGAGTAAGACAACTGGTCTTACTAAGTCCCCAATATCATACTACTTGCTACTTGATGAGTGCGTGGACGTGACGTGAAGGTATTGGCTCACGTGATCATTCACTTAGTCTACCCCAGACCTCGGTTACCCCCACTATTAGGGGGGTACGATTGCTCAAAGATGCACCTACCGTTGTATTCGTGCTTTTCACACTAAGTAGACTTTAAGATGATTGCTCTAATTGTTCCGGATCCGTACCTACCATCAATTTGGGCGGGAATATGCGGACCTCCACAGCATGTCTTGAGTGCCGGTACACCACCCTATTCTTTCATTTCAAGCCCTTCACTATACTCACCAATTTCCAATTGCAAATAGTTAGCTAATTATAGGAATTAGCTCTCGCAGGAGAAAATGTATTTTCCAACCACAGCAAATAGTTTGCACCTACTGCCAAACCAAGCACCTTTCATGTTCAGGCCCACGACTTGAAAGGAGGTCCACTCGTCCAAATGACCTCGCTCCTCACCCTCCTACAGCCACATCTTCATCTCAAAATGAAGTGCAGACTCACACCACGCTTTTGGATCTTCCTTTGATATTAGAGCTAGTAGAACTATATTTCGATCTCATCCACGACCAATTCCATACACTTTTCCACCGACCCAGTTTCACAGCCAGGGTAGCAAATAATGAAGCTCCCCTCGTGATTCTCTATGCTATGTTGGCACTCTCAGCTAGGTTATTTTCCCCTTCAATGATGATGATCTGTAAATTATTAACCTATATTCAGATTTTCCACAAACATAGCATTCAATCACTCTAGCCTCTGGGATCGCAGTAGCTTTTATGCAAAAGAAAGTGCACGTCTCTTGGATCTGAGAGATATCTCGCTATCCACTATTCAAGCGTGTATCTTACTCGGAACTGTGAGCCGCTCGGAGGGAGATGGTGCCGCAGAATCGGTGTATTATTCTATTGCGAGTAGAATGGCGAACTTACTCGATTTGGCGAGGATGAAGGCCGACAATATGGTTGAGAGGGAAGTCAATCTAAGAGGTTAGTCCTCTCCTTGAACCTAATCTATATAGAAGACAACTAATAGAATCAAGTATGGTGGACTCTGTGGCGCATCGATACATGGTCTTCAGCTGGCGTCAACCTTCCCCGCCAAATGATAGAAAACGAACAACTTCCACTCCCCATGAACGAGACCCTCTTCCTCTCCTGGACACCGTCTACCTCGCATTCCGAAATCTCAATCCCCTCTGACCGTACCTCTTCTCTCTTCGCCCAAATGATAATCCTAAACCGCATCTTCATAGAGATAAACGATTTCCACACTTCCCTGCTCAAATCCCCATCCACCTCCCGTCACCAAATCGAAACCACAATCTGCAACCTAGCAAATAAACTAGATACCTGGCACTCATCTCTCCCCCTCTCAATGAGAAACACCGAAGAAAATCTCAGACGATATGGTAGAGAGGGATTAGGACGGATATTCGTAGCCGTTTACCTAGGCTACTACCACTTCGGCCAACTCCTCTACTATCCCTCCCTCGCTCTCCTCTCCACCACCCACCCTCTAGCTCAAAAATGCCTTTCCTACTCTACTTCTCTCTGCAATCTAATTCACACCGCCTACTCCACCCCCGGCTGCCGCGTCCTCTACACCATGGTCGGTCATAACCTCGTCATCGCATCCACGATTCAAATCCACACACTCCTCTTCTCCCCCTCCTCTCCCCAAATCACACTTTCCAAATCCCTCTTAAACCGCAATTTCGAGATCTTATTAGAACTGAGGAATTATTGGCCAGTGTTAGAAATCTCGTTTGAGGCATTTAGAAGGTTTAGAGAGGCGTGCAGGAGGGATATGGAGGGCGCTTTTGAGATGGATGCGTGGATGGTGGGGTTCTTGTATGGGTTTGCGAATGAGGTTGGGGATAAGGAGGTTTTTGAGCGGGCGGTGGGGGGTGGAACGGTGGGGAGTATTGGGTTTGGGGAGTGGTTGGAGGGGACATAGGGAAGGGGAGATGAAATGATTACTGTTTGTGTGAATGTAAAGTACAGAGTTAAAAGCGCCGCCTGATGCCCATGCTATGCTATAGTATACCATTTTCCGTTTCCCCATCTGTGATTTCTTTCCTGTGCCTCCTACGATTCCAAATGCTAGTACACCCATAACGCCATCCCAAATAAAAAAAAGCCAGATCAAAAATAAAGAAATGCCCTCCAACCCAAGATATCAAACAATTCGAACAATTCAAGCTCATAGACTTACACCACACTCATACAGCCTCTCCTCTCTCTCTCCATTAAACCCAAATGCCGCCTCATCTCTAAATCCCCTCTAACCCCAAACCCAATCCTACACCCCTTCCCTCTCTTCTCTCTCTCCCATCCTCTCCACCCCTCGCCCTCCTCTTCTCCTCTTCTCTCTCCCTCCTCCTCCTCTCTACCTCCCTCTCCCTCTCCCCCCAACTCTTTACAACCCGTTCTCTAGCCTTAACCGCATCCACTTTTTCCGGGAAGTCCCCAAATGAAATAAGATTAGAGCCTATTTTCACACCACCACTACCTGTGCGTTCCATGGGTTCTCCTTGGTTGGATGAGGGCGTTTGGAAGGAAGAGGGTGTGTTGTGTGGTTGGGGAGGGGAGGAGGTTGTGCTGTGGTTTTGGAATTGGGATTGAGATTGAGGGAAGGCGGGGTAGGGTGATTGAAGATAGGATGTAGATTGTGTGTATGAGAGAGGGGTGTTGTGGTGAGGTGGGTAGGGAGAGGTTGCTGGGTACGGTGACGAGTGGATAGTTGACGGAGTACTTGAGTATATATTTTGCATTGGTGAAGGATTACTCAGCATCGATGGAGCCGGTGCAGGAGGAAGAGCAGGCGAGTATGTGTAATTAGAAGGTGATGGCGAGAATGAGGGGGCAGTTGGATTGAAAGGCCTTAGTTGTTTCTGAGGGGGCGAGTTGTTACTAGGATTAACATTAGTAACAATTACGTCTTGAAACTAAGCTAGAGACTTACTTCTCCTTCTTCTCTCCACCCCACTCGTCCAATCTCTCAATCAACGCCGCTCTCGCAAACTCCAATCTGGGACTCTTTTTCTTCAGCACTCTCCTCTCACGCTCTCTCCTTAGTTCCTCCAAATCACCTTCTTCCATCTCGCCTCTCAAAAGATCCCTCTCCCTCATCCGCTCATAGACTTGGTAACTAGTCGGCGGAATCCTAGGACTAAAAGCGGGTAATAAAGGCACCGGTTCCGTCTCAGCAACAGATGGTCTCCTCCTCCTCTCAATCTGCCCTGTAGAATGTACAGTCTTGTTAGATTGCCCAGACGGATCACGAGACATAGGTTGGGACGTGTATCCACCTTGTTGATTAGAAAGTTCAGGGCGACCGGGAATGTATGTTGTATTTGAGGCTTCGCGCTGGAGTTTTATGTTTGGCGAAGAGAGGGAGAGGAAGTCGGCGGCATCGCTGAGATTAGAATGGGAGGCTGGTAGTGAGCCAGTGAAGGAGTGAGAGGCAGCAAAATTGGGAGACGGGATGGCCAAGGGCGAGGAGGATGTAGTTTTGATATATTCGGTCGGTGGGAGGCCTTCTAAGCGGGGATAATCCGAAGATGGGTATGGCCCATGACCAAGAGGCAAATTTTCTTGGCTGTAATTACCTGGCATATCATATATCCCATTATCAGAGGATGGATACAAATACGGCGACGAAGGGTAAGGGGGGATCGGCGTTCGAGGCGACGCAGGAGTAGGGGCAATGACCTCAATAGGAAATCTCTGCAGTGACTCCATTGCCGAACTTCGAGGTCTGTCCAAAGTCGAAGTGCTCTCACTCGAGCTGATTTGCGGTTCAGTGCTTGGTCGAATGAGCTCCTTGAAGCTGGATATCGTGTCTCTTGTCGCATCTGCTACAGCAGCAGCATATGATGGCTTCCCCGTCGTCATGCGATCTCCTCTCACAGAAGATCTTCTCCGATCTTGAATCGTACCTCCACCTCGCGCAGGTGGTGGACTTTGAGCGGTGATGTGTGCTAGAGACACTTCTGCACCTGATCTACCAGTAATCCTTCCTCTGGATTGAGCACGAGAAGAACTTCGCTGAAGATATCCTTGCGCATTCTCCGTACTAACTCTCGGATCAATAGCGTTCATAGCACGATATGCTCCTGCTGTATCTCGGTATCTTGTTCTCTCGAGGTTTTTCACAGTACGATGGAGTGGCAGTGCCTCAGGTCGGCCCCGAGGTCTGCGAGGTTTGACTTCTTCCCACTCACCAGGGTTATCTGGATTTTGTCGTACCGTTCCTTGAGATAGCTGGGGTGTCATTGCTATCGAAGTCTCTCTGTCGCTATCATAACCAGGGTCCTCGGGCATTGGCATAGGGAATTGACTTCGATGAACAAGCTCTATTCGCCTCTTGTATTCCGCATGACTAATGCTTTCTGGAGATTCCAATTGTCCCTTATCTGGTTCAAGTCCCCATGTTGATACAGCAGAAAGAGTCTTGTCCCATCCAGGCGTCTCTGGACCAGTATCTGATGAAGAGCTCGTACGGTCAAAAATCGATGTTTGCAAGACCTCTGATCTCCCTCCAGCAATAACATCAGACGACTCAGGTGTCCGCCGTTCGATCTCTGTCTTGATCAGTTGAAGCCGTTGTTCAAGCTCATTGAGAGCCTCGTTGAGGACAATCTTCTGATTGATCTCGAGATGCTTCTTCAGGTGATTTGTCAAATGTTCTTTAAGCTTCAGTCCATGAATCTCATATAGCCGATAATCCTCAACAAGACCAGCATGGGTCTTACGAGTGATGCGCTCATTTGCATGGTCGTATGAGCAGCAGAAGACCCCTACAGCTCGATCAAGCCAGATAGGAAGTGATCCATCTGCAGCCAAGGTGTCGACGAAGAAACCTTGAACGACACCGTGAAGTCGGATAACGTCCACATTATCCGCCAACAGCTCTCGACTGCCGTGGGAGCTTTGAGAGGAGTGGACAGGATAATCGTGTTCGTTTCGCTCAATCAGAGCGAACGTGTTGAGAATTTTGAAAGTGTTGTTCAATGAGTTCCCAGTGACACCTTCGAACGCTTTTACCGAAACATCCAGAGCTTTCAATCCAAGGGATATCATTTCAACCGGGATTACTTGGCTAAAGAAACATAGAATATGAACCAGATTTAATGCCTCGACGGCACCTAGCTGTTTCAATTGCTCAACAACTGCCAAATAAGTTCCCAGTCCTCTTAGCCTCGGCTCGGAGGAGTATGACCTTGCAAATCTCGAAAGAGGCTCATCTGTGGCTTTAAGTCGCTGAGAAACAGCGTGAATAACGACCGGTAAGAAACCCATTGATTGAACCAGCTCATTTGCATATCTCAGGTCATCTCTATGAAATGGTTCGCGTCTGCCGAGCTCAAGAAGGAGAAGTCTCTGAGCTTCTCTCGCCGATAAGAGAGGAAGTTTAATGATTTGCGGGTTCATGAAGTGGTGATCTCCGATGACAGATCTCTCAGTGGAGGTATATATCAAACCCGTGTTCTTGTTGTCTGGAATGAATTTCCGAAGAAAAATGTGGTCTCCGAAATGAATTCCGTCAAGAACCAGAAGCCAGTGCTGTCGGTGATTGAACCATTTTCTGACCATCCGAATAAATTGTTCTGAATCCCTTTCACCCATGTCGCTGTCAATCGAATGTTTCAGTGCCACTTTTCGAGCAATGTCCCAGAAGCCTGATGCGAGTTCCGCCGAACTTTTGGCCCGCAGCCAAAAGATACCACCTGGAAAGTCATCTTTATGTTCGTATACATACTGCCGTGCGAGGTGAGTCTTGCCACCTCCTGGAAGTGATTGGATGAGTACTGCAGAAGTGCCTTCTGCTCGTCTTTTGGGATCAAATAGCATTTTGTGCATTTGAGCTAGCTGCTCTTCTCGTCCGACAAAAAGTGAGTTTGGACGAAAGCCAGAAGGCTTGATAAAGTAAGCTGCCTCGGGTTCAGGTGATTCAGGCGGGATATTCGCTACAGGATTGACAATAATCGTTGAGCTAACTAAGGAACCAGGATCTACAAGAAAGACAGAATCAGCCCTTGCCCACCAATTGAAGCCTCTGAATGACAAATGGAATTCGTGAAAGAAAGCAAAGCCATGACTTCCAACCCAAGCGAACCCAGCAAACTTGAAAGTGAGAGCGCCAATATCATCAATCCGCTTCCTCATATTCAGCCGTCTCATATTCAAATCTTGGTTTCGGTTGAGCTGAAGGTCCAGCAATCATAGCTGGAGTCCTTTGCTGGACTTGCGAACTCGGTAACATACCAGGTGAGTTAGGGGCACTAGTTCTTGGTTGTGGTGTAACCGATTCCTGGAATTGATTAGAATGATTGACCAAAGGCATAGGATGAATGCTTACACTAGGCCCTCTCAATTTCGAAATCTCATAATCAATCTTCTGTTTCCTTGACAATCTCTCATCCTCCCAATTTCTTTGGATGATAGGAGGGCCTATTAGAGGTTAGATATCTGACTTTAAAATGAACAATCCTTGAAAAGACTTACACTCTTGAGCCCAAGACCTGAGGGTAACCGAAACATTTGTGTATCCTGGCGCATTTTTGCTCTCAAACTTGCACATCCCCGAATGCGTCGCCTCAATGCCAAAATACTGGACATCTGGCAGCATTGGTGCCGCGGAAGCTTGGTCTACAATCAACGCTTTTGAGCCCTTCAGATCTGTAGGATGACTTTCATGCACCATACACACTTTCAGCCGATGAGGATAGATGTCCAGAAATTTCAGGTTGATATTTTGCAGCGTCTCGTTGTTGTTCTTCAAGGTCTTGACAAGCTGTGAGTGCGACTCGAGGAGTTTCTTAGGAATCATTGCGTCGACCATGCCCTGGAGTATGACGCCCCATTTCGCTACATCAGATCCGGTGTGAGGTGTACCGAGGAATATGATGCCGTAGGTAGAGACATAGATAGACCGCAAGTGGCCATCACTGCTTCCTTGAAGGTCATTGGATAGTTCGAGTGCGCGTTTGACCAATATACCACCCAGACTGTGTGCTACCCATATTATAGGATGTTCTTCTACGTCCTCACTCTTTCTCTCCAGGGCCAAGTTTGTCAAAAGGGTTTGTGCATGTTGGTGGATCATATCCGAGCTAGAGAAGTCAGTATATATATAGCGGTACACATAATCTCAACCACATACCTTGGCCCGCCCTTATTGCTTCCGAATGTATACACATCCGCATTGTAACCATACACCAGTATCCTCGCTTGGAATTGCTTCAGTGAGACCGGCAGTAGCTGCGAAGGCCAAAAGACTCCATTCTTCGCTGTCCAAGTATTTTGCGGGTGTCCATTCAAGCCATGCACAAGCACAATGTCGACCTTTGCATCGGGATGCGAGTACACCTCCGTAACCTCAAATCGTTTAATCTCGTTGGGATGGATAGCGGAGCCCTGCACACAAGTCAGTTCCATCTCTATGCTTTGTTCCAAAGCGACCATAGGGTTTTGTTGGCCGGGACGTACCATGCTTGTGTTGTTGTCCACGATCTAGCGGTATGCTGCAGCAGCTCGAGGAGCGCCGCTTGTTATATATCTCCTTCAGCACACGCCCGAGATCTTAGCATTATCTGCAAAAATAAGTATCGTCCAGACATGTATGGAGGACAGAGTTGCAGAAGTGAACACGAAAACGTCTGCCTGTCCTAGGAGGAAAGATATTCGGTGTACAACGCCAGTACCGTTGCGTAGAGAGCGTTCTGGGGCTACTTTGTGGCACGCGCAAAGCAGTTAGTCACACGGAGCGAGACTACGAGAAGTGCGCCACTCGAACAGTCATCAGAAACCTCATCGCAGAGACATGGAGTAGGAGGTACGAAATGAGTGCGCCCAGGAAGTGTGTGTGGGAGACTGTGGATGTTCGGTGGTTGCTTGTGGTCGAAGAGTCAGCTGCAGTGTGAGGGACTGGGACATTGTGTCTCAGTGCGGAGGATCAACTTTCACAGGGATCTGCGGGATGGCGTCGGTGCTAAATAGGGATGAAGATGGGGATTGGCACTGCCGATTCAGGGTAACGGCTCCCGGAAGGGTCCCGCGCTCGCAGCCTTACAGCTTACAACATACAAAATAAATAGGGGGAGCAGGGCCAGGAGAGGCCTCAAGGGATTTGGATTGAAGAAAGTCAAGGGCTGATTCTGGGGAAAGGCAACTCTGGGAACGGGGCGCCATGTTCCTGCTTTTGGACATCGTATTTATGCACTTTCAGGTTGCTACACAGCTACACAGCTACAAAGCTTTTCATTGGAAGCACGCATTATAGTATGTCATGAATTCTCGGAGAGGGTGTGGTAGTGATCACGATTCGCCTCCCTTCAGCTGCCATTTTGAGGCTCGTGCCAATATTGAGGCTCTTTCTCGCCGGTTTTGGCCACCTGGGCAACACGTTTCTTGTTACCTTTCCCCCCGAACAGTTTACACCTCCGTATGCGGACCTGCAGCCCTGATGGAAGCCTGCGAAACATATCAACATGAACAGTTCCGAGAAACTGGTTCACCTGGAGGGCACATATCGGGCATTCGATGAATCAATCTTTTGGGTGGAGCTTGAGGAAATACTTTCTTTTGCTCGTGATACCTTGTCTCGGTACTTGGGACGAGATCGTGAAACCAATGTCGGTACTCTTATGATGACTCAGGAGACACAGTCAAGCGGACTGGCCTTGTGTACCTCTACCCCAGATTTCGGACACCTTTGGTTCGGGAGGTATGTTTCCGCCCCAAAATTCGTCACAATTCCAAAAATCTCATATCCACCATGAAATCTTGAGTAATAGACCATTTTCATAGCGAAACGTAATTTGTTAGATCCTCAGGATTGTGCTCTCCGTTGAACGTGAACCAGCCCAAAATGGCCGCCTAAATAGCCTTGAAGGTATTTGATTTTGTGGCAACGTTGCCTGCCTTGAATGCCCCATCCACGTTATGAAAAGTATGAACGCCTTCCGCGATTATAGCCTCGAAACGTTTCATTAAGCTTTGGACAGCATTAGTACGTATTCTCTAGTACTGTGTCCAAATTGAATCATGTCCTTGTCTCTTAATTCCAGATAGCGACTAGGAGGTATTCCTTCCTTGTTGAGTGACGTGCCGTTCGCGGATTCCAGGTCGATGAGATACGGTCTAACCCTTCCTGATTTATCCCCGAACTCGTTCTTCTTCTCGACATAGCGAAATTGAATGACGGCGTGCTGTTTGCTGATACTTGGATGTTCTGCTGCCATATCTGCCACTGCGACTTCTCGACCAACAAGCCAGCAACTTCTCAGGCTAAGCTCAACAGTCTCTAAGATATCTGCTCCCTTGAAAATAAACAACTTCCATTGGTCTTTTGCGGGTGGTTTGCGTGCTTCTGGGGGTTCGTGATACTTCAGAGCAATGGATGTACCATCCGAAGTTGTGACCGAGTTCGAAGCTGCAGCAAGGAGACCAGTTGGTGCGAAGTTGGGCTTCTGTTTATCTGGCAAGTCCTTGTCATCTGCCTTTACTACTGCACCTGGGTCTTTCTCTGCTTGAAATGATGCAGCTTGTGATGGTAGAGGGCCTTTAGCCTTTCGACTCATTTGTGTCGCAGAGCCTTCCCTAGATGATCTGACATCTCTATCATTGCTTTTTCGATATGGTGACCTTTCTCTAGCCCTTTTATGTGTAGAATCTCGGTCATCATCTCTCACTCGCGAGGAGGCAGGCCTTGGACTTCGAGACCGTCTTCGGTGTCTGTCTCCATTGCCGGCTCTATCCCTCCCGGAACCTTCACCTCGTCCGTTGTGCGTTCTCTCCCGGTCGCCCTTATCACGATCGTCTCTGCGCCTTCGTCGCCTGCTTTCCTCCTCCGAGTCGTAGGAATCAGACCGTGAGCGTCGGCGTGTTGGCTTGTCATCCCTCTCCACTCTTCCTGACCTTGAAGACTCCATCTGAACTCCCCGTAAGCGGTCGAGTCTGCCTGTACCCGTGCGTTGTTTAAAAAGGTCGAGCTTGGCCGCTGAGTGAGAGAAGGCTGAGTTTGACGTACTTGGGACGGTCGTTATGAGCAGTTGAAGCCCAATCAGTATCGTTTTAGCGCCTGTGGGACATTTTGACGCGACCAAAGGCAAGCTTTTCTTCACCAACATTCAACTCACCTTCCAGTCCTACTCCAATACTTGCCAACATTTGCCGCCGTGAGCAAGCAATGTCAGTATTGCGATATACCAACATCCACACCGTCATGGTGTCTTTTCCACTACTGTCGCGGCAATTACGAGAGTGGCACAGCAAGTGCCACAATCAAGGTTCACACAAGATTCACACAAGATTCACACAAGATTCACCCGCTGCGTGTTCACAATCGTTTCGCGATTCGCAAGCAGATCTCTCTCAGGGACAGTCTCCAGAGCCCTCGATAGGCATGAACAACAGGATACACATAGAACAGAAACAGTCGGTATTGTCCACATCTTCAAACGGTGGATATACTTTTCGTATCAACTTCAATTTATCCACCGTATCATCTTCTCTCTTCAATCCAGGTTTCAATCCACAATGATCAACACGGGCACTTCTCCTCCACCTCAATCGCAAAGTCATCCTAACAGAGTCACAGCCGCGAGCAAGGCTCCGCAAGCCTCCGTGATGGCTGTGAAGGCGTTCTAAGTTTCACCACGTTCTCTCTACGCTGATGTTTGGTCGACAATCCTCCGATGTTCTGCCCTGACAGCTTTGGTAATCTTAATTTATTTCTTACTGTACGTTGATCTACTGGACTCGTCCCTGGCTGTGCATCTCTCTGCATTGCTTTCAGAATGCAGTCAAGTGCTGTGCTGTGCTGTGACAATTCGACAGCGGGCCGCATGTGCGGGGCCAGCGTTGTTGGCTCTAACGTGGGCGGTTCCAGCAGACTTCATGCGTACCTTCATTCGCGAAAAGATCCCATTTCAAATATTTGTGCATCTCATTGGGCCTATTGAGTCAAAGAAACCGACCTTGACCTGGCTCTTGGTGGGAATTCTTATTGATCCATCGATCGAAACAGAGCCATTTCCGCCCTCCCATCTAGTTGGGACTCTCGACTGAACGTGAGGCATGTGCGGGGGATCCTAGTCTGTCACTGCTTTCCTTTTTTCTATATCATTCATTTCATACCCAGAATTCGTCATATTTTGGATGGTTTGGATCAACCTTATGGCTCGAGCTCAGCAGTCTCTTTTGTTTTGGCAAGGAAACTTCTGTAGAGCTTCCATACGGGACGGGCCAAATTTCAAGCGAATGTTATATTTCGGGCATCACCAACACTTGGTCTCATTGTTGGAATTGTCGCTTGCATGGTTCTAAGAATATCTCTCTATGGAAAACGTGTCCTGTTGTATACTTGGATTCTAAATTCTCATACGACATGAATCCATCAACTTCAACAGTTACAATGAAGGCAATGCCACATGTTATTACCCAATGGCAATCCGGACAGTTCCCATCGCGAAGCTTCGACAATAGATTGCACGCTAGAAGTCACAGTTCATCTAACGATTTTCTCAAACCGGTGGCCAATGTTTCCAGAGCGTCCAGAAGTGGCGTGAGACAGACTCCCAGTTTAAGCTTGTTGGCAACTCCAGAGAATGAACGCTGGGATTTTGGATCGATACGACATATAAGACAGTATTCCTCGGATGTCCCTACCCCGACATCTGCTGTTGAATCGATATTCGAACTCCCCTCCGGTGGACCTTTTGACTCGCCGAATTCTTCAACTCATTCTTCTTATATCGCTGAATTAGAGGACACGTCGCCGTGTGCCGTTCAGCCCAAATTCGCCGAGTTTCCAAAGGCAGTCATGCCAGTGGCAACGTCTCATTCCAGTATGGAGTTCAAGAGTGCCGAGATCACAGTAAGTGGGCTTTCGGTTGGGAAAATACAAGCTAATGTCTTCTCAGTCTCGTGCAGTAATAAAAGTCGTTGACGAGACGATTGCTGCTATCGAGGATACCAATCGCAAACTCCTATCTCGAGCAGTAGCAGCCGAAGAAGCTGCACAAGCACTACGAGAACAAAATTCCCAGCTCCAATCGAAACTCAAGCATTATAGTGACCGTCACCGGCCAAAGACAGCTCCATCATCTCCTCGGAAATCATTGCCACAACCGTCTTCTCCACTACCCCAGAGTAGACGTCACAGGCAAATGCCCAGCCAGATTGATCCAACTCCGCTCTCAGCATTCAACGCAACCATCGATCAACTGGTCCTCCCCCAGAAACCACGCAATAACAACAAACCCCGCCCACCACCACCTTATCCACCTCCCCGCCAGATCACAGCCTCAACCTCAACTCCAATCTCACCTCCCTCCCATATGGACCTCGCACCCCGCCCTCCAACAGGCTTCCACACGCCTCAAACCCATCGCCGACCTCCACCACTACCTCTAATCTCCCATTCACGCTCACATTCCCACCTCGCTATCTCTGGTCCTATTCCTGGCAGCGTAACCCGCCACGAAGTAACCTTGGATGGCACACCATTATCCAACTCTCTGAGGGCCAAAAATATATCGCTCGAAGAAGCAAGAAGGAGAGCGAAGCCTCTACCACCGTTAGGACCAATGAGCCCTAGCGTTTTACGGGGTATTGTGGAGATTGGAACACCGGTTGGGGTGGATGAATGGGGGAGAGAGCTGAGAGAGGAAAAGAGGAGGAGAGGGTTCAGTGGATTGTTCAGGAGGAGGAGGGACAAGGAAACCGTATTTTGATGAGAAGGATATAAGAGGTCTCGATAAATGATGGAGTTTGGTGTTCGGATCCGGAACAGTTGGTCTAAGTGTGGTATACGCTTCAATCATGAGTACATCGATACAATGTTTTTGTTTGTTTCCACAGTATATTTATATCACAACATCGTTACTTGTCTCATCCTAACCTGCATGTACCCAATAAATCTCATCTAATATTTCGCTCCTCTACAACTACTTTATTTTCGCCTAGCCCTTTAAAGCTTACCTCCACCATCCCATCCCCGACTTAGTAAAACTCACCGCCCTCATCATTCCAAGCAAGCAATGATACCCGAGCTACGCAATATGCGATATAAAATTAGAGTGCAGATTACCAGATTTGCAGATTTCTGGACTAGAACGCGGGGCACCTCGTGTACTCGGTAGCGGGGTTCATCTGAGCTTAGGTGGGGTATAGCATGATGGGGTGAGACGGGAATGGTTTGAGGACTGAGATTAGATTCAGATTGGGGCGAGATTAGCGAGTGTGGGGATGAGGGATGGTGATGTGGAATTTGGTTTTGAGGTTGGATATAAGGCTTGCTATGCTTGTAGCTTTCGGGGAGGGTGTCAAAACAAAGGGGGTTTGCGAGCGAATGATTGTGGTGATGAGAGTAAATACAAACAGACCTCGTATGTACAACACCCACTCCTATCTCCTTAGATACCACACTCTCTAATATGTACATCCATCCTTTTCTCCATGTATTCCTTTCCCTTGGTAACCGAGTTCTGTCTCTTATCCCACACATTTCTTTTTTCGACTCCCTCAGCTGGTCTTCCATTTCTACTCTCCTACCTCTCCCACCTCCGACTCAATACACAAAGGCCCCACGACCCACCCATTACACAACACTCAAAACACTTTTAACCCTCAAATCCCTCGAGCTAGCCCCAACCTCAACCCTTATATCCCCCTTCGGCACAACCCAATTCTGCCCCGCCGTATCCCAATACGCGATATCCTTCCTCCTCACCTGCAAAACCACATTCTTAGTCTCCTTACTCGCTAAAGCAACCTTCTCAAAGCCACGTAGTTGACGGATAGGTGTTGCTGGGGCGGAAGAAGGGAGACCGATGTACAGTTGTGCTACCTCGGAGGCTGTAACGTTGCCTGTGTTTTGGAGCGTGAAGGAGATTGTGGCGATGGTGTCGAAGAGACTGGATGCACCGCCTGAGATTACGGTACCTGTTGCTGGGCCAGAAGAGAGGGAAGAGGTGGGCGTTATGGTTAGGTTTGTGTAGGTGAATGTTGTGTATGCTGGAATTTCTGTTAGTGGGGATTACACAATGGATACCTTCGAAGAAGATATGAAGACTGGACTTACACAACCCAAACCCAAATTCATATCGCGGTGCAATACCATTCTTATCCAAAGCTCTATAATCGATGAATAGACCCTCAGCGAAATTATCTGTCATGGCTTGAATCGTCGTCCCATAATCACTAGCTTTCTTCGCAATACTATATGGTAGCTTTCCACTTGGCGCCACATCACCATATAGTACATCGGCTAAAGCATTACCGGCTTCTTGACCGGGTAATCCAGCCCAGACTATAGCTTTCACATTCTCCAAATCGGCAAAAGCTTCGAGAATAATGGGTCCAACCGTATGAACAATCACAATTGTGTTTTTGTTCACGGCCGCGACTGCCTTCACCAGATCGGCGCCGGAATGCCATGCATTAAGATCGTTGCGGTCGCCTGCGTTTAACTCGACAGTGATGTACCCTTCCCCGGAATCGGCCGTGATGAATACGAGTGCTATGTCTGCTTTTTGGGCAGCGGTAGCACCAGATGAGCTGGTGTCTGTGGTAGAGGAGGTGATGGTTGTGCCGTCTGCTTGGGCACGTTTGGTTATTGCGTCGAGTGGAGCGGAGAGATACTGTTATTATTAGATGGCAGGCGCAGTGAGTGGGATTGCGAGAGAGCAAAACCTACAGGTAGAGTAGCGGTTCCAGAACCCCAACCCATTGCTAGTGTACCTGTGTTACAGCCAAAATCAACACAAGAATTGATGCCTTTTGGATTGTTGACCGCGCTTGAGCCGATGACTGCAATGCTCTTCGGCTTTTTCAGGGGGAGAATGTTTCCTGTGTTTTTCAAGAGCACGATTCCATCTCGGGCAACAGCTCTAGCAATTGTGCCATGTGTACCTTGGACATTCTGGCCACCTGTGCCGGCTTTGTTGATTATCGTGCTTGGGTAGCCAGAATCTTGCTTTGTCAAGTACCAAGCAGCAAGAATACGCTTTACCATGTCATCAAGACGAGCGGAGGAGACTTGGCCACTAGATACAACATTCTTAAGATTGTCCCGCCAGAAGGGGTTCTTTCCTAACGAATCGGTACCTGTAAATGTTAGAGACTAATCTCGACGAATCTGGCTATTGGGAAGGCAATTACCTGGCATTTCCATGTCGAGACCAGCATTTGCCGACTCCGCATTACTATGCTGAGCATTCCAATCCGTGACCACATATCCTTTGAATCCCAACTCTTTCTTCAATAAGTCAGTCAAAACATGGGAGTTCTCGCATGCCCATTTCCCACCCAACTTATTGTACGAACACATGACAGAAGCAACATTTGCCTTGACAGCTTCGGCAAACGGCCACAGATAGAGCTCATGCATTGTCCGGTCATCAATGATTGAGTTCATCGTTTCCCGATTTTTCTCTTGCTCATTTCCGATGAAATGCTTCGCGCAAGCTTGTGCACCACCATCCTGGATGCCCCCAATTGTCTGCTCCATCGCCACTCCAGCGAGATACGGATCAACCCCAAATCCCTCCCAATTCCGCCCACCTTGAGCGAATTGTCCAAGTGGACCAGACACAGGACCCAAGATGACATTGACTCCTAAAGCTTTCGATTCTTCTCCAATTCCTCTTCCACGATCATGCATCAACTTCCTATCCCACGTGCTCGCAGCTTGAATTCCCGGAGGGAATGCCGTATTCCCCGTAGCAGTTCTCACACCCAGAGGACCATCTTGCAAACACAAGGAGCGAAACCCAATGGAGGTAGCAGATCCCGTGTTTCCAGCACAAGCTCCTTTTCCCCACCCAATCCCAGTGACAATACCTAACTTGTCCGTCTGGGAAAGCTTGCCTAAGGCTGTTTGAGCTTTAGTGTAAGCAGCATCCCAATCACCTGCGAAGCCTTGAGCGGAAGCTATGGCCGAAGAGGCTGAAACGAGGACGACGGCTAAAAGAGAATTAAAGTTTGGACGCCACATGATGCTTTATGGGAATCAAGTGCCGGACGGGGACATTGAATTTGGGTACTGAGAAGTGAGAGCAGCATGTGTCCCTTTTATGTATCGAATCTGCTGCCATGTCGCTGGCGGAGTGATCATTTCGTGACGATTTGAAAATATTTAGCCGCATGGTTTTGCGGGGAAACTGATGAAGCCTCGTGATGGGTAAAGATGAATGAGTACATTAAGTGGATTCCTGGTTCCTTGCGATTTCCTTGGTACGGAGGTACATCGCCGTCGACGAAAGCCGTAACTGAATGCATATACTTGACTTTTAAAGAAGGACGCCAAGTCTCTCACCTGGAGAGATGTGCATGAAAGTACATGTTGGGATCGCTACCGATGACAACCGTGTAAATCAGATATTAAATATGAATGACCCTACTTGATTCCCCAGGAGAAAATGAGGTGTTGCAAGAAAATCTGACCTTGGAAGTAGTCGTGGCGTAAGACATCTTCTGGATACTGAATATTCATTCCAGAAGTAGATCCAGGCAGGGTGATATTCTTCGAAATGTCCTGAATATTATGCATCATCGAGAAGAAGTTGCCCACAAGAAAGCTAGAAAGACGTAGTCCTTGTACCTGGGTCAGATTTTAAAACAACAAAATGAGGAAGCTCGATCGATGTGGATGCTGCTTCCCCGGAAAACGATCAAGAATCTGGAAGGAGGTCGCAACAGGTGGCTGGGGATATGCTTATGTAAGCCACACTCCACAATTTATATCCTCCAAATTCACGATGCTCCGACCTTCGCCGATTGCTGGAGATTCTTGGCATAAAAAACAGGATGAAAACCTCAATACTTTCCGTTCCAGTCGAACTTCTTAATCGAATATTCGAGCACTGCGACGACTTCTCCCAAGTCATCGCACTTGCATCAACATGCAAACGAACACATTCAGCATGGGTCACGAACTCACCAAGAATCATCTGGAATGTTGCCAGTACCCATATCCGTTCTTTTGACGATGCCTTGATGGCGGTAAATATTTGTTTCTCTACTATTTGTGTAAAGTCGGAGACTAAGAAGCCCCCAGGTACGAGCAACGGCCAATGTATTGGACGCATACAAAGAAGGAATCCTTCCTCCTGCCGTCACCATGCCCTCTCTGAGTGGAAATGTTAAGCTTCCAAGCCTCGCTGAGCTCAAGGAAGTGTTAAATATGCAACACTTAGTTCGGTGCATCGAGTACATGTATTTCCACTCCACGCAAACAGAACAACACTCCGCGGATTCGCTGTTCGACACATCTAGGTATCCCGCAGCACGAAGACAATTCCCAGAGATGTTGCAAGCAGAGCTCCCAGGGGAGAGAAATGAAACAATGGATTCATTTCGAGATTTATTTTACAGAGCCATGTATCGATTACTACTTGCCGGCGCTGTCCTTGCTAGAGCTTATATGACACCCCTTTTCCAAGCTAGGGCGGAAGGCGGCAAGAGCGCATTCTTCATGCGTTTCGGGATTGACTACTGGGCTGAAGATATAGATGATTCTGAGGCCTCCATGCCAACAGAAGCAGACATTGCGTACCTTCGTCATTTTCCAGTGTATAATTTCGACGTCTCAGACTGGAGCGAACTTGGACAGTGGAGGAACGAAGAGTATGAAACATGCTTTGGACCATTTGCTTCCTGGATTATCGAAGATGGTAGAAAGAGACAAAATGTTGAGCCTCAAGTTCCAGAAGTCGTGGAGCCGGCATGGGCTGAAAACAGCGCAGATATCGGTGCCGTGAGAGAGTTAATGCTTCTTCTGGTCGCGTATGATCACTTCAATGTGCATTTTCAGAACGAGGGGAGCTCGCGAGGGGGGCCATACTTGCAGAAATTGGGGAACAGATTTGTCACTATTGTGCGATTTGGCTATTTCCAAGTCGAGGAAGTCACAATGCCAGCGGCCGTTGAGGACCTCACGGATGATGTTCTTTACGCACAATACCACCCCTCATTGAAAGGCACAGAAGGCGAGGATATCCCTTCTCAGTTTGATGTCTCCTATACCATGTGGTTGCTGAAGCAGCAAGTCAGAGAGATCGGCGCTATCTACCGAGGAGACAATCCGCCCCCACCTCCGATGCTTGAATTGTGGAATTTTGCCCTGAGACATTACCTCAAGTTAGGTTTCAAGTCTGGGACTTTCAAGATTCCTCTAGGGCCTTCAGGAATGGGACTAGATTTCAGGAACAGCACATGGTACAAAGAAGTGGGTGGAGGCGAGATCTTTCGCAATCCGAACTGGGCTGCTGTACAGAAGTATAAACCTGGGGTACTGTCTTGGGAGCCCGAAAATGATTGATTCTATTTAACGAAGTTTTGGTCAGGCAGATAGACGGATTTACAAGAATCGATTTTACATTCGACTGAGGAGACCACCATTAACTATGCTGACACAAATGAAATCTTAAGAGTATATACTTGAATTATACATGTGTTGTAAGTGTCCACGCCAAGAATTTTGCCATATTCGGTGCCTTGTTACCCCCAAGCACCTAGCTCATTCCCTCAAGTAACAATTGTGCTTGATTGTCTTTTCCATATTGTCCTCATTCCTCTTGAAAGTCGCGCCAATAGCTGACAAATCATCGCTGCTGATAACTCTCTTTGCAGCAGCTAAGCCGGCATATTCGCTAGGAGTCTTTGACCTGCCCAGCGTAAGAGCACTTAATATTTGCATGGGCGCAGATGTTGGCTCAGCCACAATGCCTTGAATGGCCAAAGCTACATTTCCGGCAGCAGCCGCGATCTCGAAGGCGCCATCGATGAGTCCAAGTGCAGGTCCGATACCAGTTTCATCGAGGAAAGGAATGAGAGCGAAAACGATAGCAAGAATCTCGAGGATAAGCGCAATTTTCTTTTGTTTCTTCTCCTTTGCTCCGATAGCTTTGACTGAGCCCATACCTGATAGGGCTTGCGAGATCATGAAGACAGGCATTGAGAGCACCTCTAACACATCACCTGTTCCGTTATTCCATGTGCCTAAAGCTATTTCCATCTGTCTGGCCAAGATAGTATCTTGCATGTTTCCAATATTGGGCATGGCTTGTGTGACAATGTCCTTGGGGTTTGTAGGTTTGAAATCCTTTGCAGCTTTTGGGTATCCCACATTCTTCAGCATAGTGTCTATGCAGGGCCCATGGCCGCTGCATCTGAGATTTTCTTCCGTATTGCTTGTACCAAACACAACCCAAGATCTGTCGATGCTATACTTTTTTGCTAGCTCTTTGAAGAAGCCATCCTCGTCCTTGATTGTGTATGTTATTGTGGCGTGACCGGGAAGTGCTGTTTCCCTCCATGAGATCGGACAAGGTTGCGAGATGGTCTTCTTGTGTCCTTCATATTTGCAGTCGAAATATTTCTGTCCATCTCCTCCATTGGGATTCCTCGAAGTTGCAATCGCCATAAATTGGCCCAGGGCATCTGGGACCATTTCCTTGATGTAATCTACGTAGTAGCCAAAGAGGCCATCGTATCCCTTGTTGACGGCAGTGTAGTTTGTAACTTCTGCGCTGAGCATATTGCTCAGGACTTGAAGTGAATAGTACGAGGCGCAATTACCATTGAAGCTTGAGCTTGCTGCTTGAATTGCATCAAGACTGTCGAATTCGAGTGTGTAGTCACAAAATGTGTCCATCATGCACCAAGGATCAGTACTTTCATCGTTACATCCATCCTCACCGGATGAGGAATCGTCTGCATATGCAGCAAGGGCACTCCAGAATGGATGGCTATCAAGCTGGGTGTTGTTTGCAGCGTAAATGACCTGTTCGTTATATGTATCGCTGACCATCTCAACCGAACCGATGGTAATTAAATTCCAGAAATAGAGTCCGCTATTATAACCCTGATCATTGACAAGTCTCTGCTGGCAATTTTGATTATCGACGCAGATACTTTGATCATATGCATCGAACCAGGAATACAAGCCTGCACCAGCAATAGTGAGGTTAGTGGTACCAGAAAGCATGACTGCCCATGAGAAGTTGCACATCAGATCAGTACCAACACAAGTGTTTGGATCGTCTGGAAAGCTGGGATCATTATTGAAAAGTCCGATGGTAGCACCAAAGGGACCAGGCGACTCAGTTGCAACTGCATATTGGAAGTACGGGGATTCTGTCTGAATCATACCAGCAAATGTGTTGATTGATTGAACGAAATTGTACTGTCGTAAAGGTTAGCGATAAACTGGTAGATGTGTTGAGGCAGAATATGCGCCAAGAGAGTGGTGGTCCACCCCTGCTGGGAGACGCACGATAGAACACGGCAAAGGAATGATTATTTCTGACCTGGTATAGAATCGAGTGTTCAGATGAGGTACCGATGAGCCAAGTTGGCCCAGGAGATTCAATAAGGATGCCTCTGGCAGCAGCAACGGTAACTTGCTTGTTAGTTGGGTCGTCTATATCATGGTCTGCCACCCAAGCCCACACATTCTCGAAATATCCATTTGAGTTGTTGGTAAGGTGCATCATCATCGAGGCTGCTATACATCCCGTGGGTATCAAAGGCTGAGGGGGGCATTGCGCAACCTGCAACTCGGTGCCAATCGCTCCACCGACACGGAAGTGAGCATCCCACATCCCGACGGAACCTTGAGTCTCTGCTTGTACATTCCACTCCATCATTACCAGACCGGGAAGCGCTCCAATAGAGGTGAAGAGCATATCAGATATCTCTACTGTACCGATATCATTAGGGTTACCAACACGTACCATGACCTGAGGATTCGAAGCGTCAGCAAAGAAAGTGCCAGAGGCGACAATCTGTGACCACACTTGTCCAGTCATTCGGGTGTTAGGTGGAATTGTGATTGTTGAAGTGACCCTATAAGAGCCAGCGGGGAAGAATATCAGATTGCTTTTTGTCTACGCTTTGTCAGTATATCCGGGCTGATGACAGACGCCTCACTTACAGCAAGTGCAAGCGTGGCTTGGATAGCAGCAGTATCGTCAGTGACACCATCACCCACGGCTCCATTGTCCTTCACACTGATGATGGATCCAGTGTCAAGACCCTCATACTGTGGTCTACTCTTCCCAAAGTAGTTGTGCCGGAACCAGGGCAGGGAGGTAAAATCCAAAAGCGCAGGCGCTGGCTCGGCAACATTGGCGGTGTACGTGCCCACCTTACCGTTTTTACCAACATTTCCAACAACCACGAATTTGGTATTTTCAGCCGGAATAGAAACGCTGAAGCCATCTGAGAAAGCGATCATTGTGCCCACATTACGAACGCCAATGTTATCGAGCGTAATAATGCTAGAGCCCATTACAGTACTTTTCATAGACCTAGCATCAATTGCCGTGGTTGTGCCATCGAATAGAGAGTCCATCACGTATATCGAACCTGGTGTACTAAGAGAGTTTTCCTCAGCTGGAGGGATCAGAAGGAAACCAATTGGTGTACCGCCAGAGAACGTGAGACCAGACCAAGTCCAGCCCCAATCCCACATCAAGCATACACCCGCTGTTTGTTGGGCACTAAATTCGAAGTTCCGGACTGTATACTGCTGGTTTCCGCCATCTTGGAAATACAACGTCAGCGAAGTGTTCGCTAGTAGACGCTCTGTGGAAGTCCAGGAACGTATTGCGGGGAGGGAACTCACAAATTCCATATTTCCCACCACTTATGTAGACATCAGACATAAAACCACCGCTGCCGTTTTCAGTGAACAATCCCATCTGCGTGCTGTCTTGCGAATGGCTCATATAAATATACACGTTTGTCATAGACGTGGCTTGTGCGACTTGCCAGTGGAAACCAGCAGCTTTGAGTGTTGTGGTCACCGATATATCAATCATGAAATTTCGAACTTGTCGATAGAAATTCGATTGCTAATCAGTAGCTTTAGTGCTCTAGGTCAATCTAAATGGAGGGACGACCAACCTCAATATACCATTCACCACCACTTGCATTTTCAATATATACATCGCTTTGAATGGCACCTGAAGACAAATCAACTAGTTTTCCGGGATTTAGGATGGGAAAGCTAACCAAGACCAATAAAGTTCTGGGTGGTTTTGATGATCGGTAAATCGTTTGGCTATTGAAAAAAAAATCAGTACAAAAGCGAAACAATCAATTAGATGGAGTAACATACGTTTCCCACAAGCTGAGTATAATAATAGGCATTGATAGGTGTTGAAATCAGATATGTACCGGAAGGGAAGTAAATCAAAGTTCCTTTGACTGCCGAAGATTCACAGCCGGCGCCGCAATTGCTTTGATAGTCGATAGCACGATTAATCGCAGCCGTATCATCTGTGATGCCATCTCCCTTCGCGCCAAACAATGGGTCGGTGACATCACGAAAGACCTAGTCTAAGTCAGCCAAGAAGACAGAATTTGTGTACAACAAATTGTGGTTAAACCTACCATATATGAATCATCATGTCCCATGGGAGCATGACCGGTACGAGCAACATTCGGAACCCACTACAAGGTGTCAGTACCACAATATTTCAATACCATATCAAGCGAGCAGTCTGAAACCTGCTTGGAAGCTAATTATAGCAAAATCTGAGGGGAACGAAGGAAAATATTGCGTACGTATGGATTTCCATGCGAGAGCCGCCCGTACCCGGGATCTCCGAACGCTCTCTTGGTAGTATTTGTAGCAGCGTTGAACTTCTTCATATACGAAGGTTGTTGATACTTCCTATGCAGAGTTCCATTTGCGTGTTGTGCAGCAGCATTGACTTCGGCGATGAGCGAGGCAGCCGCAAGCACCGTTGAGTTGAGACTTGGTGCGGAAGGCTCATCATGTCTCTTCCTGTTGGATGATTTAGCTCCATGGCTATTGCGTGAGAGGTAGCCATTTCGTTTTGGATGCGCGATTCGATAACTGTTATATATGTTTTGTTGAGCGATAGCCTCATCTACGATCTTCTGTGCTTGCTTAACCTGAGAGTCGGAAACATTTTGACGCTTATGTATGTGATGTGAGTTGAGTGCACGTATCTGATGAGGAAGATGGACAGGCTCGTTGGATTCTGATGAACACTGGGCTACAAAAACCAAGAAAGAAACAATAATCGCATAAAGGAGGGTGGTGCGTTGGAAAGTTCGCTGCAATGAGGAAGCCGCCATAGCTGCTCGTGAGCAACCTCGAGAGGGTAAAGAATGGGAAAGCTTTGCAAGTTTCAAAGACTGAAAGGAGGGCCTTCAAAAGAGAGTGTTCAAAAACAATCTCTGGCTGGAGTACAATCACAAAAGGGGCATCTGGGCAGGAGACGGATTCTCCCTTATCTGGCGATGGCCTGTAAGAATATATCTTTGGACATGCTCACCTGCTCATCATAACCCTTGTTGTGTGACAACTTAGGCAAGGGGCCATTTTGAGAACTACTCAAGCTTACAAACTTCTGCCATTGACTATGCTCAGCCTGCCGTGATGAATTTTCGGGGGAGTGATGCTTCGTGTCAGTCGCGGGAAACGCGAGATCCTCGGTAGGAGAAAGAGATGGCCCCTCAGCGGCATACCTAGGTAAACTAGATGACTATGGCGCCACTTAACAAACATATGCGTCTAGAGCCCGAGAAGCGAAAATATTTCCTGCATGAATTAAGGGGGATACCTACAGCCGTACTCGGCGGAGTGATAAAATGCTTCGGAGATTAAGAACAGACATAGAAATTTTATGACTGCGCCGGGTACGACTGTAGGTGCGTGGCTGCCTGGAGCTTAAGGTATGTTCAACAACGTGGGATTACAGGATTAGTAGGAAGTAAGATTATCTATCCAGAAAAATTAGTGACAAGCGTTTAGCCTGAAAATAAGCTCTTACTGAAGAAGCTTATGTCGTGAGCATGGGTAGTGTACTAGGCAGCTGAACCTGTCAGACCGTGCCTCACCCAAAGTCTCCCATATCCTGGACTCCATGCAGGTACACATTCCAACGACGAAGCTAAACTCATTACGAATAATTTCACCTTCTCACTATGGACCAGCGAGAAATAGTGTCTCTATTGGACTATTTGGGCATGAAAGCATGTCCTCCAACCTCTAAAAGTTCTATCTCGTTCACGTCCATCACTTCCATCTTTTCTGTTGTTCCGAAATAGCTCGATACACAAGTACTTTCAATCAATATGTTTTCTCTAAGAATTTACTCTATATTGGTAGCCTTTTTTTGTTCACAAGTGCTCGGCGAGAAAATAGCTCTGATCCACGATCTCCACGATCGCCAAATATTCGTACCGGTTTCAACGAGTTGCAGTGGAACATTATGTCCAAAATCCACCAGCTCCAGCTTCAAATCCAGCTCGAGCTCGGCAGTGAAAGTCATTTCCAGCTCAAGCAGCACCAGAGTCTCGTCGTCTTCAGTCTCAAGGACCTCATCATCTCTAACCTCCATTACTTCAAAAGTCTCAACACTCCCTTCCAGCACAACGATCAGCTCTTCAGCTAGCTACAACTCCCTCAAATTGACCACCACCTTCACACAACCGCCAGAGTGTACTGGTGGCTTCACGTATGTTTGGATATCTTACTATTGTCCCAAATTTGGCTAACTTAATTCTCAAGTGCCATTCAGGACTGGGGGACTGATCTCTTCAACAATCTCATCTATTCTCAACCAGGTTTCAATTTGGGATATACAAGTTGTTTCCCACCTCAGTTTTACTCCAGCGTTCTCGCAATGAGTGCGTCCACGACTGTGGGTGCGTTCAGTGCTCTGATCTGTCCATACACGTGGGAGACCTACGACATAAATTCAACTTATATAATTTGCTGCCCTAAGTAAATTCAGTGTTTCTAATTTATGAAGGTTTTACTCACAAGTTAAATAGAGGATATAACCTAATTGCACCTAACCTTGAGGATACTGTTCGCCCTGGTGATGGAGCTGTATGTTCGTCAGCCATCGGAGGTGGTGCATTGCTTGACATTACCACATTCGATTCCACAGGTGGTCAAATAGTCGTAGCAGCCACTGCTGGGGATGATGGAACTATTGTTTGGGCTAATGCTTTCGATGGATTTACTACCTCTTTGGCCAATCTTTCCACGTCAACTTCAAGCTTCATGACGACTAAGTCGTCACTCATCTCCAGCTCATCGTCACTTACAACAAAATCATCAAGCTCCTCAGCGGCAACAAGCAAAGCTGCAAGCTCTACCTCGTTGGTCTCGACCTCCAAAGCCTCTAGTTCTTCCTCATCTGCATCCACCTCCAAAGACTCCAGTTCTTCCTCATTGTTATCGACTTCCAAAGCTTCGAGCTCTTCCTCATTGGCATCTAGCTCCAAAGCCTCCAGCTCTTCCTCACTAGCATCGACTTCCAAAACCTCAAGCTCCTCAGTATCCACAATCAAGGTTTCAAGCTCATCAAGTTCACAATCTTCATCTAAGCCTATATCCACATCGGCTTCGAAGACAACTTCCTCTAGCCGCTCAAGTTCAAAAGTATCGACGACCACCGTGGGCACTGCCATTCCTGGTGAATCCAATTTACCAGCATGCGGCCAAACTTGCTTCAACAATATGCTTGCTCAATACTCCACTCTAGGATGTGCCCCACTGGACTCATACTGTTTGTGTAGCAACGTCAATTTTGGTTTCGGTCTTCGTGATTGTTCCAACGGGGCATGTGGAACAGCCGTCGCCAGCACGGTGATAGCTTTTGGCAATGCTTACTGTTCGTCCGCCACAGCTACTCATACACCTACGGTATCCACAGCAATCCCGGGAGAATCTGCTTTACCCGCATGCGGCCAAACTTGCTTCAACAATATGCTTGCTCAATACTCCACTTTAGGATGTGCTCCACTGGATTCATACTGTTTGTGTAGCAATGTCAATTTTGGTTTCGGACTTCGCGATTGTTCAAACGGGGCTTGTGGGACCGCCGTTGCTTCTACAGTAATTGCCTTTGGAAGTGCCTATTGCTCGACTGCCACTGCAACCCATACCGCCCGAGCAACAACGACTAAATAATAAAATTTTACGAGCTTATAGGAACCGTCCACAGGAGTTCGAGTATGTACAATTATCATCGTTTCAACTTGGTCATTATATGTAGTTTCCTAGACAAGGTCACTAAGACGGATTTTACCGGGTCAATTATATTGTCCTTTTGTATATATTTTATGTTCGATTTTGGTGTCTCAAAGTACACGATATAGGAGCAGGAAACTTTCATGGGTCATTTTAGCATAAGAAAATAATAACAGTCTATTTACCTAGAAAAAGTTTTGAATTCATGTATTGTCATGAGAGGTTCAGCACCTGATCCTCGTATTCGCACCTCAGAATGTCCAGAACAGTCTAAGGCAGAAAGTTCGGAGTGATTATTGAAATACCCACGTTACACACGGGTGGGATAAGATCTTAGTCAGGTCAGCTTGCCACTGCTTCTTACGGCGCTTTGAAGCAAAACCCTCTCCTGTGACCACAATGATCCTATGCCAGGAAAAAGTATTTGCCCAGGCCCTTTCGCTCTCCGCTACCAGGTATCAATATCTCCAACGACCCTAGTCAGAAATGCAACCACCTCGCGATTGTCATGGGCAAAGATTGATTTAAAGCTCAATTTCAGGAAATCATTCATCTCATGACCATGTTGAAGTAGCAGTCGCATTCAGTATTTCTCATAATAGTTTTTGGTAAACTAGCGCGGGGTAGAATATGCCCCTCCGCGTACTGTAGCGTGGCTGAGATGCCAGGTACAGTGCACGTCAGCATAAGCTTAATTGGTCGCTTAATTGAAATGCATGAGTACTTATCAAGGGCTGGGCGGCCCCGTACATGCCTGACCATTACCGGAAACTGTGACATTGAAACTAAAGATCAAAGAAATATTGGGGTGATTACCGAAGTATCTTCAGGTTAGGGAAATGAGAGTCTCTTGGCGGAACGAAAGCGAAGTGAGCACCTCCGAAAAATCCTCACGATTTTTATGTCAGGACCACGCCATATAGACATGATATCTGGAAAGGGGGCTTCAAAACGTCGACACCCGAGATTAGAGATAAGAAAGACACATACGAAAGCCAATCGTAAAGCCCACCTCGTGTACCATCCATCGATACAAGCAACGTAGCGTGGGATCCCTAAAGCTTACGCTTCTTAGATAACCCGTTTTGGTTCGTCCCAGTGTAACCTTAAATAAACTTTGCTGCAAATCATCTATATTTCCTATCTGGGTAAATGCCCTTATACCTTGCAGCGGGCTTAAAACATCCCACGGAAGAGAACTATCACAAAAGTTATATTTCTTGCTGCTGTTCGAACCCGGCGCAGCATGGTATAGCTTCATGCACATTTTTGATGAGCAGTCATGATCACATTCGCAATTTCGCATTTCTTTCTGGGTTTCTCGGACTCCGGCGAATGATGTTCTCATGAACTTTATTTGCACTTCGTTAGGATGAAGCAGTCTTCTTTGGACCGTCTCCGTCTTACTTTCCAATGATTCCAAGTCCCCCCAGAGAAACGAGGTTGGATACTAGGACAAACACTTTTCAGTTCTCGTCGTTCATTCTTTTCGGACTGATTTTACACCAAAGGGCATTCAGGTTCCCTTCTGACTCGATTTACTTAATGGTTTTTTGCTCAGGTCGATTTCGATATACAACCACACTCATTAAATTCTGATTTTGAACATCAAATCGTCTGTTCCGGGTCGAAAGCCCAGCATATCCCTCTTCATTTCGATTTCTCAACGCAGTATCATAGTCATCTTCAGCCATGCTTTCTCCTCTTGTATTTCTCTGCCTCTTCTTGGCTTTGAAAGGAGTACAGGCTATGAACGCTGCTGCTCCATATGAAGCGATATATTTCTACAATGCCTACAAGATGGAATATGCCACCGTCAGTGATCGTTCGCTGAGGACTTTAGCCACTGGCTGCGTTCATAAAAGCCCAAATGCGGGTATTCCGGCGACATCACCTAAGGGGATAGTAGAAGCAAACTTTATTCAAAGTACGATTGACGCCGGAGTGGCTGGGATTTGCAGCTTCGAGGACTTTTTAAGACACATCCAGACTCCTGGTTGGAGGGCATATCGTCCGGTAAACCCCTCTGCTGCCAATCCTACGAGCGAATCGATTACGCTGGATCCAGATGCTGATAAAATATCTGCCCGAGTCAACAACCCTTCCTCGATAGGACACAACAAACTTTTGTTCGCTGCTACCAAATTGTTGTCACCCTCAGTTGCGAATAGTATCGTCGAACACGCACCCAACGGAGACGCAGTCCATCCATATGGCAAAGTCATTTCTGAGGTCTCTAGGACAGTTCAGAAAGCTCGTGAGGCTCATGCCAATGGCATAGGTCCTGCGGCTCTTCAAACGGTATGTCAAAACACTTTCTTCTTGGAATCCACATACACTCCCTGGGAAGAATATCACGAGTCGGATATAATACCTGCTGCAGCCCTACATACTAATATCACTTTGGAATTGTTCTGAGCACGATACCCTTGTTGAAGACGCGTCATACTTTCCTTCTATCGATTGTGCTGGCTAACTCAATATAGTGGGTCGACTATTCTGTAAAGCTTTTGGACGCAGTGGGACACTTTCGAATCGGAGATAACGCTCGATATCTTGTAGCTGCCATACAGGCCGACTCATCATGGACATCATCTCCAATGAACACCCACGCCGTAATCAAGGATGAACCGTACCACAACATAGCCGGCGACCCGGTGACTGTCAAGTCAATAACAGACCCTGCTACCATGGCATCAATCGATGTAGTGGACTACAAAGTCATCGACTTCGAGGCATCTTTCGCAGCTGCCCGAGACGCCGGTACTCCTTTGAGCACAGCTCAGAAAACTGCGTTGAATAATTTCGTAAGAAGCTATGGAGCGGGGCCGTCACCTGGCAATCCAGGGTCAAATTTGGGCGCTCTGGATGCGGCAAAGGCCCATCGAGACGTTATCGATGCCGTGAAATATTCAAAGGCCCTACATCAAACTCCAATCACGATTGCAAATCCTGATGATGGGGTATGTGGGTGTTGTGTAGTGATGTAATTTGAGGGAGTCCTAGAGTGTCACTATTTGCAAGACATGGCATCTATTATTCATGAATACTTGACTTACTGTTGAGGGACATAGGGACTGGTATCTGGGGCGTGTTAATCTTGTATGTAATATTAGAGCTTCTTGAGGACAGGCATGAAGCTCACACTTGTCTTGTCATATCCTACAACTAAAATAGAGAGGTTTGCAAGAGGAGACTAGGTATGCCTTGCCAGTTATAATCCTATGCAACTGTAGGTAATGAAGGAAACTTGTTTTCATGCGATTTTTACCCACGACGCGTATGTCACGTGCTAACGTGACACACCCTAACCTACCAAGGTACGAACACGTCCTACAAAGGTTTCGGAACACAGCCCGAGTGCACGACAAAATCTCAAACAACCACATATAAATTGGGCATCATAAATGTCTGATCGGCTGATGTCTTCTTATGTGACCCTCGTTGCACGTTTGGATGAGTTCAAATACCTACAAATGATTGTCGTACGTAACGGTTGCCAATCTCTCTTCGAAGGCTCTTTACGGACAGGACGATACTAGTCATTTTAATCTCACACATCGGGAAAATCAGAAAGTGTGCGGGTTAAGGGAGTGCTTTTGATGGCTGCTGAAAAGGGATATGATGTCGAGACCAGACTGCTGGCTTGGAACGCGGACTTTGCCACTACAGCAATGTGCTGCAAGCAATTGCTGTTGGACACATCCTGTTGGCAAGACAATTTGTCTCTAGATATATTCAGGATGTGAGATGTCGTCACCGTTCCATTTCCAGTGAACTTGCGAAACCGAGATTGTGGATAGCAGAGTTCAGAAACCTGGACGAACAAGCTGTTCTTATCACCCAAGCCAAACTTCCTAGGTGCTGCGAGAGTCTCTGCCTTCGATGTTATTTCCTCTATCTTACACCAGTCAAACATCATAAAGTGGCATTTGTTTCAGTTCTTGTCTCGCTTCTTTCCAGATCCAACTTGTTCATCTCATCATAGTATACCCGCACATCTGTTGTTTTCGTTATGCCATTGGCGCTGGGGGCTTGGAGAGGCAATATATACTCGATTTCGGAATCGGGCAATTTCGTAGTAGCAGTGGAAGGAGTCCCACTAATCCCAACTGATGCCCTGTAAAAGCTTTTTAATCCACCGTCTTTGCCCTCTGCGTGGTGCGTGTATCCTTTGCTTTGATTTTTGTTACCGTATGTATTGAGGCCATATGATTTTCCTGCACTGGAGGCTTGCTTTTTGACATGAAGCAGTAACGGTCGCAGGCTCGGTATACTTTCTGCGATAATGACGACATAATTTTCAATGGTGAACCAAAGTATGAAAGAAACTGTGTCAACTTCAGCGCGTCAATTTAGCTTGCAGCCTTGTTTCTGAGAGCTCCGCACTTACAAGTGAAGTCAGCTTTCTTTCCTAGTTCACCTAAGGTGATTGTCTTCACGGTCGACGCTGCAAACGCACTTTTGAGAGTCAGCAATTGCTTGATGTAGGAAGCGAACGCAACTTACAAAATGCTCATTCCCATCAATACGCTGAGGATTACCTTGATTCTTGTGGTAATATTCAGGTCTTTTAAGACTAGAACTGGCAAGAAAGTGAGGATAAGATCATGTATACAATTCATTGCTTCAATCTTCAGTGTCTTGTCACTTGAATAATGGCTCTGACTTGCCTCCCAAAAAGGACCCTGAGAATACCTGGACATCTTGGCTCCAGCATTTCCCACCTACAGACGGATCCCAGAGAGCAGAAAAATGTTCACATTGGGCAAAGATCAGAATGAGTTGAATCGCATTCACAACTGCTTGGGAGATGACCACCCCCCAAAGAGTCCATCGTCTTGCTTTACTTGTGCCAACGAATTTTAGCAGGTAGATTGGGAAGGATATCCTAGCCAGAGTTGGCGCAACGATTCCAGGAGTCTGTTTAGTTCAGCATAGTTCCCTTTCCATGTTGGAGCGCCACGAACCTGGGCAATGTACTCGAGCTTTATAGAATTTATTCTTACGTTGTATGAAAGGTAGTAAATGTGTTTCCCAATTCCCCAGGGCACGGCGTGTGTAATGAGAGCGGTATTGGTCATACCGATGACCTAAATCGCCATGTTAAACGGAATTTGTTTCCGAGGAAAAAAGACCTACTAGTGCCGCTACCATCAAGACATCGTCGACTCCAATCTTGCCAACCACCGTCGCCTGCGTGTAGATTCGAAGGGCAACAATGATACATGCCAAACTTGCTTCGCACCACCCTGCTATCACCGCGCTTGGTCCGATATTTTCATGAGGTCCTAGGTCTGCTGTCGACATGATGACAGTCCCTTTTTTCCTTCTCATACGCGCTCCGATGTTTATGAGTGGGTCAAGGAGGAAGGCACTCGATACAAAGCTGAGGCAACGTCAAGCGAACAACAAGAAAATGTCACAAACTCCTGACAAGGATAGTGGTGAGCCTCAGAGACACATTTGATCCCCTATGTGCGATACCCAGCAATGTAGTGGGACAGGTATTTCTTCTTGCCTGTGGCTTCCCCTAAACGACCTGTGTATATATCCTGGACTTGCAACTGCACTGTACAAAGAACGGTTGTAAGGCGAGCACAAATTCATTTCTGTCGCCAGTCTTCTTCAGTCCCTGCATACTCAATTCTTATTTTATTGACTCAGTCCAATGGCTCCTATTCCTTTGGAGAAGCATATGCGCCTCTGAAATGGAATGAGGGAGCTTGGCGTATAGAGATGGTCTCTTGCGAGCTAGCATCAGATAAAACCCAACCAAAATACTTCAGGGGCCGAATTTTGATCCATTCACGGCTGCTGTGAGACGCGGAGTACCCAAAACGTTGGGGTTGGAGGAGTGTTGTTGGAGCCCCACGTAGCATTTCTCGTTGGCTTCTAAACATATTGCTACGGCAGTGGAAATCCAGAAAGAAGCCGCAGGATACACCAGATACAACACCTCTAAAAAAACCTTTCGTTTTGGAAGAAAGAAGGACATTCCCGTTGGTGAATAATGGACACGGGCTCCTCGTGCTTTCATTGGTGTTGGGAGGTGTTGCTACAAGGGCAGCTTGCGCAGCTCAGGCGTAGTCAATCACGCCGGCCACAGTTTGCAACTTTCTAGGACTGCAAAAATTCTCTGGTAAAAGCACGAATGTTTCGCTTGCACAAGAGGTTGTCAATTTTTTCCTTTCCACATATACTATTTCGATGGTTCTTCGGAGAATGAGCCCTCGAGTCGAGTACCAGGTTTTCAATTTGAAACTCGATATTGATTTCACCTGATCTTGAAAATGACCTAGCAGCAAGTCGTGGGGCAATTTCATTGAGTGGCTTCTCTACCCGCAAGTTCCTGCAAGGTCCCGTGAACGGTCCTTGAGGCAGTCAGATGCAGAGTAATTGGCGCCTCATCTCATGGAATCTATTCAGAGTAGCAAGACAATGCCCAAATTGCCACGAAACACAATATTGAGGGGCCAGTGCGTTGATGCGAGAGAAAATCGCTCTTCGATGAACATTCCTGCTTGCACAGCATGAATATTTAAGAATAGATGAAGATATTTGAATTCTTTTTGCAATAAATATGCACAGGCAGCGGAGCGACCGGCTACATGCAAGCATTAACCTAGAAAACTTGACTTCAGCGGAAGGGTCGTCCCGGACGCGGGTTCAACTGTCCTTCCCCGCATGCGAAAAAGTAACAGCCCTGTGGGGGAACCGGGGGTACATCCTCTCGTAGATTGAGGCAGATGTAGTTCCTACTCTGACTTGAGTCTTCAACACCACGAGGCCAACGATAAGCTCTTCGATATGGACGAAGGGTGCTGTATCAAGTTGAATTTGAGATGAGCGCTTGAGATCAAGTCGATGAGTAATAGTTCAGTCAACGACCAACACCAAGCAGGCTGACAGCCTGTGTCAATTTAGCTTGAGATAATCGACTTCCCCGAATCGACGGAATTTGAATTTCAGAAACAGAAAAAGAAGAGACTACTCTGCCCGCATGATTTCAGATCCCCAATATTCACTCATTCGGTGCTTTTGATGTTGGTTCTCCAGCTATCACGCTTCTTCCTCTTGACAGAGACGTAGGCGGAAAGCTGTGGATATGGCATTGGGAGCGGAGTGTTCCAAACTTGAGCGAGGTGCAGCATCTGATAACCCCAGAAGGTTAACCTGCAGGGGCTATGGTGCCACAAAATAAACTTCCAAGCTCTAGACTTTGAAATTTTGTTTGAGGACCCGGAATTTATTGCTTTGAACCTCTCATTTGGAGTCAAGATGAATCCAGCTGCATTCAAAGTCTCCGTGCCTCTAGAAAACATATTGTAGTGGTTCTCGATGCCTCGCAGAAAAGCAAGTCTTATATTGTATACCTCACTTCATGGCGAGAGTCCCTGTAAGGACAATGGACGTGGGTCTGGAACGTCTCGATACCCTTTCTCAAGCGTATGAACCAATATTCCAAGCTTGATTAGTGTCTTCTTTTGCACCCCGTTTCCGTTATTCTATATCATCAGTAAATTAGTCACAGCCTCCATCTTCCAGGTCTTCTTGTCCGTTTCTTCTACTTACAATCCCAACATTTGACATCCTGTGCAATGTCCGAACAAGCTGTACAAAACCCGAAATGCTGACCAACTCTCAATCCCAATCGACACTGATGAGAAGAAAGCAGCACACCATGATATTTTTGAAACGACCACCATTGATGGCGCATACCTTGTCAATACGCGATTGCACCACCAAGAAGGTGCTGAAAGAGCTAGTTCTGGAGAGGAAGTGAAAGATATTAGAATTGTGAAAGATGGCATCACAGCCCTCATTCCTCAACCTTCAGAGAGCTCTGCAGATCCTCTGAACTGGTCATGGGCGAAGAAACATTCCGTACTAGTCGCACTTAGTTTCAGTGCTCTACTGACGGATTGGGGCATGACTTGGGGCACCACACTTTTTGAAGCTTAAGCAGAGACTTGGGGGATGTCAATTGTCGAAATTTCAAATTCCCTCAGTGGTGGTATCTTCTTACAAGGCCCTGGTGGGGTTCTAGCTGTTCCTTGAGTGCAAAGATATGGCAGGCACGTGTCCCCCTAACATATAGCTATACATACTGACGCATTCCAGACTGCCGGTTCTCTTCTGGTCTCAAGTACTGTCTTGTATTGTGGTTATCGGTGCATCGCAGGCATCATCGTACGCCGGATTCACTGCATGCCGAACTCTGCAAGGCTTTTTCAACACCGCACCTCAGGTCATTGGTCTTACTATTATCTATGGTTTATTTTTATTCCATGAGCGGACAAGAAAGATCAGTTTCTTTGCCTTCAATTTCCTCGTTGGACCTTACCTCGGCCCCTATCCATTCCACCCTCCCCCACCCGATTGCATCCTTCAACAACATGGCGTCTGCAGCTATCCCCCGACAACAGGGGACAGCGTCTTCTCCCGAAACGGTATTACCCAAAACAGATGCCCCCGGAGACATTGCATGAACTAGTGAAATACGATGCACAAGTGGTCGTATGTTTTGTAAGTGAGAATTTTGGGGATTCTTCTGACATTTATATCGCATTGTGGACTGAGACCAAGATACTTTAGTGTCATATTTCTACGCCGGTACCACGGTAGTATGTTAATCTTTGTGGAATTTGCTCTTTCTCTCCAACTGTACCTAAAGTGAAGACCCAGGGTTAGTATTGGCTTCGCAGTCAATTCGATATTCCAAACAATCCGTCTATTCCTTTCACAATGGGTTCCACCACTCAAGAGTCACTCAACATCGCTGTCGTCGGCGGTGGTCTTGCTGGTCTCGCCCTAATAATCGGTCTCCTTCCCCACAAACATATCAAAGTCACCATCTACGAATCCGCGCCCGCCTTTGCCAAAATTGGAGTCGGTGTTGCATTTGGCCCAAATGTGTGTCGAGAAATGAATCTCATTTCTCCTGATATCCTAGAGGGGTTTAAGAGATATGCTACTGGTAATTCGGAAAAGTATCCTGAGTTGGCTGATAGTTGGGCTGGATTCAGATATGGAATGGAGAATAAGGATGGGCTTAAGAAGTATGGGGATTTGACTTGTGATTTGAAAGGTCAGGGCGTGGGTGGTGGATTGGGAACAAGGAGTTGTATCCATCGAGCAAGGTTTCTTGATGAACTTGTTGCTTTGGTGCCAAAAGGAACGGCCAAATTTGGTAAAAGATTAGTGGGGCTCGATGAGATCCCTGGAGAGGGAGTAAATCTGAGATTTGCGGATGGTGAAGTGGTGGTCGCTGATGCAGTAATCGGTTGTGATGGAGTCAAGTCAGTCACGCGAGAAGCAGTATTCGGTGAAGAAGGAAAGAATGCGAGACCAGTCTTTACTGGCGAATATGCTTATCGAGCACTTGTGCCACAAGAAGTTGCAATTGAAACGCTAGGAGAGGAATTGGCACTAAATGCCCAATCGTATTGTGGATATGGAGGGAACATCATGTCCTATCCAGTCGAGCACGGCAAATTCATCAACATCGCGGCTGTGAGGCAGAAAGGCGATAAGCAGTGGGATAAAGAAAACCGGATCATTCCATCGACTACTGAGGATATGGTCAAGGATTTCGAAGGATGGGGAAGTAATATCATTGACTTGATAAGTAGATTCGAGACGAAGGACAAATGGGGATTCTTCGATATCCCGCATGAGCAACATTATTACCGTGGTAATATCTGTCTTTTAGGAGATAGTGCTCATGCCAGTACTCCTCACCTTGGAGCAGGAGCTGGTATGGCATTTGAAGACGCACATATTCTATGCAATCTCCTGGGAGAAGTGCGAGAGACGAAAGATTTGGAGAAAGCATTTGGGTGTTACGATCAAGTGAGAAGGGAGAGAACGCAGAATGTGATTGAAGCTAGCAGAAAAGCAGAACAGGTCAATTTTTTCCAAGGAGAAGGAATCATGGATGATTTTGAGAAGCTGCAGCCCGACGTTGAAGCTAGATATCGGTGGGTTTGGGATTTTGATCTGGAGGCCACACTAGTGGAAGCTAAAAGTATGTTCCATGAACTGTGATCGCACATAAACATAGGAATAGACAATATTTTCAATGCCTTCAAAATAATATCCTTCTGAATTGTTGATTGTTTCGTACACTTCTTTTTTTCAACTCAGTTGCAGGGGTATTGAATGACCCTACTACCACGACACCACTTTTGGCGGGCGCAAGCCTCATAATCACTGAGTCGCAGCGATGGGAAAAGGCAAGACACGAGCGTCATTTTCAAAACGGTCTCGAGTTCAACCGCCGAAGATATGTAAGCAGAATAACCATTTTGATGTCAGTGTTTAGAATCAATTCTATATATAAATATGGAGGAGAGCCTGCTTCTTTGGTGCAGCTCCAATACTAGCCGCAAACCAAGTTCTGCAGCTCTCAGCGACGTACTCAACACGATTCACTATGGCTCATGCACTCATTCTTGGAGCATATGGGATATGAAGTTGGGAGATTTTGAATCAAATTCGGAACTATCCAACTTCTACCACTTTCTCTCGAATAATGGGGACAACCAATCGACCTCTTACCTTCAAATAAGCTTATATTCCTGCTGATCCCAAAATCAATCTTGTGTCTGGAATTGATTTCACTAAGTCTGTGGATTCATTTGTAAAGTTACTGAAGGAGAAAATCGCTCTGGTTGATCTCATTTGTTCTTCACTAGTAAATAGATACCTCGAGTTATTTTGAAGTCAATGCTAATCCTGTAGCTTATGTGCAGAACAACGACTTCACAATTCAGAATGAGGTGAACGAGAAGCTTCTTTAAACCGCAATTGAGGCCATTGAGCGGGTTTCATTAAAGCTCGAGGTTGTCATCTTGCAAACCGGGGGTAAATGGTAAGTGCAGCTCTATCCCATCCAATTTCAGCTCACTGTTTCTTGATAAATCATATCACCTCCTGGAATTCAATTTGAATTACATACAGTAGATTGCAAGAATATAGAATTTACAGTGCTAATTAGAGGGTACTTAGCTACGAACTCGAATTCCCAGATAAGCTGAACATGATGATCCCTCTGAGGGAAGACATGCCAAGAATTCCTGCTCCATATGCAAACAATATCTTTTACTATGCTCAAATCGACACTCTTCATGAGCTTTCTAAAGAAAAAAAAGTGGACTTCCTCCGAGATACGTCCAGATGGCATCATTGGCTTCGTTCCCGGAGCTAATTATTACAATCTTGCACAGGGTATTGGTCTCTCCCTCACTCTCTGGAAGCAGGTCAATGGTGTCGGTAGCCGTGTTCCATTCCTAGGTACAGAGAAAAGATACAGATCTACGCATAGCGATTCATCCTAAGATATCTTAGCAAGGATGGAGATATTTGCCGCTGCTCATGTTGATATATGTGGAAATGGGAGAGATTTCAATATTGGTGATGGGAATAGAGTCACGTGGTCGGAAATCTGGCCTGCGCTGTGCAAGGAGTTCGGACTTATCGGTGCGGAACCACAGTTTAGTAATCAGTCTATGGAAGACTTTGTGACCAAAACAGGAAGGCTTGGAAAGTACTTGCTGAGAGAGAGGGGCCTCGAAGTGAACCGATGGACAGTCAGAGCTGGGTATTTGTGTACTTCATGCTTGTTAACTTTGATTTCAACAGAGAATACGATCTTTCGAGGGCGAGAGAAGCTGGTTTTGATGAGGAGATTGATACTGTAGAGGAATATAAGACATCATGGGCGAGAATGAAGCTCGCTCAAGTTCTGCCTTAGAAAGACTTAATTAAGATGGATATTCTGCCGAGAACTTCATTTTACAATGCAGCTGAAGGTAACAACTTGAACGGATATTATCCAGCATCGCATATTCCAGCATATTATATCAACAGGAGCTAAACTTTATCTGTTCTTCACATTCACTGAAAACATTATAGTGCTGGTCTCTCACTTGCCAGACCCATACTCAAAGTAATCCAATCACTTATATGCTCCCACCCCAACTACTTCCACAATCGCACTACTGTCCAGACTCTTCTGATTCTGTGTCCTTCGAATCAATGCCATATGAGCCTCTCCCAAAATATCGAGCTTGTAAATGATCTGGCTGAAGTGCATTCCCACTGACATCAGCAGAGCGGATTGCTTTGTCTTTTCCAGAGGTCTCGACACTTGATACAACACCAGGCCAGTCTGCTCCCCAACCATCCGCCGTATTTGCCCTCGAAACTATGCTATTGCTTGAAAATTCGCGCTCTTCTGTTGGTGTACTATCAGTCAGCTTGACAATACCCAGCAAATTTGATTTAAGAGGTACGGTAATGTTGGCAACTACCTACTAATTTTGGCTAAACCATCACCTTCATCAACACTCCCCGCGTGATAAACGGGGCGTTTTACTAGCGCTTTGGAAGTCTCATCAGTGCCTTCTAGTTGAGAGCCATGATATGCAGCCTGGGTGCCGCCGACAAGGTCAAGTCTCTTCATTTTGTACCCCGCATGTTCGTTCTTGGGGACAGGAAATGTGGCACTCAGTGCCGCGAGTCCCAACAAAAGGGGTAAACCATATAGTTTCATGATAGCAATAAGATATGTATCTAATGAAGTTGCTTTTGTCAGTTTTGCACGTCTTGAAAGAAGAGATGAGGTTGTTGATTGTCATGTGAAGAAGCTGAGCTTGAAACTGGGATCATTCCGTATTCGCTTCCAGGGTAAGAACGTACAAGGGGTAAAGTCAGGAGGGTAGCTTATTGGACGCCCTATGTGGAAGGATTCTAGAGCTGATTTACTGCATACCCGGGATATAACTGTAACTGGTTTTAATTTTGTTCCAAACTTATTCCAGTAAAATTTGGTAGAATACGGTTTCCTGATTCGTCCAACGACCCTGGTAGCGGAGAATATACTAGAAGCAAAATTACAATTATTACCACGCAGACCAAGTACTTGTATACATACGTTGTACGGAGGTACAGCCCATAAGTAAAGTAACAGCGCTAGCAGGGTTCCTAACTTTTTGCCCCAACGCAACAACAACGCAAAAAGTTGCAAATAACTAGATCAGTATATTCATTCGCTATTAAGCAGTATTCAGGTGTTTTAAACATGTTCTTCTCGTCAAGTATAGCAAGAGTTGTGTGGTGTTGGAATCGCGTTTTTGGATCCGACCCTTGTCAACTGTTACTTTACTTATGGGCTGTACCTCCATATGTGCCATGGTTGTGTAAAGTCCTGGAGTTGAGGCTGGAGGCTGATTCGTGGATGTGTGGTAATAACTCACAAACCATATACTCTATACACCTAACCATAAGCTTTGACTACCGTAGCGTGCAATGTCTAGTCTCAGTATTGTCTAATACATAGATACCGATGTGTCATTTTATACATTTCTGCTCCTAAGGTACATTCCTACTGCTTCCCACGAAAGCCATGCGTCAAGACCCTCTACCGAAAAACTCAAAAATCTTGAAGCCCACGCATTGAAATTATTCTTAAGGTTGAAAGAGATGGTAGGTTTAACAAGTTCCGACGACGCTAGAATAAAGGGAAATAAAAAGTCCCGAACTCCAACCTATGATTCCCAAGCTCGCAGTGACATTTGTTAAGGTGAATTCTGAATCATGAACTTGTGCGCGAATTGGACCAAAAAAGGAGGTACTCAATGCCAGTTTACTGCTGTGAATTTACTTTTGCCCAATGTTAGACTATAAAGCGGTGCAATCTTCACGCCGAAATAATTTTCTATCATCGAGCAACAACCAAGCGCTCTCACATCAGCTCGCAGGACGACGAAGACGACGCTCCACTCTCATCGCACGACACCACATCTAATCTCATCAGTCCCATCGAGCACCCACCCGCACGGCGCAGACCCTTCCTGCAACTATGGGCACAACGGGATCTAGGCTCCAGAAGCTTGAAAATGCGCAACCTGAACCATCACCTGGCGAAAGATGGAGGACAATACAAGAGGAATGGCGAGTTATGATGTTCAGATGCAAAGGACATCGAGCTCTTGAACATGAGGGAATAAGCCATTTGAATCTTCTCGAGTGCCATAGAGCTCACCTTCAAACGTGTCTCAATGGACCCAAGTGCCCTCATGATGAACAATGCGGAGAGTGCAAGCAGCTGCGAATTGCGGGTACCTATTCAAAAGGCAAGGGAAGAGAAGTTATCATGGAAGAGACTTGTATGGCTTCGAACGGATAATCTTGGAGTCATAAGGGTGAAGATGGATCTTGATGCTTGATGTAGGAGCTATGTAAATGCGATGCTGTTGGATATACCAATAAAGTTTGGTCAAAACTTTCAGTATTCCTTGAAATAATTTGTGACTTGCCTTTGTCAAAGATTTCTCTTTAACAATCGATAACTTGAAAGCTTTTTAAAAAAAAAATTCAGAACCGAAAATTTTCTAGATGTCTTTATTGCTAGTATTGTTGCTCCTAAAGGAACTGTCTTATGTGACCTGAGATAGTGGTTGTAAGTGAGGTTCTGTTTTATTGTCAACAGACGAGAAGAGAATATGACTAAAGATTCACGATTTCTTCCATATTCTTTAGCTGATTCATGAGGCCATTGAATCACAACGATAACCATTTGGATCTATGCTGTGAATGAACATCGGATGTAGATTGCGTTAGGATTTTGCCTATTTAAACCAGCGACATATCTCGTGTAACGACAAATATCATCAACCAATATTAAACCTTTAGTCACCTAACGAAGAGTAACTCACAAGTATGTCCCGCACATAATGTCCAAAGCAAGCCTAACTTGACTAGGTCGATACCAAACTCCCTCAGAATTAACACTTCCAAACTTTCGAATTAAGTCACAATGGGTAATTCTCAGTCCAAGAGCTCTTGTGACCACCGCATTGGTAAATGCGAAGACCATGTAGAGAGATGCGATGGTAAAAAATGCGGGCTTCAGAAGCCATGCAAAACTTGCAATAAAATTCGAGAATCTCGTCAGGATCAGCGTGCTAGAATGATCTCAAACATTAAAAGGCTTGGAAACTATCAGGAGAATTATCAACCTCGGTGAAGGGGCATCATTTCATCCTTGGGGTTGGCCCATGTTGAGCATGAGTGTGGTGTGTAAGTTGTGAAATGAGTGGTTTATCGTTGCATTTTGTGGTATTGAGTGAGCATTCGGAACACATGGAGGATCTTGGAGATGAAACTCAATCATGTGGGAAGTAATAAGTCTTGCCAGGGCACATTAAGAGTCCTTCTAAAGAAACGTGATCCACACTGACCATTTGAATTCTGTCTCGGTTTTCTATTGAAACGAAGCTCGTTCTAAGCTTTTATCTAATCCTGTGTTGGGTCCCCAGGTGTACTGAAATCGAACTTATGAACTTTGGTGAAAGGTGATAAGTTCGGCTTACTGTGAATTTGTAGTTCGCTCTTTCCCAACTTACGCAGTTGTCTATAATCTGTGCATACTTGCGTATTAATTTCCAGACTCCTTGCATACAACAACGACTTCTTCAAGAGCAGTCATAAATCACAGGAGACCGCAATTTCTCAAAAGCCCTGGACCCAATGGCTGTCAAAATTATGTGTTACATTCGCAGGCATCTCCACCACGATCGAAGGCTCGCAAGCTGCAGTGAACATGTTGGAAAATGCGGGGCAGCTGAATGCTCTCGGAAATGTGGTCGATGCAAGAAGATTCTCAGATTACAGCATGAGGCGAACGAAAGATTTGAGGATGTGATGGAATTTCTGAACTCGAAGAATTGGCGTGGCAATGCTGCTGGAGCCACTGGAGACTACATGGGAATTGAAATCGAGGCTACAGGAGCAAATAATTCAACCGTCAGAGGCGTTGACACTCGAGGAGAAACACCTTTGCATGTGTTGGAGAGATATGAGCTACAGCGGACTTGGTCTGGATCCACAATCGCAATCGAAGATGAAGGAGTAGGCGAGAATCTGCAGGTGTACCTTGGTTATGGTACAAGCTGAATTTGGCGGGGGATTGGATATGGCTGGCACAAGGTTATGGATCGGGGTAAGATAAATGCATAAATTAGGAGTAGCAGAAGACATCAAGAGGTCTAGATATGTCAATACACCCAACACTTCTCCCCAGCCTTGGCCCGAGAAAATTGTCGATAATTGAGATTGCTCCCATAGACCCACTTCTCTCGGCTCCCTTTCATTAGCGAGAAGAAAAGGGGTTAAAGAAGCCGCACATAATCCCAACTGCCATGATCGAATCTGTCATATATTTCTTTATGTGGTCGCTGGATAGTTGGTACCTAGAAATACCGAGACATAGTGCTCCCATATCTGGACTGAGGTAATCCATGGCAGGAACGAACTATCAATGCTTCCAACCACATGACCTAGCAGCGACTCCATGTCTCCTTCCTAGCTCTAGCTTCCCAAACTGACTTATGTAAAGACCAAGAGTAAATATTATCTAATAGTAGATCTGTTCCATGACACCACTTGACCTGTCTGATCTCCTGCAACGTGAGACATGTGGTTCAACTTGTGGTTACACGGCATCGATCAACGAATGAGAGCAACCTTGTGCCAATTACGTGGGGGACTCGACAAGGTGTTAGATTCGTGGCACATGTAAGGCTCGGATTTCTGCATCGTGAATATGACTGTTTCCATCCTCCTCATACTGGGCAGTAAGTGTTGTCTTGATGCGTTTGCAAGAGTTTTGGATGACATCGAACCCATACGTGATGTCAACCGCTGGAACGATTAGGCAGCTGTCCTGTGTGACTTTCACGAATGGTCGTTCCAGAGTTACAAAAGAAATTCTCGATTTGGCACCCGATCTAGCCTTGAGGTTCCCAATTACCATAAGCGGAAGTGCTGGCAAATATGTACTGGATAAGCTCAAAAGCGGAATACTCGAAGGTAGATGTTGTAGATAATGTAAAACTAAGTGATCAGATCGAAATTATGGGGGAAATGTAAGAGCTTTCTTGAAGCTCAGTTCGTTGCAACACTTCTATTTCTGCATATTCCAGCTTCTAGGGTATATTGCATCACAAATCACCTGCAGCGCCGTCACCCATCCATACCATGTAACATCTTTTACTCAACCGGAGTATTAATATGTTTCTTAGTAAAGTTATAATACCATTGAACAACTGGTCTCTCCAAAATAGGGGAATCATCTCGCTTTGTGTTTAAAAGAAACTTGTGTGTTAGAGCCGTGCAGGAATCCACGCAGAGTATCGCTATGCCGTTTGATGACACCATGAACTTTCTCGTCATTTTACGCGAGCATCAGCTATATCTCACGGTAAGAATAGAATTTTAGGGAGGAATTTGAAGAGATAAGGAGCGTACATCAATTCAATAATATCGAGCCTCGAGTTTGGTTTTCCGGCACGCTCTCTTTAGTATTCATTTCCTTCTGATGTGTATCTCCTTGAATCAGGTACCCGCTTTGCTGACCTTCAAGTTCAATACTAGAAGAATCACTCCCTTCACTCTCTCGTTCTAAGTCAACGCCTGCATCCAAACAGTCTTGCCTGAGACGTTCCACATCTCGCTCAATCTCCGATATCTTGCCTTTCAATTCAGCCTCTTCCAAGGCAAAGCCAGTAAGAAATTCCCTTGTATATTCATCAACCTCAAGATTGGCGTGGCTTCTGAAATTTTGCTCTTCCAAAGCCATCTCATACTCTAGGGTCATATTGTGATATTTCTCCTTGGCAAGATCAAGATCCCCGAGGCGTGACATATATCTGATTTCTTTAGGGTGGTATCTGTCCTCAAAGACAGCATCGAGACCGAGAAATGATTCTTGATCAGGGACGTCACGTGGCATTGAAAGAATTTCGTCTGGTGGGTGGGCCTCCAGCTCTTCAACCTTCGGCATGGCGATAATCTTGGACTTGTATAACCTCCCTTCTAACTTGGCCATTTCAAACTCTGTCTCGAGTAAATTGCGCTCCATTTGGTCATACTCATCTCGTAATGGACCGTATTCACTCCTTGATAGTTCCATTTCCGAGTAACAATCCTCCAGAGCACTATCCGACCACTTGATTATTGTAGGCATGGACCGCTGTCTCCTGATAAAATTGATAAACCTCTCATCTGCTGCGGATTTCACGATCTCTTTGTCGTTAAGGTGTGTTCTTTTCCTTTGAAGGGCTGCGCGTAATCTCAGTGAATGAGCTCTCAGTGAAAGCAATCTTCCCCTCTCGTTTATACTAATGTTTCCGTCGCCGTCCACATCATCGAAAATATCTCCCTCCATCAAGTACCTGTCCATTGGTCCGGGAAAAGTACGGATGGCACTTGATGGAGTTTCTCTTGCAACAGGGAGTGATATAGGAGCAGCTGCCTCGTGAGTATCTGTGACTTGGTCGAGTGATGTGCCTGGAGAGCTTGACTTGGATTCTTCTTCATGTGATACTGAGAGATCTTCCTGCTCTATGCTACTGGTTTCGGCCTCCTGGATAGCCTGTACGTGTAGCGATATCCTTTCTGGTGTTGAAGAGTCCACGGGAGCACTCAGGATGGGCTCATGGGGAGTGCTGGTATCTTGCACAAGTTGTTCTTGATGAGATAAATTTCTTTCTGTCATTGTCTCTGTGCCTTGACTGAGCCGATTGAAATTGCTTATAACCGTGAGGGAACTGCCTGTACTGCCGGCATGAGTGTCCGTAGAAAGGACCGAGTCTCGCCTTTTTATCTTTCGAACCAAGTTCCATTTTCCATCAGATAGTCTCGAGACCCATTTCCGGCTTTTTATTTTGTGCACGTAGAACATTCTCTTCTGTTGGCAGGAGGATCGATGCGAGGACCCGGTGTGGTCGGATAAGTGCTTTGCGACAAACGAAGAGATATATCATTATGTCTGATTCGAAAGATCACTTGAAAGAAGCGGTCTGGAGAACCACATTAGAACGAGACGAAAGCTCTGGACTATATTGAGGGACAGGATAGCTGCCATGAAGGGGCCACACTGTAAGGGAAATACCGTGTGGAAGCCATTGTCTCGCTAGTCAGCCTTATCTTTCAAATGCTCCTGATAATGTCGGAGAAATGCGCCACTTTTTCCCGCGCGGAAATGACAGGCAAGATGAAGTTTGGGTTTTAAAACTTGTGAAACCCTCTTATCTTGTTGTTTGGAATGCCTAAAGAGCCCTTGCAAATAATATTGCACAAGTTAATGGTGTGGTACACACGACATGGATGTGACCACCATCACCCTTCGGAGGACCATGCAGGCGTGATCCTATTGAGGTGTGGCTTGCTTCTTGCAGTTCAAAGCGTGGATAAATAAAAAAAAGGAATTTCATGGTAGAGAGGTTTGAGGCTCAAATGGTGTTTAGCTATTTTAAAGGGGGCTGCCTGCAAAGCTGGGCGATTGCCGGGAAACATAGTTCTAATTCGAGTAACAAGCAATCATCATTGAACAGTAATCCCGGTAGACATGTCAACTACGGATCGGCCCGAAGACTATTATCAGTGGTCCAAGTGGAAGTGGAATGAAGCCAAATCCAAATGGTATCGCTCGACGTGGATAAACGGTAAGTACTGCATCGCCTCCGGTTGCTTGCTACTCTGTTAACGACATGTATCTTCTACCTCTCTGCCACAACTACTATTATCACTTCACATGCGAATGCATGGTAATTTACTAATATTTCCATGTGTGCATAGGTGAGAAGATATGGGACAGTCAGAGGGGCCGCAAGGGAAAGCCTCCCTCACAAACCGCTCCCCGAAGAGCATCGCTATCGAATGATACATTTGAGTTCTCTACCTCAACAGGATCTAGCGATCAATACCCCTCGAACCTAGAATATCACTATTCAAATTCATCACAATCTGCCAACTCAGCTAACCTGCTTGTCGGCCAATTCGCTCGAACTACGATTAACGATCAGTTTGGCTCCCACCAAACAGCAGGGCACAATAGCATTGCGCCGCTCATCCCTTCTTCTCAATATGGTTGCCAACCAAATACAGAGGGTCTGGAAAGTTAGTGAATAATTTGAAACGCCTCTGACTTGATTTAGTCATCCCCAACGCCCGACCTATTCCCATCGTAACAAGTCAGTGGCAGATTCCGTCGACTTCCAACTACTCTGGATCATCTCAAGATACGATTGATTATGATCAACTTGCCAGAGAAAATGTTTCAATGACATCAGGTACTGTCTCTGATTTGGCAATGCAGGTAGCTAATCACCGAAGGTGCTCACTCCCCGAGTCAATATCGGCATGACGCTCCACAACCTGGCTGCAGTGGTGGTTATGAAGCTGAACCAACCATGCCGCACAATTCATATGGATCAGAGACAACGGTTGTACCCCAGACCTATTCAAGACGGTCATCTCAAGCTGCCACTAGGCTATCTCGTGTTGGCAACCATACCAGATCTAGCGCTAATGATACGGCAGCGCGTGGAGGTCAAGTTAAACACAAATTCTTCAAGACCATCGCACTAACTACCCGCAGACACTCAGAAGCACCAACAATCAATTGATACACCAGCACGGGAAGATAGTGCCACTCCTACGCCAATACCAAAGTCGATTCATAAGAACATTGCTGGCACAAGGGGCAAGAAGGAGAAGCTGGATGAAGGTACAGAACAAAGATGCTGACGAGTTGAGTATGCTGACCTGCTCAGAATTCAAGGTTATGGATTCAGAACATTGGAAGCCTGGTCGCGTAGGTTTTACCCAGTGGACCGATATCTCAACTAATGCGAGTACGTAGGTTTTCAAAGTGCTTTGGTTTGAGCCTAAGGGAGAGCCACCTAGGTCTAGCGCCGAGTCGATAAATACGGAGGTCACATCATTTGAATGGAGAGATAAGTATGGACAAAAAGTGTATTCATCCGTCCGGCGCTTTGTCATTGTTGCAGTTGATCCGTCACATCACTCTCAATGCTTGTAAGTTTAGATGGTTAGTGTATACAGGACAATGCTCAGTCTTTATAGGCCTATATTGACATACGGAAAACGGGGCACCACGAAGCCAGGTATCAAGCGTAACGACCATGCAATCATCTATACAGAGGAAGAAGAACCAAAGAAACTCAAAGGAGAGGCAGGTCTCCGTAATTCCATTCGAGTCATTCCAGATCATCCTCGACACAAACTCGAGCTAGAATCGCGATTGAATTACTCCAAGGTTTACACCGTTGAGCACAATGTAAAAGTCCTTTTCATTGGGCATGTGGCAAAGAATCATGAAAATCGATTGATAATTGACTTTGATGGGGTCTGGGCGGAAAAAGAGAAGTTTCAGGGATCAACACCATCAAGGGCGTAAGTTGAATTTTTGTTGATGGTGGCTAGGAATAGATGTCGCTCGGATGGTGGCTCTCACGAGCAGATATACGTTAGGTTAAAACCAATAGGTAGGTATATTTTCTTTCCATTGTCCCTGTTGGATGGTCTGCGATCTGTCTTTGATTGGTAGTCATGACTCTTAAATATATAAAATCAGATTCCATCTTTTATTTCATGAATGTGAAGTAGTTCTGAGAACGAAGTTGCAGTATCCAACATCTAGAATACCCACGTAGAAAATTCCAAGAACTCGGCTCCCCCTTTTTAAGCGAGAGCGATCAGGCTTAGCTCAAAAATAACAATCTCATCAAGGGGCTAGCTTACCTGATATATTCAACTTCGCTGAGAGCTATAAAGGCAGTTCACAGAAGATACAAGGAAGTTAGTGCCTGCTCAGCCTTTTACAACAAAACATGAATATTCGCTTCTGAAGACCAATGCACGGAGCCATGCGTGGCTTACGCATGGCGATGATGTGCATCTATTTCTAAAACCCCTGATATGAACCCAAAAAGAAGCATTTTTCGATCGATTTAATTGCATATCCATGTCAAGCACTCGATTATTCCCTTGCTCTATACTAAATAACGGCTCTAGAGAATTCTGAGTGGTTCGACTGGATCTGAACCCTCAAAAACAGGGTCTGAACCTTGGGATGGTTCGTGATGCAGGGGCAGTTTCTAGCGATGTCAAAAGCCTGAAAACTCTTCAATAGCCAACCACAACACCAAAAAGTAATTCTATCATTTATCATGTTGGCATCCCAAATACAGAAAAGCCGTCGGATAAGTATCCAATCCCTGAGCGATCAACGTTCGCGTTCCTCTCGCAATAGTTGGGAAAATACTTGATTTGGTGCTTACGGCTTCAGGGGCGTGGATATCCCAGCCAGTTCCTTTTCTGGGCGTTGCTCTGGGACCAGGCCTTTGAGTGTGAGGCGGTTTTCTTACTCCTTGGATTTCAAATGCATACGACATCCAACAGCAGCAGTCCAACAGCAGTAGTTGTGAGATATCATTGGTCACTCATACTGGCATACTGCATTGCCACACTAACACAGCAGAATGGAAAATATTTATAGCAATTTAGGTATTCTTTCAAGTTTAAAAGCATCAACGAATTTCTCTACAAGTCAGTCCGGTCGCGACTACGCCTTATTTCCATCGGCTATGGTGTACCTAATCGGCTGTGGTCAGCCTCTACTCGGCTTTGGTCGACCCCGCGATCTTGGGCTGCCAAGTATACTAAAAACATCTGAACGCGGGCAATGGGGCGATTCCCCACTTTCGAAAGCCTTCATGTTAGAATCTGGGGATCATATTGCGGGGAAGTCCATTATTCGGCGATGGAAAGAACAATGCAGCCCCGAAGAGCTTTTAAAGACTGCCTTCAATCTCCACATTTTAGCATCATTGGGATATTTGAAGATATGCATATATAGCGTTGATGCCCCGTCCCTCATCGACATATATCTCATCGTATGAAGTACATACTTTCTTGGACTCCAATAAAATATTCTTTGCTTAGCTGACAATGACGATGACTGAAAAAGAGTCGGCAATGCATATCGAGGATGGCGACAAAGAAGACAACGCAGACTACAGAGAAGAGCCGACTGGGTTTGGTGCTGAGGAGCCATATGTCCGTGATGTAAAAGCTGAAAAGCGAATCTTGTAAGTATCATCTTGAAGGAACACGCACCCGATGTCAGAGTTAACATTACAAAGGAGAAAGATTGATGTCCGGCTTCTTCCAATTCTCGGTGCCCTGTACACGATCTCTCTGGTTGATCGTAGCAACATCTCTGCCGCGAGAATTGCTGGCATCGATGAAGATTTGGGTCTCGCTATTGGCAGCAGAGCGTCTATTGCCCGTGAGTCAATTTTAATGCTATTAGAATACTTTGATTTGCTACTGATGTAGAGCAGTTCTGGTGTTCTTCGTCGGATATGTTATCTTCGAGATTCCAAGCAATATAGTGATCAAAAGACTTGGACCGGCAAACTGGTTGTCATTCATCGCATTTGCTTGGGGAGGAGTGTCAATCGGAATTGGATTCTGCAATCATTGGATTGCACTTGCAGTCTGTAGATCACTTTTAGGTGTTCTCGAAGCCGTATGTAACATCTTCACCACTCGAAACAGCTCTGACTTTCTAGGGATTTTTTCCAGGATGTGTTTATCTCGTGTCCTCTTGGTATGTCCGGTATGAGGTACAGAAACGATTAGCAGGATTCTTCATGTTCGCATCCGCATTGTCTGCTTTCGCCAACATCCTAGCTTACGGCATCATCCAAATCGCCAATCATACTACATATAAGGGATGGCGTTGGATTTTCATCGTTGAGGGAGCGATAACTTGTGTTGCTGCACTCATAGCATGGTTCATTATTGTAGATTTTCCAGACTCGGCACGAAACAAGTTTCTCACGGTAGAGGAAAAGGCAATCGTGAAAGCGCGATTGAGACATGATAGAGGACCCGAAGAAAGTGAGAAGGTGACTTGGAAGGTGATTGGACGAACTATGCTGGACTGGAAAGTGTGGTGTTTGTAAGTGAATTTTGCCCCAATCCTTGATTCTGGCTGACATCCTTGAGTTCATTCATGTATATGTCTGGAGCCGTAGGAGTTTATGCCTTCCTGTTCTTCCTCCCTATCATTCTACGTAAAGGACTCGGCTATTCTCTCCCGATGTCATTCATCCTGTCAGCACCACCAGCTCTGTTTGCCGCAGTCGAAGCTATGACAATTTCCTGGCTAGCTGATAAGACTCGTCTTCGAGGTCCTTTTGTCGTCTTTCAGGGTATCATTGGAATAATTGGGCTTTGCATGACAGGATTTTTGAAGTCGCCAACTCCTCGATATATCGGAACTTTTCTAGGCGAAGCTGGTGTCAATGGGCTTGTCGTGACCTCTTTAGCATGGCAGGCAAACAATGTTCGAGGCGATGCAAAAAGGGCTGTTGCCAGTGCCATTCAAATTATGGCAAGTGGTATTGGTGGGATCTATTCGAGCTTGGTTTTCAGACAACAGGTAATTCGAATCCCAAACTTTCAAGTGCGTGGCTAATGGAAAATTGTAGGATGCTCCAAACTATCTCCCTGGCATTATTGCGTGCATGGCTGTTTGTGTAGTCACGGTATTATTGGCACTGATCACAGACTGCGCTTTGTGGTGGGAGAATAAACAAGCGGATGAAGGGAAGAGAGTTAACGAAGGCCTAGTTGGATTTAAGTATACTTTGTAACATGTATTCAGCCCTCAACATAGAAATGGGTACTTCTCCATGTATACACAAGAAGTAGAAGTGTACAAGAACTATACTATTTGTTATATGATATGAGAGAAGAGAAAACGTGAGATATATCTTACCAATACAAGCTATTCAGAATTCGCTAGTTGAGAATCACATCTAACAAAATTCTCTGCGCATATCTCGTCTTAATTTCCCAAGTTCTTTGACTAGGGAGAGCGAGTGAGAATAGCTGCAAAACGTGAATGAACTGTTTCCGTCAAATTAAGATTTAATATCGTCAATCAGGTAGCTCTTAAATTTGAAGTATATTTACAGGATTGTTGTGCGACGACCTTATTTACCTACCATTTACAATTGCCATTATTCAAGCCGGATTTACCCCGCGCCTTCAAATGTGGGGCACCCTTCCTGTGCCAAGCCCCACTTTTCACCTCAGCCCTGCAAAAATATCTCGGAAACATACCGTCAAGCAGTATTCATGATAAAGTGGTAACGGCGAGTTATATACTTCGGTAAGTGGTCGCAAGGAGATTGTGATGAGTAACAAAGTGGATGCTGGGAGCCTGAATAAGCTCACTCCGCCAGCTTCTTCTGCGTCGGAAAATTCGGAGGTGAAGAGAAAAAGGGGACGAGCTTGCATTAGGTGTCACAAGAGGCGTGTTAAGTGTGATGCTTCAATCCATGGAACGCCATGTTCAGCATGTAAAGGTGCACATGTGAGTGGGTGTACGCTGCTAGATTCGAGACGTCGGCGGTAATGCCCTCTCGACCTGAACACGTTTTGATACGGCTAACCAAAGCTAGAGGTCCTGCAGGAACATTTATCACTTCGGATGAAGGAGCTGAAGATTTAGGAATAACTAAAGCTCCTACATCAAAACAAAAAGATGCATCCCCAGGCGTTGAACCTCGAGCAAAAGGTCGGCTTTCAATGGCATCACAGGAGCCTGATATATCAATGGATCTTGCCAAGCTCTGTGGTGTAGATTCCGATGATGTCGGACCAAACATTCTTTCTTCGAAAAGGAGCTCCGACAGCGGTCCAATAGCTCGCACTCGACAACAAGGTAAAGCGTCTTTTCTCGGCGAGAGCTGGTATGCCTCGTATCTTTTGAGTAACACTTTCGCTGGGCACGTTGATCTGCACCAACCAGTTGGAAGATACCAAAATAAAGCTTCTATGAGAAGCCAACCAGAGCCAAAAGAAATTTCTCCAAAAGTTTTACCCTCTGATATGCCATCCACAGCTATCCTAGAGAGGCTCTTGGACGCGTATGCCTCTCGATTTCATGCCTTCTGTCCAATCTTGGACATATCAGCTTTTCGGTCGTCCATGCGAGATGGGACGGCCTCACACACATTACTACGATGTGTTTTATTCGTATCCTTGATACATTGCGACCCTGAAGTCTATCATTTGATGGGCTATAGCAATCGATTAGATGCAGGAGATGAGTACTTTGAAAAAGCTCGAGCTGCTTTCGACACCGACACGGAAAGTGACCGTATCACAATGCTCCTGTCTTCTTACCTTCTCCATTACTACTTTGGGCAATCTACGACATATCGAGATTGTCTTTGGTGGCTATCATCGGCGATTCGTTCTGCACAATGTATGGGAATGCATCGAAACACCAGCAATAGTAGAATGCCTGAAGCTGTTCGAAGGAGATGGAGGAGAATATGGTGGTGTCTCTATGTAAGATTTTCCAGATGCATATTACGTATATGCTGACCACTCAAGATTCGAGATCGGCAAGTCGCAATTTCGGTGGGAGCACCAATGATTATCAATGACCTGGACTGCGATGTTGAGCCTTTGACTTCGGAAGATCTCACAGACGTGTCTCCAGAGACATGTGCGTATATTATCGCACAGGTTGATCTCAATCGGGCTGGTATACTTCTCTGGGAGATTGTATTTTTGTTTGAATAGACGACTGACTGATATAGCGTGCTCCTTATACTATGCTCACTGCTGCCCTTCAAGGCTGAGGCTTAGCCCGGACATCAATACTCGAAATTATGCCAAGCAAAATATACAATCAGCTTTGAGAACATGGTATGATAGTCTGCCTACAATCATGGTGTACGACCATGGCAACAAAAATCATTTGTCCCTTACCCTTCACATGATTTATCAGTAAGTGGTCACCTCCGACTCGACTCGAATCTAGAAGGATTCAATTAATTAAAGATCTACCCAGCTTTTACAGCATGAACCTTCACCAACGACTGCAGAGGAAATGTCACGATCGCCAGATAGAGTCTGAAGGTTCAGACATGATTCTATACTCTGCTGGTGAAGTGACTAAGCTTGTGGAAGATATGATGATGAATTGGTCGCCAGAATTCTTTCCCATGATTTGGTATGATTCCATGAAGTATCTGGTAGTCGCTAATTTCTCTCAGTGTATCGGCAATATTTGCGTCTATGACAATACAACTGGTAGAGTCGCATTCATCTGATGCCATGAAAAGCCAACTTCTATCACAGCAATTGAGGATAAATCTTTTGGGCTTGAAGCAATTTGAGCAATGCTATATCTTAGCGAGATGGATCAGAAAACTCTTTCTGGACATACTCGAAAAATCTGCTACAACCAGGAACATTCGCACTGATAGCCGATCAATGTCCCACCGCCAAGGAGCAAACATCCTCTCTCCTCACTCCTCGAACCCAGAAATCTCATTTCCTTCAAACTTGTCATCTTCACTATCACTCAATCACGGAGCCGATTCGTCTATGAACTCCTTCTCCCCGTCAGCTTTATCGAATGGAAGCGCATCAAATCTATCTCCCTGGACCAGCTCCCAGGATCCAATATTCTTCATGCCAAATGAGTTACATCCTCACCTTGATTATCCGTCGCCAAGCTCGTTCGAATATCAAGGGTTACAGTTTATGGCAGACCTAGGTTTTGCGGGGTTCAATGGGGATCTCAACAACCTATGAAAACGAAAGCAGGACTTAGTGAAGATTACCAGAGAACAATAGACCGGAGGGGGGAAAGAATCTCCATCACCACGAATCCGGCGGATAGGCGAGGGAGATTCTGTAATTTAGAGCATAATTAGCATCTTATATTTGACATCGCGTGCGAGAAGACTCCAAACCTCCATCCCCAAAGCTCTTCCGACCCTTTCAATCCACCTACTTCCCACCCCCAACATGCGCTTTAACATCAATCTCAACCCTCATATCATCAGCCCCCAACCTCTGCACTCCCAACTCCGTCCAACAAGGCTGATGATTAGGACACCACTTCTTCATACACCTCACCATAATCCCCGCCACCTCATCATTAAGCGGCACATGATACGATCTAATAAAATCCACGTCTTCCCATCCTCTCGCTCCTGCTAGTTTGAGATTATGATCTACATTTTCGAAAGCTTGTTCGATTTGTGTGCTGAGATCACGTGAGAATTTTGGTCCTTCGCTGGAGCGGATCCAGCCGCCTGTGATTGAGGTTAGGTTGGAGTATGTGAGATGGAGTAAGGTGTGAAGATTTACCTTGACCTGAGCATTCGATTATATCTCCTATTCGGACAGCTTGGCTGTAGTGGAGTTTCTCCTTGGCGAATTGTCCGTAGCCTTCGTAGCTGGTGAATTTGAGGTGAGACATTTTGAGGAGTGCTTGATAGATACAGATGAGTTTGTTAGGTAGGGCGATGTGGTTTTTATATATAGATAGAGATGATCTGAAAATGAACGCAGAGTTATATATACTCGGCTGTTTTTAACTTCTCTCACTCGGCATGCCCACATGCCAGTTCATTACGCATGTTGCATTGTCAATCACTTAGACTTTGGATGTAGCGCTGACATTTTTAACCAGAATCAGTAGGAGATGAGTTCCCCCAAGACGGGAAATGTCTTGTCCTGACGTCGAGATTCAAGGTTTGTGTCAGATCACGTGCCGTCATATGGCCGAATTTGTCACCCACGAGTCCACACAAGTGAGAACTTATAGCGTCCCAAAATCAGAGATTATCTTCTGGTATACTGAATATTTTTCAATACATCTATTAAAGCCCTAGCTTCTATATGTCCGTCAAGCTGGCACCAGATATGAATCGTATGAAGTTCTTAATGAACAATCGACTTCTGTTTATAGCTTATTCTTCAAACATTTGTTCTCCGCCATATCAAGTTATAACATCTACTACAAGCGATATACACAGTCTTAAATTTAGTGTTCAAAAAGTCTAGCTGGCATTTTCAAAAGTTTCGAATAGGCTATAATTGTAGTGGCACAGCCTAGGCTGGAAAGACTGGATGGAAAATGCTTGATCTGACTAACTAACTAGCTACCGTGCAAATAAGTGTAGGCTGAGAGCCTACCCAAAGGTGGCTCTTGCCTAACAATAATCGAGACAGCTTCCTCCCTCATATCTTGAGAACCACTACATAATCAAGCATTCCTCTGAAGGTCTCTTCAACTGTTGACATCCTAATTGCATCCTCCAAGATGAACACTCTCAGCATACATCTCATACGTATCAGCATTGGCTGCAGCCTGGGCAGCAGTCAAGGCCTTTGCAGCCGTCGGTCCATATGCATAATCATCAGTTCCATACAAGTGGGTCATCTCATGCAAGATACTCCCAGCCTTGTCATAATCATCATCAGCACAAGTAGTAGCCAGCTCCGGGAAACTCCAGTATCCGTTACTTGGACATGGGACAATGGTATTGGCACTTGGGACTGTGTAAAGAAGAGCACTTCCATCGGCACAGTCGCCATATACATCCGTACAGTAGATCTTAGGTGATGTCGTCTGAACACCCTTGACGTCGTTGTAGATAGTTCGGACTTTTGTCTCCTGGGCGGTAGACTTGAACCAGACTGTGAAATAGTATGCTGCTGTTCCTGCAGCCGTGTATGCAGCTGTTGCAAGGGATATGGCATCTGCTACGCTGGTCTTGAGAGATGTGGTTTGTGCTGCAGTGCATGAGTTGTAGGTGATTGCACGTTTCTTGATGCGAGAAGAGGTCGTTGCTGCCTCTCGCTTGGAGATGTGCTCACTTTGATTCATTAGCTAGAATATTGATATAAGAGAAAGACGACGCGTACTCAGCAACCTTGTTTTGGTCAGGCGTGATGGCAACTGTCTCAGAGGAGACAGCGGAGCAAGATTCCATGCCTTTCAGTGCGGTTGGTGCAGTTGCACCAGTGACATATTTGAAGCCTTGGATGGCAGTAACTTGTGCTGATTTTACACCAGCTAATTTGTATGTCTTGGCGGCATTAACGGAACTGGTAACTGTCTCACCAGGAGCGAGAGTTTGAAACATATCAGCAGTTAGACCAGTCTTCTTGTAGTTGACGTAGACACCCTCGAATGGAAGTGCTTTTCCAGCTAAGAAATGGTCAGCGGTGATTCGGTGATTTTCAAGTGTAAACGTACATGCATCAGAGACCAAGAGATCCTTTGTGTCATGTTCACTGAGTACAGTGTTGCCTTTCTATGGAACAAAGCCATGTTAGCATGTGATTTTCTTGAAGTTATGTGACTTTGAACCCAAACTGAAAAGCACAGTTTCTGAATTAAATATTTGGGAATTTGGGAAATGTTAATGAAATTCTATACGTACAAAAACAGTGATAGTCTCTGCCCCAGTATTTGTGACAGCAACTTGGGCGACATGATCTGCTGTTCCAGAAATCTCGACTGATAGGGGGCAAGCAGCCATGGCAACCCCGGCAACAGCGACCATTGAGAGAATATTGGAGACCATCTTGAAGTTTTTGAGCTGGATATTGACTTAAAAATTGCCTTGAGGATGCTGTCAAAAGACCCGGAAAGAAGCAGACTATATATAGTATTTTGGAATCGCAAGTTGTCTGGAGATGAATGTAACCTAAGCTAGCGGCCATCTTCAAGCAAAGCCAAAGAAACCAAGACCTTCCTCATTAATCCAAATTTCGATTGAAGATACCGCAATCCTACGATGATAGCTCAATGGGATGCAACTTAGGTCAACTCCGATACTGCGAACACGGAAACATTCGAGGTCATTCACACAACGAACTAATCACAATAACAGATAGCGCCAAGCTCATCGGACGCACAACATCAGACTGAAAGCCTACATCTCTTGGCAGCGGCATCTCATACCACAAAGAGCAACTCCCTCTCACGATAAACTCTACTGGCTATCAGACCTCGGTACCTTGATCGAAGAGGGCGCCAGTGCCGGGTGAACTATTCCGCATTAGGCAGGACTATAAGGCAATGCCGGGGTAATGAAGCTTATCGCTGCAGATCTGGCAGAGGGCGTAAAGCTTTGCAAAGCTTGAAAAGCCGAGCATTTGCTTGTTTGTTGACTTGAATGAGGAAGGTGTTTGTGGCTTTGCACTGTCGATCCGATACGCAAGTTTTCTAGACCCCTTTCCCCACGTTCGGCTTGTCCCTGGTTGCCAAGTACCGTCGGGAAGCCAATCGAATTCGGCAGCTCGAGATGTTGTGCACCACGTTCTATATCTTCCTTCTTTAAGAGGGAAGATTGATAAATGCGGTTGATCAGATAGAGGGGTGGTGTCATGAGTCTCAGAGCATTTTATGACTAATAAGCGCTTGAGTGACATCTGTCAGGTGGGTAAGATAAGAGAATAAGCCTTTACTGTACATATATGTCTCAATTTAACTTACAATCACTTTAGGTATTCGAGTCGGATCTTTGACAATAGAGACGTCCAGTATCCACAAGAGTCTCAAAGTGAAAGAGTGAGCCAGTGTAAATCACGTGCATGAAAAGGGGCAGAGTCACGAAGCGAACAAGGTTTGGGGGTGTCGAGACTCCAAACCATGTGCCCTGAAAATCCTACAATCAATACTAGCATAACGTCCACCTTTCTATCTATCAAAATCATTCTTGTATCTGAAATATAAATTTGTACTTTAAATTCTTGAATCATTGTAATGATAAATACAAGCCATTTTTGGAACCCTGAGAGGCTTCGCAGTGAACTGTAAAATCAGGAAGATAACAGCTAGGTATATTAGATATCCTACGCATACAATGCGTTGTTTGATTTGACTAAAATATGACGCGCGAGCTGTCCCTGTAGCCATCACTCCTCATAGGAACTCGAAAGTTCGAATCATAATTTACAAGTCAAGTGAGTGTGTGTAAACGACTTTATCATCCTGATAGTCTCGATGCCAAGAGCTCTCTTCATAGGATCACCTTCGCAGCATTCTTCATACCGCAAATATGACAGGCTAGGAAATGGTTGGATACTTCGTACGAGTCGTTATTCGTTGCGCAGAGTTTGCATTTCCACGCACTAGAAGTTCACATGATATTTGCACTCTGTTTCAGTGCTTTGGCAAATTTACAGGCGCCTACTCTGACCTAATTTTATGCAAAAATATAGACTCTGAAGAAAGATGTACACAATAATCTTTGCTTTAGCATTATTGTAATAAAAAACCTGTAACAACACGCGGTCGCCATCGCGGCTATACCCTCTAGGTATCGGAAACCAATAAACCATAATCTGAGCATGTGACTTCTTTCTTCTTCGTTATTGCCACGGGCACCCCCAAATCCTACGCCTTGGACCCTGCTTCTTTGTATATGCTCATTTGTCATCTGTCATTGAGCCTTGCGATCCGTCCATGTCCTTCTACCGGAACACGAACAGCGTCCTATTGAACACGGGATACGATCGACTCGAAACAAGTCTAGAAAATCCTGTTTGTGATCTGCAAAACCCCACGTGGATTCCACGTTTATTCTCCTTATTTCACACAGTTGCCGAGAGTCATTTGAGTGCTCAGAAAGTTCAACCGAGAATCCAGGTAAACAAGTAGGGCGCAAAGTGCCAGCCCAAATTTGTGCTTCTCTACCACAAACTTTCAATGTTTTGAGATGTGGCTTGTATAAAGGACCAAATTTAATTCGTCCATGATATTTCAGCCACGACCACAACGAGTCCCATATGTTCTGGCATACTTGGCTTGTTAATTCGAAGCGAATTGATCTATTCGACAAGTGCCGATATTCAGAGAACCTTTCTGGAGCATAGTTTCCCAAGGAGATCTCTAGGTGCTCAATTCTAGTGATTGCCTTTGCCAGAGAATTGAAAAATCCTGGAGAGTTCTGGCCCGGCTCTATGTCGAGATCATCTGCAAACGAAGGTAGATTTTCAAGACGAGACATTGCACTGGCTGAATGATGTATCATACAGCCGACTGGGACATTACTAAGGTATTGAAGGCAAGGGAAATTATTCTCAATCAAAGATAGTGTGTCCAAGTCAAAGTCGTGCGGAATTAGGTCTAGGTATCGCAAATTCGGTCCAAGATTCTTCAACAAGGATTTATGAATGAGCTCCGGGTCTTCAATCTTGAAGTGAGTTAGCTGCTGACAATGTTTAATTGCTCCTGTCACCTCCTCTACCGACGGCATGACAAATGGTGTACCCCTGTTTCGACAAGGGGTCCTGAGTACGGAAAGCTTTTGCAGATTTGGCATTGTGAATGCTATGAAGTGAAAGTAGTTACTCGAGGTAAACGACTTCAACTGAGTCCACTGGATGAGATTTTTCCACAGTTCCAAATTTTCAGAAGAATCCGGTTGAAGTGTTTTGTTTGACAGCTCAAGAACATGTAACGGCGGAAATTGAAATTGGCCAGATGGAAATCCTGATAAGAAACTGTATTCATCACTCCCCCTCAAGCGGCTTACCACCAATGTGAGCCTTCTCAGTTGCGTACTCCCACAAATTATCTTGAAAAGTCTTGTAATATATGCCGGATGTCTTGAGTACGGATCAAAGAGGTGGAAGGAAAGTGTAACGAGATTAGTGGTTTGCGGTTGAACAAATCTTTCAAGCCGCAGTCTGTCGAGAACTTTTTCGTCATGAGGCCACTCCCTTAAATCTGATGCCCAGTGGACTTTGATATTAGTAGACTGATGGTATAATACGATATTTAAAATCTCGTCAGGAATTGGTTCCTTGCAGAGCCAGCTGATTGCAATCAGTAAAGAGTGTCCTCCAGAAGAAGCATGAATTACTCACTAGAAATTCTTCAATGGCAGAGTTGGAAGAAAGCGCAATATCGCATCAGACTGTGCTAAAAATCGTGCGATGATCTGCATGTAGTCCATCGAACTAAGCATCTTCGCTTCCTCTGGATCCGTCGTTAAAGGACTCGCAAGCACAAACCACCGCTCGACTATAAAATTCTGAACGTGCCGAGCATGGTCGGGTCATTGGATTCTTTTGATTGTTCTTGTGGATTGGTTCATTGAAACATTAGGAGGCCTGATGCGAACAGTTCTGCCTAGAAACCTTTCTGAAAGGCAGTGCCATCTTTTACAAACCAAACTTGTGCGCAACAGTGCCTTTTGCTCCAGCTACACTGAGTTAACACTTCCAGTTCTGACAAATGAATATGAAGATAGAGAATACATACGAACTCGAAGACAAAGCCGAGAGCATCGTTTGATAGAATTGTGCCAGCTGAGAGTGCGATAGCAGGGTCCGTGTTGAGGTCCATGTTGGACACCATGCCATCAAGCGGTTCCTCCATTTTGCTCTAAGTAATATAGTTCGGATAGACGTGTTAAGTTTCAGAAAGACCTGCAAGGCGATTGTTGATATTGAGAGGGTGTATTCTGTTAATACTAAGAAATGACGAGCAAGCTTGGTGCGACCATGTTGGAGTGTTCGGGGCCACGAGGTTGGAAGAGAGAGATGGTTGTTGAATGAGGAAGGCTCGAGGGTGAGGCCGTGGCAACACCTCACAGACTCACATTCCAAGTCTAAATGGAAGCGGAATTATTTAAAGGTCCGTTTGGCTCAGAGTGCATACTCCATGTACCCTTTCTTGCACTCAATTGTTGTCGAAGAAGCTTTACGTGCGAAAAGTATGTATTAAAGGCGTGAAGACGAAAAAATGCGTTTTGCTTGGAGTGTAAAACTTGGGTAATGCACTTGCAAGTGCGCACCCCTTCGACGCATCTTTTAAATAAGCAGGTAGAATGCAAAGCCCGAAATTCCACTCGGTTTATGCCAAACGGAACAAGTATGTATGCATACCTAATTGGATACAACCACCGAAACACCGAGTGTGCACTCTGAGCCAAAAAGACCCTGAAAATTTCCTGTCCAGATACATATGTGTTCGCGACATCGTAGTGAGATTTTCGAAGTATAAATTTTTCGACTCTAAGGAGCTCATCGGTAATTATATTGCGGGAGCAAACTTCACAAAAACAGCATTAGACAAGTATTGGGGAAAATGGAAGAGGTATTTTCATCCGCAGTCTACTTAGCTACCTTAAGACCTTCCAACTCGACCCGAATTGAAATTGAAGAATATCCGGGAGCAGAATGGATACTCCCGCTCAATATTAGATACCGCTTTAATTATAGGCTTTCACTCATCCATCTCCCGCGCACAGGATTAGAAACTTTCCTAATCTAATACCTCGTGTCTCAGAAAATCAATGGCATACAATTTCCAACTACTTCAGATCAACTCTCGCCATACTTATGGCGGAATAAATAAACCCCTTTACGAGACATCAAAAGCTTGAGAAGGACAAACACCCAACGGATGCGATTCAAGATATGAATAAATCTTAAAATAGCAGCAGATGTGATATACTTGATACAACTTGGAGGAGCACTGCAAGTTAACGCCACTATACCACGTGAACTCTTTGGAGATCGTCAGCCAAATATTTGCCAACAACATAATTTACACGACGTCACCTCAACAAAGCCCACAATATCAACGTGCACAAGAAAGAAAATGCATCATCAGAACACAACAAGACCCTCCCATCATACCCAGAAGCATCTCGCACGTGACTCGCCCAAAATTCCCATCAGGGGTAAACCCACCTGCACCACCCAACCCAACAAACAACCCACTCCATTTCCCACCGATCAAACACCCCAAAGTCAAAAGAAGAGACGAAAACTCATCATCACCACAGCCGGAGAAAACACCAGCCGAGAAAAGTGCTGACGAGTTCTCCGGCCGCAGATGGGGAGGGAAGACCTGTTTCAGGAGCTGCAGGGTGGGTGATGTGAAGCGAAGCGAGGATATGTATGTATGGCTTGCTAAGAAGTTGAGCTTGGGGTGGGGGAACGAAAAAGTCGGATGAAGTGAAGTGAGAGTTTGTACTCCGTAATGCGTGAGTTTGGATTTTTATGCCTTGATTTTCTTGATAGATTTGACAGCTGTCAGAAAAAGTGTGTTATTTTGGGATGATTTAGTGTTTCCCTCTCACATCGGTATATGAGGTGAAAACTGGATATGGGGTAGTAAGAGGTAGGTAAATGAGTGAATGGGTGGTGGCAAGACTTCATTATTTAATCCATCAGTTGCACACCTGAAATGAAATGCAGACCCCTCCATCTAACTCCATCCAATTTCTTCCGTCCAAAAATGTCATTACATATCTGCCATCTCCTAACTACCCCTAAAGATCTCATGCGAATCATTTATTGTCCTGCGTCGACGGCGGCTGTGGGGGTTGTTAGTTTGATGAACTAGGTAGGATGGAGGGGGATGTACCAAGGTACACAGCTGCTGAGTTGAAATCGACGACTTCTCCGTTCTTGGTTGACATGGCTGCTGCTTCGGCATCGACTGGTGAGCGAGCGATGATGTCTGGAGATATTATTAGTTGAACTGATGGATGCTGCGTTTTATGGTTGATCGTCTGTGGGGCGGTCCACTCTCAACTTTGGGAATGGGGATAAGGTTATGGGCATAGAATCTAGATGGGAAAAGACCGATGAGAAGAATGTTGAGAACATACCATCAAGACGTTGAGGCATGGCAATAGGACCAGCAAAGGCAACAGCCACGAGGGAAAGAACGGTGATGAGTGTGAATTGCATGATTGCGGTTGGAGGTAGTATCGAGATTGAGTGGTAGTAGATAAGGGTCGTCCGGCGACAAGATGTTCAAGCTGACTAGCAGATATTCGATCTTGAGAAAAATAGAAGTAGTGTAGATGGAGGAGAACTGGTAAGAAACAGAGAAAGGAACGTATGAATCAGATGAGAGAACGAGAATACAGAAAGAAAAGAGGCTTCGAGATGGGAAGGGCAATTTGGTATTTGTATTGCCAAGGAGGATGTATACCCATGTCACTTCCCTCCTTTTGTTTTCGCCGCACGGGACAAGGGCCCAGGCTGAATGCGAAATATGTCATCTCAAGAAAGAGGATGGAGCTGTGGGTGTTCCAAGAAGTCTAGGACATTGAACGAGGGCCGCATGCTCGGGGGGCGAGCTGATCAAGGGATAGTGCGACTGGGTCTGTTTGGAAAGAAGCTTGAGTGAGATATGAATGGGTGAAATAAGCTCATAAGCCTCTTAGGCTCGCATCAGCCTCGTGGGATTGGCTGCGTCTATTCTTAATTGATTCTTGAATTGGAACTGTGGATCATTCAGATTCAGAAGCATCAGCCCCCCGTGGGCTAGTTTTGCGGGAGCTGGAATGTGAGACGAGGCTGATACGGGGATGGAGCAGAGGATGGCTCGCTTCTTGGAGAGAGAGGCTGTGATTTGATGGGATAGCCGCGAATTGAGAGACTTGGGAGATGGGAAGAACGACATCCGAAAGACACTTTCATGCGTCGAAGTTTGTTTTCAGATGATAGACGTATCCGGTCTGGGCATGAGCTTGGCTGGATAATAAGCTTTGGGCGCAATGGCTGTGTTCGTGAGATAGAGTGATTGAGGTGGGCATTTTCCTTTGCGAGATGAGATGAGGATGGAAGAGTTGAGACTGGAAGCGAGTTTCAAGATTTGGGTTAGGGGTAAGATCACGTGGGTCTAGAGACAGATTGAATTCAATTATTGTCAGCAAATTAGTACAATATATGTTATGAGTAAGTGATGCAATTAAGATAAATTTGCAACTTTCTCTCTTTCAGATATGGACATTGACTTTGATTCCCCTGCTTTGACTTCCAAGCTTGGACTCGAACTTTGACATGAAGCTCACTCATCATCCGCCAAGCATTCATATATCACGTGCTAATTATGCGGCTAGACAAATCGTTCATAAGCCACTTGTGCAAATCCAGATAAGCAACGAGGCAACCTACCTTCCCCAGCCCCGTTGTCCGTTCTCCGTTCTCGACCCCACCAAAGCCAAACAACAATGTAGGTAATCACTCACTCAGCTCCCAGAACCTCATTTTACCCCTCTCTTATCACTCTACCTCCCTCTCAACTCTTCCCACAACTCCCACCCTCATTCCAACTTTCTAAATCTCTCAACCTCCATCGTCCGTCGTCCATCGCCCATCATGGCTACAGTAGAACACTGCCTCTACTGTTTCGAAACCCTCTCTGCCTCCCTCGAAAACCGCTCTCCAATGTCCCTCTACCAAATCCAAGCCTCCTGGGCCGACTACCCCAAAGGTCTCGAAACCTCCGACGAAGAACTCGAAGCCGAGGACGAAGAGCCCTCTGAACCAGGCACTCCCTCTTCAACCCAACCCCCCAAATCCCTCCGTATCCCCGCTCTCCAACGTCTCTCCAACACCCGATCCGGCTCATCAACTTCCTCTTCTTCAACCACATCTCTGTCTCCCAACACCGAAGCCACAACTCCCTCTTCTTCCTCCTCGTCTTTCGTGCCCATCGGCCTGCATCCGCGTAGAACCTCGCAGCGAGCACCTATCACCGAGTCCCCTCTCTTCGTAACCTGGGACACGGTCTCGTCATCCCTTGGCCGCTCTCTCCGCGGCTGCATCGGAACCTTTGAATCACAGCCTCTCTCCGAGGGACTTTCTTCCTATGCTTTAACATCCGCTTTACACGATACACGATTCTCTCCCATTTCTCTCAAAGAACTACCTACCCTCGAAGTCTCGGTTACTCTACTAACGGATTTCGAGACAGCGAAAGATGCAATGGATTGGGAAGTAGGCGTTCATGGTATAAGAATCAGTTTTTATGCAAGGAATAGACGGTATGGTGCTTGTTATTTGCCTGATGTAGCGGTGGAGCAGGGGTGGGATAGGGAAGAGACGATTGTGAGTTTGATGCGGAAGGCGGGCTGGGGTGGGAAGAGGGAGAAGTGGAGTGAGGTTGGGGATTTGAAGGTAGTGAGGTTTCAAGGGTTGAAGGAGAGTGTGGGTTGGGAGGAGTATGGGAGGTGGAGGGAGTGGGTTAAGGGAAGGAAGGAGGGGAAATAGATGGGATTGAATTGGGTAGATGGCGTTTGGGGTTCAGATGGGAGTTCAGATAAGAATTTGGGGGTTGGGGATGGGAGTTGGGAATAGGATTGCGGTATTTGCTTTTCAAAGAGAGTTGAACATACAACCAGACACAGGATCTCATCAGTAGATGGACGCATCGACAGCATGGCAGAACATTCAGACCATAGCATTTCACTCCAGACTTTTTACAGACAGAACATAATATAGAAGACATTTTCCATTGCATCTCTATCGAGGATGCCTCGTTGATCTGAATCTGCAAACCGAGCTGCTCTAACATATTAATGTACACTTCTCAGCAATGACAACCGGACATGACTGTCCTCTCCCGCTATGGTATCTTCCCCGTATATCCCAGTGTAATCCCCCGTCTTGATATCCCCGCTCTTTTAGCAAAGCCATAATTTATACATGAAAAAGCACATCATCTCATCATAATCATCATCACCAGCACCGTAACTTTCCCAAGAACTCCTTGAATCGACTTCGTTTTCCTTCTTTCGTGTCGCCTAGTGTCATTTCTTTCTCCGGACCGCCGGGGAGGGGACTCAGTGGTGCGGTGACGGCGCGTCGTGTGCCCATTCCTGTATGACTGCCTGTGCTAGCAAGTGTATTCCTACTCCTTCCTCCCTCTCCTAGCATGCCTACGCCTCCTCCTTGCGCCATCCTCCTGGCTTCTACTACCCTCCTAACAATCAGCGCGAATGTTTCCTCGATATTGACTGTATTCCTTGCGCTCGTCTCCATAAATCCACAGCCTCTCCTCCTCGCCCATTCTAATCCTACTTGTGCAGGAACTTGCCTAGACTCTTGCAGATCGCATTTATTGCCCGCGACAATCTTGATTGGTTTGACAGGTCCATTGCCCACCTCTCTGCCTTTTTTCCCCTTATGATCCCTATCCCAAGCATCCATTCTGGTCTCTGCCTCGATGTCGATCAAATCATTGAATTCCTGCAATACGCCCAAAGAACTTGCATTCGTGATGTCGTAGACAAGGAGGAAAGCATCAGATCGTAGATTAGAAGATGCCCACATTCCGCGGTATTCTTCTTGTCCCGCCGTATCGGTGAGCGACAAATGGTATGTTTGGCCATCGATGCGCCGGGTGAGGGTATAAGAGTCTTCGATTGTGGGGTCATATTCGTGTGTCCATTGACTGCGAACAAGTCGTAATGTAATCGATGATTTACCACAACCTCCATCACCGCAGATGGTGATGGTGATGCGGTGGGGCTCATCGAAAGCCATATTATCTTTCCTGTCTCAAGTTGCCGACTTTGGCTTGTAGATATAGGAACAAATTTCCGCGGAAGGTCGTGGACCGTGATAGATTGGTGGGGTCTTTCAACGGTCTCGGAGGAAGTGAAGGATGTTCGTTTGGTGTTGGAGGCGTTCAAGACAGCTTATGAGAGTGTGATAAGTTGTGCTTCCTTCTCAGCCTGCGCCGTGCCGTCTCCTTCAACGTTCTCCTTTCCGAGCCGTCCAACTTCCACCCGTTAGATATCTGCTCGGTTGCGTGCCTGATGTAGATTACTATCGCCGAAACTTAAACGCCCGTCTGCAGTAGAATATAAGTCGCAGATTCTTCGCGATATTTCTCGAGGTGGCAGATGTTTGCGATTGTTTGTTTTCTCGTTCCTAGGGAGATGATTGAATTGCGATAGCAGCTTTCATATAGGTAGTTTCCAGGATAATCTCTGAATCGGTTGATGGTCCGTGTCTTGAATGAATGTGGGAAGATGGTGCTGCCAGATGTATGTGGCTCTTTTTGGCTGTATTCAGGACGGTACCGTACGAACCTTGCTGGTGCTTGCTTGCTGTGATGTGATGTGATGATGGCGGGGAGGAACGTGGGTGGTGACAGGGAGGCGGTTTCGACTGTCTCGATTGGTTTCAATGCACAAATCCGAATGGGAATATATGTCAAAGTATTATGCCTCGACGGATAATCAACAAATTCCAAATCACAGAGTGAGAAGAGAAGAGGTGTGGCAAAGAAGGAGGAAGAGCAGAATAACAGAATTAAAAGGACGATACGAGAAGAATGGATATGTGTGTCACACTTGGGAGTCCCTTGCTTTTTGGGTCTTTGCATTTGTCTTTGCGTTCGAGGGCCTGAGTGCGAGGTGAGATGCAGTGCTTCTTTTTGATTGATGCGGGTGAGTGGCTTGTGGGACGAGACACACAAAAGAGGAGTTGAGGTCTTTGAAATCACGACGGTGAGAAGATGGCTTGACTTCGTCTGATATCGGGGAGAGCAAATGATTTCCGTTTTAGGTTGGCAAAGAGCCGGTCATCGACGGGCTGGCGGGGAATAATTTTGGTGATATTTTGGACCTTCTGCTGGTCTTCTTTTGGTCTTGGTGCTCCTTTTTGGTGGGCTTCTCCTGCATTAGGCACGGCGCGCTTGAGGTGTTGGAATGGCAGGGGTAAACATACTCGGCACTAAAAGTCAATTTTGATAAGACTGAGAAAGTGAAAAGTGGATAGGAAAACCTCCCCCTTTCCTTACATGTCTCAATTCTCGTATATATTATTCGCTTCCTCTCAGATCTGACAATCAACAAGTCTGCACAGTCCCTCTCTCTTATCACAACTTGCCAACTTTTCATCTCAATGTCTCAGAACGATCACTCGAAAGACCTCGGCAGTTTAGAAAAACGGCTCCATTCAAACCTAATGCAACGCCGATCTTGATGCCTATCTAAGCCCAACAAGCCGACCGGTCAATTCGCCGAAAATGCAACGTCGAGCTCGCAGAAAAGACGAGACCGATTTTGTTCGTGGCCTATCTTTTGCTCTCTTGGGCTGATAGGTCTCGTGGTGACTTTCTCTAGAGGTGAGGGGTGCAGGAATGGTTTCGGTTTCTGCTCCCCGTGCCAATTGTAAGATGCAAGTCACAATTGTTGCATAGAACGATGCAAGTCAGGAGGGTTACATCGAGGGATGTACCGCTGGTATATCCAACCTATCGCACCGAGCGGGGTAACATGTGAGGATTTCTATCTTCGAGACTTTTCATCTTAGTCCTCTGTTATCTCAAGAGTGGGATATGTAACCAGAGTATAGAAAAGTGAAGAGGATGTTGCTTCGTTGGTTCTTGAAGTGGGTTGTACTTCTGTCCTAAAGTAAAGCTTGACGCTAGGAAGAATGAGACAACTTCTACATGACTTCTTAGCATTGTTCTCTCTGTCAGAACCATATAGCCGCAAAAGAAATTCTACTTGAAATGCATCAATCCTGAGCAAAGTAGCTCCTTCCATCCTCGAATCTGACGACTGCTTGATGCCCTGGTGACTTCCCCTCTGTTACATTACTATCTTGCGGGTCCCTCGATCCTAACCTTTCCTTCTACATTGCTGAACAGGAGGTGGAATAGAGCTTATCTTGTAGGCAATGACGCATCGCATTGCATCAGTCTGAGAATTATAAATCTGCTGTACAATACCTCCAACATCAATGGTTGACACCAACAAACACAACCAAAACCGCAGCATACCTATCATGTATCAGCTCGAGTCACAGTACCAGGAAAGATCGCACTCACGCTGCTGTCGCTGCGTACACCTCGACTTTTCTTGCATGTGTTAAAAGCGAAACCGATCCCGCGAACAGAACTGTAAAGACTCCCACAATGCCTAGTCGGGCAGCCATAGGTTTAACAAAGTACAAGGTCACAATGGCCCCGACAAGCAACGCTGCTGAGGCAAAGATGCCAATAATGCTGACGATCAAAGCAATACGTTCTGTTGGGTAGTAATACATCGGACCCCATGACTTTGGCGTTTTTCGCTCTTTTCGAAGCCTATATCCTAAACAGCGATGCATAAAAGAAGATATTCGATCTGGCTCTACCTGGCTTCCGAGAGTGATCAGATCTTCTTCATCGTCGAAGAGATGAAACCCACTTCCCCAGAAAGGACGCTTCGTTCGAAACCACCTTGTCACGGCTTCCAGTGGGCCTTTTTCTGGTTCCTCGAGTTGCAAGACTTGATTCCGTCGCAATAACGCTTTTTCTGGTATTCCTTCAGTTGTTCAACTCTGGATGCTACACATCTCCACGTACCATATTCTTTCATCAACTTTCTCAATTCATATATCAGCTGCAGCTTCTTGGCTTCCTTTTGAACCCCTCCATTTCCCTGCTGTTTGAGATCTTCCCATGATCTTGCAGCTATCTCTACGTCGAGCTTTTCGTTGCTGTGAGATGCCGCTAACTCTTTTTTGTCGTCTTTATCAATTTGCTTCAGCTGACACTCAACAAGCTGGATCTCGGCCTGCAGGTATAGTAGATTTCTTGCCCCGAGTATGCCAAATTTGCGATATATTGAAAGGCTGAGGTCGCTTGCGATGTAGTGAGAGTAGTCCGTAAAGCCCACCAGGTATTCGTCTCCATCGCGAGCAGCTTCAATGTCTACGTGTGGTCCCGCCATCGATGGTTTATTTGCATCGAGGCAATTTCTCTGAGCATAAGGATTACTTCCGATATCTGTTATCAAGGTGGCTGGGTGAGTCTGCCTGCCACGGCTGGGTCATTCCCAAATTTAATCACGATTGGTGATAATTTACAAAAGTCCATGCAACCGTTCGCCTCACTTTTGTCGATACCACACCAATCGCACATGCGAGCCTATCTTTGAAAGACGTTGAATACAGCCTCGCCAGACAACAAAATCAGTCTGCCTTGTAAGGCTTTTCAATATACCTATTGGCTTCGTGACTGCGAAGAAAATTTTCTATATGTTATAGTCCTTCTTCAAACCTGTCTGCCACCAAATTCAAACTAAAACTCCATTTTCAGCTCGAAGCTCATCTCATTCTTCCAAATACCAAATGTCTACCCAAAATGCAAATCATCGCTGGCAACTAGATTCGAAAGAATTAGTTGCCGGTTCAAATACTCCACCAGATGTTTTCGCTGGTCCTAACGGGAGTGGCTATAAAGGACCTGGTAAGGGCAAGGAGGAATATGGTAATCAGTCGTCCGAATATGGATACGGGGGCTCTTATAATCCCGGAAGGCGTAATAGCGTGCCACCTCCAAACCAGCCTGGGGATTCCTCCGGGGGTGCAGGTGGAGGAAGGAGTGGAGGAGGGGGTGGAGGAGGGGGTGGAGGAGGGGGTGGAGGAGGGGGGGGAGGGGGTAGGGTGTCCAATGCTTCACAGTCCACTATTGTTGGATATAGTTCAGCGTCAAGACCATCTCACTATGCTCATCTCTGGCACTGCGTAAGTGTCCATCGCCTTTTATCGCATAGATTATACTAAATAGTGAAGTGTTGCTGCAATATGCAAGATATGTTAGTGGAAGCTACACCGGCTTGTCCCACTTGCAATCACAGCAGATGCTTAGACTGTTTCGATGAACGAATTTAATATATATAAGACAAAGCCATGCTACCTGTCACTTTAAGAGCAATTCTGGTCTGGTCAATCGCCTGTGCTCGAAGCTGATATCATTCTACGAGACCGGAAATTCAATAGCTAGGAGGAGGAGACGATGTACAATGAAGCTTATAGGAAGGTTTGTTTTAACGAGACACAGTAGTTAGACATCGAACCAGATCATAGTATCGTGTTTCAGGAATTAATAGGTGCAATAACGGTACATATCTGAAGTGCCTCAAGTTCGTCATAATTTTGTCACAGCGTCATCAATATTCCATACTGTCTCATTTCGTTAAGTTGGTAGCGTTGGCGATTCTTACAAGAGAATTCCCAAGTCATCAGATCACTATTGGCTCTTCCTTCTTGAAAATAAGCTGGCATCAAGCTTTTCTACTTACCGCATAAGAACATCACTCACTATCGATCAGAATAATGTTTCACATCAGCAGCTCAAGGGAGAGATTTTGGTCTGACTGGCTTTATACTTCTAGTACCTTGCGTTTCTAAGCTGTTACTTTCCGTATATGTTTTTATACCTAATTCTCAAGGGTATGCTACAAACAACCAAGACTCTATTCGCGCATTCAAAAATCACCACTCAACAAAATCCGATGCACTTAGCATGGAAAGACGTGATCAAATGAGCGAAAATTGCAAAAGAAACGATTCACTTCAAAAAACCATCTTATAGATCTACTCCAGCAAACTGGTTGCATAGCAAGGCACGCCATACCCGTAGAGGACATCTTCGAGTTTGCCCAAGTCACACAAGTACCAAAGAATTCATCAAGAGAGACATGTTCTGCAAAAACTGTGACCCGGAAATTTTCTTCGTTACTTATGTTAAAAAGAGTTGATACACGTGATGACTTTGACAGGGCCTCTGGAAGCATCGAAGGTACCTTTAGGAAAAAATATGTACTTATGTGCCTATTCATCGTTAACTGTTTGCTTTGGATAGGTTGAAGCCCAAGGAATAACTCACAAACCTGATACCCTCATTCCCACTTGTCGCTACCATCCTAGAATCCATAATCTCTCCTAAGATACCCTTCGCATCCACAGGAGATGTAACACAAGCAATCCCCGTGCCATGCCAATCCGCGCTCCAAGTCTCACTCCTAACAATAAACCTAAACTCACTAGCACTCTCTGCAAATACAGCCATAGCTTTCTTCTCAAACCTTTTTTTAACCGTCATAAACCCCATAAGCCAGACTAGTACTCTCGGCGGTGTAGAAAAAGGAGGTTGAAAGCGAACAAAGATGACGAAATCGTGGAGGAAGAAGAGACCGCTTTGGATGAGTAGAGAGGTAATTACTAGATAATTGATGGAGGCATTGTAGTTTATACTTTCTGGTCGGTTGGGGGGATATCTAGGATCATGTCTTGGGTAGTTTGGCGAGGCTGGAGGATATTGAGATTATGTTGAGAGAGGGGAGATGGATGGACCTTAGACCTAGGGCTACGGTTGGTGTACGGGTGTAGGCTGGGGTGAAGGTTATGGTTTTTTGAGACCCGATGCCTGGTTTTGCGTCTTTCCAGGAGCGGATTTCGGTGGCTGAGAAGATGCCGCATTGGAAGATTGGGGCGGATGAGATTGGGGTAGTTGTCGTGACCGCCATGTTACAAGCTGTGTTGAGATGAGATCGGATTATGAGTAGGTTATAATGGGGAGTTTCCTCGGTCAGAAAATGGGTGGTGATAGCGTGCGGTTCGCGGATATTATGCTCTTATGAAGGAAAGAGGGAATAATAAGGAAACGTAATTTCGAAATGAAAGGCACTGTAATTGATATGGGGGAAGAGAATCATCATGCCATAGTAACACCGCCCCCAAAGCCTGCACAATCCTCACAACAGATCTACGCACCCAAAAAAAAATCCAAAATAGCAAAACTCCAGTATCCTCTCCGAAGCGAGGATACCTTAGAAAAACTGCCGGTGCAATTTTTTGAAGCCGCGAATATGGTGAGTCATTTTTCGATCGATCGGTGAACTGGGGGTCGGATTGTTGGCCAAAGTCACTGTTTCCTCCTCACAGTTTGTACTGACCACTCCACCAGGGGAATGGCGCCTTCTGCTTGAGGAGAAATTTGTTATTTGGGGTTATAAAGGCGGTGATTGGATTTTCGGAATATGTACTCGGAAAGTGAGGAAATTCCACGATTCTGCAGTAACAGATGTATTTAGGTACAAGTGACGAAGTGGCCACTAACACCTCGTTCATTCTCAATTTTGAGTCCAGCAGCACTTGCAACTTTGGCTAGATGCAATGAAGTGTTTGGAATTACAGTCCTGTTGTGAAGCCTATCAGACACTGCCACACAAGCAACTATCATCATGACGATCAAAAAAAAGTTCAACTCATATACATAACTGAGAACCACTTCGGCATATTGAGTTCTAAATGGTCTGGATTCAATGTTCGTATATACCTATTAAGTGTATCTCATTCACCGACCCATTTCTTACCCTCAACTACAACATTAACCGGCTCTCCCTTCTCCCACGCCACAACATTCTCCCTCGTAGTCCGTCTCAATTTCTCAATACTGCTGGTAGCCCACCACGCGATATGTGGACTTAAAATCAATCTCCCATTTAACTCACTCTGTTCCGCATTCCATTTATTAGCTGCTCTTACTAATACAGAATTCTGCAATCCAGCAGGCTCTTCTAGATATACATCTGTGGCTGCGCCCATGATTTGCTTGCTCTCTATGGCGGCGATGAGAGCAGGCTCGTCGATTATACCGCCCCGAGCGACGTTGATTATAAGGGTGTGCGGGGAGAGAAGGGAGAATTCGGGAGTGGATATCATGTTTCTGAGAAGGGATCCAAGTCAGCGCTTTCTCCAACAACGGATATGGCCCGAGCATATTGAGCGAAGGACTCACTTTGATTCTTCTGATAGAGGAAGTGTAAGGAATAGTACGGTGCTCTGATGGAGACAATTCGTGAATTCCACCCTGTCTGGTCGGACAGCAGAGGCGGCAACTCCTTTCCGCTCAGCAAATGAGACTGTCATGCCAAGCGCACGACAGTGAGTAGCTACTCTGTTTCCTAAAGTATGCAGGTCAGACATATATATTTTCAAGGGAAGAGGAAGGTGAAGAGAAGAATAGTGCCAGCAGGGAACACAAAGTCATGTGACAAGCCCCTTTCTTCTCGGTTGGCCTTGTCGTACAGCTTTACCCCTTCCCAACGTTCGGGTAAGGTGAACATACTTGACTCTGAGGCAAAGCAGAGCAAATCCCAAGGGAAGATTGAAATGAAAATAAAACAAACCTAATTCGCCACCCCCGATAATCCCCACCCTTTCCTCCTTACAAGTAGCAGGACACTCCCCCCACTCTGCCTTTAACGTCCCCCTCTCCACCCACTTCACTCCCTCAACAGTAAGCCCATGCATCCTAACCACATTCCTCCTCAGACTAAAAAACAAAGCAATAGCCTGCTCAGCCACGCTCTCATTACTCGCAGCCGGAACATTAACGACTGTCACACCTCTCTCCTTACAAGCCACTAAATCCAGCATATCCGTCCCAATAGCCAGAACAGCAACCAGTTTCAAAGAAGGACATGCTTCGAGAATGGACGCTGTGATGGGAATACGGGTTGTGATCGCTATAGTAGCTGGGATTGGAGAGGTGAGCCGGTCGATTATGAGGGGTTCTGAGGGAGCGGTGTTGGGGTAGCTTGTTAGTGTGAATTTCGAAGAGAGGTCCGGATCTGGACAATGGATTGCGTCGAGACGAACAATGTGAATTGGTTTTGGGGCTGCCATTTAGGACAAATCAGTGGGAGTATAGTAGAATGTATATGATGAGAATACAAGAAGAATACATGTTCGGGCTGGCTAGAAAATGGAAGTAAGCTAAGTTGTCTCGGCAAGGGCGTCAATCACGTGTGGGATCCACCGAGAGCGATGTGGAGGTGGACCTGAGGATGGCATCTTCAGCTGGCATATACTCTCCACAACATGGTTACTGTGAAGAACATGAGAAAATTTGTGGCTAGTTCGTGTAACAGATACAGGTAGAGATATTATAACATCATGTATCATTCAAAGTGGTGATTCTATGGACAATAAGAATTAAACAACACATCTTGTCTACAGAAGCATTCCAAACACCGTTCTAATGCACCCCCATCCCAACTGCGGTTGTGTTCGTCCGACTATATGTACAATCCTACAGGAACTTACAAATACCTTTTCTCTTCCTTTTCTTCATATGACTGGATTTGATCGCCGACTCTGAAATCGAACCAGTTCTCAAAGCCCATACCGCACTCTGTACCCTTCTTCATTTCCAGAACATCTTTTTTGACGTTCTTCAAGGATGATAGTGTGCCTAGCCATGTTAGTGAGCCCAAAATATATATTTGGATGAACATACCATCATAGATCTTCTCACCACGCCGCAAAACTCTAATTTTTGCGGTCTTGCTGATCGTGCCATTTCTAACCTTACAACCCGCGACTGGTCTATACTGACGACGTTTTACGTTGATCTCAAAAACTTGAGATATCTCTGCCTCACCAATAACCTTTTGTGTAATCAATGGAGGCAACAGCTTGCTTAATTCCAATTTGATATCATCGACCAATCGGTAAATGATATTGTGGTCAATGATATGGACCTTGGCTTGTTGGGCCATACTCGCAATATGTGGTTCGATCGGTGTATTGAAGTTGATCAACTGTCCCTTAGCTGCCGCTGCATGCTCAATATCGAACTCCGATATCTGTCCAACACCATATCGAAGAATATGTGGTCGGACTTCGTTGTTACCCAATACACTAACACTGTCAATGACAGCTTCGACAGATCCGCTGACGTCTCCCTTGATGATGAAGTAGAGCTCTTTAGGTCCGCCAAGCTTCTTCTGGGCTGTAGATTCTGGAGCACCTTCATGCGCTGCCGCAGCCGCTGCAGCGGCAATGGCATCTCGCTTTTCTTGCTCTCGCTTGTCCTGTTCTGCTTTGCGATTTTCATTTATAGCTTCCATATCTTCGGCCATCTTATCACGCTCTTGTCTTTCCATTCGATATTCCACAACACTTTTGGCTTTCGACTCATCGGGTGCTTGAAGAACTTCATCCCCAGCGAGTGGTTGATCACGCCATCCATCAATTTCGACCGGAGTACCTGGCCCAGCTTCCTCAATTTCAATACCAGCTTCATTTCTGAGACAGCGTATTCTGGCCCAAGTGTTACCCGCCACGATAAAGTCACCAGGTCGCATCGTGCCCCTTCGCACGAGTACAGTCGCAACTTTACCCATAGATTTGATGCTTGCTTCAAGCACCCAGCCTTCAGCCGGACCATCTATTTCAGCACGCATATCGAGGATTTCAGACAAGGCAGTTGCAGCCTCTTCTAGTTCGCCCATGCCTTGTCCTGTCTTACCACTGACACACACAGCCTGAACATCACCACCGTAATCTTCAACAGCTACTCCATGACGAGCCAAATCCTGCTTGACTTTATCAATATTTGCCTCATCCTTGTCAATCTTATTGATAGCGACAATAATTGGTACTTGAGCAGCCTTTGCATGATTGATAGCTTCAATCGTTTGCGGCTTGACGCTATCATCAGCCGCTACAACTAAAATTACAATATCTGTGACATTGGCGCCACGTTGACGCATGTTCAAGAATGCTGCGTGGCCGGGAGTATCGAGAAAGGTGATGATCTTTCCACCTGGCATAGGAACAGAGAAAGCGCCGATATGTTGTGTAATACCGCCATGTTCGCCTGCAGCGACGGAGGATTTTCGTAGGTAATCAAGGAGGGTGGTCTTTCCATGATCAACGTGCCCCATAATCGTGACAACCGGGGGTCGTTGAGGTAAAATGGATGGATCCGGAGCTGGTTCTCTCGCTTTGAGTTCCTCAGACTCGGCTCGGTCTATTATCGGCTCAAAATTATATTCCATAGCAATGAGACCAGCATTTTCGGCGTTCAGAATATAGTCATGACTAGTCTCTTCGAATCCAAGGTCCAACATTTTGTAGACGAAATCCTCAAGTCGGACCTTAAGAGCCATTGCTAAATGAGCAACACTGATGTACTCTGGTAACAGTATAGGTGTCGGTGCAGCAGCCCTTTCTGCTTTTTTCGCGGCCTTTTCAAGTTTTCTGAGTCGCTTCATTTCAGCACGAGCTGCGGCTTCTTCCTCTTCCGCTTCCATGTCTTCATTCTGTACAAATTTTGCTTTCCTTTTTGCTTTGTCTTTTCCCTTCCCACGTGGAGAATCCTCATACATCTCTGGTACATAGGTAGATTGACGAGACTTTTTTGGCTCCCTTACGGCTCTTGAGCGATGGCTTTCATCCAACCGCTGTTGTTCTCGCATTCTAATTTCAAATGGCGACAATATGGTTCCTTCGCGTTCCGGGTTTGTGGATTCCACCCGCCGGGGATAATCTGAAAATCTTGATCGTGCCGGGTTGGAGGAATTAATACTTGTTGTACTGGCAACATCATCGGTCCTTGCACTGAATGAAGATTCTGGGTTGTAGTGAGACAATCGTCGACCTGGTGTGCCTTCCACAGGGCGAGGACGAATTGGTGTATACATCCCCATTTTTGCCTTTTCTTCTCTTTCTGCTCGGCCATTCGCAAACTGTTCGAAACGTGAAGGCTGCCGTGGTGGCCATTGCTCTCCCGACGACTCGGTCCGTAAGTCGTTTTTCCTCTTCAATTGGCCCCATGTGTTACTATTATCGTTCGTAAATGACGAATCTCGAGTGTTTTGGGGTCGTTCTCCAATGACATGCCGAGGCCATTGTGTCTCCCTTGCTCCAAAACCGCCTCGGCGATCCCCTTGTGTTCGGTCTCTTGATTCCCATTGACCAAAAGGTTCTCCACGATTCAATGGTGCAATAGGTCCTATGCGACGGACAGGCGTGAATGGGGATTGCTGCTGTCGAGCCATTCTTTCATCCTTGGCGCGCTGTTCATCTTTCGCTCTCTGTTCTTCTCTGGCCCGCTGCTCATCTTTGGCTCGCTGTTCCTCCTTTGCTCGCTGCTCCAGCATGAAATCATGAGCTCGCTGTTCATGTGGCAAAAGTATAGGCTTGTCTCGCGGACGAATTGTTTGGCCCGGTCTGAGCGGTATTGCTGTTCCACCAGAACTGCCCCATCCTCCTGCTCCAAATCCTGAAGCTTGAGGAGCAACTGCGCCTGTGCCAAACGTGGAACCACCCCACGATGGTGTCGGACCTATATTTTGAGATGTGCCATTGCGTGATGCGATACTGGGTCGATTCCATGATGGCTGAGAAGGAAGTTGTCTACTGTCCTCCTCTTTCCGGAGAGCTGTTCCTTCTGCCGGCGGTTTTGAAACCGGGCGAGAGGATTGTAGAAATCTACGTTGAACATGTGAAGGTTTTCGAGCTTGCCCCAGTCTATGCGCGCAGAAGGCACATAGAGATGACCTGGGCGATTCCTACAGTAGGTGAGCATTGGAATTATACATTGAAGTGATGGCCATACCCTCAGCAGACTGCGACCTCTCATCGTTGGTGCAATGGAGATTCTGTAATCAGTGGATACATAATTTTGAAGTTTAGAGCTACGGTGCCCGCGATCACCACAAGCGAAGCTGATAGCTTGAGCGGACCTCGAACTTTCCAGCCCTCGATTCTGAAAATAGCGCGACATGCCTCCTAAAACCAAAGTTAAGGGTCGCGCCTTCAAATCGCCATCTGCGACTCCGAAAACAGCATCCACGACCTCCCCAAGTCCTCCAGATCCCTTCAAACTAGTTCCAAAGAATCTCGAGCCGTTCACAGCGAAGCTCCAAAGGAGCCATGTTTACATCACACATGTGGACTCGAAGCCTCGAGATTTTAAGCGCAAGATATTCTTAGTACCTGTTTTCATGAATGTTATCATCATCGGTTTGATAACATGGAGGATAAAATCCATTGGGCCCTTCTATATGAAGATATGCTTCTCCCTAATGGGAAAGTATAACGATACCACGATGAACACGAGGGCTATGCCTATCAATGAATCCGCAAAAGAGATATTGAGGAGAGCAATGATATTTATGACCGATCTTCTCATATACGTGTTTGTTTGGCCGTGGCCCCGCGAATTCTTTGCAGGGAGGACGATTGGGAACCCAATCGCATGGAGATTTGGTGTTGGATTTAGAGAGAAGGAAGTCATTGTACGGAGAAGCAGGAAGTGGGATCGCACAATTGGGAATGTAGTCGAGGAAGGTAGTAGGCAAACCGAGCTATTTGGAATTGTGAGGAGTGCAGTCGACCCAGTCTACATGAGTGAGAAGACGGGGTATCTCATGTTGAGCAAAGAATGGGATCTGGACTGGAGGATGATGATTATCGCGACTAAGATGATCGACAAGAAGACCCTGACACTGGAAGATTTCAAAACTACCATATATGTGTATAATGAGTATTTCGGTTGGATGTTCATGGAAACTTCGCAAGCTGGTGGAAGCGCCAAAGAAGAGGAAGGCAGGAGGAAAATTGTGGCTTTCAAAGATGAATTGACTGCATTAGGCAAGGAAAATCTCTTCTTCAGATGGATCGAATTGGTTCAGTATGAATCATCTCAACCTGGTGGTTTTGGCCCAGAGCAACAGATGAAGACGATGACGAAAGCAAAAGCCATGTTCGAACAGCAAGGCGTGGACTTTGATAAATTCTGGGCGAAGGTGGGAGGAATGGAGGGAATGCCAGGCATGGATCAGATGTAGACCGCTAATAAGATACCATTTGCATTTTGATGCTCTATCCTACTGCTCTTCCATTGAGCGTGACAGCTCACATTCAAAGCTGGCTGAATTTGACATTCGGTTTCCGAAGCAAGCGTCCAGCCGGCGATAGGAAGATGCCATTACACCTGTGTTTTCATCCTCTGGTTTGGTTCAATTGTTTTACATCAGCTCCCTTTCATTCGGAATTCTGCCACAAGTAGAGCCAAGTGGCGTACACATTGACAGACATGGAAGTTCCTAACCTTCTAAAACATTTAACCCGTATTTCTACTCACATTATACACCATCAACCCTCATCATCTCTCCTTCATTTCCATCTTTGTATGTTGTTATAGCTAGGAGAAATCGTATCCTTTCCGTACACGGAGATTTCAATTTCTACAAGTCTACGTAGAATCTCCACGAAGTTTTGAAATCCTCCTTCACATTAAGATTCTCAATCAAAGCTCTCAACATCTCAATTGGCATATAGCCCTCCCTCATAACCCTGTCATGAAACTCCTTCTCGCCCATCTTGCCCGATTGCACCAGTTCTCCTCTCAAAGAATAAAGTTGCAGAGCCCCAAGCATATATCCCGCTTGATACAATGGCGTGTAGTCACCATTAAAACTCCTCCTCACCTCTCCCTCCGCCGTCGCTCTCTCATGTCCTACCATATCAACTAGCATATCGATGCATTCCTGGGGGGTCATTTCCCCGAGATGAAATTTCAGCGAGAAAATGATCCTTGCGCAACGATGCATTCGCCAGAATAGCATCCCAATTCGATTCTCGGGCGTCTCAGGGAATCCTTTATCCCACAGAATCATCTCCCAATACAGCGCCCATCCTTCCATCCAGAAAGGCGTATCGAACATTCGCCGATAGGGATGGTAACGAGCAGCCATATACATCTGAAGATGATGCCCTGGAATCATCTCATGGAAGACTGTGGAGCGGGAAAAATGAATATTGTTACCGCGCATACTCATCATCTTCTCTTCGTGTCCCATTGAATCGTCTGGATATGAGACGATAATATCCTCTCCCCCTAAGAAGAAGGGATTCGTCTTTTGATCATGAGGGGTCATCATGAACATCCTTGCGCTCTCCTTCGCTACTTGCGGTACGGTTATCAGATCGTGCTTCTCAACATAATTAACCGCTTCATCCATCATATTCTTCACCAACTCCGTCTGTTTGCCTGGAGGCACATAAAGCGTTTTCACATACTCCAAAGCTTCTCTCCAATTCTCGAACCCGAGTTCCTTGGACGCTTTCTTCATTTCTCTTAAGCACCACTTATATTCCTCCTCTCCAATCTTGATTACGTCTCCTGGCGGATACGGAATCATTTCACTTTCTAAATCAGCGAGGATTCCTTCCCTTCCTATTGGCTCCCCGACGATGGCATCTTTATCACCCTTCTTAATTCCCACCAACTCCTCTTTTATAACTTCCGCAAAATCTCCCATTTCTGCATCAATCTGAGAGTATGGAGCTTTGCACCACCACGTGAAGAGTGGATCATATCCTGTATAGAAATTATACCACTCTTTGAGATGGCTTCTCAATTGCTCGGCTGTATTTGCAGCACGGAATGCTGTTGACTTCGAAATCTTTATGTCAAGAGTCTTTGCTTTCAGTTTCGATTTCAGTTCGAGGATTTTCTTTTGAGAATCAAATAAATCACGAGCGGCTGTCTCTGCATCCATCGGCGTCATCTGCTGTCTAGCTTCGACCAATCTCATAACAGTTTCCTTGAAGGGTAACAAAGGCTCGGCTTTTCCATTTTTCACAGCATCGAGTTGAAGTTGGCGGATATTCTTGCGGAGGTGGCTTTGCAGGAGGAGGTAGTCAATTTTGGATTGTTGGTCTCTGGGAAATGGTATTGAGTGCAATGACTCGAGCGAGGATGTGAAGAAGTCATGGAGACGGTTCGATCGAGTCGGAGAAGAAATGACATTATAGAAAGTCGTGAGGTCTTTGATATCCTCCGAAATACGAGAGATCAGGTCAGGGAGACTCTCTTCGTTATACGGATTTGATTTGTTCGTTTGGGGACGTTGGTTCGAACCATCCGCTCGGAGCACAACAACCTTATGCTTCATTCTTCTAAGTTTCCCTAGATTCAGGTACGGTCAGAATGAAGTCACGATATCGAACTCTGCTGACTTCTCAATTCTAGATATTTTACTGATAATGTATCAAGCTCCACTCGCCGCGTGTATGCGAAGAGTGGGATAAGGTTTTCCGGGATGTCCGCCTTGGACAGAAGCGGGAGGTGGTTAGATTATAGTGGATGCGGGGTTATCTTACAGGGCTAGAACGCCTGCCGAATTTACGTGGCGGGTGGCTTTTAGTGGGCTGCTATCTCCCGGATTACCCCATGCTGGGCATCGGTCTTCGGTCTCGCTGCCAGACTTGGCTTAACATATTGTGAGTGGATATTTATCCTCTTGCTGCATGATGCTTATCAGGCAGTGGATTGACAGTGGCCGACGGGCTAGTACGACGTTACAATTTTGATTTCTGATCCCACTGTTATCATCATTTCTTATCGTTCTATGCGCGTATGTAGTTCGTACCTTTGTGCGGATGAGTTTTTGTGAATTCTTCTTCTAAAGACTGTTCCATCCTTTTTTTCTTCAATTTCCGTTTCCTCTTCTTAGTTAACATTCGAGAGAGTCAGTCTTCAACGATGTCAAGACGCTTTCGCGTTCCATGGTCTGGTGGACGAGACTCTTCAGGAACCACAGGTGCAGCGGACAAGATCGAAGCTTCGTCTAGCAGTACAAACTCTCAAATAAACCCTTCGGGAGAGAAGGGTGCTCGAAGTTTTAATCAAAGCGTCAAGTCCGAAGCGGTGGAAGATGTTCCAAAGTTCCAGAAATCACATCAATGGGATCCTAATCTTCCACAAGAGAAGATCGATGTCTTGAATGAAGCAGCTAAGACTGGTGATCCAGAGAAGATTCTTCAAGTGGAGGAAACATTCGTAGAAGATAGTCCTTATGAAGAGGTTCGAGCTGCCGTGAGAGCGATCGATGGAGGAGAGGTCGCAAATACTGTCAGGGCATGGATCTTAGGGATGATCTTTGTCACTTTGGGAAGTGGGATTAACATGTTCTTGAGCATGAGGTTTGTGACTTGAACTGGCAACTAGTTGTGAGCTAAAACAGAATTGACATGAGAATAGGAGTCCAGCTATCAACTTTCCCGCCATCGTGGTACAGTTGTAAGTTGAACTCAGAGTTGACTGTTGCATAGCTAATGTCATAGACTCGTATACCCAATTGGCTGTCTGTGGGCCAAGGTTGTTCCTATGAAAGTATTCAATACTTTTGGATTGAAATGGACATTTAATACTGGACCTTTTACGATCAAGGAGCATGTTGTAATCACAGTAAGCTGCTCATCAATACAATCATATTCCGCTGACAAAATTACAGTTGATGGCAAAGTAAGAATCTCAGGCCACTTGAGGTCCAACACAGCTGCTTAACTTATTATAGTGTATCAATTAGTTACGCATACGCCACAGATGCGCTACTCGCTCTCGCTGCGAAGCGTATGTATCCGACTCAAATCCGCTATAAGCTCAGCTAACATATACTAGCTCTTTACAATATCGACATGGGTTGGGGGTTCCAACTTCTTTTCACATTAAGCAGTCAACTCATCGGGATATCTCTCGCTGGAGTCTTCCGACGCTTTTTGATCTGGTAGATCATCTTATGAAGTTGGGATATCTCGCTGACTTCATACAGGCCTTCAGCTATGATGTGGCCTGGACAGTTCTCCAACACTTCATTGTTCTATGCCCTACATGACAAGAGTAAATCTGATGTTTCTGAAACCAATGGATGGAGCATATCTCGTTATCGGTATTTTCTCTACGTAACGATTGGAGCCTTCGCATGGTACTGGGTTCCAGGTGTTCTTTGGCAAGGTCTTTCGGTGTTTGCATTCATCACCTGTGAGTCTCAATAGTGCAACAACTCTTCATAATTGAGACTAACTACGCGATTTTAGGGATCAAGCCAAATAATGTGGTGGTTAATCAGCTCTTTGGTGGTTTCACTGGCCTCTCGTTGATTCCGATAACTTTCGATTGGACGCAAGTTACATTCAAGCTTTTCACAACTCGTTCACTAACAATACACAGATACGTATCTGCATACCTTCTCGATCCTCTACTTGCTCCAGTCCATGCATTATTCAATACCTTGGTTGGGCTCATTATATTCGTGATTATTTCTGCAATAGGAATATCCTACACTGGCACCTTGTAATCCCCCTCACAACCTTTTGAAAATACTTCCTAACCAGAATAGCTATTCCGATTATCTCCCAATGAGCACTTCCCAAACATACGATAACACTCAATCTGCATACAAAGTGTCAAAGATTCTTACTCCAGACCACCAATTCAACGCCACGGCCTACAAGTCCTACAGTCCTATGTTCCTTGCGCCAACATTCGCTCTAAACTATGGCCTCTCATTCGCCGCTCTCACTGCAGCAATTGTGCAAACTGCACTTCTCAATCGAAAGGAAGTTTGGTATCGCTTTCGAGCTGCCAGGAACCAGGAGCCAGATATCCACATGAAAATGATGAAGAAGTATCCCGAAGCACCTGACTGGTGGTATGGTCTACTTTTCATCATCTCAATCGCCCTGGGTCTCGCCACAACACTAGGCTATGCATCCCAATTACCGTGGTGGGGATTTTTCGTTTCTAATATCATCGCCTTAATTTTCATCATACCAACCTGTATGATCCTCGCCACAACAAACATCACGCTCTCACTCAATGTTCTCTCCCCCTTCTTGGCTGGATTCATGATACCAGGTAAACCAATTGGTGTCATGATGTTCAAGGTGTTTAGTACCATTACACTTGGACAAGCTCAGACATATTGTGGAGACCTGAAGATGGCGCACTATATGAAGATCCCGCCAAAGACAGTGTTCAGTTGTCAGATTGTGGCGAGTATCTGGGCTTGTTTCGTGCAAGTTGCAGTTATGAATTGGACATTGGGTGCAATTCCTGGAGTGTGTACTACAACACAATCTGCCCATTTTACTTGCCCGAATGGCAAGGCTTTCTTCTCATCCAGTATCGTGTGGGGTATGCAGCGATCAGTTCCAATATCTGAGATCAATACTAACAATATTAACAGGCGTTATTGGTCCGCAGCGAATGTTCGGTCCAGGTTCCATATACCACACCATACATTGGTACTGGCTGCTCGGCGCCCTTCTCCCAGTGCTCTTCTACATTCTGATGCGATACTTTCCTCGCTCACCTCTCCGTCTCCTCAACGCGCCCGTGATGCTTGGAGCTATGGCTTGGTTACCTCCGTTAGTCTCTACTCTAGGAATCTTCTTCTAATTCACAAAAGTACCTGCTAATAACCATAACAAACAGAGCAACACCCCTCTCCTTCTCCACCTGGGTCATGTTCGGCCTACTCTTCAATTACTATATTCGGTCTCGCTGGGGCGGCTGGTGGCACAATTATAACTATATCACGGCTGCCGGACTGGACTCCGGATTGGTGATTAGTACTATCGTGATATTTTTCGCGATTACGTTGCCTAATGTGACTATTCCGCAGTGGTGGGGAAACGTGAAAGTTTATGAAACCTTAGTGAGCTGATTTCGCATCCAAATTTTAATTTATGAAGTAAGGCTAATAAGATAGGATGCTACGTATACGGCGTACAGAAAGACGGTAGCAGAGGGCGAGATATTTGGGCCGAAAAGTTGGTAGAAGGTTCATGGTCATGCTGGGACTTCCCGATAAGATTTGGTATCTCTATTTAGAGAATGTCTGTCGCAACAAAAGAGTTTGATGGATGGGATATTCCGATTTTCTAAATGTCTGACTTCTTGTCGTGTTCTCTGAATCTATCTGTCTACTGTATCTTGAATGCTCTACTAGATCATCTCAGCCTGTCTATGTGAAGGAGAAACCTGAACAAACACCAATATCTCATGCTAATCTAGCAAAATTCTCGTCACAGACCCTTCCCAACGGTCTCAATAGCCTTGATGAGCCCATCAATAGTTCCCTTCTGCGTCTCCCTATTTACCACAACTCTAAAGAAGCTCCCCTGGTCACCTGGAGCATAATCAACCATGAAACCCATCGGAATCAGACTCTGTACTATCGTGCTCGTGGTCTTAGTGTTTTCATCCTTGTCTGTCCTTAGCTCCCCGGTCGGGGCATAGTAAAAGCAAACTTGCAAACAAGGAGGCGGGTTTTCGCTGACGAGGACGAAGTCAGGACTTTTCGCCACCGCAGTAGCAAAATATGAAGCAATTTCGAATGCATGATCAACCTGTTTCTCAAACCCAGATTTGCCGTAGTAGATCCAACTTAATGCAAGCTTCAATGCATCTCCTCTGCGACCACATTGTAAAGTGAGATCAGCCAAATCCCACACCTCACCCCCGTCGTTGCCGTCGTGGAAAAGATATCCAGCCGGTAAAGTATTTGCTTTGTGGAATTTGACTAAGTCTGGACTGAGGAGAAATGAGCATGTCATTGGTACCCCCATCATTTTATGTGGATTGACAGCAAGTGAGTCTGCCAACTCAGCACCTGCGAGCTTATGCTTCTGCTTGGCCGAGAAAATTAGAGGTCCACCCCAGCTACCATCGATATGCATCCAGAGGTTGTGCTTTTTGCATATGGCTGAGATCTCTTTGAAAGGGTCAAATGAGCCTAGAACTGTGGTACCAGCGGTGGCATTGACGTAGAAAGGCGTTCTCCCCTCGCTTTTTGCTTTGACGACAAGTTTCTCCAGCTCGCTGGGGATCATGCGGCCCTGAGCATCTATTGGAACAGGCCAAACATTATTTGAGCCCAGTCCACACATCTGTGCCGCCTTCTCTAGGGAGTAGTGGCCGTGAGCTGAAGTAAATAGAACGAATCTGTAGTTTCCATTCCCCTCTGTCTTGCTTGAGGGGTATAAGTTGTTCCTGGCAATGATGATCGAAGTGGTGTTTGAGGCGCTGCCTCCTTGGGTCACGATACCCCCCGCGTGAGCCCCATTAAACCCGAACAAATTCGCAAATGTTTTTGCCGTAGTCTTCTCGATCACACTTAATGCTGGAGAGACTTGGAACACATGCACCTAGTTCGCTTTTAGCAGGAAATCTTCACAGCTGTAGAATATTTACGTTGGTGTTCAAAACTGATAGCAATAATTCGGAAACGACTCCAACCTATATTCATAAGCATAATCTTGAGCTTTTGGCACGAGGACTTACAGCATTTGTGCTAGCATACAATTTGTCCATGAAACCTTGGTCCCAAGTATTTACGCTGTATTTCAGCACTTGATCGACAACTGCTAATAAACCTTCTTTTCCAGCTCCATTGTCAGGAAGTTCGAAGTTCATGAGATTTGATAACTTCTCAGGTCTGTGATATTCCACAAGCGCGGTTCGAGGACCTCCACCTGGGATCGCCAATCCGTGGCCAGTGTGTTTTGCTTCAGCATCGTCATCTGCAGATTTGATGAATGGAATAATCAATGATTGAACGGCTTTCAATAACTAATTTCATTAGCAACAATCTTTTGCAAAGAAATCTCAACTCGCAATTAAATCACGAAAAGTTCAAAATTTTGGTAATGACTCACCTCATCGACTTCTTCTGCTCGCCCTAAGGGTTCTTTCCCATTTTCGCGGACAGGTAATGATGTTCCATTCAAAGCCATTTTTTGAACGGATATTCAAGCTCATATAAGCTTTGCAAATATCAAATATAAATTGATAAATAGAAATAAATTATGAAAGAAATAATATATTAGAGTTTGCTACAATGTGTAACATCCTCTGGTATCATGACGTGCTACGCCGCATTCGCCGTACGGCTTGAAAATTCAAGTGGTGTGGCAGAATTACCGGAAGTAGACAAGCCCCACCTTCACCGCCTCTGGATCAATGTTTTCCCGACAAAAAGTTCATGGGCAAGAAATTCTACAACACAGCTCTCATCAACGCATTACCAAGTCGAAAACCGGAAGGTCAACACGATGCCGAAAGAAAATAAGCACAGCCGAGGAAGGCGAGACGAAAAGAAGAATAAGAGAAAGAGAGAAGACGGCGAGGAGGAACTAGCACAATTTAAGAGACAAAAGTCTGCAGACCCCGCCGAGGAGCAAGACGTCGAATTCTTGGGCTTGGACAACTCGAGAGATGCACCTGAGGATGGTGAAGGCGGACCTGTAGAGCGACCTTTCTATGGAATGCTAGAGGATGAAGAGCAGGAATATTTCCGCCGTGCAGACGAGATGTTGGAACTGAACGATTTCCCCTCCGACGAAGATCGCACTCTCTTCCTCGCGAGTGTATTCCGAGAAGCTGTGGATAAGGAATTGAAGATTGCATGCAGTCAATCATGTTCAAGACTGATGGAGCGATTGATACTTCTGAGTACTGCTGAGCAGAAGAAGAATCTGTTCGTAAAGTTTGCTGGGAATTTTTCACATTTGATTCAACATCGATTCGCGAGCCACTGTTGCGAGACCTTGTTCATTCAGTCAGCGCCGATCGTCACAGAAGAACTTACGGCGGACTACAAGGTTCCCACTGAGGGACAGGAGGGAGAGAAGACCGAAGAGCTAGCCACAATGGAGAGTCTATTTCTGCAGACTTTGGATGAACTGGAAGGGCAAATGACTTTCCTTCTCACGGACCGGTTCGCATCGCACACTCTTCGTGTACTACTGGTCATTCTTTCCGGCAGACCGCTTGAGAAGACATCAACGCGGACCCTCCTCCAGAGTAAGAAGAAGGAGAAAATAACCATTACAGGGTATGATGCGACACCAACCGAGTTGACCTTGAACAAGCGAGCGGTACCCTCGTCATTTCAATTCGCAGTGGAGAAGATCATCTCAGATACCATAGCTACAATGGATCAATCTTTCATTCGGGTTCTAGCAACACATCCAACCGGAAATCCAACCCTTCAGCTTCTATTAGAGCTGGAGTTGACCAATCCAAACTCAAAGAAGGGTGTAAATGCATCTCAAAAGACAATCATATCGGCTCTGTTGCCAGATGACATTTCTGCTGAGAACAGTGAGTCTGCAACTTTTGTCAATGGCATACTCTATGACCCGATTGGATCACGTCTGTTGGAGACCATCTGCACATTTGCCCCAGGGAAGCTTTTCAAGCAAATCTATAAAACAATCTTCAAAGATAGAATTGCAGCTATCGCAAGGAATGAAATTTCATCATATGCAGCGATGAGAGTTCTGAACAGAATCAGTAAAGAAGATTTGGAGGAAGCTTTGGCAGCCATAAACCCTCAGATTCTGGGTCTCGTGCAAAGAAGTCGTACAGTCATCATCAAGACTCTCTTGGAACGGTGCCATGCACGAAAAGCTGATGTTTCATCTCTCACAGCCTCTATTGCTGCAGCTTACGACTCAGACCCCAAAACTTTGATTTTGAAGATGGCTTGTATAGATAAGCTTGAAGATCTGCTCGCGGCTACCATCTCTCCTCCCGCCGTAGAAGAAGGCGCCAAAACTCCACCTGGGCTCAAACCTTCGCCACCCCAACTTCATGGGTCTCTCCTCGCTCAATCCATGCTCACGATACCTGGCGCGCCAGCAAAACTCATTCAAGAAGCTCTCCTCTCCCTTCCTTCCACTACCCTACTAGCGCTCTCTCTATACACAACAACCTCTCACATCATTCAATCAGCATTACTACCGACAGTAACGAACGATGTTCCATTCCGCCGAAAACTCATTAACAGTCTCCTCTTCCCCCCAGCCTCAGAGTCCCAATCCCCAATACTCACACTCGCTCTCTCCTCAACGGGCTCTCACGTCCTTGACGCCCTTCTAAAATCCACTACAGCCCCTCCCGCAAACTCAACATCCACATCAGCACCACTTTTCTCCCTCGCCGAACGCATAGCCACAACTCTCCAGACCCACGAGCCAGAACTCCGCGATTCTTACCCAGGCCGCATCGTCGTCCGAAATTGGAGTCTAGACCTCTTCAATCGTCGGCGCGGCGACTGGGTCAAGAAAGTAAAGACAGAAGGCTCAGAAGCCGCTGCTGCAGCCAACAAATCCCTCCCCGTTTCAGAGGCATCTGAGGACGTAGTCAAGGAGGAGATAGACCCGAAAAAGATTACGGGCAAGGGAGCGAAAAAGATGAGAGAGAAGATAGAGAGGCGGAAGGTATTTGAGGAAAAGAAGATGAGATGGAAGGGAACAAGGGAGGCAGGGCCGCAGAAGAGTGCTATTCAACTTGCTAGGGAGAAGTTTGCGGCTAATAAGATGGGACAAAAGGGGACTGGGGCGAATGCTGTTTGATGATACCTTTTGGTTAGCACATTAGAAAATTGAAATGAAATGTGCATAATGAAAATATTAAATTTGGAAAAGAAGTTGATGATATATCCGGGATCCGATCTTGTGAATGCAAAAATATCTGTGCTAGAACTCAGGCGTAGCACCTCAACTCAAGACATCAGAATCAAAATTTCCACAGGCCGGATGTCAACATATCTCTTCCCCAACACGTCTACAATCTACTTCACTCCTCATGTCCTTCAACCCAAACCTACGCGCCATCTCACCCACTAAATTTCCACTTAACCATACCCCCTACACCATTCGTCTCCCCTCACCTGAACCAAAGCAGAATGTTTATCCAAACTTGGGTTGCCTGCCTTGCACACAGTCAACCCGTTCCCGTATCCTCTGTTGCGCAAGACTCAACTGGAATACTTCTCTGAGCACCCATTTCTATCTTATCCACATTATCAATTCCGTCCTCTATCTCATATCCAGTCTCCAAACCCATTTCACAATCCCCTATGCGATATCATTCTACCCCTTCCCCTCCTTGTCGCCTCGGTTAAAGTCTCGACTATAGCGTAAAGAAAAACTAAGCATAAGATCGCAATGGAAACATGAAATATAATTAGTAATCATAAGTCTGAAGGGCAAGGAGGAGAGCTAGAATCTCACTCGGTTTAAAGCAGATCAGCTACTTGGACAAATGAGACTCAGAATTCTGCAGGTGGGAACTAAATATTCTGTGTCGGGAAATTTTGACGATAAGAACAGTTGGGTCTGCTGCTAAGGCATAAAGGTTGATAGTTCAAAGTGCCCTGTTAGGAGCCTAGATTTCTGTTTTTGTTGTTTTCAAGTTAAAAGTTACCAGATCCTCTGAGGGGGGAATTGCAAATGGCAAGTCTTCTACGAAGGCAATTACCTACCTCATTTTAACTCGGCTTCCCTGAATCCTGTAACCTGACGCGCACTCTACAAAGAATCAAATTTCACCAAGTAGCAATCACAAGTCAAAGCATCAGAGTTTTTAAAAGCATCGCATTAATATCTTCGCAAGTATTAGCACGCAACCAAATGCGAGCACCGCTACTTGCTGAAAATTTTTCTGTGATAATGAACGCCCACCACCAAGTCCATACGACTTCCATATGCCCTAATAAACCATCGCAAATAAGATACAAGTCTGAAACCACTCCACTCAAAGTAACCTTCCATGTTCGTGACCGAGATTCGAAGGATTGAGAGTCGTGTAACAGCCAGGGATCGTGAAGATCAAAGAAAGCAAGGAATACACTCAAGAAGGGAAGATGTTGGCGAGCATTGGAAAAGACCGCGACTCTGAAGGAATCCGAAGATGCTTAGATGTACCACATAGTGGAGCGGATTTTCTCCTGCGCAACTGGATCCTCGGGGTTGCCCAATGGAGTAAGGGGAAGAGCAACAGATGGAGTCTGAGTGCCAGATGTTGAGGATTGCTGACCTCTACCAACACGGGCGTTGTGCACAGCGATATCCTGGCGCAACTCCTCGAACTTTTGACCACCACGAGGGCCATCAGAAGCAGGAGCATTGTCATGTGCACGAGCACGATTGGATGCCAAATGAGCATAGTAAACAGCCGGGACTATTCAAATTAGATAGGAAACATGGAATGACAAGAATAAGAACTTACACAGTGATACTGGTGTGGTGGAGCGCATGTATTGGTAAGAGAATTGGTAAATCATCTTCTGAAGATCGTTGACAGGAACTCCCATCTCATCCTTCAACACATGGTAATGAACAGGACGAGCAGTGCCTTGGATAGCTGAGTGAGAGCAGAGGTAAAAGTCATACTCAAATGGATGAGTGATGTCACGCTCAACCAAGGTACCAGGAAGTGCATTATTGTTGCGATCAGCAGCTTGGGAATCACCCTCTCTGGGGAAGAAGCGGATGTGATGACGCTTGGTGCAGACAACGACAGTGAATTTGATCTGACAAGAATGAGTAAGTTAAGAAGCGAATACCAGCAGAGAACAACTCACCTTCTTCATGTTTTCCTCTCCGAAAGTATCGCCAATAGCCTTCTTCATATGCTTAAGCTCCATGTCAAGCACATGTGCGTACTGACCCTCAGAGACACCATCACGGAAGTAATAGATGTGTTGAGGTCCACCACCGCCACCGACTCTCTTGACCCATGTTCGGAAGAGAGGGATCAACATGGTTCGGAAATTCTCCTCCGTGATCATCTCTACACGGATACCATTTGTCTGGACAGCAGCAGCATATCGAGCAGCAAACTTGTCCATAGACATAGTAATGGCTGCCATGGAGGCTTGTGGACTACCAGGCGCAGGGTGAGACACATCAGAACCTAAAAATATTAGTAACATAGAGATAGAATAAGTTCAATGACATACCGATGATCATAGTTGGTCTGGTGAACCAGTCCTTTTGAGTAGCAACTCGGGAAGTCGTACCACCAAGCTTGGCATTAACCTTCATGCATACGTTGGAGCAGTATTGAGGTTGAGCCTTCAATACGTGACCAACGTTCAGGCCTGAGTGATTTTAATTATGGTCTGAAGAAGTACATGGAGAAAAATACTTACATTGAGAGAGCATAGAGAAACGGCACTCCATGTTTCTCTTGAGTCGCTCATACATGAAAGAGTCCCGACCAGGCATGACGAAGAAGATGATCTGTGGCACAGCGCCAACTTGATTGCCGATGTGGGTACGGGCACTGGCAATGCATTGTGGCAGATTCTCGGAATTTGGTTGGTTGTAGATGGCAGGAATCTTGTTTGTGATCTTTCCTCCATGACCGATATATGTCTGGACAAAGACATTGGCAAAATTGCGGACATTTTGCTCGCTCGTAGCACCACCGAGGATGCAGAAACCCCAGGAGTTGAGTGGTTCGGTGTTGGGGAGAAGGAATTTCTTTCCACGAAGATCCCAACGACCAGTTGTTCCTGGGTTAAGCTTGTTGTTGCCGAATTGAACCTCCGGGTTTTGAAGAAGCTTGGCTTGAGTCTGCAAAGGTCAGTCAATGTAAAGCCGTGTTCCAAGAAACCACTTACAAGGGTCATTTGTGGATCAAACTTGATGCCATAATGCTTCAAATGAATGTCATCATTCCACTTCAACATACCAACACCATGATTGATTGAGGCAATGCGCTCCTTGGGTCGAGTGACAGCAAACTTGATCATGGCAGAGGTCTGTAATGTTAGCATAACTCAAAATTCAATGCATGTATTGGCTTACCTGATCAGGACTCAACTTGAAGTTGTAGCGCTGATTTCCGACCAAAGTGCAGACCTCCATTGGGAACATCCCAGCTCTCTCAGTCTCAATCAAAGGGAGTTCGGGGAATTGAAGGCGCATGTTGTATGTCTCCAAGAAGTATTGGTAAACGGAGAGCTGTCTCTCAACGCCATTCCTCTTCAAAATGAAGACGGTATTCTTGGCATTGGCGCTGTGAGGTGCTAATTTGACATCGAACATGAATTTCTTGATGCTGTATTCCTTTCCAGCTTTACATAATTAGTCAGAAAGTTCCCAGATGTAGCAGCAGAATGAAATAGCTTACCATCAGATTTGCCTTGGCGATGCTTGACAGTGAATCTCAACTTTGTCATCTTGCGAAGATTCTTGAAGTCCTCAGACATGGTCCAATTGCCCTTTTGGTCCTTGGATGGCTTGAGGTTGTCACGAAAGACCTCCCAAGATAGTTGTCGATTGCGAGCTTGGCAGTAATTGCGAGCAACTTGATGGACCTCTTGCGCAGCCCAGAAAGTGCCATTGGCGCAATCAACATTGAGAGCCAAACCGGTGCTGGGGGCACCAACGGAGGACTTGGGCTGATTCAAAGTCAGTAAAGGAATCTATCAAGCAAGGGAAGATTTACATCGCAAAGTCGAATGGAAGCATAAACTCCCTTCATGGCCATGACAACATTATCAAGAGGTGTGTTATGTCCACCCTTGGTGAAGAAGCTGCGCTTAATCATGGTGTACATTTCGGAAGGGCCTTGGCGGATAGCATGATCGAGGAAGTCTGAAAGGAATTAACCAAGAATTTTGTTGATGAAGCATTCGAAACTCACTGATGGCCTCCAAGATAGTAGAGTCAAATGGTGTTTGACCACTAAGATAACCTGCAATTGCAGCCATACGAATGACCTTGGATCTCTTGATGATAACATAAGTGGTCTTGCTGTCTGGACGAGGTGGGCGACCTTTCTCAACATCCCAATCAATGTTGATACGTGTCTCGGGAACATCAAATGAAGACCTAAAGAAGTTAGTGAAATTCAAGATCAGATTTCGAGATTGAACATTTACCAAGCAAGCTTGTTTCCGTCCCAGAGAGGTTGGAATTTGAAGATTTGTCGGAGCCTGGTCTGAACAGTACGAGACTTCCAGACAGCCATGATGAGACCCATCTTCTCAGCGCCAGTTCCAATTTGGATCTGCAGAATTGTAAGACTTTGAATCGAAAATGAGGCAGTGGTGAAGACTTACATCATATTGATAAACATCATTTTGAGGCCACTGCGTAACCTTGAATTGATTGACACGAACTTGAATGGCCTTTCCAGTGGTGTTCAATCCAGGGCGGCGAGGAAGCTTTTCGGGGAAGGTGTACTTCTCATCGTTAGTGGGTGCAGTCCGATCGGTAACATAGTTGAGGATATCCATGATGCCAAAGGGAAAGTGAGATCAAGAGGGGGGAGTAAGATGGTGAGAAGGTGAGATGATAAGATGGGGAAGATGTAAGAAGATATGTGTAGTGGAGAGTGTTTGAGAGGCAAGTCAAATTAAACAGCTGACGAATCTACTGCTTTGAAAGACTGTGTATGTGTGTAAGAGTTATTGGTGTTTGTGAGCTTTTGTGTGATTGTGTTTGAATTGAAGTAAGTTTGAAGAAGAAATAGGATGTTGTATGTGTATGTTTGTTGATGTAAAGAAGAGGTTGGCTGTGGAGTGGAGGAGGGTTAATATAGTTGTGGAAAGGGCACTCGCTCTTTCCTTCAGAATATTGATTTCTGCTGAAAGGAAAGCAAACAGTAGAACTTTGGCCCTGGAGCCTGAAAATTGTAGGGAATTGAGACTCGAGATGGTAGCAACGGCAGTTTACAGTCTGAAAGTGAGAGTATTCGGCTCGAACAGAAGTGGTGGCCAAGCTTGCTCAGTTCTGAGAGGTCGAAAGCCAACTTCTGCAGCAGCAGGAAATAGCAATATTCTCAAGGCTACTGGTTCAAGAAACTTGCCTTCGAGCCAGTTGATTGGCTAATATTCAGACAAATTGTTTCAATGTGAACGAGTTTCGAGCAATGGATATGGAGAATGAGAACAGAAAGAAATTTCTGAACATACATCCTTGTTGTCAAGAGCATAAGCCTCGGGGGGCAACTCCATACGTGTGTTGGTGATAATACTCTGCTTCACAACAGGCTTGGCAGGATCATAACCGAGTCCAGGACCGAAAGGATTTGTGCCTCGACGACCGGACTCACTAGGTCCATCGAAACCACCTGAAGCTGGCTTGCCAGACTGTGATGGCTGTTGTTGGCCTCCGTGTTGAGAGCCGTTATGTTGAGAAGGATGATTTGAAGGCTGATATCCAGAGTAATTGCTCCGGGTATCATCACCCCGATGCTGGGCAAAGCCAGGCATGGTGATGGACACCTGAATGATGAATGATTAGCATGCCTTGCAATAAATGATGGTCGTGCAAGCTAGAGAGATGCAATTACTGCATGCAATGGTAATCATGTTGAGCAATGACTGAGGTTTACTTACTCGTAGATCGATCGAGCTCTGACAAAGTACGGAGGACGTCAATCACAGAGCTACAGCATAAGTCAGAAATCTACTAAATTGATAATATAATACAATGTGATTGTGATGCTAGTGCGCAGCGCAATTGATGGTGAGACAAAGACTTGATTGTGCCGGTGGGGTTGTGGTTGCGGTGGTGGGCACCCAAACCACAAAGCCAAGGTAAACAAACAATCCTCGAAACATCAAGAACAATGCGCAAATGCAAAATATCATTGTGAAAGAGTATAAACTTACTGTATCTGTGTGTTACGAGTCTTCAGACTCAATCAAGGTGTGTTGGTACAAGAAAAAGTTGAGGTGTGATGAAATGCGGATGATGTTGATGGGGAGGAAAGATCGTGACAGCAAAAGGAAAGACCTCAATTTGTGACTGAGGGCGGCCGCCTCGGTTAGATTTGGATTGCAATTGATAGTCACGTGGCTCGAGGATATGTGCTGCTTGGGTAGAAGCTAAAAGCAGGCCGGAATTGCCTCATCGGGAGAGTGCAGGTGGCAGCTTCAAATGGAGTTAGCAGCCAGGCTCACCACTAAGTGCCTCAAGCCCGATCCCATTCTAATTTAATAAAACCTGATACTTTCCAAATTCTAATATACCGGCCACTTGGATTCGTGCAGCTCACATGGCCGGTGAAGCAAAGGAGGGTGCAGCTACCAGAGTTGTGGATTATGTTCTAAAACGGAAGCTACTCATCGGGACCTCGCAGCTACTGATGTTCCCTACCTGTAGCTTCTGGCATTTGTGGCCAAACATGCAGCCAACTCTCAAGCAGTAGACTTCATCAAGGCTTATGAGATTCATTGGACTTGCAGCCTGTGTTCGGCTGGGCAGCCTCGCCCTGAGTATCGAATGCACCTTGACGGGTCAAAACAGCTGACTGCTGCATCTTAAATACTTCCGCATGGCTGTAGGCAGGGCCATGAGTGTAAATTGAAACAAAGGTATTGCGGCGGGAGAAGATGGCGTTGAATAAGAAGCTCAAAGTATCAGGCATTAACGCATAGGCAGATTAAATCGAGAAGTTTCTGAAATAAAACTGGGCTGGCAGGCAGCGGCATTGATTGAGTAGGCTGGCACATACAGATAAACTTAATTGAGAGATCAGAGAGCATTGGATTGCTTTTTATGGTACATCCCAGAGAGCAGCTTCGCTGCCTTTCAATCATGAGCCCCAAACGCCTTGCTGTGTTTTGGGAGGGAGCCGCCATATCCTTGCGCGGCATCGCTTTTCCTCTAAATATCATTTCGCAAAAGCACTAAATGCAGAAGAGACATAGAAAATTTAAAATACAACCCAATTATGCACCGCCAGAGGCTTTTCCATCACCGCTCTCCCCACAATGTCTCCCTGTGGCATCCGATGTAAGGCGTATCCGAATGTTCATGGACTGCTTCGAATCACTGGCAAACATAGCGTGCTTATTTTTCGACACCGGTGTTTATGCATACGTACGAGAAGAATCGGCTTACCGGCCGTAATATCCTACACCATTATCTGTTAGCTAAAAGTACCAACTTGCAGCAGGCGTTAGCTCAGGAGGGATAGCGGGCTTCCTACGACCAGTAATGTCATTGCCCGGATAATATCCAGATCCACTGAGGTCTGGCATCGGTGCTTGAAAAGCTGGTCGGTTCGAACCGCCATACACTTGCATTCCAGGAGCGCCACTTGACATTGGGCCAGGTACATATGAAGGCTGACTATATTGAGGTTGGATGTGAGGTGCCTCATAGCCATGACTAATCATACTGCTCTGGCCCCCGTTCTGGGCACCATAGGTCTGCGCCTGGTAATTTCCACTAGATCTAGGAGTTTGAGATTGGGCCCTACCATCATAGCGTTGTGTGGGAGGTGCAGATTGATCCCGAGCAGTCTTCCATGTACTATAATCCGGAACAATGGTTTCTCGCAAGAGACGCACCATAGCATCAGCCTTGAACTTGGTAGAGGTGTAGAGATCAGCTCTGGGAATGATGCTGAGGAGAAACGTAATGTCGCGAGGAACAACAAATGGAGGTGCATTTGAGTATCCAGAAGGTGTTCCTTGCTGGAGTCGCTTCTGCTGATCCAGTCGCCGTCCCGCGGCACCTTTCAATGGAGACTCGCCACGAGCGAGCTTGCGTGGGCGATTGAGCTCATTCTCAATATCCTCGACAGGAAAGGGGCGTTTGGGCGAGTTGGTAATTGGCAGGAACGCCTGAGGCGGCGGCTGTGGTCTTGGACTCCGACTAGGCTCTTGGATGAACTGCTGGCGTGGGCTATTCTGAATAGGGGTGTGCTGTTCGATCGACTGCATGGGACCTGCTGGTCGCATCTGAGTAGCGGGCGAGACAATGATACGAACTGCAGTAGGATCAAACCCTTCTCCACTGTATCTCGACGCAAATTTGGATAGCTTGGGATCATCAGGATAGAGCTCTGCCATGCGCTGCTCCAGCTTGCTGATCTGAGAAAGTTCGCCATATTGAGACTCGTATTTATGAAAGTAGGCATACAGTGGTTTGGCTTTTGATACCGCCTCAGGCTTTTGTACCAAACGACTGACCACCGTCTCAAACGTAACACGAGCATTTGTAGTATCGCCAATTGAGAGAAGATGCTTCAAGTATTCCAAAGTGAAATTGGCATCCTCTGGAAACAATTTAGCACCTCTCTCGAAGATCTTTGTTCCTGCCGGATCCTTGTAAACATGGTGCTCTATGAGAGCAGCAGCCACGTAGACATCACTAGTGAGCTTGCCGCGAGCTCTTGCATCTGCGAAAATCTTTCTGCATCCGCCTATAGCATCTTTTGGAGATCCTTTCCCTTGAATCCGACGCATAGATCGCATCAGAGCAATCCAAGCGAAAGATATAGTGCGGGACAGAAGTTCAGCCTGCATAGCATATCCATCGGCAATGGCTTTGGTTTGTGCGGCCTTGGCAACCTCCCTAGCCAACTTCTCGGTATCGCTGTCTTCCTCATCATCGTCTTCAGCTCTTTTGACAATCGCAAGGATCGTGGCGTCCATGGCAAGTGACTCCTCAACTTTGGCAACATCGCGTGCCTCTCGGGCTTTTAATTGCTTGATCAGATCGTATAAGGTGTCTAGAAGCTTGTCGAAAGGAGCACGAACGATGGCACCTCGTTCTACGAGACCTTTGTCAGCTTCGTCGGTGGTTAACGTTGATTCAAGGCGATCAGCTTTCTTGAAGGCTACCAAGCAACTCTCTGGATTAGCTGCCATTCCGTCGTTCAAGAATGTGTCTCCATCCTTGTCCAGACCGTTTGCATAGCACCAGTCAGCTGCTTCAACCCATATCTCTGGCCAAAACCTCAATGCCATCACGGACTGCTTGTACACATAGAGAACTCGTTGCCTGTAAACCTCCAGCTCATCATCTTTCAGGACGAGTGGATCTTCTTGCTCCCACGCGATCCATGACTTCCACAGCTCGACTTGGTCCAAATACTCCTTCTCGCCGCTGAACCCATGAGCCGGAGGGAGGCGGGGTAAAGTGGTCCTGACCAGGCCACGAGTGATGTTATCAATTGCCGTGTTAGCACTTCTAGCAGACATATATCCCGGCGACTTTTCTTGGAGGAATTTCCTGCCCTGGTAAATGTTAGTGACGTTCTGGATTTCATGACAAGTCTCACTTACAGTCATCTTATTAAGACCCATCTCGAATTGATCATACTCCTTCCATAAACCATTCAACGTCGACATGGGTACGGTAATGGCGCGTTGATAAGCTTTCCGCAGCTGGTCCATCTTTTGCTGATCCTGCCAAGTACCACCACCAATCTGGCCTGGCGTGCTCCGGATGAATTGAATATACTCCTGCCATATCCTACCAGAGTCTTTGTCGATGCCGATATTTGACAAAACAAACTCATATGATTGAGATATTGTGGCCCTCGCGGTTCCTGCTGTATCATTGGTCAAATCGTTTCTGCGTCGAATATAATTAAGATATGTAGACCAAAGTTGAACATCGGGTACGGTCAAAAGCGATCTGCCGAAAATGTTCTCCGCAGCTGAGAAATTATCATTATCCAATTCCATCTCCGTATACGCAACCCATGCTTCAGCCTAAGGAAGATCAGTAAAATTCTACATCAAGTAGGAGAGAAACTCACCGCTTGAGGGAACACCTTGAAGAACCGTTCATACACTGCCCGGGCATCGTCGAGCTTGTTGCGCTTCCGATGTTCAGCAATGAGAGACAACCAAGCATCTATATCTCCACGTGGATCATCCTTAATGCGGTCTTCCAGAATTCCAATCCGATCATTTGGAAGACGGGCCTTTGGAAGGGATGTACCTTGAGCTGATGGGACTGTAGAGGTAAGCGCCTGCGCCGCTGGAGCTGGCACTGATGAAACACCAGCAGAACTTGGATTCACAGGAAGATCATGGGAATATTGCGCGGCCGTCAAATCACCTTGATTTTCGGGAGGACTTTGCAAATCTTGCTGAGAGACAGAGTTTTGAAGTGGGGAAGGGGAGTTTGCTCGTTTAGAACTGTGAGTCGCAGGGGCTTTTAAGCCCGCCGAAGTCTGCAAATGTGTTGTTGAAATATCTTCTTCCTCATCTGAATCATCAGCGATAAAACCTCCGACTGTCTTCGGTTTCCTCGCTGAGGCTCGTGAGCTCGATCTTGACTCTCCCTGCCCTGCGACGGTGATGGGTGGAAGTGAAGTAACAGAAGCTGGGTCATAATCGCCCTCTTCGGGACTGGCACCAGTGCCTGAAGGAGATAAAGCACGAAGAACTTGGTCATCTGCAACATTTTCTCTTTTGACTTCTTGGTTGATAAACTCAGTATTTGTAGGTAGCTCGCCTTCTGCGGCCCCATTTGCACCGTCATCTTCCCATGCCACACTCTCTTGCCCCGCCTGTAGCTGATGTAAGAGAGCTATCTCTGCATCTTCCTCCGCCATCGTAAAAATTTGTTTCGGTGTGCTTGCGCAAATGGTCGTGTGCTTTTAAAGGGACAAAGCTGTATGAAACTGCCGAGTGTTGTCAGTTACTGAACTGGTGGGTAAGGTTGGAAGGCAGTCAACCTATTAATCCGGAATTCGGAGTACAATGGTATCAGATGTGGTGGATACGGCGTTGTAGAAAGGAATGCGTGAAAGGACCAAGTTGATGATCAGTTTGTGTTTTGGAGGTCGTTCGTAGGCAACGCGGCAGGGAGCAAGAATTCAAAGAGAAAGCTATCGTCTGAAAATGGCGCTAAACTGAATGTAGTTAGCGCTGCCGTTGTTCGTGCCTTCCGAAATTCATGCGGCGCGGTGTGCGCCTGGCCAAAATCGCGTCCCTCCTACACGTCCTCCAGATTCACTCCACTTCAACTTCCTGCACCGACCTCTCCTTTTAACATAAACATCTCGCCTCACGTCCAGAGAGTTTTTGGTCAATAGCACTTTGCACTCTCAACCCAACATCACACACAAATCAGTTACTACACGATCTACCGTCCAAGATGTCAGTTGTATCCCTGCTGGGCGTCACCGTCCAAAACAATCCAGCCAAGTTCGGTGATCCATACCAGTTCGAGATCACCTTCGAATGCCTGGAGCCTCTACAGAAAGGTGCGTAGCAGCATGGGGTTGCATATGGAAACATGATTGCAAGTACTGATATAGCTGCAGACCTTGAGTGGAAGTTGACCTATGTTGGCTCCGCTACTTCGTATGTCAAGTTCCTCTACTATAGTTGTGCACTTGCTAACAATATGTAGAGACGAACACGACCAAGAGCTCGACTCCCTCCTCGTTGGCCCCATTCCTGTCGGTGTCAATAAATTCATATTCGAAGCCGATCCTCCAGATACCAAGAGAATTCCCGATGCCGAAATTTTGGGTGTCACTGTGATTCTCCTCACCTGTGCTTACGACAGTCGAGAATTCGTGCGAGTCGGATATTATGTCAACAATGAATACGACTCTGATGAGCTTAATGCAGACCCTCCTGCAAAGCCAATTCTTGAACGTGTTCGCAGAAACGTTCTTGCTGAGAAGCCCAGAGTTACCAGATTCGCCATCAAATGGTCAGTTCTCAAATTACGCCTACAAACGCACACTAACATACATGCAGGGATTCTGAGGCATCTGCCCCAGCCGAGTTCCCACCTGATCAGCCTGAAGCTGATTTGGTGCCTGATGATGAGGAATACGGCGCTGATGAAGCTGCTGAGGAAGAAGAGGAAGTTGCTGAAGGTTCCGAAGCTGTTATTGCTGACCCCGATGCAATGGTCGATGACTCAGAGATGGCAGGGGCTGAAACAGAGAAGGCCATCATTGCTGGTGAAGAGTCAGATGATGGAAGTGAAGATCTTGAGGCCGAGAGCAGTGGCAGCGAGGATGAAGAACTTGAAGAGGAGGAGGAGATTGAGGGTGATGGTGATGATGCTATGGAAATGGACGGTGTCGAGAAGCCAAACGGAACGAATGGCACTGTTCAACCTGACGCAGTCATGGCTCACTGATTTGCAGATACCCTACCTCACGGCATGCATACATACTTGTTAGATTTCATTACTGGAGGGGAGTTTCAATAATGGCCAGGCAAGGAACAGTTATGAGAATAAATCACGATTACATGCACTCCACCAATGGGCAATCTTGTGTGAAGGTAGCAAAATGCAAGTACAACCATTTTCCCTCTCTTCACAAGAGGAATGTTTTATGAGGACACAAAAGAGTAAGATAAAGCTCGTGACTTTAACATTTTGATAAGAGCATTTTACGTTTGCAGAATGGTAGGTCGTTTGGGATTTAGGGATTGGCTTGCTTCGGGGAGACCGAAAGGCAAATCAACTCATTAAAATAATGTTGGCATATTACCTAGGTGTGCAGGGTCACTAAAGCGTAGGAATCATCGGATTGCGGCTCTCCCCTCCGGCTGCAATTCAGGTGATGGGTGTAGTAGGCATTAAATTCACCAACGATCGCATACCCTCCTGCATAGGTAGTATTGTGATCATGGAGAAGTTATTGGTACTCGGCATACACCCACCGCTTCAGCATTTGCGGCGCGGCAATCTCCTATTTCTATATGTCAAAATAGCCACATATGACGGGTAACACCTTGACGTAAAAAGTATTGGGTTTGTGACAGCTGCCTCGTTGGCTGCTTTCTACGACGAGCGAGTTGCAAAAAACACTGATCTTCAATCTTTATAGCCAAGCAGTAAGTCGGATCCTGACAGTTTAACTTCCTATAGAGGATCTGCAAGATTTACTGACGGAAACATGGCCGTCTTGCTTTTCAGCCCTGCCGTACACAGGACAGTCTACACAAGAATGGGCTTTCACCGCTCGTAGATTTACATCAGAATGGGAATATATATTGCTGCTGTCATGTTGCGCTTATAATCAGAAACGTGTATGTTACGGTGATACCCTTGAAACTGCAGATTTGGATTTCCACAAAAGCTGCGTTAGTTTGAATAAGCTACATATATTTGCCTGGGAGGGTTAAGGGACTGACCAATTCTCGATCAGGATCTCGAACCCGAGTATTACATGTAAATTCTCGCTGTACCACATTTCTCTACTGCATAAATAGGCAAGTCTTCTGCTTTTGACTTTGCGCAATTAAGCAAGTCAGGAGACTTACTTCAAAGACAGCGCCAGTACCTGCAAGATACTTTGGAATAATATCATCTTCCACAATTCCTTCCAGCTTATTGTGGCCACTACCACTCGCCTGGATTCGGGAATCTATCTTTTTGGAAAATATGTTGTCGAGATATCTTCCAACCCCTGTCAGCATACCCAGTACTCCAGAAATACGCAGCTCAGCAAGCAAGCAGTTCAGTGGCACCCATTCCAAAGTCAGAAGTGGATGTATTACTTGCAATTAAGAAAATTATATTCTATATCACTCTCCACGTTCGATCGCTTCCGAAACGACAGGCTAAATGGTTGCTTTACTGCCATCGATGGGTTTATTCTCGAATTATCTTGATTGCTCTATGTTCGACTGCTAACCAACACCGTAGAAAACGAAGAGTCAAGTGTGACGAGAATAAACCGGAATGTCATCGTTGTTCCAACTTTGGCCGGAAATGTGATGGATACAAGGAAGAAAAAAGTGAGCCTTGCTCGAACAACGAAAATGAGAAACGTATTCTACTTCCGAGAAATTCTGGCCCGTCTACCATGCTGGCATTTGAGCCTTCAATTGACACTTTTCGCAAAGACGAGGAACTTTATTACTTCGACCAATTCAACGGCGAGACCTCACGGGAGCTTTCTGGGGTCTTTAAAGAAGCATTATGGAATAGGATTATACTCCAAGTTAGCCACCACCACCCTTTTATTCGCCATGCAATGATATTAATTGGATGCCTGAGCAATTATGTGAAGCATTCTCTGAACAAGAAGCAGCCACTGAGTCTCGCACCAGCGCAATATCATGGTCCTGCCAAAAGCCACGAATTTGCCTTGCATCACTATCACAAATTCCTGAAGGGCTCCAGAGCTAAGTTAATTTGTGGTCAGACTCCGAGGTTAACGTTGATAGTCTGTCGATTGATCATTTGTATCGAGACGCTTCAGTGGCACCACAACCAAGCGATCAATCAAATCTATCAAAGTATTCGTCTTTTGAATGAATGGGTTTCGAAACAACACCAAGGGACAATGCGAGGAATCCATCACCAAACCCAGACGTGGCTGAAGACGAAATAGTGCAACATCTTCGCATTCTCGAGATCGAAGCCTTCACTCTGCTCGATTATCTCCCACAGAAATACCATGATCAAAAACTCTCAGAGGGCTATGAAGCCATTCAAGCCATGCCATCAGTATTTACCAGCGTTCCTGAAGCAAAGCTCTACCTCGAACTCATCAAACAACGTACCGACCAAATCGGGTCGCGAAAACCTAGATCCCAGATTCGAAATTCCTGGAGTGCGAACTCATGTGGACACATACGAACCCTTTCCAGGACTCTCCGAGACTCTAGAAATCGAGCAAGAGATGCAAGCTTATGAAATTCGCCGCTGGGCAGATGCCTTTGAGTCCCTTTTTCATTCCACGCTCCTTCCCGACCCCGAATATCTCAGCGCTCAACTTTTGAAAATAAAATCCAGCCTCCTTTCTATCCTCATATACGGCGAGTTGACTTCCAACGAACTAATCTATGACGCTTTCATACCTCATTTTGCGGAAATCGTATCAATAGCCCGCCTCTTCTTTGACCCTCCCTCTTCCGAGACAATCATTCCCAAAGGATCATACAAATCCGACTCGGGCCTCATTGTTCCCCTCCGCCTTACCGCTGATAAAAGACGTGATCGAAAGATCAGAAGAGAAGCCATAGGACTTTTATGCAGTAGACCCTGGCGCGAAGGCTGCTGGTGGAGTCAATCTACTGCACAGCTTGGTACATGGCTTATTTCTGTTAAAGAAGGAGCAGAAACTGAGTATATACCCGAATGGGCGAGAGCCAGACTTCTGGAAATCGATTTTCATGAAGGAGAGAGAGAGAGAACTCTAAGAGTGGTGTGTGTAAGGGGTACAGATGAACAGGCGGAGGTAAAATGGGGAAATGGAGTGGAGATTAGAAGGACAGATTGGGTCTGGAGTGGGCGATGATATGCTTGAATTTGAAAATGACCCTGGGGCGTATATGGTTGTTGACGATCTGAAATAGTCCTGTGTGGACATGGTAGTACTGGATGCTATGTATTCGACGTCTATTTCTACCATATGTATGGAAATCTGTGATCTGTTTCTACACTCTGTCAAGGGCAGAACTGCATTCTGTGGATCCTATGTCGGATTCTTGTATATGCGCAAAAATGTGATTTTACTCTATGCTAAGGGTAGAACTAAATCTGGTATTTGCATTGAAACATACTTTTACAATATCCCAAACGGAGAATCGAAAAATTGCTCTTCTCCCTGTCACATACCTGGTTAATTTTCGTCAAATTGTACTGCAATTTGAGGGCCATCCCAGATATCAAAATTCTACAACTTCTCAACAAATATTTCCAACTCTCATCGTCATCAAATTATTCCACCGTCATGCCCCACTACAATCGTCTTTTCCTTTCTTCCTCATCAATTGCCTTGGTAATTTCACCTCCAGAATCCTTTTTACCTCCATACCTCTTGAACCCTACACGTGAACAAAACACATTCCTAGGTACCAGGACCACCAAATGCCCTACCCCTCAACCCTTACCGACCCGGTAACCGTGTGGCCATTGCTACTCGCTGTAGTACGGTGGATCAAAGTTGTTGCGACACCGAATATATACCTTTTTCATTAGGAATAAGGGAAGGCGAGGATTAACTTGCTTGTCTGACAGTCATGACGCGATTTGCAGCTCTGGAATTTTGCCTCACCCTTTCTAGAGAAGTGGAGAGGAGGATTCAAATTTTATTTTTTTAAAAAAAATTGGAAGTATGAAGGCATGCACAACGCTGGAAATACGATAAGAAATGAAGAGGGAACATTTAATTTGCTGTCTCAAATATAATGATCTATGGCTCTGGAAGTACAAAACGCTAGGGGAAAAGCTTCGCCAAGTGATTCACTGCAAAGGCCATCCCATCTCTAAATCTGCGACCCAATCACACGTTTCACAATTGTGCCATCTGTGGTAACGCCAAGGAACTCGCATTCCTCTGCCAATCCTAAGCCCCGTTCGCTCTGCCACTCATTAACGGCAGAAATGAGGCTGGGTTGCCTCGCCCCTTTCGGCCACAGTTGATCAAGGAGCCATGCGCCTCAGGTTTGCAGATTGAAAGCATAGCAAATCTAATAATATATCCAACATCAAAGAGCTGACAGTAATGAGTATAAGCCTGTTCCTTGCTCCTTTCTCGCATCTATCCTTACTTCTCTTTTCTCACTACTTTTTGTGCCTTTTCGCATCGCAATACATCAATTGCCTACCTCGAAATCTCACTCATTTTCCGCCAAGATGCGACATTTCCTCCTTCCCTTACCACTTGTTCTATTGCTCAATTCCCTCGTTGTGGCACAGAAGAAATGTTACGCGTTCGATGGGAAGACAGTAGCTGGAGCTCCGGATTACAAGCCATGTATAGCTATCGCAGGCGTGGATAGCATGTGCTGCGCTTTGAATCGCACGGCAGCAGATCTCGATACCTGTGCTGGGAACGGATTATGTTTAAGTCAAGGGACTTATTTCAGAGATTATTGCACAGATCCTACATGGCAGAGTCCAAATTGTATTCCGAAAGCAAAGGCTTGCTCCAAAGCTGTAAGTAGCGACTCTCAAATATCAAGATAGTGATGAAACGTGATTGCGGAGAAGAGTGGTGCCATTTTCGTATCGATCATTATCAAGCTATCAAGCTAAGCTGACACGATGTAGCAAGGTGGGAGTGATGATGGTACGGTAGTGATGACACTGTGTACGGATGGTAGTTGGTGTTGTGGAGCAAACAACAATACAAACTGTTGTGACAAAAACCTGGGATTTCGACTCGAAAATCAACTTGTGAAATTTGGCTCAGCCACAATTATCAATGATACTACTCCAACCAACAATACAACAAACTGCACGGCGCCTCCCTTGGAGACCGAGCCAGCCAAGAAGAATACGATAACAATGAGTATAGGGGTTGGCGTTGGTGTTGGCGTGGCAGGGATCATTGGCATTCTGGCCGCTTTTTGGTTCGGGCGGAAGAGAGGAAGAAAACAAATTGCCAATAAAGGAGCAGAGGGAATTGGAATGTTTAACGTTCCAGGTAGCGTTGGAAGTCAGGATATAAAGGCACCGATGTTGCCCTATGATGCAGGGCATACAACACAATTTCAGAACCAGCCTCCTGCGATGAACACCTCTGTGTCCTATTCTGGACATGCACCTATCCAACAACATCAGCACATACAAGAGCCTCAGGAAATTGGATCGGTGCCCATGAGAGCGGAGCTGGGAACTGGAGAGAGGAGGTTTTGAGGATGTGGCTTGAGCAAACAACAGGTTTTGGATATTAGCGGCATTTGACTCGGTCGGAGAAGGAGTTGGGAATATATGCTCCTTGAAATAGTTCATGGAAAGTGGGAAATTTTCCTTTATACATTATGTTCAAGCCCGATACTCGATCTTCGTCTCCTTTTGATTCGTTCCCACCAAGAGAATCTGTCTTTGGTCTCTGATTGTGGTTTTTCGGCGGAGGATGCTGGCGATACAGTCTCAAGTTCCCGTTTTTGCGGATCAATGAGCGTCTCACTGGGTCTAGTGTCGGTTGCATCAAAAACCGGTCTTTTCAAGTTGGAAGTGCTGTTTCTTGAATTCATGACACCGTTCACAGGAGTAGATGAACTTCTCATCGGCTGTATTTGTGCTTCTCGGGTTTGGATTGCACGGTGAGCCTCTGTAGCTGTAAATGACCGTTTCTGCATCATCAATGATTCTGAGAAGATTAGAAATTGGAATGAAGAATATACTCTAGAAGAATGCTTACTGCTGCGAGCCTTATTTTCGTTATGCGATTCGGTTTGTGCCAATCGCTTGCTCCGAAAGCACCAAGCCAGGAGCTGATGCAATTTTGATCGCCAAAATTCCATGCCTGCAGTGGTGTTGAGGGAGCCTATCAGCAGAAAGAATGGTATGCAAACTGTCGCCATCACCACGCCAAAGAGCTTGAATTGATGCTCAGTGGGCATGTTGGTCATTCCGAAAACGCTCGTTACGAAAGTGAGTGGGAGGAAGAAGATGGAGACCTAACCGAGATCAGCACTGATCGCAAGGAAGTGTAAGGGAAGCTCACCAGTGTCAAAAGCTTGATATTGTGCCCTTGAAGAATTGTCACAGCAGAAAGTTCCACACTCTTCCTGCTTTCTAGCACCGAAGTTCCTGAGAAGAGCTGATCTCGCAACGTTCGAATCTCTTTCCTCCTGTCGTCATTTTCTTCATACAACTTGTACAAATTCTTGATTTCTTTCTCGAATTCTCTCCTCAGATATGCCATTCGCTTCTTCCAGTACTGATTCCTGCTTGAATCTCCTTCGACCATCGGCCATAAGCTCTTGTGCTTGCCTTTCCATACCTCATCAGTAAGAGTGTCTTCGTATGAGTCAATCAGAGATTTAATTCCATCATTCATAAGACCCAGCGTCTGATATGCCCAGAAGTACCGACGAGAGTATGTAAAATTGTCGTCCTCGAATAGAAGTCTGTCCCTGAGGTCTCCATTGAACATAAAATCGGCCTGCTCAAGTTAGTCAAAATCTATAACCTGTAACACCATCTTAAGTTGGAGAGTTTAGCCACGCTAACACTCCCACTTGACTAGTCGTGGAATCAGGATCCCTCATCTAGCTTAATAAGAGTGAGCTAGGCATAGGATTCGCGTTCGACGAATAGTCAATGTCGGCAGGAGCCAAGTTGTCCCAATAAATATGGTAACTTAACAGTCTGATTCTGCCCCACCAATTGGGGAATTGAAGACGAAAAGAAGAATGTGCTTACTGGCGGTATCACAAGTTTGCTGATCTTGAAGTATATAGCCTCGAACCTTTTCTCGGCATCCTTGAATTCAGCAAGTAAAGTGTGTAGGAATGCTTCCGGGCCATTGACATAGTGTTTCGTTGAATCATGACTATCCATACTATGCTTGTGATCAGGATAGCATTGGATGTTTAGGACGTGCCATGGAGCCCATGGGTCATAGATATATCCATCTTGCGTCTTGGCTTTTCTGGCAGCATTTCGAAGCTTTCTCACAGGCTTACCAGATAGCGAAAGAGCAACGACACTAGTGCAGCGGGATATAGGTATATGCTCGATTGGTCTATCGAGTTTCTTGGATGCCGAATCCGTTCGTTGCCACGGCATAGGCTGGACACCTTCCCCAATTATGGTGAAATAATCAAATTTGAAAACGAAGGATCTCTGTTGTCGCGTATCGGGAATGAAAGCACGATTTAACATGTACGCTGCTGAATTTCCTTCTTCTACAAGGTAATCATATATCTCGTCCATATCGAAGTCCTGATTCATCGTCATATGTAGGGCGCCAAGTATGATAGGGCTTGGTTCTCGGACAATAGTTATCCGCCCAACTGCTGGCCGTTGCGTCGCTGGGTCAGCGTTCAGGTCCTTGGCAGATAATTAGCAGATTTCAATCTCGCGGAATGTCAAACTACCTGGACAGCTTGCCATATTGCCGAGTCAATAGATAATGTCCCTTCTTTCACAACCTCCCTTCTCGAGAGTGGGGCTCCGTCTGTTCCAACGTCAAACACTGAGTAATGTGAATTATGCCATTGTTCATCTTCATCATATTCGGGAAATAGAGAAGGATCTGATAATTTTCCATTTACAACCACCGTTTTCAACAACGTTTTGGCGCTTTCTTTGAATCTGTACGTCTCCAGGTGTTGCCGCAAATGCTCGTGGTCATATTTGTATTTGGGAAGAGGGATTTGTACATATAACTCGTCATCGTCATCGCTTTCGTCACTCTCTCCAGTCAGTACCGAACTGTGATATGTTCGAGGTTTGCGGTCAGTAGGTTTGTCGCTTTCGACATCGAGTGTCGACCTTCTGCGTTGTCTTGGAGCAATAGCTGGACTTGGTGGTGCTAGGGTAATATTCGCGTTGGCAGACTGCGCCAGAGCCTCGTGGACAAGACGTAGCGTTTGCAAATAAGCTTGCTGCTGTTCTTCAAGTCGTTGAAGAAGCTCTTCGGTGCTTGGCTGAGCTGCCATCATCATTCCGCGTCGCACAATCGATCGAGACGGGGTTGCGCCAGAAACTACGAAAACATATCCATAAGTAAAACTGGAACTGGCCCACGGCCAACGGCTTTCTATGAAAGTCGACTGTCCGACTAGAGCCGCAAGGCTCAGGGTATGAATGTGACCATTGATCTTTCAACCTAGCCCCCACCTGCTCTTCGGGCGAGGGTGCTGCCTATTTGAGACCGCGCGATATATAATGGGCACACCAATGCCAAATGGTGGATCTATATTGTCTTGGAGGCTCTTGGCCCCAGGATTTTGTCGAGTTCAAGGCTGCAGGCTGCGAGCTTGTGATGCATGCTTGACGAGTTTCGCCAGTCGGTGTGAGACAGAGGAGGTTGGGGACCTCGCCAAGCATGCAAAGGAGGGGCTGTCATGTGATCAACCTGCTGAACGGCTCTCCCTCTTGTCGTTATCCCGCCTCTGTTCACTCCCTTTTACATAGCACCCATCTCAATTTCTATGTGATATGTACCACGAGTGTGAGAAGTATAAGTCTCAGGACTATTTGAGCCTCCATATTCTACAACAAGCACAAAACTCCCCTAAGCTTCCTGATGAAGCTAGTGATTGGAGCATGCTGAAGATTTTCCGGTGAAAGCAAAATTTCAATGTTGCTTTGTGCAATTTTTCCAGTTGAATATTACTGCGCCTCACACGAGAACTTGATATTATTGTGATTTAGTGCTTACTTTTGTTCAAGCCAATCAATTACGTTGATTCCCCCTAATTTAACTTAAAGTCACAAGTTTGTCGTCATGGCTATATAATTAGCGCGCTGTTGCAGGCAACCAGAATATGTCAATCCTACTTGTAGGTCAATCTACCTGCTTCCAATACACACAGACAAACGCTTTATAACCATTCCTTTACTCTATAACTCGCTTCACGGAAATTTAATCTTCTGCATTGGCTCCCAGCAGACGGCATTACAAACCGAATGGCTGAGATCACAACGGAGGTTTCGGCTCGGCCTGGACAACCGCAAGACACACTTGAGATAGAGGAGCCTGCATTACCTCCACAGGAAGATGACGATGCCGACTATCCTTCCGGGATGAAGTTGTGGATGTCAGTTGCTTCCATATCTTTAGTTTCGGTTCTACATGGATTGGATCTCACTATCGTCGCTGCGACCATACCAAGTCTAAGCAATCAATTCAAGACGGTTGAAGACATTGGATGGTACTCTTCGGCATACTCGGTCATGGCAGCAAGTTTCGGGTTTTTTTTCGGCAAGCTATACAGTATTGTCTCACCAAAGAAGCTGTTTATTACTGCTTTGGCTGTATTTGTACTCGGCTCTCTTCTTTGCACCATCGCTCCAACTTCGTGGGCCTTTATCCTCGGCCGTGCCGTTGCTGGCGTTGGAATCTCCGGAATAATGTCAGGCTCAGTGACCATTTTGACCATGTTGTTTCCGAGGAGTAAGAGAGCGTTTTGGACTACGCTTGTGGGTTCAACCCAGTTGGTTGGCATTGTTGCCGCACCTGTGGTCGGCGGTGGATTGATCGACTGGGTTGGTTGGCGAGGCTGTTTCGGTATCAATCTTCCACTTGGTGCTCTAGCTTTCGTTTCGCTCTTCTATGGCTTGCAGAATTCCCCGAGAGAGGTGGTTTGGAAAGATGTTGTGAAAGATTTTGATATCTTGGGAACTATCCTTATGATTCCAAGTATCACATGCTTGATACTTGCTCTTCAGTGGGGTGGTATACGGTATGGCTGGAACAACGTTAGGATTATTGTGCTTTTTGTTTTGTTTGCACTGTTGATTATTGCTTTTGCATGGCGGCAATATAGATTGCAAGAGAAAGGGATTCTTCCGCCACGTATCATAAAGATGCGGAGTGTCCTCGCCGGCACATGGTTCTCTGGGTGTGCCAACGGCACTCTCGCCGTGACGGAGTACTTTATTACTATATATTTTCAAGGGGTCAAGGGTTATACTGCCACCCATTCCGGTGTCCTGCTCCTCCCGATGCTCATTGGTATCTTGGTGGGTTCACTTTGCGGAGGTCTTGGAACCGCGCGTTTTGGCTATTATAACCGTACGAGTTTCCTGAATTTTTTCCGTTCGCAATGCTAATCACAACAGCCTTCATGATTGCAACAACTGTTCTGGCCCCTATCGCTTCTGGATTGATAACAACAATCGGCCTAGACGACGCTCCAGTGAAGGCCTCGTGTCTCCTGGGCTTTCTTGGAATTGCGGTAGGCCTGGGAATACAGTCCCCAATCATAGCACTACAAGCTTTAATGAACATTCGCGACCTTCCAATAGGTATGGCCATCTTGGGTTTTGGTGGTACTATGGGTAATGCCATTTGGATCGTTGTCTCCACGGCATTATTCCAAAATCGCCTAATCGCCGAGGTATCCAGCTATAGCCCTTCTACAAACGCAACATCATTGCTCAATGTTGGACTATCTGACATACGGGACATTGTTGGAGATGAACGTTTGAGAGACATTTTGTTGGGCTATGATGAAGCTGTCACTCAGACTCTCTATGTGCCAGTTGCGTTGACAGTGGCGACTCTTATAAGCAGCATTTTTATGGAGTGGCATTCTGTAAAAAAGAAGCGAGAGTAAAAAATTTGATCGTACAGCTTTTTCATCTTGCAAAAAGTCCACCGGCTGGCAAAGAGGGAAGGACGCTGAAGAAAAAAACACTGAAGCTAAGAAAAGACGTCTATGCTGCTTGTGAGTCTCACGCTTCAGTAGAAATGTATTTTTGCTGAGCAGATAAATTAAGAGTTGCCCGGTTTTATCCCGAATGCCGATTTTTGATTGTTGCTATCACTTCAAAAGTTTGTACAAGGTACTAGATGGGTGGCCTTCCAAATACGGCACAAGCTCGGCTATCGCCTCCTTAAATATCACGAGGAGATGCGCCAGAAAAAGGCCAAAATTTTTTTTAAAAATTTATAAGCCAGTTCCCCACAGACCTTCAGCGCAGAGGGGTTCTAGCCCTCCGAGCCTTAGTACAAACTCCTGTTTTGAGCTGATTCCCGGGAGACAGTTGCAAAGATCATTGAATTTCAAAGTCATCGGATTTAAATACCGTCGGGCCACTTCTCGGGGGTGAGGGATTAGGGAAATATTTAGATATATAGATAGAGTCTTGTGGCTAATTAGGGTTTCAAGTTTCACGTGGCACACTTCTCGACCCAAAATCAAATTCATAGCGATGATCAGCTGCAGATTGTGGCTTCGACACAAAGCCTTTGTTCATACTCATGGCTTGGTTGAATGGTTGAATCCGATAGGTACATGAGTCGAAGATCTCCTAAGTCAAAATGCTTCTTTGCGAGATTGAGTCGGACAAGTATGACTTGGTACTCTTTTTCACTTGTTTAGGTGCATCTTTTCGGAATTTCCGAGAAGCTATGGTGAGCAACTATAATCTCATCACCACCTTATATTGACTTTCTGCGCGCTCTTCTTCTTCCACTTTTTGGATGGACCTTCAAGCATTGCACTATGCTAAATAAATTGACTGTAAGATCTAGTTAGCCATAGCAGTAGAGCTGAGCTCAATGGGGCACAAGGCTAGATAGGCTCTTATTCTCTGTGTCCAACACACACCATTCACTCCTCAATTTCGCAGAATATTGAGCATCCTGGCCCAGACTATGAGGTATGATTGTTTGGATCTAGCCTCTTGAGAGTGAGTCTTATATCATACAATTTCAGAGATCAGTTGCATCGCCACCCCTGCCTGTGTCCTTGAGCAGCTGACTCTGAATGAAACTTCTTAATTTCTTTGAAGCTATGTGGCTGCGCCATACTCACAGGTTACAATTTGTCTACTATCGTTAGGCTGAGGGGACCGTAGGTTTGGGAAATAGCAATAAGTGAGCAAGTTTAAGTACATATTTCAGGTAGAAAAGCGGGCTTCTCTGGAGGTCGGGAATGTTTTGGAAAATTTACTTAAAGTTCTTAGATTGACAAAGAGATATATCATAAACAGTACTCGAGTTCTGAACCTTAATGAACGCTATATATTATCTTATATTGGAAGGAGTATTGTCAATTCTTAAACAAAGGGTCTGGCTCTCATCTTGGCTGACTATCTAGGCAGGAAAGATTGTAACTTAAGCCCACACATACCATCCTCCAGAGACTCGATCGATGCTTCGATCAAGTCCTTGATCCCGTGGCCATCACAACTGCTCGTTTCATAGTAGTAACTTTTATTTGCCGGACTTCCGTTATCCAAAACCTTCATTTCTCGAATCTCTGTTGCTAGCTTCTTGAATGTCACGCCTGCATACGGACTGGTCGGCTGTTGAATGATTTCGATTGCCGCTGAGCTCTTCAGGAGCGATCCAAGCAAAAGGCAATCACAGGAAAACAAACCTCGACGGCAAAATACTTTCGGTGCGGAGTATTTCGCGATTAGATCGTGTATAGTCTGTATTGCGGCCTTAATGCTAGAAAGGCGCTTTTGCTGAATAGTTCCTTGCATACTATCAATATATTTGTTCGGCGAATTTTGATTATCACTCACCGATTATAGACGCTGGGAGAAGAAATCCGTTTTCTACTTCGCTGTCCAAGCTATGATCACTCTCTCGTTCAAGGATTTGAGACATCTTTTGGAAACCATCTTCTTTTTGAAACACCCAAAAGATGAATAGCCACGAGAGTACTTCTGACTTTGGCTCATAAGTTTTTGGGAGGGGTTTTCGTCCTAATTTTTCTATCCAAGTGTTCGAAAAATGCTCCACAGCTTCGTGCATCTTCCGGTGATTGACCACAGATGCAATCCTACTTAGCATTCCCAAACTCACCTCTTGAGGGACTTTCCTCGTTAGTCCATGGATGACGTACAGCAATATGATCATTGTATCTGGATCCTCATCATCTAACGGGATCACAACATTGCCTTCTGTTCGAAGCTTTCGGCCCTCAGGAAAACTATCAGAGCCTAAGCTCGTACGAAAAGTGGCCGATGCGAGGATTAGATGCTTTGATGAAACCCTCATGTGAACCTTCTGGGAGAACGGCTTCACCGGCCAGCTTGAAGCTGAGCCGGAACTATGAGAGCTCGCGGGCCTTCGAGCATCAATGCCGAGCTCACTTCCAGTGTTGTGATCTGTTGTATCAAGCTCAGGCGAACCAAGCTTTGGTACATCGGGGGATTCATATGCAAAAGGCTCAGCGGGAAGCCAATGTTGTGTACGTTCTTCAGAAGCAGTTTCTTCGAGGATAGCTTCTTCGTAGGGAGCTTCTTCTTCTTCTTCAAGGATAACTTCTTTTGGTTTCTTCTTCTGCGTCTTTTTCTTCATAAATAGCTTCTTTTTCTTCAAAGATAGCTTTTTTTCCCGGTATGATTCTTCTTCGTCGTCGGCGGCTTCATCTAAGGCAGGCTTTTCGGGAAGCGGTTCGTCGAGAAAAGATTGTTGCCCTTCAACGCGTTGTGAACTGGCTCTGCACTTGACAGCAGCTTCACCTGAATGATGGTCAGGTTGCTCTTTCTAGCCTCCCAGTGTACATACTGTGAATCTCATCTCCATTTACATGTTCTTCATTAATCTCCGGCGGATGACGCTTAAGTATTAAAAGCACATCGCCCCATGGATCAAAAATGTAATGCTCCGTTTCAATCTTCGGCCATGTTGGAGGCCAAGATTCGTCCATATTGGGGCGATAAAATGATGCCAGATGTTGTTAAATTCGAACCGACTCAAGGAGTGTAGGAGGTTGATATGCTGTCAACTGATCATAGATGGTGGAATAGTTTTGCTACCGATGGTAAAAGGTTATCAAAGGATCCGTTTGTCGGTGAGAGAAGCTCATGCGAGTTGTCGACAGCTCTGTTGGTTCGCCCAAAAGAGCTTCTCGTTACAAAACTCCAACCATTCAAATCGCTTCACTTCTGCACTCCAACGCACACATACATATGAACGTCTCAAGACATCAGTTGACACGTATCAGAAGATATGAAGCATGCCCATTTCGTTTCGTATGGAAAAATCAAAAGAAATGATGTGTTGATCGACAGAAATGACATGAAATCAAAATACTATAACTTTTATGTTCCAATCTTCCCTCCCCCATACCTAGAAACGTACACCTACGTTCCCGAAAATCCCCATCATCTTGTGGCTGAAGCCGTCATCCGTTTCCATAGGCAGTGGGACCCAATTCGAATCCGAGTTCCCGCATCATGAAATAACAGAAGAGACACCCAACACAGCTATACACTTCCTATCTTCTCCTAGCGTGTTTCCACTCCCAAGTCTATCATGAAATTCACGTGCCTCTAAAGTCGTGACACCCCCTCCTTTCGGACAATCATCTGCCCAAAGTCCGACCCCAGTATTCTGTTCCATCAGGATTGAAAGACCACACCATAATACGACGAAAGGGAGGAAAATACAATATAGATAAGATCTATGACATCACCGCATTTGCTTCTGTATCATATCCATCTCTTCGCAATTCTATATGTCATAGCTCAATCATATTTCATGCAATGCAGAATCCGATAATCACTAAGCGAATCCGAAACAACCTCCTTTTGGTCTCGCTTTCGCTTCCCGAGATGCGGAGCATGCTTGTTCATGATAAAATTTCCTTACAATTACCGCTTGGAGCGTAGTTTCCTGTCGATTTCTGAATCTGATAATCATTGCGTCCTCGCAATCGCTAGCTTCGTCTTGGGCAATGCGAAGATATGCCTGTGGATTTTAGCGTATCTCGTTGTTGCTATCAAGGGTTTTAGATCGTGTTGAGATGATAGGCCAAATCAAAGCTTGTTCACTTTCAGCCTCATTTTCGTCCCAAGTGATTTCGTACAGGTAATGTATCAAGCGAAATGAGATACGATTCGTGGCTAGCGTCGATTCTGGAGGGCAAGAAACAGTCCGAGGTGGCTTGAGAAAATGGCAGCATGATCGAATTGAGACATCATGAATTCGTCTATAATAGACAGAGGCTTGAGCATAGTCGAGGATTTAAATATCCATATTCAACCACTTCCCACAACCTTTACTTCTCAGGAACGTTTCATAATTTCAAGCTTTCATCATCACCTCACCAGATTATTAGACAGAAAGCCCTCTCCTCGCTCACAGATATTTTCTAAAACAAAATTTGCTTACTTTGATCCTTCTCACGGAGTTGCCCAACCTTCATTGGCACTCACGATGCCCTCAAATAAAGCGGCTTTCTTGACTGCCAAAAACACGCCACTCAAAGTCTCAGATGCACCATATCCTACACCAGGTGCAAATGAGATACTCATTCAAAATGGCGCGATAGCCATAAACCCATTGTAAGTCCAAACTTTATTGAGATGTCGTACAGCGTCCTCTTCTCCACCAAAAATTACGCCAGAAACATGTTATCAAATATACTGACAGGGTTCCAGTGACCACATCATCCAAGCCGCTCCAGGTCTTGTAGCCCCCTGGATGACCCTTCCATATGTCCTCGGCACCGATGTCTCTGGGACAGTAATCTCAATTGGTTCTAGTATCTCCCGCTTCAAACCCGGAGATCGAGTTGTAGGGCAAGCGTGTGGTCTTATTAAACAGGCAGGCAAAGCCTCCGAAAGCGGTTTTCAGCTGTACACCATCTTGAGACCAGACATGACATCCAAACTCCCCAACCATATTAGTTTCGAAGAGGCATGTGTCCTGCCCCTCGCGCTTTCGACTGCAGCTGGGGCTTTATTCCGGAAAGATACGTTAGCGATGCCCTATCCAACCAAGAACCCAATGGACTCTGGTAAAACGGTGTTGATCTGGGGAGGTTCGACGAGTGTGGGCTGTAACGCAATTCAATTAGCCGTTGCCGCTGGGTATGAAGTGATCTCGACAGCGTCTCCAAAGAACCATGCCCTCCTCAAGAAAATGGGCGCTGCTCAAGTATTCGATTACAAAAGCGCGACGGTAGTGCCAGATATTATAGCTGCGATGAAAGGAAAAATATGTGCTGGAGCGGTGAGCATAGGACCTGGCTCTTTCAAAAAATGCATCGATATCGTGGCTGCGAGCAACGGAAACAAATTCATCACCCAAATATCCGCCGAGATACCACTCAATTTCCCAACAAGTACGCTAGGCATGGTCGGGTTCGTATCGAACATGGTATATATGACCAGCACCGCCAAAGCTAAGCAGGTATTCAAAGGAGTGAGTGCCAAGTTTGCAGATGCGGGAGACATTATGGATACAGAGATTGCAAGAAAAGTGTACGCTGAATTTCTACCCAGTGCGTTAGAGGAAGGACGGTTCGTTACTGCTCCGTCACCTCAAATTGTTGGAAGGGGGTTGGAGTATTGTCAGGAAGGGATGGATATGTGTAAGAAAGGGGTGTCGGCTAAGAAACTAGTGGTAAGCCTTTGAGGCTGTATAATCTGTAGGGATACGGAGAATCGGGGGTTGTAGAATAATACCTCTAAGCATCGACTTCCACTGATACCAAAGTCAGTGTGTTCTGACCTCGTCTGTTATGGGAATGAAAATGGAAGAAACTGCCCGAAAAAATCACTGAAAACCCTCCTCCCTCCATCCCAAGAAACTCTACCCATCAAACAAGAAATGCAAAAACTTCGGTCATCCGAAATGGGTGCTATAGGGAACTGTCCGAACCAGTTTTTTGAAGATAAACCCTAATCATCAATTCCATAAGTCCCTGTGCTGTAGTTCCTACCTAGTGTAAGTAGAATACCATCCTCATACTCCAAAGAATGCGTGTGTGGGGAGTCCCCAACAGCAGGAACTGTTATCGGCGCCTATAAGCATGGTTTTCAGCTTCCAAGCGAGAAGTATGATATAAGTGACAGGGAGGGGTAAGAGTAGTGTTGTGTTGATATGTGGTAGCGATTGAATACGGTTTTGGCCATGAGGTATTGATTCAAAATCGCCTGAAGTATTGATGGTCCAGGTAGGAGAGAACGATCGTGACAATTCAACACTGGCGGATGAAGTCAGAGTCAGCCCTTGAACTTATGGATCATATACATGATCAGAAAGCGATGACTTGTACAAGCAGAATATAAGCGTAAATAAAGATTGTCACATCGTAAAACGACCTTAGCGAGTATTGTCTCATTGATCAAATAATAGCAGAAAGATAGCAGAGAATAAGCAGAGAAAAATTCATCATTGAAAAGTGAATTGTAATGCCAAATGCATGATCTGATGCATTCCCGGCTGGAAAGAAAACCAACGCCTTTCTTACTCCGAACACCTGCCCCTCGGAGCCAAGCTTCATATTCGGCTACAGATATTAAAGTTCATTCTTCGACTGTATTGAACTTTAATATCTGCGGCCAATTACTGAAACTTGGCTCAATACCTGCGGAGCCAAATTTCAATATCCGCTACAAAACCCAAAGTTCAATATAGCCATCCCCTTATTGAACTTTAGATTCTGTAGCGAATATTGAAACTTGGCTCACAATTCTAGAACCATTTCCCAGTCATACCCCCGAGAATCATATTGCGCTTCTGTTTCGAAACAAATTTGTTCACATCATCTGCCCAGCCAGCAGAATTTTCTTGCATCTTATCCATGCTATCACCCATGATATTGAGCTTCTCTGTTCTCTCATTCAGTTGCCTTGTCATATAATCTCCCCACCCTTCGGTCGATTGCGTTCCAGGAGCACGACTGGATCCCACACCGCCAGAACGTGCGAGGCGATCTTCTTCGGCAGCGGCGGCCAGCATACGCTTACTTGGAGGCCTGTCCGGTCCACCGATCAGGAGATCCAGGTCAGTGGGACTGACATACTGAGTCCCAGCAATCCATTGAAGATTCGATATTGTAGGTCGAGGAGGAATGATAGCTTCAGGGTTGAAAAGTTTGTCTTGTGATTTGGGAAGCGGCACTCCGGTTCCCCAGGCCTGTAGCATGGCGATTTCTGAAGGCCCTGTCCAACCAAATATGTCACCTGATGGAGTGACTATGGCACTCGTAGACCTGGTTTTGTCCAACATGCTGACTTTGGATACACCGAGTTCTTTCAGGGCTGGAAGTGAGTATGCTCGAGTGGTTCCATCTCCAAAGAGCCCGACTAGTGCATAACCACGGTCTTCGAAACTAGTGACATTTGCAGCATCACACAAGAAATCATCCCATGTTTTATGGGCACCTTTGGCCGTTGCCGGTTTAAAGATCCGGGCTTCAGTTTGAGTGACTAGGATCGTTAGTATTAGGACGAACTTAAGAACTGATCCTTCTATCGTTGCCTCTCTCATCTGACCACACTTTCTCCCGGCCGAAGTCAAGACGAGAATGGACGCAAAAGATTGCGACTTACCGACTACCAATGTCCCATGAGTCTGTTGGCCACTTCTTAGTCCGGCAACGGATGCACCTGTCGCTGAAGCTGGCTTGCCCGTATCTGTGACAATAGGATTGATTGAAATAACCTTGTCTGCGAGAGTCGTTACGCCCACAAGCTGAGCCGTATACCTCCCATCAGCTTGAGGTAGGATTTTGAAAGTAGCAACTTTGCCAAGATTAGTTCCCACAAAACACGCAATACTTGAATAATTGTCTCCCTCAAGAGTCATGACTCCAAATTCCATGACAACTGCCCAGTCAGGCTTGCCAGACGACTGGCTGCTACCTTTCTTCATGAAACTGCTCCTCTTTTCGCCCTTGCTGAATTCAGCCACAGAGGCTGTGAAAATAACTGCAGGACCTCTCAGATCGACGATTGAAACAAAGCCAGCTTCAGAACCAACAGCAACAAATCCGACATCAGAAATTTTGACTGCTGTAATTGGTCCCTTGGCCATATCGTAGAGAACAAATGGCTGAAGGCCTTCCTTCAAAGTAGGCTCTGTGCGGGTGGATATATCTGTGATTCCTCCTTGCACTGTTGGTGTGGGCTGTGACGCTTCTCTCCCAAAAAGCTTGTTGCCCCCCCAGCGGTAAATAACTACCTCTCCCGTGGCTGTTCCAACTGCAAACTCTCCCGTACTGCTTCCCATGCTTAGGGTTGTGATATGAACATCATCAAATCTTTCGAGAGCTCTTGCAATATCTACTTGCAATACACTGCTGTTTTCCAGCTCATCATCATGACCAGCATCCCATATTCTTACCGTGCCATCGCCGTGAGCCATTTGAACGATATTTCGAGCTTCGTATCTTCTCATATGCTTCACAGCCTCCGCACCACCACGTACTAATTGAGGTCCTTGTTGTCGATTCTCAGTCATCCCTAGCCAGCGTATGCGCTCTACTGGAGCAACAGCCATGGATGTCACGAACGGATGAACAAAGGTAATTGAGGGATGTAATTGATTGGTGGGTGAGATTGGGTATCCAGTAGGAAAGCTCAAAGTTACAAGCTCTCCGGAGGTTAGGAGAGCGATAATAGCAATTGGGTCTTGAGCGCCAGCAAAATGAGGTGAAGCACGCGGGATCAAGCAGAAATCAACAATTTCAGCGCCAGGCGGCGTGGGAAGGAGATGCTGACGCTTAGCTTCAAAGTGATCGGTGAGAATTTGCCAGGTTGATGTCGCATACACTGGACTGGGACCTAATTCAAGGAATGTTAAGCCTTTTTGTGGAATTGTGGTTGCGACACCCCCCGCAACGAGAATTCCTGTGTCATCAGGGTTCTCTTTACAACACCATGCGATGCGAGAAAAAGGTTCCTTGAGAGCGAAGGTCCCGGCAGTATTTCCAAATCCTGTGTGTTTATTCCCAGGCTTATCAACATGAGTATCAATGAGGGTTCTGGCCATTATCAAACGTCCATCCTTGGGATCCCAGAAAACAAGCGTGGAGTCATCATATGCAGTACCAATGAAGGTACCAGTTGGATGCCAGAAGACTTGTGTCAACTTTGGTTTCCGGACAGTATCCCCTGATAAGGGGTCTGCATTACCTCCCGGCGCTCCTGCAGGTACTTCATACTGGAAGAATTTTATGGCCTTGTTCTGTTTGAACGAATATATCACTGCTCCTTCAGGATAGCCTATCAAAAGCTGGCCAATGTCCCGGGGATGTAATTGCATAGAGATAATAGCGACCAATCTAGCTCTTGGGTTTCGTTCATGCCAGAAATTTGGTAGACGTAAGGGAGCCAGCTTTTCTCTATCCAAATCATATGCAATAATGTCTCCATTTTGTAGCCCTATCAGAGCCCAGTCAAGCATAGGGTCTGTGACCAGAGCGGTGACAATTCCTGGAGGAGCATAGCTAGCCACCTTCTTTCCGAGAGCCAAATCCCATATTATGATTTCGTTCTTCGAATCGAGGCTTACAATGCGATCGGCGCAAAATTGGAGGGTCTTCACGGATGCTCGGCGGGGTAATGTGAACACTGCCTGGACTCGCGCTTGGCCAAAGATGTATATTTGACCACTGCCGAAGGTCGTCTCGTTTGTGCCTATTGCGAGAAGGGATTGAATAGGATCGTACGCTAGTGATCTGTTGAGAAAGGAGGGTCAGCAAGTCTAAGGGCACTATTTCCACGTACCTCACTCACCCAATTTGGGAGTTAATGCCATATCTTGCTTGATCGTCAAGCGCAAACAATTCCGGGAGAATTCCTGCAGATAGATCATTTTGAATACCAGCTTGCTTGCCGCGTAGAAAGCCTGCCATTTTGTAATACGAGTGGTAGAACACAAAGAGTTGTTGGTCTGACAGATTTGGACCCTGAAATTGAGCAGTGATGCGCTTCGTCATTGACACGTGACAGGCATTGCTGGCAAGTCTTAGGATGTCTTGGAATATCCTTGGAAGGTAATAATCAATTGAGGATCTAATATACAGAGACTTCAAGTATGGGCGACATTCCACAGCAAAAGTTTCTCTTTCTGTAAAAGCTGCCGTTTTATCGCGGTTGATACTAAACTTGTTGAACGTTACCTTTAAGACTAAGTCCCACGATATTGGATTGATTTGGAGATGAAAAGTCAGAAGAATATCTATTGACAAAACTCTATCTTTCCATGGGATCTTTGCACTATTCCCAATGTCATCAATTTATAGGACTTTTGAGGAGACAGCGCTCTTTTGGGTCTTGTTGCTTATTCGTTGTACCGAGAGTCGACCAACGCAACTCTGTAGGTATGTGCGCATTCGCAAGCACCCCGCCATGCCAACCACCAAACCAATTCCTCTCAATTTCACTCCCTGTCTGTGGGAGCTGTTCCATTTATATCTAATTCAGGACTCACTATCTCTTCAGCTGGACTTGAAGCTTCGATGTCGAGATCAATACCCAACTCGACGTCAAGTTCCACTTGTGTATCTGAATCGGATATGAGATTGTTCAGATCTGCCTCAGCTCCGATAGCAATTTCACCGTTCAACTCTGGGCCTTCTCCTGAGCCCCATATGGCCCAGTACTCTTCCCATGCTTCTAATATCTTTAGATCTAATTGGCACAATGTGTCATTAAGCTGGTTTTCCAGCTCCTCAAGTTCCTTCTTGGATTCTTCCGCATTGAAGCCCTCCTCGATCATTTCCTTTGTTAGCTTGATATACTCCTCGAGGTCTGCGGCGATGGAGTTTCCGGGGAAGACAACTCCTGCAGCTCTTGACTTCTCGCTGGCTCCAATGAGATCGCAAAGCCGGCACCGTGGAATAGTGCGATCGAGATCTTCTTTTGGAGTGATGAGGGGGAAGTTTTCAAGCACAGATGTTAGAGTCGGAGGGAGAGTGATAAAGAAGCTTTCGTGGTTGCAAGTTTCCATTTTGCGGAAAGTTGGTGAAAGTAATAGTAGTAATATTGTTCAATAATGCTTTCAACTCGCTGAATCGTGAAATCGCAAAGATACTGGTCGCGATGTCACAAAACCAAGTATAAGCACAGAAGAATAACTGTGAGTAAAATACGAAATCACAGTTTTGGGTGAGCATGATGAACAAAGAAAATGGACGTATGAATGCAGTGAAACATTTCGAGGTGGTTTTCCATCACAGACCAGTTCTGGCCTTTGAAGAAGCCAGATTCTTTATCCACAACCCGCCTACTGAGCCAAACGAAGCTCAAAGATAGTTCCTGGTGATACTGGTCTCTTTGACCATTTCACATTCAGTCTAGCGTATGATATGTCTCGCCGTTTAATATTTCTCCATACCCAACGCATTCTCATGCCACAGGCCAGAGGGTAAGTTCAACGAAAAATTCTCTTCTGTCCTCCAATTTCCCCTCCAAGACCTGCCATTGAAGTAGACGTAAGCCAGAGTGAATATTGGGGATGGTTTCAGTTTGTTTTATGCAGAAGAGAAGAGAATTGGGATTGAGAATCGCGAAGACATAGAATTTTCTTAGCGCGGCGAGGCTATCACCTGACTCGACGCTAGCAAGCGAACCAGTGAACATGGCTTTGAATTGCAATCAGCGAGGGGCTAAATACGACCCCTCCATCGGTCGACTCATTCAAATACATTGTTTCCCAGGTGGACTCGAAATTACCAACTTTCTAAACATTATCTCAATCACACTTCCGATACTCGGAAATTTGATCTGAGTAGTTCCTATTGCATACTGTTGCTAGATTGAAGGCAGATCATTCTTCAGATAATCCAATCATGGCTCCAGGAGGACCTCCAGGCGCAGGACGTGGCAGAGGTGGAAAATTCAAGAAATTCACCAGAGGAGGTACGTATCTTTGAGATTTGGCAATTCATCTTGTCTCACATGTATAATAGGCGGCAAGCATTTCTCACGAAACCTACGACCCCTCGATGACGAAGGAAATGAGATCATACCCAAGGACCCTAATGCATCCACATCTGAAGAAGAGGAAGATTCCGAGGAAGAGTCTTCATCCGAAGAAGAAGATGCCAACAAGCCCACTATGACCCGTGAGGAGCGTCGCGCTGCCGCAAAGGCGAAGAAGGAAGCTGCTATCGCACGAAAGAAGGGAAACCCGCAACCGGGTGACATGCCATCTAGTTCTGAAGAGGAGAGCGAGGAGGACGAGGATATGCCTGCAAACCCAAATCATTCAAAGGCAGCGAGGAATCAGGCAAAGGCTCCACCTGTTTCTGTTGATGAGGCAGCAGAAGGTGTCAAGGATATGAGTGTGGGTGGTAAAGGCAAGGGCAAGCCACCTGCGGAGTTGAGCCGTCGTGAGAGAGAGGCAATACAGGCGCAGCAAGCCAAGGAGAGATATCAGAAGTTGCATGAGGCTGGCAAGACTGATGAGGCGAAGGCTGATTTGGCGAGACTCAAGCTGATCAGAGAGAAGAGAGAGGCTGAAGCTGCACGAAAACAGGTATGAGACACAATTTGTTGCTCTTTTCAGGAAGGTATATGCTAACGACCTCAGGCCGAGAAGGAAGAGCGCGAAGAAGCAGAGAAATCCAAGAAGGCAGAAATCGACGCCCGTGAAGCCAAGCGAAGAGAGGCAGCTTTGGGAGGGGCATCGAAATCCAAGGGCAAGGGCAAGAAGTAAAGCTTTCATTTTGGCCCACATTTTGCTTTATCATGGGTTCTCAGGTTACAAGCAGTTCATTTTATTAGGCATCGTTGGCATACAAGCATTCGAAGTTGACTTTGATTTGATATTCTCTCATAGAAGAATACCCATTCTGCGTAGATCTGACGCAGCTTGTATCTTTGAATATATTGGTTGAAACTTTGGAGCGTGATTGAATTTCTTTGTTAATTTGCTCGTGCTCTTTATCGATCGTCTTGTATCGCGTTGCAAGAAAATGGTAGGATCTAGCCTCAACAACGAGCCCGAAGAAAACGACTCCGAAGCATCCGAGCACGAACCTCATCAAGTGTATCTTCTATGCTCTACCTACTGCTGGTACCAACATTCTTAATAAGTAGGTATGCTTGCGAGTACAGCATCTGAACTTCAAGAACAAGCGCAGAGAAGAAATCAACTAACCCCCAATCATGAAAGTACCTCTATACTGGTGGAATCTATCTAAAACTTAAATCTATTCTTCCCCTTTTTAATACACATTTCCATTCTCCCTCATAAACCCCTAGTAGGTACCATATCCTCTCTCCATTTCTCTCCTTTCTTCATAGATACTCGCTCGCTTCCTCTCGCTCCGCCAAATCCCCGATATCCTGTTTGCTTGCCTGCACCGTCTGTTTGCCCTCCCCCGCTTTCCCTCCCTTCTCAAGCACCCCATACTCCAAATCAACCCAAAGCCCAAAGGACCATTCCCTCCCTACCTTGGCCCCTTCTCCTTCATATACATTCCAACCAAAAGACCTCACAAATCCCCCTCCCCCGAAACAAATGCAAAAAATCCAAAGATCCAAAAAATTAAAATCAAAGGAGGACTATCGGGATTGAACCGATGACCGTCTGGATACCTGCTACCCTTAGCTCACGCCGCAAGTAAAATCTGGAATCAGAAGTGCTACCACTACACCAAGCCCTCGTTGTGTTGTGTGAGGCTCTTGAAGAGGTTTGTAAAGCTTTGCTTGGTGTGGGGTGGGGAGGTGTGCGAGGAGGGAAGGAGCGGGGGCTCGTTTGCTTGTTCGTTTTGCGTAACATATTGCCTACCTGCGCTGAGATATCTGCTATAGGATTTAATTGTGATACTGCTTCCCAGCTGCTGATATTATGCTTAAGAGCTATGATAGTTCGGCCGAGAATACTATTTCAGTATCCTTTAGTTAGCTGTGCTTTTACCTCGCCCCGATATTTTCGTTGTGACTCCAATTCGTTCAAAGAGCAACGGCTGCATACGAGGCAGTACCGCACTAGCTGACCACTCCTACCCAGGCTTTGTCTGATTTCACCTACCCTCGATGTCTTGGGCTTCCCATAATGATTTCAGAGCCAGAATCTATCAAATTTCCCCCAATCTCTGGCGGATCGGCACCAACAAGGCCAGAGCAAGAATCAAAGAGAACCAAAGTTCATGTATCCAAAATCATGTATTTAAAAAGGATATACCGATTCCGAATCTAATTATATCGACAACAAGCCATCCAACCCCTCAAGTCATCAAAGACATCCCGCTCCAAGAAGACTCCATTCCCCAAGCGCCGTCAATCATCATAAAAACACTGAAATTCACACTGGAAAGACATCGGGACGCATTACGATCCTCTTTCATCCCGCTCATCAATTTTCGTGATGCCCCTTTCTCCACCCTCTCGGAAACCTTGACTAGGCTTGTGAACAGGCATACTATTTAACGTGCTCCTTCCCCCTTGGCTAGCAATCACAGCCGCACTCTCGCCTTTCATATCTCCTACCGCGCTCTTATCCAGGTTCAAATTCGGGTTACTTGACAGACTATCTTGGACATGGACCTCCTGTTGAAGTGGCGAGGAATGCTGAGGCGAGGCCGAATGTTGAGATTGCTTTGAGCCTCCATCACCACCACGAGTAGAAGTACGAGGTGAGACACGACCGGTCTGTGATGGGTGGTGGTAAGTGATTGTATATAGAGCAAAAGAGGCGGTGGAAACAAGCAATGGTACGAAACGGCGAGGTGTGCTAACATTAAATAATGGGGAAGCAAGCAAACAGTATGGTGAATGAACAAGGTGGCGATGGATCTGAACAGATGACACAATTAAGGTGGTATAGCAGGACTGACGCAAGACTGTCGAAATACGGCATCTTGCCTCGTATTTATACCCTTTGGCTAGATTCGTTACCTGAAGGCAACATTTGGACAAATTCGAAGCAATTCAGAGGGAATTCGAAACAACGCAAAAGCAGCCGCGATGGTGAGTTGTCGTCATGAAAAATTAACTTCGAGACGTTGAGGAGTCTGACTGGGACCAGCCCTTTGTGGTCTGTCGGATTGTGCCAGAGTGTTCAGAATTACTACGACTCACCTGTTTTGCCCATCTCAATCCACAGCTGTTACACAAATCTCTTTGCCCGCTTGGCCCACGACGCCACTCAGGTGTTACCCGAGTGTGGCAGTTTGCGCAGTCCCGTTGAGGATTTCCGTTACCCTTGCGACGCTTTCGCTTCTTTTTGCTTGATAGTAGAGCTGCTAATTCTTCCGCTAGCAACCTGTTGCTCTTTTCCATTTGACGAAGCTCAAATTGCCAGCTGGTACAGCGCGTTGTTTTCAATTCGTCAAATATGTTGTCCTCTGATGCTAGGGCAAGATCCTGCGAGCCGATAGGTAATCCCGAACCTCCTGCTTGGGTGATCGGACCTCCAGCTCCAATAACCGCAGGAGGAGATGACATTGTGGTCAGCTCTTGACCGACACTAGGGGTTAATCCAGAAGCAATGGATAACGGGGTTCCTTCGTCAGACTTGCGGTCCATCCTGGCCATAGGGCTTAGAGAATTTGAGCTGTTTTGAGAAATCAGAGCAGGTGTGACTGCTCTAGAAGAAGACTTGAGTAGCCGTGTTTGGGCTACCAGGAATGTTGGCTTCTGCCCTTCACTCGCATCTCCTGGGTGTAGTGTTGTCTGAGCTTGCAACACCAATCCTCTCTTATTCAGAATTTCGTGTTTATGTGTGACACGTTTTCCAGTTCTTGCTTTCTCAAGAGAACGTCCGAATGCAACTCTTGACTCAGAACGCATGAGTGTCTGAATACTTGTACCGATGAGATCATCGGGAGATCGGTCCAAAAGTGTTCGCGCATTTGATGGGACGAATAAAAACATCCCCGATGTTGACAATTTGGTCCACATCTCACTTTCACCAATTCCTCCAGCAGCCTCGATATCACGGCGGTGTAATGCATAAACTGGCCTTTCGCGGCCGACCAGGATGATGCACTTTCGGCCTTTGCCCTGTTCAACGCATAGAGAGCCGTGACTCTCGAACCAAGTGTAGCCGCTTTTCTTTCTACGTATGCGAAACACCACATTCACAGATGCCCCAGTAGAAGTATCTTTCAATTCTCGAGTGACCGGCACGATATCGCTGGGATGGCATACTGATGATAAAGCTGTGCCAACGAGTTCTGATGAGTCGTATTCGAGTACCTTTCGACTCGATGGTGATAAGTAGAGGAAAAGACCTTTCAACGAAAGTACATGAACAACATCATCTGTGTTTTCAAGCAGGACCTTGTCCCACATCCTCTTCGTCAATTCAGATTCGGTGCTAGTATTGATGGATGCAAGGACAGTAGAGACATCGTCTCGACTGATGGTCTGTCCGCCATTCATTTGCATCCGTGAATTGTCAGGAGGGTGCCAGACGTATCTTGGCAACTGGCCTTGCGAATAGTCGACTGTATACTGACCATTGGCCCCCTTCGCCTCTACTGTACTAGGCTTGTCAACCAGATCAATCTGGAAGCCAACAAAGTACTTAATCTCTTTATTGTCCTCTCCAGTGATTGGAATCATTGTGAGCAGGTTCAAGAAAGGTTGACCTCCCTTACGGTAATTGATGACACTTCGCTGCGCTTCTCTCTTCTCTGCTATCCTTTGTTTGAGATAATATACTGAATTGTTGTCGACGAATTGTCTTCGAGCACCGGCCTCGATCTTGCCCTCAGGTGATTGGAGAAATCGGCAATTCTGCCCCTTGACCTCAAATTTGGAGTATCCAGTCAATCGTTCAAAGATATCAGAGACATAAATGATAGGACAATCATATTGCGTAATATCACAGACGACAAAAGCGCATGACATATCAACCTTGCCGAGGTCAACTTCCGGGTGTGGCCGAGTAACTACTTTCATCAACGCTCCCAGCATATCAAATCCGCTAGTAGAATAGATGCCAGCATAATCCGGTTTTGGCTCAGGCTTGACAACAACATCTGTAGGCGCTGTTGAATTTGGTACTGTAGGCATATTGTATGGTGAATCCTGAGCCGAGACGGTGTTGGACATATCCGGTATCACTGGTGAGGTGAATGACACCATGGGCTGATTTAATCCAGCGGATCTTGGCGAGGTGGCAGAAGGCGGCTCTGAGATTGGTAGCGCAATGGGTGTCGCCATGTCAGTACCATCGTCAAGCACTTGAATACTATCCCGAATTTGTGGTAAACTCCCGGGTAGGCTCGGACCCATCATGAAATCATTCTGCATCGAATCCATATTGTTACCGTAGCCCTGGGAAAAACTCGTGGGTGAAAACATCGTGATTGAGTTCGGATCTTCGTCTGTCATACCATCCATTCCCATGGGCGCATATCCCATCATGCTTTGCATCATGTCAGCAGACATTCCGGGGTATGGGGAGCTCGTGTTGATGGTGAGTGGGTTTTGTGCCTGCATGGAGGTGGGATAGCCCATTGCTTGACCGCCCATGTTCATCCCAGTTGATAAATCTGCATATCCTCCAGACATGCTCAATTCACCCTCGGATTGTCGTCGAAGATGATCTTCTGCTGATGTTCCAGATGGTCCAAATTGAAAGCCATTCAGACCTCCGTTGTCAGCACCAAATTCCATCATAGAAGACCTTCTGTCTATCTCTTGATTTGAATACCCTTGTGGTAAACTCTGCCTCCGCTGTAACTCCTTATTGTTCTGCATTATAATGTCGTCCAAGGAATCTCCTCCTACCATTCCGGACATATCGATCGTATCTCCATTCTGCTGCTGTTGAATCGGCGGGGCCATCGACATGCTCGACGTTCGTGAAGGTCCATTTTGTCGCCTTCGCTGTGCAAGCTGCTGTTGCAGATCCTCCTGCGAATACTGCGTCCTGAAGAAGTTATTCATGTTCCCAACATCTGCCCTAGCTTTCTCCTTCGACCGTATCCAATATAGAAATGACGATGCACGGTCATGGATGTATTTGCTTCTCGAAACTCGAGGGTATCATGAATGCGAACAGAAGAGGTCGATAGATTGTTGCACCTCCCCGCCGTATGACCTTCGTGTATTTTGCCTCCGACAGCTGGGACACGAGTAACGTTCCCCCAAAGGCAACAGACCGTGTGGGTATTTATGTTTCCAATGTTTGGTGCCCTTCTATCGCCACAATCAGGCTGGTGGACTGTGAGGGGTATAGAATGGAGGTTTCTGAACGACTTCGGGTAAGCTAGAATAGCTTATTTGGAACCTTCCAAGCAATGTGTGGAGTAGGGATATTGATAGTAGCAGGCGTCGATATTTGTTTGCAGTTGGGACAATCGGTGAAACGAACAGAAGAGACAGGGCTTGTTTCTTTTGTCGGAGCCGGTGGTTGTACAGTTGATGATAGGACAATCAAATCGCTTCCACCTTCCCCCAGTGCCACTAAAGAGTCGTACAGCAGTCACTTTGTCACACCCCACCCTTGTGTTGACAGCACAATTGACAAAAGCTGGAGGGGTCGTTCTGGCGCAATGTGGACGTGTTGTAGATGAGGTTGAAGAGCATAAATTGAGCAGACAGAGCTGAGCAGCCGGAGTCGTTCAGACTCGGGGTTGAGAGTGTTTGATGATCGACGGCCATGCCGCTGAAGTTGACATTTGGAGGCTCGGGCGCAAACAATCACACTAATCCCGTAGCCCCGCTTTTTCAAAGTTGACGGGAAAAGAAACATGGAATTTCAGAATGCCATCCACGGGTCAAGGCATGGCCCAAAGGCTTTGTGCCTCGATCGATCTTTACGTTTTTTCTGACTCAGCTATATATATCAATGTGAAGAGCTCCAGTCAAGTGCTGCATCAACGATATGAATGTCAGTTGTGTTATTCCCCAGCGCGATTAAATCGCCACCCGACTACTGCATTGTCCAACGTTATCACACTGCAAGCCACACACTCGAAAAAGTATAAAATTTAGGGGGCCTTTGGAAATGAAAGGGAGCATCCATGTCTTCACGGGCCACCTGCTTTACCGGTGCCATAGGGACTCGTTAACAGAAACAAGGTTTCATTGTTTGGAAGCGACATTCTGGAGTTGCGGAGCGCACCTACACGAAAATTGTTTCTGAGAATTTCTTATAATTTTCTGCTAGATTCTCGCTACCTATGCTAAAAAAAGATCACCATCCGGCGTTCCCTCCATACAAAAGAGAAATGAGCTGTGCGGCTTGTGGTATCAAATCATTCTATCATCAATTCCGTCCTGTCCCAACCATCCATGCTTCACCTGTATTATCCAGCAAGCCCATTTCCATAACCCAAGTCCAGCCTATCAACCAAAGTAAGCTCGGACTGTTTGTTGCGTTTCGGGTGAAAGTTGTTGCAAGATTTGAGCAGGATCTAGGCCAGCGACTTGAAGTAAGCTCTTTCCTGCTTCGACGATTCTAGTCGCTGTCTGGCCTTGTAATGTCTCTGCCTCCAAAGCTTGAGCGATGAATGCAAAGACCTTTGGAGCTTGGCTCACGACAGCAGGGTTTTGTCTAAATAGGTTAGTATATTGTTATTCGAAACGGAGTCCATTACTTACTGCTCAATCAGCTGTGCGAGATACGCGTATGCATAAGGGGCCGCTTCCTCGTCATTCACAATAGGGAGGGTATCAATCCATTGAGTGATGACCTGTTGCTGATTTGGAACACTCGATGGGTTAAAATGCAAGACTTTTGCGATCGCGGCACATGCATTTTCCGTCGCATAGACATCATCGTCACCTCGAGCATTTGGGAACTGTGTGACTTGGAAAAGGAGCTCAACCGCTGGCCCCAAGAACGCTGACCATTGAGGACCACCCTTGTGCGCAGCAACACCAATTCCATAGGCTGCTGCTTGTCGATTAGCCGGAGCTGTATCTCTACATCCTGCTACCAGTGGGTCGACAATCACAGCGTTGTATTTAAAGCTCTGCTCTCCGCAAAACTCAAGTACATCATCCATAATGCAGAGGCCCCATTGCCGTTGAGTTGGATCCGGACTCCTGAGGAATGCCTCATATGTAGCGTGAAGTCGTTCCCAGGCTGGAAGGAAATTGACACCATGGTTCTTGAAAATGCAATGATAGGCCTTGTTCATATCCGAGAGGAGTGTCTGATCGTCTTCAATTGCAAAAAGCATGTCTTCAGACTCTTCCTCTCCTTCTTCTTGACCACCGTCTTCTCTCTCCTCGGCTCGTGCAGCAACACGGTCCTTGTAATCCTCAAGCGCTGAGTGTGCTGAATCAATGAATGTCTCCATGTGCTGCTGGGTAAGGCAATTCTTGCCAATAACCTCAACAGACTCGTAAAAGCATTGGTACATCTCGGCAAGAGTATCGATGGCTGGCTCGGCGCTGAGAACTTCCAATAATTTCTCGATTGTGCCATTCCATAACAGTTGCAACTGCTCTGACGGGCTCCCAAATGCTTTTTTATACGAATTCAGTAATTGAGGTACACACTTGGCTGATACCACGCGGACGGGATCGTGGAAGAAGAACGCAAGGCCAGGTAAGGCGATTTTCTCCATGATTTCTCCAACATAAGGTGCAAAAGCGCCTTCAAGAACTTGTGCATAAACCACAAGAAGCTCAATTGCCATATGTTTGTCGTCAAGTGTACTCGTTTTGATTCCAATAACCTTTCCTTTGAGTGGCACAAGTTCCCAACCTTCCTCTTGTTGGACTTGCTCAACCTGCTCCTCATCATCTAGAAGCTGAATATCAGCCTTCGCGCTAGCCAACTCGAGAAGCGGAGGCATGACACTTGGGAGGAATGGCAAAAAGTCGGCTCCCAGGACTCTACACATGCGGCCCCAGCAGTGCATGAGATATTGGGCTTGAGGATCATCAGCATCCACAATACCCGATTGGATGGAAGCCAACAATTGAACTAAGTTCATAGCGTCAGCACCGAGTCTATCCTTGCCCACTGCTAAAGCGATGAGAGTAGCACATTCCATTGCCTTGGCTCTGAGAAGACGGAGCTCCTTGGTATTTTCTTGCTGTAAAACTTGGAAGAGCAAGGGCATAAGGGTGTCGTAGTATTTCGAGAATGCCGCTTCAGCTGAATCGGCAATTGTGGCGATGGTAGAGAGTGCTTGCTCTTGAACATAACGCTTCGGGCTTTGGAGCAATTGGAATAAGTGAGTAAGGAGGTCATCGAGATATGGCTCTAAGATGTTCTTTTCGGCTTCCTCGCAGAAGTTGACGAGAGCCGCCGCGGCATGTGCTTGAACTCGAGGCTCTGGCGAGTCGAGGACTGGAACGATGGCTGGCACCACGATTTGATGATACTTTTCTTGCATAGTGCCAGCGAAATCTGTGCTCATCTGACCCAGGGCATTACAGCCTGCCCATCTAACTCGTGGATGTGGATCTCGGAGCGCAGGAACGACGAGTTCTAGCACTTGATTGAGCTCGCCAATCATCAAATCTCTGCAGCCTTCTGATATAGCTGAAATTGCCATGAGAGCTGCGTGTCGGTCTCTCCAGGCATCAGAGTTCATCATGCGCGGCAGCCAACTAAATGTAGGTGCTAAGATGGTTGAGCCTCCAAGCTTATTCGCCAATCGGTCCATGCATTGCTCTCCAGCAACATGGTTGAGGTCGCTTTCCTCGGGATCCATCTGAGCAATGTCAGCATCATTCAAAATTTCAGAAATTGATACATACATCATCTGAAGCATTCCACTCAACAGCATCATCATCATCGGCGCCAATGTCGGTCATCAGACTCAAGCACTGAGTGATCATGTCATTGGTGTATGTAGGGTCCTTCTTGACCATTGCCGGAGCATAATCGGCGAATGTCGCCATTAGTTCAAGAGCATTTTGACGACATTGATCTGTAAGTTCCTTGTCTTGGATAACAGAAATGCTGAATGCCACCAAATTGTGGAATAACGGTCTAAACATTTTTGGGGCGACCTCGGCAAGATCGATCAAAGACACCAATGCCCTGGTAAGCTCTTCTGAGTCTTGTTCCTGCTTTAATGGTGGCAGGATATTCAAGACTTCCGGAATCAAAGCATAATACTTTTGCTGAGATTTCTTGTTGATACTGCGGAAGAACGATGCGAATGCCTCCATAGCCGCAAGACGAACCTATGCATGTCAGAGATGAAAAGGATTCACAAGATCGTGCATACCGAGACATCTTTATCTTTGAAACCCTTTGTAAATGCAGATAGCACCGTATCCTCGTGTTGTTTCTCGATGATACCTGGCGTTGTTGAAAATATTCTGTAGGCAATTTCACGCTGTCCGACTTGCTCTGATATACTCAGTGTGAAAAGAACCCCAAGAATTTCGGGCCATTGTGCCTCTATTTGATGTCAGCCTGCCTCCTACCCAGTTTTACATCGCATTCCATCCGAGGTACGTACTGCTGTCAGAATACTCCCTGGCGATCTCTGCCACGGCGTCTCCGATCTTATTTCTAACTGCATTTGTTGTTTCTGAGCCCAAAGCCTCCAAGAGCTTCTGTCTAATTGCATATCCTTGTTCCTGTGGTAAAGCGAGGAAAAGTTCCACGGTCTGGTCGTTGGGAAGCTTGCGGCTCTTCGAAGCTATCCTACGAAATATTACGGCTGCGAATGACCGAGTCTATGGGATGAGTGGATTAGCGTAATACACAAAAAGTGGTAGAAGAGAATACTGACAGTAGGGTCGTTGGATCCTTGTATTTGTTCAACCAGGCCCATCAACAGCATCTCGGGCTTTGTGGCGGTCCAGTTGTTTGCCAAATGCTCCTCGGCCTGAGATCGCACCGTATTATCGGAAGATTGCAGCGCATCAAGAAGCTGAACGAGCTCATTATGCACATCGATTGGGAGGACCGACATCTTTGTGGTACTTCGAGGCCGTCTGTATGAGAGTATGCGCACAATGCGGTTGAGCCGATCGAAGAGAATGGGCTTCTTGATTAATAGTGCTATGCGGATTTTTCACCGTAATTAACACTTCACCAGCGGGTGAATATCGCAGATGAGGTAGAAGAATGTTTGAAAGTTGTGTCGCGACTCAAGAGGGGGGTTTTGAGAAAGGTCCCCTTGTAGGTCGAGTCGCGCGGTGAAGCGGCTTGCGGGTGATTTTCTGGAGCCAAAAGTTCACAGAATTCTCATGGCCGAACAGGATTGTAGATAGCAGGTAGAGGGTAACAGAGTGACGAGGTGTGAATCGAATCGACGTGGAAATGTTCGTCGTGTTTTGGTGAATTCAGATTCAGACAGAACGCGTAGTGGGGTGTGCCAACACAAAATTATCAAAAGTCAGATGCCACAAACGATGATTGGTTCCGGCTGGTCGATCGCAAGCAGCCGAGCTAACGAGGAGTCGAACTGGTTCTGGACTTGGAGTTGCAAATAATCCAAGAACTGCTTCACTTCGTCAATAGCACATTTTGTACAATGTTCCAACAATTCCAAGTTTTGTGGTTTCGGTAATTTTATCTGATATATTTTCCTCCGTAAAAGGTGAGGATACTCAATCACATATCCTTTGCGACTTCTGCAGGTCGTTGAAGTCGGATCTTCCTAGTCACATTCCAGATATAGCGGAGTGACCAACACAAAGGAAATTCAAATAGTGGATTCGGATCAGTATAGTTCTTGATCAATTTCATTCACTGTCCCAAAGTTGCCCGTACTCTTCTATCATGCATTCAATGACTTTTCTATTGCCAAAACGATGAAAGCCCTCTCCCGTGCACGAGAAGTGCACCCACCACAACGATGGTCTCCTCCTTTGGGATTACCATCATTGGTGGAGCAAGCTTCCAAAGTTGCTATTCCTATACTTTGCTTTGCAAGACAAAGGAAAAGAGACAAAGGCTGTTGCATTAATTACTACAAGACCAAGAGGGCCTTGAATTGCTCTCAACAAGTCAATATGCTGAAAGGAATCGGCCACACATGTTGAAATTCCACTCTAAGGAACTCAACAATGATACGGCTTTTGAATTGTTATCTACCCGTGGGGCTGTAAGGGTTGGCTTTCACAAATTGTTACAAAAAATATCCCACTATTCTAACTATTTTCAGGTCCAGTCCAACACCAGACTAATAGTCTATCCCATCTGAACTGGCTGAAAAGACCAAGTTAAACCGTAAGCTGGTTCTCTGATCAGGATAGCTTATCAACCATGACCTTCCATCTCTTAACTTCTCGTTCCTGAAACCGGATGTAGCAAGACGTAGTACGACTTCCACAAAATCAGGAGCTTTTGACGTCACGTGTAGAATCACCCCGCCTCCACACACCGGCTTAATATGAGGAGGATCGCGATCTCCCGTCTTTGGTAGATACTCTTCCACCATTGTTAAACAACACCAACTCCAGTCCAGACACAAGTTCGACTACAGCAGAACCAACCTCTAAGAATCTACGAACAAAATAGGCATCAACAAACATATCCTGAGATGGCAGACCAACAACCAATCCATGACCCCCCTGGACGCAAGAGTACATCTAGCCCTGCAAACAATGGAGCTACAATCAGCCATCGATCATCCTTTGCAGATAATATGAGACATTCTCCACGTTCCCAGCGCCATCCATCCTTTACACAAGCAGCAGTTCAAGAGCTTCTCAATCATCCACCAGCCGCCAAGACCGGCGACCCAAGATTTGTTGGTAGAGATTGGAGACAGATACGCGTTGGCGAGTTGGTTGGCAAGAGTGATGTGAAATGGGCTGAGCTCGATACTCCGGTTGAACAAGCTACGAAAGTACGAGCCCTCCTGCTGAGTACAAAATGCGTACTGACAGCTACAGGCATTAATCGAACAAGGTCCTCCTAATGTTATTCTTATCCGCGAAAATACCAGTGCTACTAGCGCATGCGCGACATTCGATTACAGTGACCTTAATGCCTACCTTTTGATGGTTGTGGGACTAGCAAGTCCAGAAGACGGACAATTGGAAAATTACGATGCGCTCGCAAAGAAAGCGCGCGAGCAGGTCCCAATTCCATTAGGGGATGTATTAACATTGGCAAAGAAAGCGCCTCTGGTTACGTTATCGGAATCAGAAGACTTGTCAAAAGCAATTGAGCACTTTGGAAGTGGCGTACACCGAATCCTGGTCTGTAAGGATGGCAAAACGGATGTTGTAGGCATTCTGAGTCAAGTGAAGCTGGTTAGGTTTTTGTGGGATAATGGTAGCAGCTTTCCTGCGATAGATGCTCTATATCCGATGGTTTTGAAGGATTTGGGAATTGGAACTCCACAAACAATTGCCATCAAGTAGGTTCCCTTCTCCCTTCTGGTGAAAATTGCTAACAAGAACAAGTGGTGATAGGAGTCTATCAGATGCCCTGCAAGTGATGAACAATGAAGGTCTGACTAGCATTGCTGTCTTGGATAATGCCCAAAACGTTGTTGGAAATATTTCCACAGCAGATGTCAAGCTGCTCACCAACACGAGTAGCTTGCCATTATTAAAATCCACATGCATCCACTTCATTTCTGTTATTCTCACCGAGCGAGGGATTGGTGATGGGAAAGACTCATTCCCGGGTATGCTTTCATGTTTGGCGCCTAAATGCAAGCCGTTTCTAATGCTCCATAGTATTCCACGTCAATCCTTATTCTACCCTCGCCCATACTGTGGCAAAGCTCGTTGCTACCCGCTCGCATAGAATGTGGGTAGTTGAAGCTGCTTCTCCTTCTCCTTCTCTACCAGCCACTCCTCTCGCAACCCCAGCTGTCTCCCACGCGGTTATATCTTCCCCGCCAGGTTCCATGCCAGCTTCACCATCCCTTCAACACGCCTTCCCAGCTTCTGTATCCGCAGCGGCCTTACCTGGGGCACGCATATCTGGCCGTCTCACGGGTGTCATATCTCTTACCGATATCCTGAACCTGTTCGCCCGCCAGTCTGGTCTCAATCCGCTCAGTCCGAACGACTCGCGATCACGTAGGCGGCGCAGCTCAAGCAGTTCCGTGAGACCAAGTATCGATTCTGCCAGAGGCTCAAGTGTAGATTTGCGAAGATAGAGATGGTGGAACGTGCTGGGATGGCTCTTTGAAAAGCAGTTCTAAAGATAGGCGTTTGGAGCAATGCATTTGGGAGATTACGGGAGTTTAAGCATGAGATATGAAAGATCAGACGATGCAATGGGTTTCACTGGGCTAGGATGCGTATCAGACTCTGTTTATTAGGGAATAGGGAGGTCTCTTCATGCTGAATAGCAGCGCAGTTTTACATAGAATGAATATTTTTCAACAGCTATTCTCTTCATTAGCTATAAATGTGGTGATCTCATATTTTCTGAATGAATATGGTATTTCTTAAGTGCAGGTAATGTACATGACGTGGCTAGTAGGCATCCGTTAAATCAACCTTCAAGCTTCACTCATTATTTAAACATGCAAGAAAAGTACAAATCCAGATGCAATTATGATAATTTCTTATTTCTTCATACCCACTTGGTACTTGTATAACCCAACAAAAGTCCACTGGTTCTTCACAAACTAACCTAGCTCTATAGTTCAAGCACCACACCCATGTATACCCTCAAAGGAAAGACATGAGCTCAGCTAGAACTTTGAAAATTTCTTATTCTCCAGCCTATCTTGGTACTTCTATACCCTACTGAGGTCCGTTGCTTCCTCGCACATAAACTCAACACCAAACTCCAAGTTCCGCCCATATATACACAAAGCAAAAAATCTCAACTCACCACACACAACCATGATCTACATGAAATCTCCATTCCTTCTCCTCTACCCCGTAACCATAAACCCCACTCCCCCCATCAATCCTGCCAACACAACTGCCGTCAAAATTCCCGCTCCAGCTTTATCCCCCGCCGTCGCCGGCGTAATAACCTCACTACTACTCTCACTCCCACTCTTCCCAGCATCCGCATTCCCAACACTCGTTCCACCCGTACTATTCGTGACCAGATCCGGCGCCTCCTTAATAAGTAAACTCTGCACCACACTCAGACTACTCATCTGTTGTCCTAATCCGTAAATTCCATCCCATGTACTGTTTGCTGTCCAGTGCTCACCACACGTTACGCCATCTGTGCCGCCATCGCATTGCGCGGCTGCTGCTTGAGCAGAGGTGGTTAGAAGAGGCAGGATGTAGGATGAGGTACTGGGGATTAGTTTTGCGGTTGCAGCCATCCAACGGGAGAGGTAGGCTTTGAAGGATTGTTGGTCCGTGTCGCATGTTCCGACTGTGTTTACCGGTTCGCATGCCTGCTCGTACATTATGTTGTCTTTAAAATATATGTTTGTTGAGTTTAAGAGGCCTTCGACCCGGGTTTGCCAGAGCGAGGAACTGTTTGTCTGGTTCATTTGTTAGTTTGAAGGAAGTGCATTGGGGAGAGAACGTACGAAGTCCATCATTATTGCTGCGCCGAAGAGGTAGATTCCTTGATTGTATGAAAATTGGATTTTGTCGATCGCTGTACAGTTTTCTGTATCGCTCGTTCCATCATAAACTTTATAGTCATCTGAGATCAATCCTATATCCTCCATCCAGTCCCATGTCTTTTCAGCCCAGTCTGCATATGTCTGATTTCCAGTATACCTCGCCAATCTGGCAGCGATGTTAAAAAAGCAGCCATTTGCAATCGAGTTCTTATATGTATATCCTGCATTCCAGGTGAAGATCTGCCATCGAAGACCACCACCACATGTACTCGTATCCCAGCGTGTAACCATTTCGTTGAACACTGCTTGCGCTAAAGCTAGCCATTGGGGTTCTGTCGATGGTGGATTTGGATAATTCATTTCTGCTGCTGACATCGCAGCCATGCCCCAGAATCCCTGATCATCGTTTCCTTCTGTTTTAGTCTGGTTTTCAGGCATGTAATCGTTATCTGTTCCAACTTGAGAGAGCATAGCTGCTGTTACTGTGGGGTTGTATGATGTGTCGTTGGTATAATACCCTGATTCGTCGGATTAGCTTTGCTCTTGAATACTTTGATAAGAAGGTGTATATATCCTGAACAATATTTATACACAGGACCATTCCGGTCTAGATAATTCCCCAAACCTAAATACAGCGATTCTCAGACTGATTACTTACAGTATTCTATCATTGTCCCAAACATGGCACCCGCTTCCCACCAGTAGTAGGGTGAAGGCAAGTTGCCTGGATTGTCTCCAGTGTTGTTTCCAGTATAATATTTCATCATCCCATACGCGATTGTACTTGCGGCGCTTTTGATTGAATCTACTATTGTCAATAAATTCAACTATTATGAAGCGTCGAAGAGAACCCACCTACAGAATTAACATCCAACTCAATCCCCTCCACCATTCCACCCATAGTAGTCGCTATTGCTCCCCATCTCAATATACTCCCACCCCTCATCTCTCCCAATATTCTTGTCTTCTTGTCACAAGATACAATTGAATCAACTTTAATGAAATCAAAGTCTTAATCTCAACGCCACCGAGTATAAAAGTCTCAGCCAAGAAAAAGAAGCTTTTCGTAACCCAGAAAGTCCAAGAGATCTTACTTACCTTAATACCTACCACGCGCACCAGCGGCATCCGGCACAGTGGATCGCCTCGAAAAGAACCGCAGCATCTTCCTAGCAGCTCTCAAAAGTCCAATCTGAAACTGCACAAGAATAGCATAGTAGATCTTCCGTTGGTTGCTGCCGTTGCTGGGAAGTGGAGCTTTTGCGGTGCAAAGAGATCCATTTTATCTCGTACATACGCGTTCTCCATATTTGCTTACGCAGGTGGTACGTCATAGTTCGTGCTGTTCAATATTGCAGCGACCGATGTTCATTCACTTCAATCTTCACACTAGGAGTATACGAGATTGGAAGAGAGACGATATTGGATTGAGATATATCATGAAAGAATGGGGTCAGTAGAGGCGTATATATTTGTGTCTTGGCAAAGTGAGAAAATCGCAATGCTTGGGTGTCTTGGAAATGCTTGATTAGAGTGATGATCCCTCTGAGGGACCGATTGTGGGTCCAGATGGTACGTACCAGTGTCAGGAACCCGAAGAGATGCCGGACGGCGAGTAAAGCGGGATGGCTATGTGACTTCGTACTGGCGCATTGATATTGTTCATAAATGGTCACCTGACAGATACTCTGTATAGCACAAATTGAGGCGCAACTTAAGCTGAGGGTGAAGCCATGCATGCAAGCATATTCAGGAATTTCAAAATTTCTATATTCTACCGCATTTCAGCACATCACTTACCTTATTGATGATTTATTGTTTCTGCTAATATTCATCATATCAAGGCGAAGCCCAGCCATAACTCTGCTCAGGCTCTCGAAGTTCACAAGGCTCTGGGCGAATTCTTTGTCTAACTCGGACTCAAAAGTCTTGAACATGGCTGGTTTGCCCGCTTCTTTTTCAGTATTCGCACCAGCCCGAAGAATCCTCTCAGCTAACGAGCCTCGTGCGCTGAGATTCTTCCTCAAGGCAACAACAAGTCATTGAAATGCTGGACATTGAATCCGGTTCAAAGTAGTCTCCAGCAGAAAGTAATTCTGAAATGTCGGAAAATCGAGTTTGGTGGAAACCTTCGGGGAATCGTAATGCTATTGAGTTTGCCTCTCGCACGAATTGCAGCTACTTAGAGCTTGTGCACAGTCCAGAAGGCTCCCTTATAACTCAAACTCAAGGTGTATTGATTAATGATTCTGTGCAGTTGTAATCTGAAAAGGTTTCGAAAGAGGGAAATCTAAATCGCAAGTTCACCTAGCCCAGAGGCTGGCCTCAACTATGATCAGGCGACACATACTGGGCTCTTGCAAGAGAGTCAGACTTCAAGGGCAGCACACAACAGATTGCGCATATTGTTAGTCCACACGAGTTGCTTTGCCCGACTTGTTCTCAGAGGCAGTAATTATATTCGCGACATGCAAAGTCAAATATCCGACAGATAATGTAGAGTTATCATATACCCAGAACGTATCCAACATTATCAAAAGTCGCTTTGGACTGCCAAACTACTACTTGACAGGTATCAACCAAGATCATCTCGCTCGTACTGGTAAATTCACAAGTGCTACAAGCAAGGAGCCACTACTTGGTGCTTCTATCTTCCAAATCTTAGGAACTACTCCTAATAAAAGTATAGGTCGTATCTTCAAGCTTGCACTCGGCAGACAAAAGTTTTACCTGTTTCGATCTCGTACTTTCCCAAAACGAATGTGACTTACGGCCTTGTCTTGGCTCGAGACTGTGCAGCCATTCTGCAACCACTCCTCTGTAGAACAGAGTTTCGCAGTGACCAAAACCCAAATTTGATGACGTACCCACTACGTTTACCTATCATCGTAATCCAAAAAGAAATTGGACTGACTACTGTCCGCATTCATGAGTGGAACAGCGCTATAAAATGACCTAGAGGAGGTAATGGGTCAGCACGATTCTTTCAGCCGGCCCATGGGTAATCCCTTAGATATGGATTTCACGAAGGCAACAGTGAAACTCAATCATCTCAGTAAGAAGGTTGGCATTGATATTCTCAATTTAGAATATGTGAAACTCTCACTCGATACTATTGAGTCCTGGAATTTGAAGAGGGACAGTGTTGTGGAAGAACTATTGATCGAACGTGTACGAGAAGTAGACCAGGCAAGGAAGGAAAAGTGGATACTTATGAGAGACGAGTGTCAGTCTCTCCTTCTACTTGCCCATCGTGAAGAGAAGAGAATTGGTATTTTATTGCAAGCGGTTTGTTTTCTCATCAAAGTCAAAATTACTAGAATACTACGCAAGACACTGACTGGCTTCAAAGCTATACCAATTCATGGCACAAAAAGATACAAAGCTGAGTCTCGAACTCACCTTGAGCTCAGCAACAATCGCAAAAGCAAGCAAAGATGACAGTGCGATCATGCGACAAATTGCTATCGAAACCAAGAGAGACAGCACAGCAATGAAGACACTTGCTCTTCTAGGCATATTCTTCCTTCCAGGCACGGCTGTTGCTGTAAATACTTCGTTCATTCAACGTGAATTGCGGCTGATGGGAGACTTCTAGGCTATATTTGCTATGCCGGTTTTTAATTGGGATGGCGACGCGGTGCCTTTCATCAAGAAGGGATTTTGGTATTACTGGGCTATCACTCTACCACTGACGATTCTTGTTCTGATATCTTGGGGTATGGCTATGCTACTTCCATGGAGATTATGGATACCAAATATTTTCGAGAATCCTCGCGCAAGAGTTTCCGACATGGAGATGACAGACGCAGGGGCATGAACGAGGGCCATGTATGGTGTTGTGCAAGCAGAGATAGTTGAAACATTTGCTTCCATAATGATATTTACAATATTCTCTAGAATTTGATCTACACACTCCTATTATTCTATCTATTGCAATTCTAAACGGGCTGTCAACCTTTCACAAACATCGACAAGTTAGATATCTCAAATTCTTCAAGTCCCCGCTTTTCCGCCCCTGAGTTAAGCGAGACGTACTGGAGGAAACGAGGACTGAATCTCACAGCAAGGCAAAGATTTCATATTCTATATGTCCAACCGTTTTTGGAATTACTCTTATTTCTAAAACACATAGATGGAGCTTTCAGCCCTATGAAGACCAACTCGCTGGGCCTGCTTCCACATTTACCAAAGGGCTCAGACAGGCGCGTGAACAATCTTGATGAGGATATTCGTCGGCTTGCCTTTTCCAGCAATGTACCCTGGGTCAGAGTAAGCTGGATTTGACGTATTCACAATGACACCTCTCATTCCACCCTTGGTTCCACAGGCTCCAAGAAGAGAGGCTGCGAGTTGCGCTGGCGTGGGGTTCAGGCCTCCATCGATGGTGTTGGCGATGTCTTCGAATAGTACTGAGGAGTTGGTGCGTGGGCTGATGTGTTTTGCAAGAGACATAACCGTCTCGCCGAATGCGAGTGGAAGTTGCCATTCCTCGCAGTCGGTGGATGGGGGCACTGGATAGGATGTGAGTCAATGTTTTTTGAACCCAAATTTTTCCAAATTTGAAATAGTGGCATTTAACTCACTCGTCCAGAAAGCTTTAGGTGTACCAGCATTCTCTGTTGCGATATTGCGCAAGTAAGTTGCGGCATAGGCCACATCATCTACGTTAACGTTTTGTGCTGTGCCTCCATTGGTACCGAAGCAGACGAGAGCGGCAGTCTCACCACATGCTCGTTTATCGAGATATGGTTGGAGAGGTGCCGATGCTGCGCTGCTGAGACCAGCCGCAAGGAGAGGATAGAAGAGATTGACGAGCATTATGGGAGTGTTGGATCCAAAAAAAAATGTCAAAGAATTAAGCAAGTCTTTTAGTGGGTTTTTCAAATTAGGTTCTCTTATTTCCTGTCATTCTCGAAGAAGATAGTATCAAAGCCTTACTTATAGAGAGGAGGTAATTTTTTACCAGATACTGCGCCATATGACACGACGCAGCTACCTATTTTTTTGCAGAAAGGGTAGGATTCTCAGTCCTTCTTGCAAGGTTCTACAAATTTCCGCTCATCTGATATGTAGGCAGACATTCAATTTCAACTGCAGGTACGACCTTACTGCGCCCCTTCTCTACTTCACTGATAAATGATGCACATGTCGGGCGTAGAACTCTAGCGCTTATACATCGTGTGTTCAACTTCAAAATCACATGTTTGAATCAGCTCGCATAGCAGTGTAGGGTTACAACAATTTAATAAGGTACGAGATTTCTCGTTACATTGACCAGGACATCCGAGGTGCATGCAGCTGTTCCTGCATATTTAGGCAAAATGAATCCAGAATTCGTAATGTAGATTTCAATTTGCAATTCACTGTGCCTCAATATAGCTGCTCTTCGAAAAGCTTTGCAATTGCAAAACGCATGTTCTGAAGGGCATGAGGCTTTGAAGCCATGGGAACCTTGTTGCATCGTCAGCCGTTCTAAAAGTCATGTATGGGACCAGATTAGGAAGACACGCTGATACCGAGTAGTATACATTTCATGAAATGCACATCATTGGTATGCTCGTGTCATTTAATATCGCGGTAATGAATCAAATTTGTCTGCAATTCTGGCACTGTTACATCTGACGGTTACTAGGCCTATTCTGGTGCTCTCTCTCGGACAAACTCATCATAGGCAGCATGAGCTAGGGGAATATATTGCAGAATTCTCAGGAATCACCTCCAGGATAATGCTGACGAGCGGTTAACATGAATTTCCTAAAAGAGAACGAGAATGCGAGGTTAGGCCCCCATATATTTCGAAGTTCACGCTCCGCCAAGCCTGCCCCAGGTATTGTAGTGTAGCTTTCGCGATAGACTCAAGTATTTTTACGAGTTGTCAAGCTGCAAGTAAGATTTTAGTGCTTTGAATTACAGCCCTATTTGCGATACCGGAGACTTTGTAGATGTCAAGCTTGGAAGGGTACATTCTATGAAGCCTTGAATATTGTGTGCTGGAACAGCTCGACATCATCCCTTTCCCACTCACCCAGAGATTCCAAAACCAGCGAGGCATTGCCCTCGTCATCAAGAGGTCGCCATATTCGCCAATAACTCCAGCACATGTTGATAAACTGCAGGTGGGGGGCGGCATTCGCCAGTTTCTCAGCCTCAGTTTTATGCAGCTGTTCTGCAGTGTCAGTCCTACCGTGAACCGATACATGTAGGTTGATGGCGATCTGGGTCAACTTTGGCAATTTCTCGGCCACATCCTGGACCATGGACAAGTGACCAAAGGTTCCATCTGTTGGATGTTTCGGTAGGTGTACTGCCAGGCCTTCTAATGTTTCCGAGTTGCTGGACACTAAGTTATCTAGGACTTCCGATATCTCATCCTCATCACTGCTTTTAAAATCGAGGTCCATCATGCGGACATGCAATGGCAAGCCTGGATAGTCGGGGTCCTCAGTGAGAATTTGAGCCATCTCGTAGTCTCCTAGGTCACAACATTCAAACGAAATAGCAAGTTGGCGCGTCCAATTCGCATCGGTATTCTTGCACAGTGCTTCAAAAACATCCCCTCGTAGCTGATAGGCCGTGAAACGACGCAAATTACGGGAAGTAGGCGAGAGAAAAGTATCGAAGGCAATGCCGCTATCCTCATCTTCGTCGTACATCCAGTGGTAGACAGATACTCCCTCAACACATGCATTTTGTACATGTATCTCTTCTAAGTGAGACAGATCGGTGAGTTTCTGAAGAGAGGATGCTTTTTTCGGATAAATGGCAGTGCCACATCGAAGGGATTTAAGTTGAAGTGGCGAAGCACCGGCCGATCCATATTCATCACAAAGATGATCAAAAAAGTCGTCATAGGCTGCGGTATTCTTATGGTGATAATCTCGAGCAACGGTTTCAACGGATAGAGAGAGGCCAAGCTTGCGGAGGCCGGGTGAGCTTATGAGAATCTTCACCAGTGTTCTTCTCCACTTAGAAAGGTCATCATGAATATTATTAAACGTGACTTCCTCTAAATTTGTGAATGCCGAGAAGTCCTGAGTTCTGAACAGTGTCCGTGCTTCTCGGCTCCCCTCGTCATCCTGATCCTCTTCGTCAGCGATAGCGAGACCAAGTAGCCTCTCTTGTATTTCTGCTGGGTATTCAACCTGTATCGATTTCAATTTATTGCAAAATTGGTGAAGTAACTGGACTGTTCGAGTTGCTAGTGCGATGCCAATCCATCTGTCCCTGCATTAGTATGAGTTTCTTTGGAACTTTAATGAAAAGATCATATGGCACTTACGTGAACGCTTCTAGATTTCTTATTTCTACTAGAAATTGCTGGACAAGCTCATTCACTGCATGTGGGGAGCTCCAGTGCTGCGCACCTTCTGTGATAGTCAATCTTCTGATGTGGGTGAGATGTGCGTTGCCGAGAAGGCCCTTCAATTCGTTGTTGCTGCTGATGTGAACATGACGATATAGACGTGATGAGAACTCGACATTGAATCGGCGGTTGACAAGGCACAGGTTGTAGAGAAGTCGTTCACTTTGAATCTGCTCAAACGGTCAGTGAAATCTCCAATCACTTCAATAACGGGCTGCCATCTGGAGCCAGGTTCTTGTTTGGCGCAGTAAATGGAAGCATGGGTAGCTTGAAGCAGAGATAACTCGAAGTATAGGTAACTCACATTTTCACTCAAGCATCGCAACGCATCATTAGAGCACACAAAATTCAATACGCTGGAAGGCATGTTGTTGATGGTGAAGTTGGCAGAATCGATAGGGGTGTTTGAGTTGCTTGCCTGTGGTGAATTTAGCCGGGGAAGAGCCCGCTGCATGGACAATGGGGGCTGGAGCGAAGCCGGCGGGCGCCAACAAGAAGCGAGGGCGGAAATCTACCAACCTTATTTGAACAACCTGGAGACTTCTCTGACATCCAGTATCGGCTTATTTGCACGTCACACTGATCATCTCATCCTTGGATCTCACTGCTTCGATATACTCTCAATGCTTGCTTCTACATACAAACGAGGCGAGACAGTCGTAGATTTTCCAACCGAGAACCACTTACGAGCTGGCCAATCCCCTGCTTGGACATTCAAATGGCCAAGACTACAATACAACGTTTGATTTATCCATATTCGAATGGTGCCGAACGATGGTATCGAAAACAATCACAGTGCCTCGGCACTAATGTGCTTATGAGGCGGTGTTACTGGAATAAAGCTTCCAGAGCTTGCGCATCTAGTACCTTGTGATCTATTTGACGGGTAAAATCCTAAATTATGCCTTATTTGTATTGAATCGGTCGTGTTCCTGCTTTCGTGCAGCGATGCTAAGAGACCGGGAGATGGGATGATAATGTCGCAGACTCTTGGTAAGTGCGAAGAAACTGTAATATTTATTCTGATCCTTGTCTTGCTATTTCACGTTAATAAGCGTACCACGCTGAGACACAATCTCACGCCAGCCTTAGCCCTCAACGTTAATTAATTCAAAGGGCTGCTTCGAAATTTGGGAAGTCTGATCCGAGTTTTATCGGACTCCTCTTTTGGGGCCCGATTCGGAGGGAGGGCTTGACTTTCGCCGCAAAGATTCTCTGGCCACTCTAGGCAGGCGCAAGATACCTCCCAATTTCCCGAAAAATTTGGGCGGTGTGAAAGATATTCTGAGAAATGGCAACTTTGAATGAGAATGAAGGATTTCGTGCCGAGCTTCGTCATGGGCTGTAATCTCAACCCCATGTGTTTCTCTCCATTCCTTGCTCCTAGTGGACGAAGAGGGAGGCTACTCCACGATTTTGGTATGGGATTCGAGTTCCGGTAGAAAATATCTCCCAGTGGGCAGATCATGGCAGAATGTAATTTTCTTCCTTGGACGGGGGTGGGAGGGTGAGATTTCATCGTACTCATGACTTCTGAGAGCGATAGGGGGATCTTCGTATTTAGTATCCTGAAATCCTCCGTGTGTTTCTCGAGTCTAGCTGCTAAGATTGATCTGCTTTACTTGGCACGATGTTTTCTGACGGGAGGCAACGCCTGCTTTCTACACTACTATACTCCTTATTGTGCTTTTTCGTTGCACCTGTCACGGGTCAATACTATCAATTCACTTCATCCATTGCTCCAGGACAAACATCATGGTATCCCCAAGGAAACGGCGTTGCACCCTCCTATACTGTCCGGTCTGATCCTCCCTCCGGGACGGTGACATACAAAACAGCAGGTGGTGGCACAACAAGTACCGTCATCAATGGTCGTTCAATCCCAACACTGGTATATAATTGCGCATTTATGCCTTTCATTTGTAAAAATATCGCAAACCACGTCAAGGACCATGGCGACTGGAAATTTGATAGCAAAGGCCTTATGAAGCTGCATGTTGACATCACTGGAGAAGGTAATAATAAGAAGCGCCGCGACGGAACCTGCCAACGGAAATCTAAAAAGAACCCATCTCTTTATGCAGCGAAGGATTTTCCAAATCAGTGCAAAAATGTAGCAACCACTGAAAAAATCAGCACACTTTATAGTAAATACTTCACTTTGCCAGCGAAGAGTGTGGACAAGCAGCCAATAATAATTCTGGGGCCTCCTGATCCGACAGATAGTACCAAAAATCTGTTCAGTGGTCTGGTGTATACATGTGACGAATTCCCCTCCGCGAGGTATGTGGCTAGTGATGATTCCAGGGATTTTGAATTTTTGAATTCGAGGGTTAACATCTGTGATACAGTTGGATCGAAGGTGGGCGTGGACTAAACAATGGTGGCGTTGATGCTGCAGTTATGTGCACCCCTCGTAAGTACTTGATACCCCACCCCAAGAACACCATTATCGACCGAAAAAAAACAACCTAACTGTGAAATTCCAATACTTAGAAGGGGCATCATGCGGCGCTGGCGCCAAAGCAATTGCAGCCGTTTTTGGTGCCAACGCTCTTGGGGACAATCCTAGTGAGCAAGACTGGCAGGGAAATGCCTTGACAAGTCTTCGAGCTGCTGTCATCAGAGCGCACAAAATCGACGACGCACCAGCTGGGTCAAATCAAGACTCCAAAGACCCGTTTGTCGGTGTGTTTTTTCTCTCCACAACCACCCAAGCAGCTCCAAGCTCGTCTCGAGCGTGGGTGGTGAATGAAGTTAAAGCCACCAAGATATTCCAGAGAGGATTGAAGCCAACGGCTTCGGTGAACAAGTATCGTTCCAGTTTGGATAACCACCAATATGAACCAAAACCATTTTTCTTAACTTCGGATGGCAACAGTGTCGGCAATATCTCGTCTCAACACTCTGAGTCGGTACCAATTGTAAATTCCCCTCCAGCACCACCGCACGCAATCGAGCCATTGGGCTCAATAGCTACAGCTCGGCCACTCTGGAGACGAAATGCCGATTTCGAGGATCTACCTAGACATAATCCTCTACCACGCGGAGTCTACCACTTGCGAGGCCGGCAAGTATCTGCCACAGAGATAAATTCTGCGAAAGCCGTCATTGATGCAGTTTCTCCAGAAATCCAAGCTGCAAATGCAAGAAAGCTAGCTCATCCTCGAGTCACTGATATGGATGGATCAGGAAATGCTCGATTGGTACCCCTGAATGACACTGTTCCTGAACCTTCGATGAACGATTACAAGCCCATAAATGAGACTGTCAAAGAGGCAGCCGCCCTCTTGGCAGAGTTTGATGCCCAAAATGGTCGACTTGAGTACACCTGGCCGGTGTCTAATTCGAGTCATGGCAAGCGTGCAACATCATACTGGTACCCTCAAATGAGTCCGAAGGGGAAAAGTCCATTCAATCCAGCAGGATCGTCCTACACCGTGTACAAGGATGCTATCTTGGATTGCAAGGCGACGGGGAAAGGTGTTGTTGATGATACCAAGGCAATTCAAAGCTGTATTTCAGCTCAGAACCGATGTGGAGGTGACTCTCTGACGTGTTCATCGACGTCCGTCATGCCCCTGGTCATATACTTCCCGCCAGGCACATACTTGATAAGCTCGAATATCGAAATGTACTTTCAAACGACACTGATTGGAGACCCAATCGAGCGTCCTATTCTTCTCGCTGCGCCCAGTTTCCAAGGACTTGGTGTTCTCAGCTCGGATTTCTACATCCCTGGTGCTGGTGGGAAAAGTTGGTATATTAACCAAAGCAACTTCCTGCGACAAGTTCGCAATTTCATTATTGATATCCGCAACACGCCCGATAATCCGACAGGAGTTCCTGCGCCCGGACCAGCCTGTCTACATTGGCAGGTAGCACAAGCAACTTCACTCCAGAACGTCGACATGTACATGAAAGAAGGGTCACGTGGCCACGTCGGCGTTTTCATGGAGAATGGCAGCGGTGGATTAATCACAGGACTTAATTTCCACGGCGGATAGTAAGCATTTCCCTTCATTCCCCTCTCCAGGATTTGCTATGATTCAGATGCCGAGCAGTGCTAATTCGTTGCAGCGTTGGCTTTCGAGCCGGTAACCAACAATTCACTATCAAAGATCTCGTTTTTACGAATTGTAAGACGGCTATTCAAGCCATATGGGACTGGACATTCCTATGGCAAAACATCGTCATCACCGGTGCCACCACTGGTATTGATCTGATTAATCAGGACCTGAAGAACCAAGCGGGAGCACAGCAGACGTTCGCCTACCTGCTTCTCGACAGCAAAATCAGCGCCACCACCGGGATTCGAACTAACCCATTCATGGCGAGTGATGGCTACGCACAGATCACACTTGACAACGTCGACTTCGCCGGATCTGGTACAGCGATCAAGCAGACCACTGGGGAGACGGTACTCGCTGGAGCGCCCAAGGTTGATACCGTAAGCATTAGCCTTTCATAGATCCACCCTACCTCAGCCATTTTTAAAAAGAGCTTCTCGCGTGGCGATTTCAATTCTATCTCTCATGCTCTGTTCTAAACTTGCAGAACATATTTGCTGATTATATCTTGATTAATAGTGGATGTGGGGAATCGTTGCCAGTAAAGATAGTCCGACTGGAAGACAAATCAAGGGCGGAGCGGCTACACCAGTCCGCAAGAAGCCGGCAGGACTTCTTGGTGGGCCGAATGGTGGGTACTTCGACAAGCCGAAGCCACAGTATGAGACTGTAGCGGCCGGATCTTTTAAAAATGCGTTAAACTCCGGGTGTAAAGGTGAGTTATGTATTCTCACTTCCTCCTCTCCTCTGTTTCCCAATCAACACCTTGCTCTCAGTCATCTGAGCGATTCAATCTAACACTACTCGCAGGTGATGGCATTGCAGATGATACAGATTGTCTAAATAAATTATTTGGTACACCAGGCTACGTGTTTGTGCCGGCCGGTGTATATCGCGTGACTGATACCGTCAAGATCGCGTCTGGGCTCAAGATTGTCGGTGAAGCCTGGAGTGCAATTACAGCTGCTGGTGCTAAATTTAATGACATGACAAAACCCAAAGTTATGGTCCAAGTCGGGCAGTCTGGACAGACGGGCGATGTTGAGATTCAAGACATCATGTTCCAAGTCGAAGGGCCTACCGCCGGTGCCGTTCTCGTTGAATGGAATTTTAAAGCCTCTCGCCCCGGTAGCGCAGGCATGTGGGATTGCCATTTCAGAGTTGGCGGGAATTTGGGCTCGAAGCTTACAGCGAAAGAATGCCCTAGATTGACGGGGACAATCAATACGAACTGCATTGCATCGAGCCTTATGCTTCACATAACACCTTGGGCAAGTGGCTACTTCGAGAATATCTGGGCGTAAGTTCTCTTCCTGTTTACTTCGTTCATCTATTTATTGACTAACACTTTTGCAAGTTGGGTAGCAGATCATGACCTCGAATCCAATGCAGGCACCCAGATCGATATTTACTCTGGTAGAGGGATGCTTATCGAGTCCACTGATCCAACATGGCTTTATGCTTCAGCATCAGAGCATAGTGTCATGTACCAGTATATGATACGCGGCGCCAACAATCTCTTCTTCGGCATGATGCAGACTGAAACACCTTACTTTCAAAACTTTCCTCTAGCACCGAAGCCATATGATAAAGCCGTTGGATTGTTTAAAGGCGATCCCACATTTTCAGACTGCCAACCCGGTACTCCAGGTTCATGTATGGCGTGGGGTACAATGATTGAGCAGTCTTCGAATGTCTTTATCTATGGAGCTGGTCTATACAGCTGGTTCCAAAAGTACAATCAAGGTTGTCTTTCCGAGTTCGACTGCCAGAGAAGAATCTTGCGCCTCGTTCAGGATAAGAATATTTATATTTATAATCTGGCGACTGTTGGAACAACAGACATGGTTTCTAGCCCAGGGGCTAAACTGAATGCCCGAGTCCACAACAGTCTCAAAAGCAACGTCTCCTCCATCAATGGCTGGTTGGGTGATGCCGACGGAACGGCAGATGAAGGTAACCTTCCGGGTGCGACGATCACACTCTCAAAGACTATTTGGCTTTGGCCAGAGACTCAAAGTGATGGGAAGGGTAAGTTGAATTCTTTACTCATTAAAAATATAAGCAGCCAAATACTCTCTGCTGAAAACAGTTGCTGACTTCCCGATCCTCTAGGTACCATGACCGTTGCCTGCACACCACCATGCGTATTCAGTTTTCCTCCACTTACTTATCCCCCACTTCAGCCTCCTCCAGTAACGACTACGATCAACGGTGGTAGAGTGACCGTGACGCCACCAGTCGTTAAAAACGCTACCATCACCTGGGGATTGGTAACATACAATAATTCGGACATAGCTACAGTCACTCCGACTACTAACCAAACTGCTATTTCCGTTCCCCCATGGTCGTGTGGTACTCTATGCGGTGGGGGCGTAGTGACATTCCCACCTATCCCAATCCCATTCCCGAAACAAACAGATGCTCCATGCTGGATCTTTTGCGATGGCAAGAAACCCCAGCATCCACCTGTCGTTATTGGGCCAGGACCTGCACCGGGACCTCCACCTCCTGGGCCACGTGACTCAAACTCGAATAATGGAACAATTTTCCCATTTCCAGAATGCAATCCGATAATCTGCCCAGATCCTTGCACGGGGAAGGATTGTACTGAAGGTAAAGACTGCAAAGGAGATGATTGCGTCATGGGCGGTACATGCACGGGACCGAAATGCAAACGGGGCGGAGATTGTGAAGGTCCCAAATGTCGAAGCGGCGGAGATTGTGAGGGTGATGACTGCGATCATGGGGGTAACTGTAAGGGAGACCACTGCGATCATGGCGGTGGATGTACAGGACTGTTCTGTCATACTGGGGGTGACTGCGTAGGCTTACTCTGTCACCGCGGAGGATTCTGTGAGGGTCCTTTGTGCAAACAGGGAGGATGCGTGGGACCTTGTGGAGGAGGGGGATGCGTTGGACCTACTTGTGGAGGAGGAGGCTGTACAGGCCCAAACTGCGAGGAAGGCAAGGAAGAGGATGAGGACGATAAAGAAGAGGAGGAAGAGCCAGAGTTCTGTCTCCTAAATGAGGATGTCACACCAAACGTCGACACAGCAGGCCCGGATGGTCGCGGTGTCAGCGGAGATACTGGCGCAGATAGTGACTCGGGTGGCAACGTTGGAGTAGGCGGTATAAATGGATCTGGAGCCGGCTGCATTGATGCAGATGATGGTTCTGTTTATGCCTGTGGTGGCTCTGGCGGTGGTGCTGGTACGACAACACGCCCCCCAATAACTACAACGACAGGCCCAGGGTCACCTACATCGACAGGTCCACCGTATAGTGGCACTGGATGCTCCACCTACACAACGACAAGCACGTGTAGTGCTGGAGGATGTACAACACAAGCGCTCTGTGTGCCAACAGCACCTTGCCCACCAGCATATCTACCGTCGGGAACACCTGTTTGTTCATCTGATTTCCCATACTGTCTTGCCACAAGTGTTGTCACACGATGTGCGAAGAAAAGGGCATTGGCAACTACAGCAGACGTAGGTCAGACGGGTGCTATGATTACAACTCCGGCGAGCCTTCCAACTCCATCTCCGATAGCAACGGCGGAATCTTTGGTAGGGAATATACAACAGCAAAGCCCGCCATCAGATGCGATACGGGAACCTCAGCCTGGAAATCTCAACGAGACCGGGGTTTCTATTGATTCACTATTTGCACGTCAAGCAACTGGATGTGGAGGAAGCGCCAACGGGGGATGTGACTATCTCCTCGTCTGTAAAACTTGCGCGTCCATCACAAAGGTTCCCTGTCTCAAAGCAAGCATACATGCCATCACTGGTGCCATATCTGGAACCGACGTGACGGCAGAGGTTATTGAGGACGGAGTGGTAGTCTGTAGAGCATCAATCAATTGTGCATTATGGGATACTGACTGCAGCGGGAGACTCAATTATGACTGCGGAGGTGGCTCGAAAATGTCCTGGAGGTGGAACCTCATACAGTATACCAGCGCAAAGTATGGAGGAACTATGTTCCCTATGTATCTTCCGCGAACTGTCACGGATAAGATTGTTTTCTGCTGTAAGTCCATCCTACCTCTTTTTGCATTCTCCATATATATACTGAGCTAACGTACGTTCTCTTATTTGTAGGGCAGGATCTTCTTTTGAGAAAACTTCCTGCAGCTTGTATTGAGGACGATTTTGCGTTACAAGATGGCCCTTGTAATGGGTTCAAGAGCAGGAGAAGCTTTCTGGAATTACAAGAGTTGATGGAACTTAGTTAGTGACGCTTGGGAAACATCTGGGTATAACATCCGTCCTTGCGTCAAGAGTCGGACTTCCGATTTATTTCAGTTTTAGGTAGAATAAGATGCAATGTGGGCGCACGTGATCAAAATTGGAGTACCCTCCCTAGGGAGCTAAAAATTTTGAAAAGCGACTGCACGAGAAAGATGCACTCCTACTACCGAGGCATTTATTCGAGTGACATATTTAGATTCGGAGGTCTATGGGGGTACATTGTACCCCTAGACTTTAGGCACCCAAGTACTCCTAAAAGGTTTTACTCTAGAAGGTGAGTTCCAGAGGAGACTATAGGTAGCAATATCATGTCAATCTCTCGGTTCCTGAAGTTGGATATCTGGTCACTACTTATTCCTATACTTCTCGACCTCCACGGCAGTGACCCTTGGAGGACCAGTAGCGTGTTTCTGGTGAAAGCTGGACACACTATTGCAAGCAGTGGAGGATTTGTTCTAAGTATTTGTTTCTAAAATTATTATTACAACATTCTTCAAAGTATAAACCAAACACCACCGTCTATCCTGTCTATTCCCTTCTATTCCGTCTATTATAACTCCAATCGGGTATCGATTTTCTCCCAGATATTTACACCCTACCTTCCCAAATTCTCCAAATGCGCGAATAAGGGCAACATGATCTTTCGATCTTGAGGTATTTCATCTACGAGTTCGAACTTCGCAGTTCCATCTCCTGATCTGTTCGTCTTTTTCAAGGAGCACTGACATAGCTTCTTGCTCGCTCCAACTCTCCATCACTTGCGAGCCCATCACTGCTATCACCAGTCTCTTCATCATCCCCAGAGTAAGCGTACTTACTCCTCTTCCGGATCGTAGCGCCGTAGTAGTAAAAGACAAAAGGAATAGCACAACATGCCAGACTGATAAATGCTAAAAGACTGGACGCCCATTGATAACCGAGTCTGTTGTACATTTGTGTGGTGAACAACACAGTCGCAGCACCCCAGAACGAACGGAGAAAGGTCTTTGCTGCCAGTGCAGAGGCAGCTTGATGCTGATACGAATCGACGAGATAATTATTCGCAGCGTTGTAGAGAAAGATAAATCCGAATCCGACAGGGAAACCGCCGAGTGCGGGGCCGACCCAGGAGAGGTGCGGGTACGATGACCAGGCGAAAATGAACAATCCGATTGGGATAAACCAACAAGAACACATCATGGGAATGAGTCTCACTTCGGCAGGAGGCTTTCCATTGTAACGTTTTGACATCATGAGGTAGTGTCTGTTGACAAATGGGGCGCAGAATGCCGAACACACAACTCCGACCGCAAGCGGAATGAACATGAGACCTGTGATACCTGCAGTATATCCTTTGCCGCCCTGGTAGATGATGGGAAATGCCACAAAGAACATATACAATAAGCCGTAAAGAACAGACATGTAGACAGAAACAAGTAGGACAATGAGTTCGCCGAAGAGTAGCTGGAAGGGTCTTATCAAGAAGATCCGGAGGCGCTCGCTAAATGGTCGGAGATCGAGATCTTGCTCTGTGACATGGTCCTTGCAGCCAGTCTCTTTGCGTAGCTTCTTTGCTCGATCCGCTAGAATCTTTGGTGCGTAGGTCTCAGGCATTGTGAAGGTGATCAAGACCCAGACGATGGCGGCAAGTATAAGTTGGATCCAGTACAACCATCTCCAACCCGCGGCATCCGAAAGGAAACCACCAACGAGAGGACCGATCGCAGGGCCGATGAATGGTGCTGCTGAGAAAGCAGCCATCGGTACTCCTCTCTCTTCTGTTCTCCAGAGATCTGCAAGTGTTCCGCCGACAAGTGTCATTGGTGCAGAAAAGGCGATACCGTCAATGGCACGACAGACGATAAGTGTTTGGATATTTGGTGCTACAGCACAGGGAATGATGAATATAACCGCTAAGAAAAGAGTTGATCCGTAGATGAGTCGTCGGCCAACGATCTCGGATAGGGGTGCAAAAGCCATGGGTCCTAAGAATATCAGTAATTGTTTTCAACTTCCGACATTATTGATAAGTACCAATTCCAAATCCAACAACAAAAACAGTAATAGTGAGGAGAGCTACCTCCTCCGATACGTTGAATGATTTTTCCACGCCGACAATATCAGGTGTAATGACAGCAGACGCCAAGGCGACGACGAAGCAAGTCAACGCGACCACCATCGTACAGTACCACTTATATGCTTTCGACCAATTTTTTGGATTATCCGGATCGTTTGGAACGAATGTGACAAGCTTCCAATGATGTTCTCCATCTGGTCCGACACCACCATCCATCTCCCCACTGGGTTTCTCAACAGTGTATTCATCGAGATTGGCTTGCTCGCTGAAGGTTCTGTATGGAAGTTCTGGGTCGATGTTCGGATCACGATGTGTTTCTTTGTGAGATAGATGTGTGCCTGTACGAGCTAAACCGGAGTGAGATGTGCTGGTTCGGCGCATTCGAGAGCCATTCGTTGGTGTTCGGGTGGGTTTACTAGGTGATGTGGCATTCCCAGTGATGGCTTGGTACAATCGATTTGGTGATTCTGGAGTTGCTGCCGTATCAGTGTAGGCATCGATGTTGCCGTAGACAGGATCATGAGTCTCAGGAGGTTTGGGTATGTTCGACATTATGAGTAGTGTGAGATAGGATCAGAGATATTGAAGTATGTATGAAAAGTGATAATCGCGTGATAGTTGAGGCGAAACTTGAAGGCACTTTATTTGGAGGGATGCAAAAAAATCCAGTATCGTGGGACTGGGTGTATATATACCTCTAGGAAACGGGAACTCTACCGCCCCCCTGCAGGCATTATTTGAATAATGAATATCAAAATACTCGAGAAAAATGAACGTGCTCTGGTGTGAAATCCACTAAAATTCCATACTGACCAAACAGAAAGGACAATGTCTTGGCATTGGCGGCGATATCTCGCTGAGTTAGAACTTACTGGAAAAGATCCAGATGAACAGGAGGCTTCGACGTATGATATGTCTTTCCTTGCGCCTCATGAGATACGAAACGGTTATGCCGGCTTGCGGCTGGCTTTCACAGGTTTAATATATGGATACGACAGGGGTTGGTCCGAAGATATAAATCCTCGTCCTGATTGTATTCCAAAGAGCCAAGAATGCATAACATGCTGCAACAGCCTGACTACAGACATGTGAGGAACATATAAAGTGAGGGGAAGTTAAACGTGGAATGTTGATTTGCAGAGGAATATATCCAGGCACGTTGTAATCATGCTGCATCTAGCAGCAGCTCTTTCGAGTCGAATGTCAGGAAGCGAGCCGCACGCCACCACGTCATTGCAACTTTTTGACACAATGTCGAATAGATCGCCAATTGGCAGGGCAGTGCATGCAATTCCGTATGATACACGGTAAGAGGCCCATGAGCGATAAGCTTGCAGGAATTTTTGGTGGGTCGGTGAAGGAATGAATAGGAGAATAGAAAAAGTTGAAGTTATCAGGAGGTTACCTCGGGACTTCGAAGCGAAATCGGCACAGCTCTGGCGGCTCGACGCGGATAGGAGCTCAGTAGTCGTACACGTGTCTGACGCTTACCTAATCATCGCTCTTTCCTCGGGTTCTCAAGTTTCTGTTTATCCTCAAATGCGCATTGTATTTTCAACTCGTCCAAAAGTTGCACTGTAGTCTCGCTCTTTCAGATTCACTCTCCAATTTCCAAATGGATCGCTGTGATGGTCGCCATCGACCTACATCTACATCGGAAGCACGGGCCGTATCATTCGGTTGACCCAAACGCCCTGCAACAGTGATACGTGGGCGCGGTTTGTATATCTTTCGTCCTCCCCGAACAGCTGCGGGGAACATTCACATTATTTGGGTCAATTAGACTTATCACAATCCCCTTACGACGACTCACGGAATTAGGAGCCTCGAAATTACTATTAAGGGCACCACGTCAATTTTCAACGATGACAACAACCATCACATCTGCTTGCGCATGCAAGGCTTTCAGCTATACAGCGGAATATCAAAACACATGTCTCCCACTCGATCGTGGTCTTTGCCTATGCAACATATGCCGACGTACCACTGGCTCCTGCGGAATATCTTCAATCATTCTCCCTTCGAATCAAACAATTGACCCTGCGAATTACAGCTTGAAAAGCTACAGCTCGTCTGATGTGCTAACACGATATTTCTGTTCTACTTGCGGTGCCCATTGTCTTGTATACGTCGTTCCAAAGGGCACATGGCATCTCACGACTGGACTTTGGGATCGTACGGAGGGCATAGTGAATTGGACTTGCTGCAAATGGGTTGAACCAACTTTGGATGGTGGAATCAGCGTTTGGCTGAACGAGATTCAGCTTGCAGATGGAGAGAAGAGGGAGATCAAGCGGCTTATGTTGCAAGATTGGGATATCCCAGAACCTGTTCCACATGGTACACTGCAAGCCCTGCCACAATCCGCGAAGCCCTGTGGGATCAAATTGACAGCCCAATGCCACTGCGGAGGGGTCAGATTTTACATCACTCGACCAAATGAAGCTTCCAAAAGAGCGAGATCTCCCTTTTCGGACTTGATTGTGCCTTTCCATTCACATTCTTCCGACAACCCTTTGAACAAGACGTGGTGGCTCCGCGATAATGATACGAAATATCTCGCCGGAACATGCACCTGCACTTCCTGTCGTTCGGCTTCTGGGTTCGAATTTCAACCCTGGGCCTTTGTCCCAACTGTGAACATTTTCAAGGAAAATGGAGAGCCGATTGACTTCAACTTAGGCACTTTAAAGACCTACGAGAGCTCTGAAGAGGTCCATCGAGACTTCTGTGGCGTTTGTGGAGCCACTGTCTTTTGGCGCAGCGACTGGAGGCCAGACCTGATTGATGTCAGCGTGGGGTTGCTTGATCCCGAAGAGGGGGCGAGAGTGGAGCGTTGGCTCGACTGGTGGACAGAGAGAGTAAGTTTCGAGGAGCTGAGTGTGAGTAAGAGCCTAGTGGCAAGTCTTGAAGACGGTCTCAAGAAATGGGGAGAGAAAAACCGCAATGCCAAAGAAGATGGGCTGCTTGAAGCCGAATGTGAGAAAGAAAAATGAGAATACACTTGTGTCACTAGCCATCCCGTATCAGACATCTGCCTGATTAAGGCTCCCTTTCCGGCTTACTTTGCTCACTGCTCACTACTCCATCTGCTATATGTTTGTGACATGGTAATGGAGGTCACAACGTGACATTGGGAGCGGTGATCTTGGCAATCAAACAACAACGCGGCCAACACCCGGCCAAAAGCCACAATCAACGCCACTTCATGCACATTCAGACTTCTGAGCTGACATTTGATATCAAGTCGCGATTGTTTCAAGTGGAAGCATGAAGTCAGCAATTTGATATCATCAGACTGCACATGTTTCTGGCATCCTGGTTTATGATTGGTGGTGCTTCTTCGGCGAAACGTCGCACAGAATCAACAGTGCATCCAAATGCCACCATCACCAACGGTCCAACATACCTATCGATCGTACGAATTAAGGATTTGTGCATTGGCACGGACCCCTCGTGCCCCATATTTCCCCACACAGAATTCGAACATGCCTATTGCCTAGGGCATTCCTCGATTTTGGAGACGAGAAGACTTCGATATGGCTGCTATTCGGAATATATCCAACCGAATGCGTGCTATATATTTGTCTTCAGCCAGAAATAGCAACTCCCTTCAAGTTACACAGACACGGCATTACTTGGTAAGGATCGAATTACCATCCCAGATTTCTGCCCCGCCGTAATTCGTTTGCTTGCATTTCGTGTTGCTTTGTGCCGAACAGGTGGGGATGGAGAGCTGCAGATGATGTTACCCGGCTATGATATAAATGTGGTGGATTTACCCTCGAGAAACGCGTTCAACATATGACGACTGCACTCCTCGTGTTTGTTCAGATTTGTGCTGTTTACCTCAGCTTATCTGTTCGCGGGGATCCTGAATTCATCACCTTCTTTCATATCGACTGCCTATAACGCAAAATGGCTCTCTACAAGAGGAAGATTACGGTTTCGGATGATACTATTACCTCTGCTGCTCACTTGACGTTGAAACAATCGCTAGTACCAAACTTTCTCGGTACGCATGAGCTCTCGCTGATTAATTACCTCAAAATACTGATACTTATCAAGTCACAATCTTATTTTTTCTATGGCATGTTCTGTCCCTGGTTCTCGGAATTTCTCAACTGATAGCTCAGGGGCTTTGCATACGGTCTCCTCGATGTCCTGAACCCTCACTTTCAGAAATCTCTCAACATCACCGCATCCCGAGCTTCTGGCCTCTCCGCGGCGTACTTTGGCGCCTATGCACTATGCCCACCTACGATCTCGGGCTACATCCTGCGAAAATGGGGCTTTAGAGTCACTTTCATGACCGGTCTCAGCGTCCTCTCAGTCGGGTGCCTTCTCATGTGGCCAAGTGGTGTGAAATATTCATTCGGCGGGTTCTGCGGGAGCATGTTCGTAGTTGGTGCTGGTCTGGCAACTCTCGAGACAGCAGCTGATCCGTTTCTGTCAATTTGTGGTCCGCCGAGATACTCTGAGATTAGACTTAATCTTGCACAGGCAGTACAGGCAGTCGGATCGTTTGTGGCTCCGCTTCTGGCGTCGAGGGTGTTCTTTGCTAAGACGGTTGATACGAAACAAGGTTTGAAAAATGTGCAATGGGTGTATCTTGGAGTGGCTTGCTTTGTTGCATTGCTTATCGTACTTTTCTTTCTGGCGCCCATGCCCGAGATTACAGAGTAAGTCTGTCTTCCATACAGCTGGACTTCAAGAAAAGTCGTTCTCGCAGTTTTCCTTTCAGGGCACCCTTTGATTGATCAAGTTAGGCAAGACTGATTGTTACAGTGCCGATATGAGCCACCAAGAACTCGAAATCGCAGAATACGATCCTGGACCATTCCGCAAACAAACGAATCTCTTCCTTGCCGTCTGGTCTCAATTCTGCTATGTAGGCGCTCAGGTCGCGGTCGCAAATTATTTTGTGAATTTCTGCGAAGAAGCAGGTAAAAGCGCTTCACAAAGCTGTAAGTTTTCCTGCCGTCTGCTTTCGCCTTTCGTGTGAGACCATCTTCTTGACGGTCCCTGACTTTTCAACTTCTAGCCGATATCTTTGCCGCTGCCCAAGGTCTGTATGCTTTCAATCGATTCCTTGCCGGCGGACTCATGACAATCCGCTCCATCAAGCCGCGATATATCCTCGCAGTGTACTTAGGAATGTGTTTCGTCTTCGTTCTTGCCGCATCCCAATCATCTGGCAATGCATCGATAGCCTTGCTCTGCCTCGTTCTCTGTTGGGAATCTGCCTGTTTCGCTACGATCTTCACACTTGGACTACGAGGTCTGGGGAGACATACCAAAATCGGAGGGTCATTGATCGTAGCTGCGATCAGTGGCGGAGCAGTATTTCCGCCTATGGCAGGAGCGGTGGCTACACATCTGAAGAACAGAGGAAGTAAAAAGCCGTTTCATATGGCTATGCTAATTCCAATGGGAGGATTTGTGGCGGGGTGGGTGTATCCTGTATATGTCAACATATGGAACAAGGAGGTTATGGATGTGCATCGTGAGACTGAAGTGGGAATCCTGCCTGTGGGTAATGAGAAGGAGATGGAGATGGGGGGAGGTAAGGCGGTAGGGCAGACGGTTGAAGAGAGAGGGCAGTGAGCTGTGATGAGATATCTAATTTAGGAGGGGAGCTAATGGTCTCAAGTAATGGTGCACATTAGGATGTCGGAATTGACTTCTGAACTAAATGGGCTACCCAGTGAACAAACGAGCCGAGTACGCGCTTCAGGACCAGCTTGTAGGATTATCCAATGGATTTGCATACAGGAAAGACTCTTTTGTCAGTGCACTACATAATCATCCTTCTTCTTCGTTTCCATCCATTTCTCGGTAGAGAGCTTGTAGAACCTCCTTCCCTCTTTTGAAATCAGGACTTTCGTCCTCCCAAAACTCCATGGCTGAAATGGCTTCCCTCACAATATCTCTCCAATCACTCAACTTCTCGATCTTTAATCCAGCTTTAACCGCAGCGACGACACTCAGTGCACTTGATAGGACCAAACGGCCAACATACCAGCTTCCGTGGTGACGATGGCGAACGGGCCAAAGTAGGATCCAGTGAATGCTCATATCAATCGCTTTACAAACGAGAGACTGAATATGTGGACTCTGGGTCTGTAATGGTTCGTGGTGGATTGCATGATAAAGGAATGGACGATAGAGCCATGCCTTGATTTCAAGTGCTCGAAACTGCACAATGAAACGCAGCTCATGGCTAGGCCGGATATCAAAGTCATCAAACTGAATGGGCTCGGGAAGAGTCACCAGCCTGTCAAGGTTAGCTCACCTCCATGTTTATGCTAATGCGACATATACCACTCACTGAGCTGACCCTCAAATTCATCTGCAGATCGAAGCATGATATGTATATTTTCTCTGCTCCAGTACTGGTGGCCATGATTATACAGATTAAGGAGGACTCGTGTACTCAGCCTACTTAAAGTAATATCTGTGAGATAGAAAAACCAGGCTTGCTCTTGCATTCTGTGGGAACTGATTTCTGCATATTGAAGCTAGGAGAAACTTTCTAGTGTGGCTTCAAAAATTAGACTTGCTGATTCGTCTGTATCCATTGCGGATGCCAAGTTTGAAGGTGGGGTTGGCAAAAGATGGCCATATTTTACTTCTGCAAGCAGAGATGCAGGAAGTGGCAGTTCTGTTCGAAGCTCGCTGCAAGCAAGTTAGTGATCTCAGTTTGCAAAGTGGAGATTAAATCAAGCTAGAATATTTAGGATGATATACGTACCACATTGACTTGTACGCAGACCAATATATGCTGGCTTCTAAACGTTGGACATCAGAAGATTCTGTCACCGAAGTATTGTCGCGCACGTAAATATCCTGACACCTCAGGTATGTGTAAACAGTGGAAGAAGAATGCGAAAACCATCTCCAAGCTTTCAGGGGATTCAAAATGTACATCTCGTAAACTCCACAGAGAAATATGCATTGAGTAGAGAGTATACTTGCATCTAGCAGCCCAATTCTTTTGCATGCTGCATCGTAGTATAGTTTACCCAATACAAGAGCAGAGGAATGAAGTTTTTCTGATGATTTCCCTCCTTCTGAAAGAGTGCTGAGATTATATAAATCACTGAATGGAGGGGCGATGCAACCCAAAGCAGCCATGATGAGCTACAAGTGTCAGTATAAGAAGATTGGAGAATGAAAACGAGGTGAAAAATTGACTGAAGAGATGCTCAAATGAGTTTGTGCAAATGAAAAATCTCAGAAATTTACTCACAGTCAGTGAAGTAGCGCCGTTCCAGCGTAATCCATCTCTAGCAACGTCGCTGGCATATTTACGTGCCGTTTCAACATCGAGAACTGGACATTTAGTATGCACTCGTGATAGAAATATTTCAACCAGGCGTGGTACTGCCTCCTCGTTGATTGTCGTCGAGGTACCTGAAATAAAGGAACGGTTGTTCTCGCCACTATATAACGCAACAGCTCCTCCAATCTAGATTATGGGAAGTCTTATTAGAAACAGTTCATGCATTTTTTGGAGGATTGATGCTGGAAGGGTAACTACCATGCCAACCGTCACGAGCTTGATTCTTCCAAATTTGTCTAACAACAATGCATTAACAACATTCAACACAGCCGCCCAGGATGTGTAGATCGATAGAAGCAGCAATGCTTTCCACTCCGCAATAGTCAGCATTATTTACCACAGTTGAAGTACACCATCGGGTCATCGGCCATGATCCAAGACGATTACCCTATCGCCAGCTCTGAAGTTCTTGACATCAGCTCCCACAAACTCTACATATCCAACACCCTCATGTCCGAGAATTCGTCCAATTCCACTTTCAGGATGAACACCATCACGAACATGAACGTCTGTGCCACACACCGATGCATGAGTAACTCTTACTATTGCGTCCGTGGGAAGCTGTATGTTAGGCCTGGGATGATCAATCAATTTGACCTCTCCTACTGAAACCCAAGAAAGCGCTTTCATCATAGCAGGCATAATTGGTTTTGGAATAAGGTAATTGATTTCCTGTGATTGAAGTTCGAGCACAAGGGGAGATTTCGAAATGGGAACGACAGTTGTCACTGAAGGCGACGTACTATAATGCCGGAATACAGTCCACGATAAATTCGACTTCATGTACCAGCCTCCCCATTATCGTACAGGTAAGGAGTAAGCGGTTCAGCATGTCGCTGGGTCGAGCTCAGATCAATCGCTAGCGGAGCGGAAATCTTGCAGCGACTCCCCTTTCTGACCCTCGCTTAGATTCGCTTAAGCGGGGACTTACGGAAATCTAGATACTCTAGTAACATAAATTGTCATAGTTTGAAGACATGAAAATATCAAGGAGGTCGCAAGAACGATCCGTAAGGAGCACGGTGAGCCCACCATTTTAATTAACAATGCAGGAATTGCAACAAACAAGGCGATCCTCGACGAAACGGAAGCGGAAATTCGCCGGGTATTCGATGTAAACACCATATCCCACTTCTTTCTCATTCAGGAGATTCTCCCAGCGATGGTCCGAAAGAATCATGGCCATATCGTCACCATTGCCAGCATGGCCAGTTTCTTGGTCCATGCTCAAAATGTAGATTACACATGCACCAAAGCAAGTGCCCTTGCATTTCACGAGGGACTAGCTTCAGAGTTGAAGAGTCGATACAACGCTAACAAAGTCCGTACAACGTAAGTGCTCCTCCCCTATTGATGAACCAGCTACGCTAATGCATTACCCAAGTGTCATACATCCAACCTGGATCCGAACCCCGTTGATTACCGAATTGGTAGCCAAACCCGGGTTTAACGAATTTGTTCTGGAGCCTGAGACGGTCGCTGAGGCTGTCGTAAATCAGGTGCTTTCTGGTCATGGAGCCCAGGTGATCTTACCCACGCGTCTAACCCCGTTTTCGGGGCTTCGTGGATTCCCCTCTTGGTTTCAAGAAGGGCTGAGGAACAATGTTGCAAATGTTTTAAAGCTGTAACAATACTGAAATGGTATTTTCTCACAGAGCGGTTGTCACGCGTTCCATGTACCCCACGATTGTAATGTACTTGTCTGAACCTCGTGTACGTTGCTGGTGCTGTTTTGTACAGGTAAATCATGTGAATAAAACACATTAGGAGTTCCGGACTGTGGGTCTGTGTCGAGAATATCTGAAACTTCTTCCACATAAATCCGTTCATGATGCTCATTGAATTTTTCGGAATAATTTCCATAGCCAGTGTATACTTGGCTCAAACTGAAGCCGGCGTTAATTCCATTCGGATTGTAGCCTAACTTCCTTATTGAATTTTCAAGAGCTTCTACTCTTTCGGAGAGTCGCTTTGAGGCCTTCCCCCGGGCACAACAAATCCTCAGTATCTCGACACCGGCGACAACATCCTCGAACGCATCGCAAAATTCCAATGGAGCATGTCGGACGCCCAAGTAGAGACCCGCGATAGCGGAGAGCACGAAGTAGTTGAAATGAACTGCCTGCGACTCATAGATGTTGCTCGATCTTTGAAGATTCTTGCAAACATGTATCGTATGTGACGCAGCAGAGATTGCCCCATGGGAAAAGTATGGGTTTCGTAAGACGCTTTCAGACGAGAAAAGAGTGTGCTTATAAAGACTTAACCGCAAATGGTTGCTACAAGTAGTCACAAATGCTTCGTTGTACTGATTCCTCCGATTTCTTTCGGTTTCATCCAGTTGATCTTGTTCTAAAGCCATGTAAAAGCGCATTGACGTTGACAGTGCCCACTTATCGACCTCAATGCCTAGAGTCTGACACGTAGCAGGGTCTACGAATCCTGATTGACTCTCAATCTTCGGCAAATGGGGAACAAATTTTGCTGCAAGTTGAAGATACGGGATCAGGGAAGACATTAGAAGTATAGAGCGGTCCTAGAAGAATCTTAACTCTGAGGTATAGTCATAAAGAACTATGGCTTACTTGTACAGGAGCTTTTTGGCTTATGTCCTCATCATGCAGGCTGAAAGGATGAGAACTTATGAAACTGAAGCGCTTATCCAGAACATAGATACACCAGAACATCTTGATGACCCATTCTGAGTGATTACTGTGCGATTTGTGTAGCTCGAGTTCTTGGGACATCTTTACTGCAGTACCGATTTTCCGCCAGGCCACAACGATATCATCACATTGGAGATAGTAGACACTCTGGTAAGAAGAAGAATCAGAATCGGTCGGCTGAAGATCTCCCAAAAGGCACTTACGAGAAAGGTTGCAATCGCTGCATCTTTCAGGCCGAACTTTGGGCAGTTTAGTTTCCTATTGTGATTCCCGGTCACAACCTTTATCATCGTGCGGCTTACATCAGTCTCCCTACCCCCTTTTGAAGCGATTGCGCATGCTAACAGTAAATATAGAACATCTAGGTTTCGGCAGTCGAATACGTTGTCCCAATCTTCGGATTCTGAGCCGACGAATTGGTCATAGACCATGGTGGGCGAGTCAGAAACAAGGCCAGCCAGAAGAAACATAGGCTCATAGGGCACGAAAGGGTAGAGGGACACGACCTCTGGCCAAAAGTATTCAAGAAATTCCAAAGCCTCGGTTTTAGACAGCGGGAACGGAGGGTTTGGTGGTGTAATGGCTTGATCGAGTGACGAAGTCTGGTATGCATCCAAATCAAGTGATATATCAGACTGTTCTAATTGCTCATTCCCAGAGCTAAAGTTGGAGGCCACTGGTGCAGTTTGCGAAGGCGGGACTGGAGAAGTCCCCCATAGATCATTCTGATTATTGGCTTTGGCGGGGACTGCACCACTCGATTCTGAATCATGAGCCTCAGACTCAGACCTTTTGCGGCAAGCTCTTGCGCTCTGAAGTGCCTCGTCTAGCGAGGCTTGTAACTGTTTAATCCGGGCTTCAAGAATGCTTTATTCAACTGTTAGTTATCATCCCCGGCTCTGGACTGTCTCCGATGGTTTCCTACCTGGATGTGGCAAGGGTTGTGGTCCCTTGCCGGTTCCCATTGACTGGCTGGACGCGACCATAGGTATAGGTACAGAGCGCCCCGTAATGAAGACATTGCTGGCAGCAAGGCTCGCCACTGCATTTGACTTTGCGACGCTTGCACTGACTACTGCTCACTCATCAGTTTTGCTTTGCTGGACGGCGGCACAGGTCAAGGGGAGAATGAAGGGGGCAAGCCAACCATGCACTCTGGACATATTTCTGACGCTTCTTGATGCGAGAGGATTGATTGTGGTTGTTCTCCATTTCTCCTTGCTGTTTCCTGCTGGTTGGTCGTCGTTGGTGAATCTCCTCTTCTTCCGCCCAGGGAGCCGTCCGTTGTGAGATTCTCGATCTCCTTCTCCCTCTCCCTCGCACTTATCCTCTCTCGGATCCGAAAGAAGTGGAGCATGACTCGGGATAGTGTGGTATCACGTGATTACCGCTCTCCAAGGCCGCCCACGGGCAGTTTTAGTTTCCCAGAGTTTCGGTTCCTAGTTTCGGCTCCTCGTTTCGGTTAATGCGAATTACTACTGTAGTACCTAAGCACATGTTACATGGGCAAACCCGCGAATCAAGTGCCCGAATTCCATAGACTCGTGTTCCTACTGGATCCTACCGGATACAATCTTCCAAATAACGTTTGTTCTGCCCTGTACAGTCAAGTAGGGAGTATTTACCTTATTGAACTACCTACGTCTGTTCCGCACGCGATTCGGAATGGTCTCGGAACCTATACCTAATCCAGCACCAGATGGCAAGCCCCCTTCCCACAGCTCAAAACACTACCCACTACCTACCTAATACTCCCGCTCCACACTGGCCCCATTAATATTTTGATATTTGTACATGTGCGACTGTTATCGCTTCGTCTCTGCTTGTTATCGGAATCATTCATGCAGAGATGCCGAGATAAAATTTCGATTCCGCACATTCCAGCCAGAGTAAGTCCAAATACAATGAGCCACGGTCTATATATCTTGAGGCGGGGGAGGAAAGTCCCCCCTGGGGTGCTTTAGACTTCCACCCTCACAAACGCAAAAGAAGAAAAGCCGCGCAGTAAGAAAACATGGGCTCACAGCAAGAAACTGTCTTTCAAATTAAAGATCGAACAATCGATGCATCCCGGCCGTTGAAGGTCCGGATAATTGGCGCAGGATTTTCCGGCATCTACTTGGCGATAAGGATCCCGCAAAAGCTACGGAATATCGACTTGAAGATCTTGGAAAAGAACGATGGAATTGGCGGCACATGGTGGGAAAATCGATACCCAGGCTGTGCTTGCGACATTCCAGGTATGTTTCCCTTCAGACTGCAGGTGAGAATGTTGGGACACGCTAACTCGTGACGCTTCTAGCACATTCGTACCAGTATACATTTGAACCAAACCCAAATTGGTCATCATTCTATGCTCCAGCCAAAGAGATCTGTCAGTACCTGACTAACGTCGCAGAGAAATGTGAGGTCAATAGGTTTGTGAACTTGTCCCACAATGTCACTGGATGCATTTGGGATGAAAAGGACAAGAAATGGCAAGTCCCTGCCTTTTTCTAGCCATAGCACAAATTAATTTGAGGAAAAGGAGATTGACAATTTCAAAAGTTGGGAAATCAGAGTCATTCGAAGATGAAGCAGACGTACTTATCGTGGCACGAGGGGGCCTAAACAACATCAGTTGGCCTTCTATTCCGGGATTGAAGTCCTTCAAAGGCGAAGTTATGCACTCCGCGGCATGGAATGAAAAGTAAAAAGACTCCAAAATCTTAGATTTCACTGACACGTAGTGCAGGTACGATTTCACCAACAAGAAAATTGGGGTAATCGGTGGTGGCTCTAGTGCCATTCAAATTGTCCCCCAATTACAGAAAGTGCCATGCGCACATTTGACTTGCTTCGTTAGAAGCAAAACCTGGATTTCAAATCCATTTGGTGACAGCTCCATGGTCAAACTTGGACTGGACCCAAATGAACTTGCCTGTAAGATGATTTGGATTTCACCTGCTAAATGCCACACTCACATTTGGTAGTTTCGGACGAACAGCGAAAAGTATTTGCCTCAAATCCGGAGGAATATCTACAATTTAGGAAGATCATCGAGGCCGATGGAAATACTATGCATCCTCTATTCTACCGAGGCTCAGAAATGCAAGGTGGGGCTCTTGCGGCTTTCAAGTCCATTATGGAACAAAGGCTCCAGAAGAGACCAGAGATCGCGAAAGCGTTAGTTCTATCTTTCTCTGTTGGTTGTCGTCGATTGACTCCCGGCCCCGGCTATCTCGAAGCATTGTCCGAAGACAATGTAGACTTTGTCGTTGAAAACATATGTTCGATCTCGCCCGAGGGTCTCCTACTAGAAAATGGCAAAACTGTTGACCTGGACGTTTTGGTATGTGCCACTGGATTTAAGACAAAATCGCCTCCACCGTTCCCCGTCATCGGGAAAAATGGACTGACAATGGAGGAACGCTACACACCTTTCCCAGAGACGTATCTCTCTGTCGCAGTCGATGGATTTCCGAATCATTTCATGATGCTCGGCAACAATGGTGGAGCAGGAAGTGGTTCATTGACCGCGATCATGGAATCGCAAGGAGACTTTATCGTGAAATGCCTTCGAAAACTTCAAAAGGAGGACTACATATCGATGGTGCCAAAGAGAGAGCGCGTGAAAGATTTCTGCCAGTATATTGACAATTATTTCCAAAAGACCGTCTTCATGGACCAATGTAACAGCTGGTATCGCGCCGACATCGATGGAAAATCAAGAGTCACTGCTCTATGGCCCGGAACTTCACTGCACGAACTGGAAGCCTTGAGATCCCCTAGGTGGGAGGATTTCGAATATGAGAGTGCGGATAAGAATCTTTTCCGATGGTTTGGTAATGGAACGAGTATTACAAACTTCCCCGAGCTGGCAGATCCAGCTTGGTATCTAGAGCCGAGTCAGATAAGTAGACCAACGCCTGGGAAGCCAGAGGATTCAGATGAGTTCAAGGGACGTCCGTTCTCCCATTAGATAAATCACATTGGATTATTTCATCGAAACTCCCCATTCAGGAAGAGATAATCTATATTATTTACTAGATTCATGACAAAGTTATGATAACGTTTTCTCATGTGCCTCGATTACGCACTTTATTTGAGAGCACGCAAATGTTCCCAGCCCATCGATATAAGTGTTTCTGGCATAGACTGCGAGATCCTGAGACCTATCGATTACGAATTGTCCATTGCAGTGACACTTTTAAAATCCGGTGGCAGAGAAGTTTCGAAAAGCCATTCCAGGTCAGTCGATTGTGATATTTCATCCCACATTAAAGTGGGAGTGGGAGTGGGAGATTTTGGCGATGCAAGCGCGACGATATTTCGAGTTTCACATTGGTAAAGGGAAAATACGTCAGCTCCAACTGTTGGCATCCATTCACGGGCTAGAAGTCGGATAGCCCTCAGAGCTCGTCCGCTCCAGGATCATGTGGTTTTCATGTCTTGTAGGGAATTGACACAAATTTGAGGCTGACGAATCCCTTGACATCGTATTGATGGAACGTGGAGGTCGAATCTATCAGATGGGCATGAGGGAGGGCAGGCAACCGAGGTGAGTTCGGAAGACGTAGGTGCTTAGGGAGGGTATTATAAAACGCATTCAGAGTGACATCTGTTTTAACAATAGTAACAGCTAAGGTTTTAAAAGTCATTCCACTGTTAGGTGCGGATCTGATATTAATGTAAGTCCAAGCTTCCACAACACATGCTTTGAAACCCTCACAGTTGATCTAGAGACTCACTAGCGATGGCAAGATTCTCGCATGTATAATTTGAAGTGGATGCCATGTGAGTATGGGCTCCCAGCATGCTCTTATTACTGTCGATGAATAGATTCCACGGCTCGAATTCGACATCTTCGCTCGAAGTTGGTTTGGGGCAGGTGATGTCGCAGCCCCTCGTATTGCTTGGTCGACCGAGCCCTATGGCGAAAAGCCTTTTGGTCCGATGTTAGCAAATTGGGAACCCATGATGTATTAGAGTTAAGGGCTTGGCACTTATCAGGAGTATAACATCCCCGCCAAGTAACTCTCCGGACCTCAAATTCTCTGTGGGTTAGGATGTCCTCGGCCACCCAATTCGAACAGTCCAGATTTAGCCTAAGTTTGAAAGCCATCCGTGTAGCCATACCTATTCACCATCAGCTATCGTAATTTCTGCTGTTGAGCTCTACATGCCACTATACAGCCAGCCCTTAGCCTCGTTGTTTTCTGACATAGCACGACGTGACATAATTACCATAGCTTGGACGGTAGTAACAGTTGCCGCTTCGCTCTCTTGTAATAGCATCATATTCGCTTGTTCTACAAAATCATTGCCGGCTGTGGTCGGGTCGTTGGGATCTGCCCGAAGCTCGGTCCTGTCTGAATATCGACATGACAGCGCATATATCGCGTAAAGTAGGGGCTGAGAGCAGTACCTGCCTCTAGGCTCACTCAGTAGGCTATCGAGGAAAGAAGCCTTATGTATCACATAAACCCATGGGTTCTGCCAGCGCCAATATAAATCAAGCAGATGCTGTTGAAGCTCCTCTGATACATTCACATATTGACTGACATTGACAGTCGCAACACGCCGTTTTTGCTCGAGTGACAAGACCTCCTGCGTGTTCTCACTTGTTCTTTCATACAGTAAGTGAAAATTACTCTAGGAGCCAAAGAATCTTAGTTGTCCACCTGCGTCAATGTGTAATCTGCCAGCCAGATGTATGAAGCAAAAAAGACAAATCAGACAATCACTAAGGCCTCAACAAACAAATTTATCTGCAATTTAAAACCAATTTATGTGCGAGAACAAAATTCCATACACAATGATGTCCCATAAATCGTGTTGATTATGAAATTACTTGTCATTAATCTTCTTCAGCAAAAGAAATCTGTTGTAACAGTGTATGATTGACTCTCAGACTCAATAATTCTGGTCTGGAGTAATGCCCAACGACATCTAGACCTTGCTGAATCCGCCGCTTGGAAACTCATGTGCGGATCCCCAACCCTTAACCCCATTCTTGTCGGCCTTTTTCCCTGTCATGATCTGGGACGAGAGAATGACAAACGTGGCTCCTTCGATGGACATGTCGTGCGACAACAACTGGCAATTCTCTGCTGTGATGTGTCCTGGCCAGTTCAAGCCTTCACGTTTGCTCCAAATCAATGGCCAGCTCGAAACATGAATCTCATCATCCTAGGAATACTCGTAATATCTCAGCAGTGTCTGGGTGTGCTCCCAGTAATTCAATCCTCCCACTCGGCCAAACTTCGTTGGAACGACAGTCTTGAGAGATTCCCCTTGTCCATCCCCCCAATACGCACGTTCAACGTGTATTGGCTTGACTTTGCAGCGGTGGTGAACAATTACCCCGTTCTCGTCGATGAAAGACTATCCATAATTAGATATAACTCTGGGCAATTAGAAACAGTCCTCACCTGAGCAATGTAAAGAGTGCCTCTGTAACGCTCACTGTATCCAAGGACATAAAACATACCCGACTCTTTCACTGCAGCTCGGATCTAATCCATTTCCGAAGATTCTTTCTCCATTGAGTTATTGAAGTACTCGTCCATGAAATTCAAATTCTCATGAGGTGACTTAGACCAGATACTCCTACAATATAAGTCAGACAATCAACTTCCAGAAAAGGTGTCTAACACACCACGGGTAGCCAGGTATCCAGACTTCAGGGAGCCCAATGACATTGGTGCCCTCTTTAGCAGCTTCATTGATCATGGAAATTGTTTTTTCAACCCCTCCCTGGAGATCGTTCCAAACCGGGCCTGCTTGAACTGCAGCAACTATAACGATTTTGCTCATTCTCGCGAGATAGGGTACAAAGAACAAAGACAGACTGCGCCCGAGATACTCGATGGTTCTGGAGGAGGGAGGGAATTCTACTGCAGATGTGCTGAGTGAAAACATATCGCGCTTCCTTGAGGCCAGCTTATATAGATCAGTAGAAGAGCAGTTGCGTACAGAGCCCCTTTTCGGTTTCGGATAATCAATACCCTATCTTATGCAGCGTAGGATGAAGGGTGGGATTGATAATCTTGATCCACTAGCATTTCTACGCAGCGGGATCTGAGAGTCCACTATGAGCATTCCAGATAAGGATAGAGCAAGGTGGTTAAAAGCTCGGTCTCGATGGTTGCCAGACTGGAAAAACCGTAGAAATATATTTATTACTCCTGCAATCCTACATAAAAGTCTGTTCTAGTAAAAGAGAAAATGGAAGGATCTGCGAATCCCGTAGAGCAAGTTTGAAAGAATACTCAGAGATCAAGACGCGAGACCCGTGCGACGGCCGCGAGAGAAATTTCTACACAGACCGTAATGATCCGCAAATCTCAAAGCTATTGCACCAAGTAGCCTCACTCTTGTTAGACGTATGGACATTCTTTTGCTTTGTCAGGTTAGGCGGTCCTGAAAGTCCCCGTAATTTGCTTGCAAGGAAGAACAATAGTAAAAGTGATATAAATATCGGTGCAGAAGCATGGCCACTATTACGGGTGTGCAAACTCAAATATCCCTTGAAGTTGAGGCTATAACCCCAGAAAAATCAGGTGCCTTAGGAAGGTGAAAAGCAGGGAGGGAGGTAAGGGATGGTGGAAGAGAAAGAGAAAATTGCTAAACTCGTAGGCGAGTTACAGGCCTTAGTAGCCCCAAGCTGCCTGAAGCTGCCTGAAGCATCTGGAGGGGGAAATGGAGAGTATTCTAGCTTAAATTTACTATAGTGAAGCCAAAAGAATATAACTCTTGCCCGGGAAGAAAAAATTCGATGAATGAGTTACCAGACTCGAATTTCGAGAATGCCAAAAAAAATCTTCTGTGAAAGGAAGGGGATTCGAACCCCTGCAGGTTTCCCTATGAGAAAGCCCACTGGTGTTTTCCACCAGAAAGAAACAAATAAGTTCTTGAGCCACACGCCATAACCACTCGGCCATCCTTCCTTGGATACATCGAGGACTTATTAAAATTTATATAGCTATGTGCGCGTAGAAGTGGGGTAAGATCTCAACCCCGCCGAGGTAAACCCGATGCCGGGATGCTCGCAAGATGATTTGACACTCTTCCGCCTAAAACAGGTGAACCTGTTGCATGCATCAAGTAATTGAGTATATGACTTTAAAATGTACTCAAGCCAGTAGCGAAATAACGGAGAAAACCCAACAGGGATTGCTATTGAGATGCCGAGGAGGAGCTTATTCTCCTGGTCTCCTGTTCCTCTCGCATATATTTGTCGACGTGCTCGCCAGAACCCAGCCCTCCTTACGATTGTTAATTTAAGCATTCTTTGCTGATGTCGGATTCAGTTACATCCGCCTTGAAATAGTACCTTTCCAAAAAAAATATTGAGGTTTCTCTTCTACAATCCCTACTTCTCTCATTTCCTTTCTTGTGCTGATATCATTCACCCGCATTTCTATCGCTTCTTGATATGCGGATGCTCCATGGAAAATTTAATTCTCGGTTTCTGTGTAGAGAGAGAAAATTATACGCAGAGATTTTGATATAATTTCTTTCTTATGGCTGTGTCGTTTGTGGGCTTTGGCTTGCTTTAAGTGGTCGTGGCACGTTGGAAATACTCATCGCGAGCTGGTTTGAAGGCTTTCTGGGTCGATAAAAGTTGTTCTCGGTGCACATAAGCAGTCTCACATTTCTTTGGTACTAATCCTTTCGTTGCGCTTTTTAAACGTTCGGTATACATCGCCATCTTACTCTAAAACGTATCTGGTCCCTCCAAGAAGATTAGATATATTTGTAGCAGCACATAAATAGCACATTTAAGGATTGGTTGATGTCACCGTATTAACTCTTCCGTTTACTTTATCAATTCCTTGAGGTGGCTTAGGTTACGTTAACGCATTCAAAATTCTATTTGTTTTATTCTCATCTCCACTCGAAGTATGCGCAATAGTAGCTTCCTTTATTAGCGGGCTGGACTCCGGAGATCTGTCACTATATCCTTCACGGCTAGGCATAGTGCTTGGAGAATGGAGAGGGTTTATAGGGGCGTTGATTATCTCTTCATTTTTATTCTTATTTGTCGAATCTCTCATCATCATCATCATCATCTTCTTCTTCTTCTTCTTCTTCTTCTTCTTCTTCTTCTTCTGAATTTATTTTAACATCTGAATAAAAGATCGTATTAGATTGAGCCTTCCTTAATAATATATGATAAATCTACCTTGTGCAAATGGCCCACCTAGCTTAGAGGAAGTCGCACCCTTCTCTATCTCTTGCTGCATTTGGCGAGCTACCAAGCCCATGATCGTGGCGATAGTGTCTTGGGGGTTAATGTGGTACTCTTTTGTTGCTAAGCTTATAATTTCCGGCTTCTTGGAGCTCCAAAGCTTCTTGAGGAGCTTAAGATCAAGAGCATGCTTGACTTGCCATCTAACCTCCGGATACTTAATATAGAGGCATGTAGCGAACGTAGATATTATCGTAGATTGTAAGCTCTTTCGTAACCTTGAATCGCTGATCGTTATTAGTCCTCGTTTAACGCATTCCGAATGTAATTCTTGTTGTGTCTTGGTTATCTAGTTTACTACAATCTCCTTTGGTGGCATCTTGAAAACTCCGACTTATTAGAGACGGATAATTTGCTCTGGGAATTGGCATGGGAATAGGTGCTCTCTTTAATAATCGTTTCGATGCTGGGAATAGTTAAGTGGAAAGATGATAGAGTTTTGTTCTCTATGCTTCCTGGTGCTAAGGCAGGCTTGATGGTCACGTTTGTCCCGTTTGGCTTGTGGAACTAAGTTCGGCAGGCGAACATGAACTTTAATGCCTTTGACTCGGGTTAAAGAATATTGGCAGTGGATAATGTTAGAACCCGGGCTTTCCTTTCTAGGTAGTCTCGCAGCGAAATCTGACCCCGAAAACGTTTCTGCAGGCTCCCCAAATACGTTCCTCACTTCTACAAGAATTTCGGTATAAATTTCCTCTCGGATGTATCATATAGACTACGTCGATTGACCCTGCAGGGGAGAGCCAAACCCTTTTCAGAGAACGTCAAGGCCGAGTAAGATCCGCCCTAACACCCGCCCACGTACTCATACACCCACATATACACTTAGAAGGTGCTACGGGCAGTTTGCTTATATCTGAAGGTGTTCCATGGTCTTTTACAGGAGCTGAGAGCGAATTAATGGCTTGGCAATTGTTATAGTTTGTCTTTTACATTAATGACCAAGGATAAATAACGAAGAATTAAAAATTAGGTCTGTGGTAAGAATTGTGTATATAGTGCAAGTAGTTTGAATTATTCCATGATATAAGTATAGGATATTATGATGGCTCGTGAAGAAGCTTAAGCTTTCTTATGCTCGCATAGCGTAGCTATGGCACTGAACTTACTAATGGTAGAGAGGTATAGAGCACTGGTTTACAACCGTAACACGGACACGAGCTGCTCGTTAAGCAGAAAGAGTAGTTAGTACTTCAAAGTCCACTTTAATCCTATGAGCACAAGTTGGAATCTTAGATCATTATTTTTTAGACCCTTGACTAGATGTTTAAACGTTTCTGGATCCCTTTTCTGATATATTGGTTACCGAGAGCCTCTTGAATCAGGGCCAACGTTTAGTTATTAGCACTTACCAGAAATTGACGGCCAAATAATAAAAGCCAGGAGGCGGGCGAGGAAAGAGACAGGTCTATGCATGAATAGCCCCTCCCCCGCCTCCCTTCCTATGGACGTAAAGTAGCCTTCTTTACTTCCTGTGGAACTTTCCGTAATCCTGGGTTAGGAAATAGGTCATTTCGGTGGGGGATAAAGATTCTGCGCCTCTATAGTCTCATGATAGAGGAGGAGAGTAGTCGGCTATGAGATAGAAAATCTTTCTATGGCAAACGAGAACACGGTGTGTGTTTTAGACTACGGATATCTAACGATTTAGCGTCGGGTAGGTGCTCATGTGGGAGACCTTGATCTCCATAGCTTTTGCGATCATGATTTTGGCGGTCACTGTTAAGTCGCCACGAAGAATAGGAAAAAGCAAACACCTAATCTCATGGCCTTTCTTTACTTTTCTGCCTAGCATCTCATGCGTATCGATTCGACGTCGGCGCCACATTGAGTTCTCTTAAATCTCAAATCTCGATTATGTAATATATTAATAGCATTGAAGATATAGTAGGTCAAGAACTTGATTCTATAGGTGACCTTTATATTAACATTTACTAGAAAATCACAGGTCGCCCCATATAAAATTGACTTCAACATTGCGACTCAAATGGACTGATTAGTAAGATAAAGTATTATTGAACCTGCTATTGGAAGATTAAATATGGAATGACTTGTTCCATGTCCACCTTGTTAAGAAAATTCCTTTTCTAGCACGCGTCGCATGCACCTTTATCTTTATAAATTAATATATATAAGACCCGTTGTGGGACGTTCTTGGCTGTGGTGAGCTTCGAAATGATGAATTTGAATCCGTTAGAGACAGTTTTAATTTAATGTTATTCTAGAGACTTTGGGGCGTAATGGAGACAATTGTCACTAATGAGGCAAATGAGTCGGCTACACCAATGATATGCCAATAGATCCCCAATGAGTCCATACCTGATATGCGTAAGCCATTAAACCCTCCTGCGCTACAGGATGCAGAACAGCTTAGGGATAACAAGAGCCAGCTGACCCACGTTGGAGTTGACTCCGAAGGCCAAAAAGACGGCATGGTCAAGACACTTGCGGATAGTCTGAAGAATCTCTTAACGCACGAGAGTTTCATACGCAAAGAATCTGGCCAGAACTTTTAGTCGAAGACCGCCTAGCAAATGAAAAAAGCTTTAGCTGAGCTCTTTTTAGTTAGAACTACATTTGCGGGTGAAGATGGTGAGAATAGACCAGGAAGAGCTCCTAGCTCATCACGGTATACCTCTCTCGCATACGGAAACCTTTATCTATTGCCGCTAACCACTGGTAAATCTTTACCCAATATGGTGAGAATCTCTAGGCCTTTTGTAGAACCTCTTAATAGTCGGCGTGCTGCCCATGATATAGACGGGGTCCAGTGGGATGGGCTTGGCCCGTCGCAGTGCTTCCAGAACCAAGCACCGACATCTGCCAACCCATCTCTTTATACACTAACCTCGCGAACCCTTAGGCTAGAACGCTGTAGTGAGATTGCGAAAACATTCCATGATTTCAGTAATTCTATTCGCGAAAGTATTATAAGACGAGGTGGTACGTTCTTATCTCATCCTAATTACTAGTCGCCTTTGCTAAACGTGTTCTAAGCTCCGATATCGACTCTAAATTTGGGGACTAGCAATGATGCTATAAGGTATACTAGCGATGAGCAAAGTGAAAGGGGAGAATATGCTCAAGCACAAAATCTTTGAAATTGACAAATCCGAAGCTGAGAGGGAAAAAGAGATCGTTGACCTTAAGAAGGATTTATGTTTGGAATAAATAGGCACTATTATTATTGCTTTCTTGTTGTATCTTAGATGAGTAGAATGAATTTTGATATCGTCCTAGAGGAAGTAGACGCCCAGGCAGTGCTTGACATACCGGGGCAAGAGTTATTACAGAAAGTGATACTTGTGAGAGATACTCCGGGATTCTTGTGCGAATAGATCATTACATGAAATCTTCACGTGATTTCCTAGTGGAACATAAAGTATATCCCTTCCTGCTTGGAAATATTCCCACAATTTCTTGTTAAATTGAATGGATAATAGTGGATCTGAGTAGCGATGAATGCAGATAGCAGAGAGGGGTGGGGAGGGTGATTTTACTATGTCTCGCATCGATGCAGGTTACACTCACATAGCGAGATGCTATATATTATCATGGAGATTTCATTCCTGACTAAAATTCATTGTCCTAATAATGAATATTTATTACTGAAAGAGGATCAGGGATTGTTGTTTCTTAGATAGCTTTTGGAAGAATAGGTCATGTTTATAACTGCATTATACACTTAGAATTGTGGTCCGAACGCCACTCAGTCGGGACCTTCTTCCGTTTGCGCATCTCCTCCCAATTTACAATAAATATAAAAGTGAGATAATCACTGAAACTAGCATTGAAAACAAAACCATCTAGGGAATAGTAGGCTGTTTCAGGGAATAGGTTCGGGCCCTCGGTGATTAGAATATGTGGATTTATCTTATGTCCTATATCCTTAATCGATATTGGCCATTACACGATTCCACCTCCACATAGATCCTTACGCCAGGCAAGCGCGCAGTGGCGAATCCCAAGTCACACAAATATCAATTGCTCGGCGAACAATGGCAGGAAACAACATCGGGGCGAAAGGATCTTTGGTTTAAGATTTCGTCAGGCGATGGGCATGATATAAACCAGGGTGGAAAGGAACCAGAGCCTGATGTTTTGGCCCTTGCTTCGCATCAACCTCACCCGTCCTCACTCTCCCCCATAGGCGCTGTTCACCACCTCACCACTGCTCTCCTACCCATAGAGTCTTAACCTTAGTAGCATCTCATAGAATGCCGAGGATATGTTCTATCCTAGCAGTGTTCTCGTCAAAAGTGTCAGCTCCTGACGAGAAGGATCAAGGTATTTAGAACCAGTCCCCGGCGCCCAAAACTAAGCCCCAGTGTCAGGATAGGTCAATAGCGTACCCCCCTTATGCCTAACTCTCAATGCAATCCGGAAAAAATGAGTGGTATTCTGCCTTGCGAGCCATGGCAATTCGGTCGTTGCTGCAGCTTTCCTCTCTTAAAGTCATCTCGCCCGGCTCTTATTGACCTTTAACCGCAACAGTCGGTTGAATAGTAAAATTGAGAACTAGATTCATGGTTGGCGTGTTTAGCATCTTTGCGCCAGACTTCGTAGGCGCTCGGCTGATGTCGACGTGGCTGAAACGCTGCAGCTCTCGCTCTTCAGCCTCACTCCAGCTGAAAATTCGAACTCAAAATCAAAGCTTCTTGAAGGTGCAATTTTGCCTTGAACACTTCTTATAGCTAGTGTCTACTAATTCCACTGCGACTCGCCAACTTGGTACTGTCGATTACCTAGTCTAGATAACTTGATCTTTGGTAGCTCAGCCAGGCTTGGAATCTTGGAACCTGTAACCACATTCCCAAATGTCCTCTGTCAGCAACGTCACTAGCAATCGCATTGGATTCGGAATAGTCGTAGCAACTATAACAATAATAGTATGGGAGCTTTCGAAAACACTAAGCTGCAAAGATACAGGGGATCCTGCAAGTACGATTGAGAGTGTATGTTTGCTATTCGCATAACCCATACCCAATGCTCTGAAGCTGACTCTACATAAGCCGCTGGACTATGAAAATGCTGCTGGAGGAACAGCCAATGGCCATCAACAGCATCATCTTATCCCCCGGCCGAAATATCAAGACAGCTTGGATGATTTCATCCGCGCTGCAAATCGCGCGCTGATAAGCGCATATCCACAGCAGCGACCAACAGGACCCAGCAACTATTCACGTGTTTCCGTCTTATTAATCCAGTGGGAGGAAGACGACCTTGGCGTCAGGACAGAGATAGACCTATTATCTAACGTTTTTCAAAATCAATACGGCTATGATTGTGACATCTTCGAGATTCCGGAACAGAGAGAAGGGGTGCTTTCGGAATCGGCCCTACTTACTCGCGTACAACGTATGAAGCAAGCGGCGCAGGAAAATGATCTGTTAATTGTCTATTATGGGGGTCATTCAGATGATGTAAACCGAAAGCATTCTGTTTGGAAAAGGTAAGCCAAGAAATCATTTCTTGAACGCCACTAATATGTGCCGTACAGTAAACTAGGCTCGACGTCAAATGTCAACTGGAGCCTCGTCCAAGCTTTTTTGCTAACATGCCCTGCCGATGTCTTAATTCTTCTGGATACTTGCTTTGCCGCCAGAGGAGGGCAAGAAACTGCCGGCGTTACAGCTGGTTCAAATGAGCTGATCGCCGCAACGAATGAGTCTGGCCTGGCTTCCGGGGTGACCAGGTTTTCCTTCACCAGGGTTCTCATAGAGATCCTAAGTGACTTTGCAGAGAAACACAAGCAAAATAGGACATTACTTAGCGCTGCATGGCTCTGCACCCATATGCGGACTAATTACTATGATCGCAGGTTGAAGAAACCACCATATTACGTTAATTTTGTTGATTCCAGGTCTCAAAGTTGTACAATAATTCCCCGACCAAACTCTCCATACGCCTATCTCAGCTCAATTATTCCTCCGCCAACTTTGGATGCAGGTCCTTACAAGGTCATTATATCAGTGGAGCTGAGTGGAACCCCTACTGGCGATCTTGTTACGTGGCTGGAGGGCCAGGGTGCTTCTGCCAGGTACATTACAGACGTGGAAATTCTGCAAATTACAGCGCTCTATCAGTCAAACTCGTCCACATTATTGATCAGGCTTCCACCTGCCGTGTGGCTACTTTTATCTCCCAACATCTCTGGCAAATTTGTTGGGCTAGTTCAATCTGATAACCTCCTCGACAAGAAGACAACAATAAGGGAAATAGAAAAAGACACCACAAGAGAGGGAGTTCTGGCTGCTGTCAGACTGGATGAAACCCTCGAAGCCAACCCGCCTCCCCTATATAACGAAACCGAACTGAAAGTTTCCCAGGATGTTCTCATTCGTGAATTAGCTCTCCAAAATGAATTCATGGCTTGGCGAGATGCTGGTGATTCAAGAGCGCAGCTACGGCCAAATTTCACAGAGCCATACCCGTACAGTGCTCTCGATATTGGCGAGTTCCGGATTGTCCAGCTTCTAGCTGGAGAGCACAAAGATCCTCTCCGGGGAACATGTGTCACCGTTGAATTTAGAGATGCTCCAAAGTACATGGCACTATCGTATGTCTGGGGCCCTCCGAATGAGGCCAACAATGATCCAGAGTGGATTTCTTTGGACGGTACTATTATCCAGCTGAGACCCAATCTCATCTCAGCATTGCGAGCTTTACGGAATCGCACCGAAGATATTCACATCTGGATTGACACGTTGTGTATTGATCAAAGCGATTTGCAAGAAATAGAGGAACAGATTCCATTAATGGTTGAAATATTTCGCAGTTCCCAAACAGTCGTCGTGTGGTTGGGGAAGAGAAATTCCCTTGGACACCTTGCCTTTTCGTTTGCAGAATGGGTTGTTAAGCATCCCAGTCTACTGCTCGCAATTCCAGAAGAAGACTTGTTTGTGTTTCTCAATGCCCTCTTTACCATGATGAGAAACCACTGGTTTCAAAGAAAATGGGTCGTCGAAGATGTGGCATTTTCCAAGGAAATCGATCTTCGATATGGCAATGATGTGCTACCATGGAAAACCATGGCTACGGCTATGTATCTCATACAATCTGCTGCCTCTGACCTACTTCGAAAGTTTCTCCCTAGAGGCAAATACCCTGACCATTTTCTTGATTTCTTATACAACTTCAAATTTCAGGCCGCCAACCAATCAGTCAGTTTACGGGATGATATCCAGCAAAACCGGTCAGCTCCTCTTCTTTCAAACCCGAGAACAAGTCTCTCCTCGCTTGTGCTCAGAACGACTCTGCTAGTAGCGACTATACCTCAAGATACTGTGTTCTCCATGCTGCCTATCGTATATGAAAGGTTCTCAACATCCAGAATGCGATTTAGAAAGCGGGACACGTACCTAGAAGGAACATCAGCAGACCCACCCTTCCTAAACTCTTCCAGCTTTGAAGAACTCCAGAGCATACGTTCCAAGACCGCTTCCTCTATTGGCCTTCCCTGGTCAACACTTCCTGGGATAGAGTCGCTCGATTTTTTCGTAGAACTTTCAGCAGCAAAATACTCAACTCCGGTGGAAGAAGTTTTCACAGGTTTCGTGATGGAAACGATCTATCGTACACATCAATTGGATATTATATGCCAACCATGGGCTCCTACTGTAGCAAATTTGCCGTCTTGGGTTTGCACTAAGAGGAATCATGCCTTTGAAGTTACGGAAGATAATCGGTATAGTCGACGAAATGGGGACACTCTAGCTACACCATCTTCTATCGGCCAAAGCATATACAGCGCTTCTGGGGTAGGATGTCGCCTCACCGAGAGCGAAGTTTATGGAGTAATGTCTTCTGAGCGTGACGGGGGAGGGTTAAAACTTTCCGGCATCTTGCTTGGTACAATCGACCAGGAAACAGCCCACTCAACCAACGGCACGCTTCCCATAGAGTGGTACAAATTTGCAAAAGCCGATGACGCCAATGACCATTTAAATGATCCCTTTTGGCGAACTCTTGTTGCGGATCGTGGCCCTGATGGAACCGCTTGTCCCGCCTGGTATGAACTGGCCTGCCAAAAAGTCTTCCAAAATCAAAGGGAAAAGTTGCAACTCGATATCCAGAACTTCATTTTCGAGAGCGGTCCAGGGATAGTATCCGACTATCTCAAGCGAGTCCAAGCTGTTATTTGGGGAAGAAAACTAGTCAAGACAGATGGAAACATTCATCTTGTTCTGGCTCCAGGGTCGTCTCGGCGCGGTGATTGGGTAATGCTTCTTAAAGGTTGCTCTGTGCCGGTTATCCTCAGACCACAATCCCCTTCCCCACAAACAAAAACTGTGGATTCTGCCGCTGGGTTTACAGTTGTGGGAGAGTGCTATGTTCACGGAATGATGGACGGCGAGATCTTTGAGGAGCCTGCCGTGACACCGAAATGGACCTACGTTTCGCTAGCTGGGTGTAAGGACCCACCTCCCATAGCATCAGGTAACTAGGAGTTATTAGTAAGACGAATTTAATGATATATTCCAACATCAGACAATAGTCAATATACAGAATCATTACCTACTCTAATGAAGCATCCGTTTATCACCAGTGACTCACTTGTGCCTGCTCATTTCGTACCCTGAGGTCCTTCTTAGAGCGGCAAGCGTTACACTGAGGCTCCTCAGACAGCTTCGGTTTAAGATCTGGCAAGACCAAGACACTTGAGAGTTATACATAATTACTTTACATATCACATAGCTTCTAATGCACACTTATTTATGCTGTCTATCCATTTCTCGAGATAGAGCGGTGATTAGGGTCCCCCGAATACCAATTTCAATCGAGATGGCTGAAAACAAAGTCACGGGAAAATAAGTACATTTTTGGGAACGTAGTCTTCATTGTTTGATTGGGACTTGATTTGGATTTCATGTCACTGTTAAATTGATGTGATTAAGAGCATTTAAACTCGTTGAAATAGGACCATGCATGCTGGTGGAGCGCTTCATCATCCGATACTTCAAAGCATAATCATCATATTGTCAGACAGTTTCCTGCAGTACATTTACAATTAAATCACAGTTTATTTGGGATATGCCAGTCCCGAATACTTGATATCCAGCCTGGACAACTCTGTATTCCATCCAATAGTCGGGCCTTTTTTTAGCAAACCCGGAGGGAACGGATAGATCATGATTGAATCCAGGTCAGGCCCTGATCCCCATAGCAGCACGTTAGGCGACGCAGGCACAGTTTTCAGCACATTATGCTTGATCGTCTCCCACGGCCAAGTGCTGTAGTATTTCTTTGCGACCTTCTTGTCCAGCTTGTAGGGAAAGTCGGATCGCAGGTGCTCGTGTATGAAGCCGAGAGCATGCCCGAATTCATGGACTACATGGCGCCGGATGGCATCCTCATTCGTCTCAGTCTCAATGTCAAGATTCATGGATGCCCTCTCGGGATTGTCCTTCTTGGCCGCGTCGCTCTGGTGATCCCAGTGCTCAGCATCGTATCTGCTCTGGTTGCCCATGCAGGACCACCACTGGTTGTTGTCTGCGAACCGGATGCGAATATCAGCGTTTTTGTCATTATCAGCGATTTGCATCAACTTGATATTGGCGCCACCAGGCTGCGTCCAGAGTTGCACATAATCCATGACCTTCTTCTTCGATTCAGGCTTGCCGTTGAGAAAGCTGATCGTCAGGGGATTACTAGAATCCCATCTGAGATCTCCCAGAGCTGCAAGCCGCGTGGGAGGGGTTTTGTCATCTACTTGCTCCTCGCCATCGGCTGCATCGGCCAGATTGAACAACACTGCCATGCAGAGGGTGCAGTGCTGTTCAGGCGAGGCTGGCGGCAGAGCATCTCCTGCTGGCGGGGTATTGGAGCTTGTCGCTGCTGGATGACCCCTAGTACTCATGATCGAATAGGGTGGGATGAGAAAGAGTTGTAATTGGAATTAGTCGGAAATGAAACCACGAATCTTTGTGTAGAAAAACGAGCCGGACGACGATCTCAGCAGGAGAGTTATTGCGTCTATATACCATACCTTACCTTACTCCGTACTATAAAGAGAGCCAGTCGGATGAGGCTTTTAGGCAACAGATGTTTCAGCCCCAGAGGCCAAATGCCGATCCTTAGGTAGCTTGCGCCACTATGCATGTAGCAATGCCACGTCATATAAGGCTCTGGGACAACGAGTAATAGTTCTGCTGTAGTCTAGGAGGATCATCGAGCTATTAGAGAGTGCAAGAAGACTAATGTGATCCGTCAAAAGGTAAAGCCACCGCCAAGTCCGGTGAGGAAATGTATAAGCATCAATCTGCACAGATTTAGTCAAGGCCATGTACAGAAGGAAATTTCACTGGCCAGGTTAAAGCACGAACTAAAGGGTTATATTGAAATAAAGAAAAGTACTAGATATCAACCATGAAAACTTGTCCCTATTCATCACGTGATTTAGGCTGGACATTAGAGAGCCCATGTTTTTAATCAGTAAGGAGGCTCAAGTCCTTAACATTCAAGCCTTCTTTTCTTTATCCTTCAAGCGCTCTGTTAAATATCCGATTGGCAATAGTTAAGCTTCGCGTGGCTAGTTTTTAATTTCGGGGTATTTTTAGCTACCACCCAAGTTGAGAGCTTATGTTTTAGCAGGCGAAGTACATATTCAGACTCTACGATGAGTTCTTTTATTTCAACGATATTAAGACTATCATAGCCTTCTACCCATGTGAAATCAGACTTCACTAAGAGGGTAGATATAATGCTGTAGTGATTGATGAAGTAATTGATTATTAAGGGACGGTTATCCAGAAAGTTGAGAGGAGAAACAGTTATCGAGGGTAACATGGATAAAGCAGTCAGTTAGAGGCTCCGATCAAATTTGTGATTAGAGATCCTGAAATAGAATCAATATAAATATTCCAAATAAAGCTTAGTTTATATTGCAGCCTAGCCCCCCAGCAGCTTTTCAGAAAGAGACTACAGGTTTCCCCAAGAAAAAAACATTACGATACAATAAATTATATCTTAGTTGACATAGATGAAAGGTATTAAAGGGGAGCAGCGGTTGTCGAGGGATCAGGGATCAGGTAGAAGAATTCAATAACTGGTGATGATCACATGTGACAGGTTGGCTGTATGACAAATTAGTTGAGAAGACTATATGGAGGGCTGGCATTTAAAACTTCTGTTACCTCGCTTTTGCTTTATACCAGGCTGATTCTACCTTACTTTAGCTCTCTGCATGAATTTCCCAGCTGGGATTCAGTCAGGGAGTATGAAATTGACCACCACGGCCGGTGAATTCCTTGAACCTCTTTCTACTATTAGCCCTATTGGCAAGTATAACCAAGGGGTCGGAACAGATCCCCTGCCTCAAAGATATGCTCTGCTTTGCATATTTCTCACCCCATTAAGCCTAACCCCTCCTCTAACTCACCCAACTTAACTCGTAAAGCAGCTCTCCCGCCTTTCCGAATGAAAGAATATCCCATTCAGTTGAGGTCTCGGAGATGATAACCTTCTGTTATCGGCGCACAAAAGCAGTCTCACATGTGTTTGGTCCTGGTATCTGAATCCTCATTTTGCCCACTCTCGGCAAACTTGTAACAACACAGCCCAATTCCCGATTACTCGGGAGGCACAGCATCAATTCCTCCTTCTCCAAAGCCCTCCGCGCGTGCAGTTTTCGTTCCTTCATACTACTTTACACTACTTCAAAGATTGCTTGTCAATGAATCTACAATCATAAATACAACCAGCGGGGGAAATGCCAGAGTTAAGCGACATCACTTACTCAAGGAAGGCAACCATCGCCGCATTCCGCGATTATTATCGCTTTTTGACTAAGCTATATCTAAATGAATCGGACGTAATTGATCCACCAAAGAGTGGTTGGCCAACAATCACCCAGGAGAAGTTGGAAGGGTTAGAGAAGGACGATGAAGTGATTGAGCTCCTCCGTCGGCTCCCCTATATTCGCACCTCAGAAGGCGAAACCGAGGTTGCACCGTGGTCCAAAATGATGGATTGGCAAGATGTATGCAATAGAATCGCAGCTGGAAAACACAATATCTCAGCAGAAAAATACAAATTCTTATCTGAAGGCGAATACCAAGATGCTGTTCCTTCATCAGTTGTGGGCATCACAGATACCGGACCAGATGTCGAATGTTTCCTCCTTGACACCGAGCAGGGAACTATCTATTGGCCAAATTGCGATGGGAAGATCAAGCATTGGCCAACTGTTCCAATGGTTGAAGACGACCCTTACGACTATTGTGAGAATGAGGAGGAGGCAGAATGGAGGAATGAAACTTGCTGGGCCATTCCAGACTTTTTCAAGGTTCTCAAGGACCAATTCAAGATGTTGAATTTTATCCCAATTAGCAGAGATAAAGTCATAGCCAACTACGGCATGAATGCAGATGATGAAGAGGACATGCGATCTATGTTGAAAGAGATCTATCGGGAGCACAGCTGGCCAGATCTGAAAAAATATCGGAAGGAAGATTGCTTGAAAGCTGTTCAAAATGCCCTCCTGGAGCATTACCCTGATCGTGCAGATCGGCGTGAGCTTGATGAAGAGGAAATCAAGGACTTGGAGTCGAGAATCAAGGTGGCCCATGAGAAAAAGTGCAAGAAACTCGGTATCGCCCTTTGAGAGGCAAGATCCAGATCAAGTTCAATTAAACGACTTATTTCCAGTTCCAAAAGATAACAACCACTGTATCACGCAAGCTTCCATGCACCGCCAGATGAGATGAGACGACAGAGCAATCAGGGGGCACATTATCGAAAAATAGTGGCCTGTTCTTCTTTCGTAGCGACGGAATGTAAGAGACAAAATATCTCAATTGTAATCATCCATCAAGATCTACCAAGAGACCCGAAAAGGAAAAAGCGTCGATTTCAAAGTGAAGTATTTTTTGAAAATAAAACCCAAAGCAACGCCAACCTTCCATCTCATTGGAGGCATGCCATCACATGGTCTCATTCTCATGCAGGTCGCTTCTCGCCATGCAAATCATTGATTCCGTTCAGCTTCCTACTATCTTGATTCGATTCGCTAGTCTGCACGATAATCTAGCCAGTTGTAACACCAATGCGTTTTGACAGGATACGCTAAATATGCGGTTGGAATCGCAAGTGGTAGGCAGAAGAATAATTCTTTCTTTAAGCATCCCGTCAAGCTTTCAAATATCAAATAACTTCAGATACTGAGAGGATTCACACAAAATAATGGACGAAACTAACTCCTCAAAATTCCACTCCTCTACCCGTCGCTCAATCTATATCAACCCACAAGCCCTCTCATTCCAAGCCCCATCATCTGCCACCAACCCCTCCCAAATCAAAGACTTCTACAAAAGTCTTCCCAACTTCGCACCTACCCCACTTATCCCCCTCAAGAATCTCGCTGCTGAACTCGGAGTCCAAAATGTCTTCGTCAAAGCCGAGACTTCTCGGCTCGGACTCCCATCTTTCAAACTCCTTGGTGCATCATGGGCAATCCGGCAAGCTATCATTCAACGAGCAGAACTGAATTCAGCAGCAACTTTGGAGGACTTATGTATTGCTGCAAAGAAATATGAGATTAAGTTATGTGCGGCTACGGATGGAAATCATGGAAGGGCAGTAGCTAGGATGGGGAAAATGCTGGGTATAGAAGTTACAAAGATTTTTGTGCCGCGTGGTCTTGACGAGTCGATTATTGCCTCTATTGCCAGCGAGGGAGCTGATGTAATAGTCGTGGATGGTGACTATGATGAGACGGTTCGTGTTGCGCATGCGTGGGGCGAAGAGACTGTAGGTGGTATGCTTATTGAAGGGACTGCTTTTGTAGGATATGAAGATATTCCAAGAGTGAGTAGACCTTCCTCCAGGTTCAGACATTCCTCATGACTCGTTAGTGGACTGTCGAAGGTTACACTACCATGCTGCACGAGATCGACGATCAACTCCAAGAGAAAGTACCAACTCTCATCCTCGCACCAGTAGGCGTGGGCTCTCTCTCAGAGGCTATCGTCACGCACTACAAAAACGGGCGTGGAAACACAGCTGTTGCCACGGTTGAGCCAGATACAGCAGCAAGCCTTCACCAGAGTTTAAAAGCAGGCATCTCCACAACTATCAAGACAAGTCCAAGTATCATGACAGGGCTTGAATGTGGCACTATTTCCACAGCCGCTTGGCCGGTCCTCAGAGATGGTGTTGATGCAAGTATCACGGTGTCAGATTTGGAAGTACATGAAGCTATTCAGTATCTTGCCACAGCAGGTATCTCATCTGGACCATGTGGTGCTGCTTCACTGGCAGGTTTCCGAAGACTTATGAAAGAGAAGACTTTCCCAGCTCTGGGTCATATCTCAACTGTTATTTTGATCTGTACCGAGGGAACTCAACCCTATCAGATTCCTCAAAACGTAACTGAAGATGATCCACATAGTGTAGCGGAAATTCTTACTCAAATTACTTCGTCAGCCGCAGCCCTAGAAGAACAGAGGAGACGAGTTGTCTCATTCATCGCTCAGTATATTGAATACCGCGATATTGAGATTCACTACATGGACACACAAGCAAATAATTCGGTCCCAGTGGCACTCATCCCAGGCAAGCAGTCCACAACAGCTAAATCGTTACTGGTATGCTGTTACATCGATCCCGTTCATATACCTATTTATGACATGGATTTGAGCGATGACGGTGAGGACGCTGATGCGGTGTACATACTAAACCCAAAGGCTGTGCGAAATGAATACCATATCTCGATGCTTCTTAACGTCCTCTCCAGATCCAAGGATATGAATTTCGAGGATACGTTGATCGTTGCGTTTATGCCTTCGCAGCAACACCTCCGGGACTGCATCACTAGTATCTCAGACAAGTTTAACATTCACAAAGCTATCATTCTCGATACATATAGTTACGGCGACACTGTCGTATATTACCCTCCTCCAGATGAAACAAGATTCTCTGGTTGGGTCGTCAAGGCTTTCGTATCCTCGGATCCTGGGTGTGCCCTGGTGCTGCCAAATTACAAGGAAGATGAATTTGGTGTCATGATTGAGAAAAAAATTGATTATTTGAGAGTGGGAATTCAAAGTGAAGGGAGGATAAGAGAAGTGGCTGATGTGTTGATGGGTATCGTGAGGAAGGTTTGTGGAAGAGAAGATGGGGGTTGGGAATCGGATTGGCAACGCCTGAGTTCTAGAGCAACGGTGCCTTTCTCTTGTGAGATGCACGCCGGAAGTTAGTGGGAGTGCTTCGGGGCTCTGTAAAACGTTCCTAAAACACAGCACCTTTCAACGAGCAAGAAGACTCTTCATGCATCAAGCGGGTATTGATTATTCATTACTCATATCACTATCTAGCTCTTTATTTTTACACTATCGAGTAGTAATTGAAACATCATCGAGATAAACCACTACTTTCTTTAGCTGGTTCAAACACGACACCCCAAAAACCACAGTTCCCGTCGAAGCTCCCGCCAAAAAGTCAAGCTTCGTCTCAACCCAGCTATCATAAACCGTAATCTCGTCCCTCACGATTTCACCCGTGTAGTAAGCGTATACATACACAGTACATAAACTACCTTTCGAAAGCGCCGGTGCATAATGCCATACATGTAATGTTAGTTTAGCACCCACGCAGACATTGAAGTTGCGAATGAAGCTGGCTCCGTTGGATGTAGAAGGGAATGTCAACATCAGACTTTTCGTGCCTGTTCGGACGACTTTATTCGAAATCGCGATAGTCTCATCACCTTGTGCACTTCCAGAATCCCAGATGGCCAGATCTCCACTCTCAAAACTACCATCCGAGATACTAGGGATGGTGGAGCATGGAGGTGGAGACCCGAATGAGATGTCGTCGATAAGAATGACCATTTCGCCCGTGTTGCTGCAACGAACGCTGACGTAAATATAGGGGAATATGGAGGTGCTATCGAGGGAGGCCAGGAAGAGAGCTGTGACTTTTGTCCATACACCTGATCCCGAGGGAGCGACTGGGTCACTACTTGCGAATATCCCGACGCTAAATGTGCAAAGCCCTGCATCGTAGCCGACTGGGACGTAGAACCAAGCTGTCACAGTATATACCTGGTTATTGCAGAGTCCGAAGACTTGCTGCATAACTGTCTGAGCTGCGTTTGGAGATGGGAAATAGAGAACCCCAACGCTGGATCCAGAATGTGGCGCGCCATATGTCGAAGCTGAATCTAGGAGGAATGAAGTGTCATAATTGAAGGATTGGTCGTTGAACAACCAGTTTCCAAGGTCACCCAGCTCAAAACTTGGGTCTACAACCATGGGTGTGGTTGTACATGGACCTGGTGTAGGTGTTGGCTCTGGTGGAGGAGTGGTGGTAGGTGGTGCAGCCGGAGAGGTTGGATCAACTCCAAAGTAGACATCATCTACATAAATCAGAGGCTGGGGCAAGTTCGAGCATCCGTAGATTCCAATTGAAAAGGTATCCAGGGTTGTGGGTCGAATGTCTTTGAATTCGAATTTTTTCCATTTAGTCGTGAGAGTACTCAGGTCAAGGTCTTGCACGTAGAGACCTCCGAGCCCTAGCGTGGTAGCTGATAACATACAACCTGTAACATTGTTGAGCTTGGCATCGACGGATAGCCAAAGGGATGCCTTCATTGTTTTCCTAGTCAAGTCATCGTCGACATTGTACTGGAATAGTGCGACGCCGGTGGGCGGATAAGGGAGGACAGAGCCGTCAAATAGAATGCCAGCCATCCTGTGATAATGTTTAGTTCTATGTCAAAACGCAGTGTGGAATCAACTAACGAGCTCCCTGAATGTGTTGGGTTCGCCTTGGTACCACTATATATGGCAATACTATCATTTCCATATCCATAGTAAGATGAGGGCGACCAAGCATTGATTCCACCAGGACACTCAAATCCTGGATTGACGAGACGATTATCAGCCCCAACCATGACTTGGCACTCTGGGTTCGGCTTCTTAGGAACGCAAGCATTGATATCAACATCGTCGATATATATACTGACGGGCAAGGGTGCTCCAAAACAACCCAATCTGAGTTGGATCTCCATCGGCCGGCCAGTTCCAGTGGTCTCAAAAGAATACTTTGCCCACTTAGGAGTCAGCTCGAAGTATAGAGCTGCGTTTGCGTTGTCTGTGAATTGAAGGGTGCAACTGCTCAAGTCATTGGGTTCTTCGTATCGCATCCATGCCGAGATGGTAACGGTGTTACCATATTCCACTGCTGGGACGGCGGTGTATACAAAAATGCTTGAATATCCCCTATTTAGGAAGATATAACCTTGTCCTCCTCCAGAATGCGCAGGACGTTGCTTAGAATCCTTGACCCAAAAGAATTGAGCGCTACTTCCTCGCACGTTATTCCAGCCCTTTACATTTCTATCGAAATTTCCATTTTTAACCAGATTCGTGTTAGTGCAGCCTGTGGGATGGTGACGGGGGCGAGGTAATTTTGGGCGAGGACGTTTTTTGGTCTTTGGTCGTTTTGGGGTCGCACGTTTGAGCAGTTCTGAAGATGCTGGATCGACGGCGGGTAAACCGACATCAGAACGAGAGATTGAATCAGTAATCTTAATAGTAGAAGATACTGAGCTTGAAGCAAAGAATAATGCTATAATTACAGCAAACACAGCAGAAAGGCGCATCGTGAGCAAATCACGAAATCGTGAAAAATTATCAAGAAATCAGATACCACAAGAGAAGCTTGTGTGACCATGAGGCACTTTTAAAGTAGAATCCACATCCCCATCTACTGGCAGACTTCCAGCCCAAAGTGTCCATGATTAAAGACATGGCTTCAATAAGCTCCACACCAATTCAACCCATTGATCTGGAAGCGAAGGGCAAAGTTTTCCACTGCTCATTATGATAGGAGAATGCAGCCGCCACAGAAAAGATAAGTGGTTGTGTTTGGACGAGGGTCTTCGAGGCTTGAAGAGGCTTTCCAGCCAAGAGAAAAGTACTTATGTCCGAATATTCGCAGGTCCTGACTTTCTCAGCCCTCGGCGCGTGACGGCAACAATGGAAGGGTCGAGATGAGCATCGCGGCTCGGCTGCTTGGCTTTCTCTACACACAATCTCATCTTCTGAGGACTGAAATTGGTCTGAGCCATAGGACGAAGTCTTGGTCTGCGAGTATTGAGGGATATAGTGATGTCTCGAATAAATACTTGTAGAAGCTGGATAGAGTTTGGGAATCGACAAGAATTAACCAGGTAGGTGCTCTGCGTTTAACGTGTGTATCCTGAATCACGGGCTGTAAATGTGCCAAGGACGCTGAAGCAGGGTTACGAAGATAAGTCTTGGACCAATCTCGTTTTCCTGTGCACATTGTAAAGTTATATTTGTGTTCTGTCAACTACATCATCAATTGAACCCAGTCCAGTATGTTTCATGCGATCTCAGATTCTACAAGAAGTGGATGTAAGATGATCTCCCAGACCATTTGAGCACTTTTTCATTCTACTGAATTATACCCTAGTTACAGATTTAGATATCTCTTCACTCACCATTCCTTCACCTCCCCATCCCCAGTATCAACAATCGTCTCATTCGCCCAAAACCTCCCCGTCACATCCCCTAATCCTCCAAAACCCAATCTGATAGGAATCCTAGCTCCGTCTTCTCTTGTCTTTGGAGGTGTGCCCATGCCCATCTTGCCTAACCTAGTGTCAACCCAGCCAGGACAACAGGCATTGATCACCAAGCCTTCGTTCTCTCGAGCCAGAATGGCAGTAAAAGAATTGATACACGCTTTCCCAATGAAATACGCGTTTTTCTTATTGCCGAATCCAGCTTCTTCTTCGTTGTCATTTGCAACTGCTTGCTTTATCAATATTAGTCCAGCTCTGGCTTCTGAAGGAAAAGACGGAGGAAATACCTCATATTTATTTGCGAGCTCTTCGAGTGCAGGTAAATTATTCCCAGGTCCTCGAAGAATTACTTGATTCTCGGGATTGTACATATCGAGCGGCAAGTTTGATGCGCTGACATTTACGATCCGGCCTTTTGGCCCTAGGAGTGGGATGAATGCTAGGCACATCTCTTCATTTAGAGCCTATTTATCCATAACGAACCTTGTTCTCACCTTCAATGTCCCTCTATAATTCACATCCAGCGCCATCTTCACATTCTGCGCATTGTGAGGGAAGATAACAGCAGCTGCATTATTGATAAGAATCACCCGCCCGCCTCCAAGATTGGGATCTTGACGCTCGAGCTCTGATTTCACTTCCGCTGCTAGCTTTGATATACTTTCCTGCAACGAGATATCGAGCGTTGTGTATCTGATTTTCGTATCGGGATCGGATGGTGATAGATTGAGATCGAGACCTTGGCGAGAACAAGCGTAAAGTGTGATGGGCTGATGCTCAGTGGATGAGATCAAAGTTTCGCATATTCCCAGACCTATTCCTCGATTCTGGATGGGTTTGAGTAAATCAAGCGGTTTATCATGTTATGTGCTGCTTACCGCACCCGTTACGACAGCTATAGTGTTCCTTTCCATGCTGAGCACCTTGAACTTTTTGAGATTTCCAACGGTCGTGATAAATGACAAGTTTTGGACCACTATCAAAATTCTTTCCTTCCAATATTTCGTCGAGATGACACTTTTAAAGTCAGCAACAATGTTAATTTATGTTCGCGTAGTTCGCTCGCCGAAGACAAATCTGGCTGGCCGAGTCACACTTGCACATCGGTACCTGTATCTTATCAATTGAACAGAATCCTTTTTATTGCAGTCCAATTTTTTTTTATCAGAAAGGACTCTCTTATAACCTCGAGTATCGGAGCATAAAAAATGAACGAGAACAAAAGATTCACGTGACTTAAAATTACTCCGCCAACCGTGCTATAACTTTTATCTCTTCAAACCAGAATGTGCTTGCAATCGCATTAAGGTATGTAAAGCGACCGTCTTCTGACAATTGCTTGTACTCCAATGAACGAGATGCTGATCTTTATCATCCTACAGCACTGGCAGGAATCCTCTTCTTCCAGCTCAGTAGCTATTGATCAGCTGGAGTGTCTGTTTTCAATGAATATAGTTCTTGCCTTCTTGCAACATGTGACTGTGCTTCCTTGTCGTGCCTAAATTCTAAGATCCCGCTCGAGCCCTAAACCTAAGAATTTCGCAAGGCTCCTGCCTCCAAATTACTGTGACTCCACATCAACCCGTGGTATCGCCCCCAAGTCCTGCCTATTCTCGGATGTCACTTTCTTCATGTCTTCTTCCTCGAGCCGGTCCCAGCGTCTAATGTACCACAGTGATACAACAACAGTGACTACTGTCAGTGCTATCGTGATGATCTCAGAACCAACTATTACAGAAGTTAATGCCGACATATGCAAGCGGAAATTCTCACTTATGAGCACCCACCAAATATTCCGCCCATATAACTGCTCTTATATGCGCTGTCTGGGTCCGTAATATTGACCTGGAGCTTCTCGAAGCCATCGATTTTCAAGGCGAAGAGCGCGGTAAGGAAAGCCAGGGGCGCGAAGATGATTGTTATGACCGTGAAGCCAATGACTGCCGTGCTGAGGAGGAGACTGCTGTGGGTATCTTTAATACTGGCATATGTCCGCTTCAAGTTAAGCATGTCATTTACAGTCTTCTCGACTCGCTCTGCATCACCGTTGATTTTTTTGATTCGCGCTTCATATTGCCTAAGAATGTCTTCGGCTCTTTTTACACGAGCCCAAGCTGGATGGCGGTCTTCATCGATGCCGAGTCCGTCATTGATGAAATCCTTCAAGACTTGCTTTTGCTGCTCAACAACGTAAAGTACCATGACAAGCTCACTCTGGATATCCGAGAGAACGTGGAGAAAGCCCCGTTCTTTCTTGTAATCGACCGAGCTTGGCTTGGCCTCATCAATGTACTTATCAACATCTGACAAGGTAGCAACTACCTCATTCTCGAAGATATCTAGCGCGGGAAGAAATCGGCTGCCACTGACTTGAGACTCCATGCCGAAACTCTCTATGTGTCTCGCAATAATAAGTCCACATTGAAGGAATCGATAAAGAATTGGATTATCACATGTATGCTCTTGACGATAATGCTCGTTGCCCTGGTTCAAAAGCCATGCTGGATTTTGATAATCTGGGTAAGCAGACAACATGAATCCTTCCACGCCCCAAAGCCAAATTTGCGGTGCCATCAGGATGGGTATTCTTTCGTCTGGCAACTGTGAGTTTCTGAATTTTCTTGACACAACCTGGTCTGCGTTTCTCTGAACGATGTCATCGGCACCAAGCCCAGTATAATATACTTCATCTAGGGTTCGATCTGTATGGAAAATGCAACTTGCTGAAAGATTTCTCAACGCACTCGTCGGCAAGGCTTCTCTGGCAGTTTTGTAAGATTCCCTGCCCTCTTTCTGTTTCTGGATCGTGTTGAGTGCCAAATATGGAAACTGGGTTTGTGAGTAAAGCAACAAGTTGAAACAATTGAGCCAGTACCACAATGACAGATCTGTTACCATCTTTCAACCCTCCTACTCCTTCCTGTCTCCCGGAGTTTGACCAGTACGAAGCCTCTCTGTAGCTCAAGATCGGATCACCGGGAGCAACCCCCGGACTATGGAAGTGATCATAGAAGAAAGATACCAAGGTATTCTCTGAATTCCAGGACCCAGCATTCCATTTTTTCTGCATTGCTCTGAGGATCTCCTACAATTGTTAGCATGGGCATCTAATTTACCTAGTTGCTGTTTTTACATACTACAATTATCAAGCCCTGAATGCATCAGTCATGTCCCAGATAGTAATATTAGGTAGTTACTCACGTTGGTAGACGACACGTGTATCCAAGTTGTATCACCTCCCATCATATGATTGTTATGGCGTAAATCTGGAACTACACTGGGCATATCATAGGTGCCTTGTTGCAGTATATTTTCTACAAACCGGACCGGGGATGATTCTCCATTTAGACAGAATGTGATACACAAGTGTTCATTCTGACTACTGAAGGCATGCGAATCCAGCAGATCACGAATCTCTCGGATGCTTCGCAAACCAAAGCCAAAAGACATTGGATTTAACGAATCCAAGTCAGATTGAAGGGCCTCCACGGCCATAGGAAAATCGACGTCTCCCCATACCTTTGGTTTTAGGAGGCTTTCCACAGCACCAGGTTGTCCTCTCCTGATTGCGGTCTGGAGTTGAAAATTTAGAGCATCTTTGTCAGTCATACTTGCTATATCGTAGATAGACGTAGTCGATCCGTGGAGATGAATATAGTGCAACACTTTCCAACGAAAGGAAGATTGCAAACCTTGAGGAGGTTGTCAGCTCTGTTGCCGAATTTCCAGCCTCATCTGCACCATTCTATTTCCGTCGAAAGAGCAGCAGCAGCAACCAATAATTCGAGTGCTCAGCCGCCACATTGAATGGTGGCTGGCAAAGACATATAAACTCAGCATCAACATAAAACCCCAGGATTCATGTCTGCCAAAAACGAGAAGAAAAGTTTCGCAAAGCAGTGGTGTGCGACGCAGGTTAATGCAAGTTGTTGGAGGTTGACAAATGTGGAAGGGAAGAAATCTGGACGGAGAGATCCGATCATCCATGTGTGTGTCCGAGAGATACACAGGGAAGGAGCGTGTGGTGCGAAATATAGTAAGCATAAATGCATGCGCCTAGTGAACAGACTCATTCAAGTCTTTGGAAGATCGATGTTATGGAGCCTTCTCAAGAACATATTGACACCAAACCACTGTTTGAAAGTGTTTGATACAAATTGGTAAGAGTTTCGTTCGAAAAATAAAGGAATAGATAGATTAGTCCAAAACTTCACAACAAGCAACAGCGAGAAGCTTCACAATAACATAACATGCCCTATAACTCTCATTCCCAACCAACCACTCTCCCCCTTCCACTTTATCCAGTTCAAACTTTGATAACAATCTTCCCCACCGCCTCCCACCCCATGCTTTTCTCAAAAGCTTTCTTCGCATCCCCAAACTCAAAAACCTCACCTACAGCCGGTCTCATCTCATACTCATCCACAAATTTCACCAGCGCCTCTTCATGCACTCTATTAAACGCAAACACACCTCTCACTATACAAAATTAGTCTTTCCTCATCTTTACTCCAAAAGCTCAAAAACCCAAACCCTTGGAAAGAAGAGAGGGGATAAACAAAACTCACAAGTCTTCCCCCCAAACAACAGCGCAGGCACCAAATCAGCTTCCGCTCCTCCCCCGAGAAACCCAATGATACTCACCAGTCCCCCCTGTTTCACAGCTTTCAGACTCTGTTCCAATCCCTTTCCCCCAGCAACATCCAACACATGATCTACACCTTTCCCCTCCGTGATTCTTAAAACCTCTTCTTCCCAATTAGGGAACGTCTTATAATTGATCGTATATTTTGCTCCCAGCTCTTTAGCGGTAAGGAGTTTAGCATCAGAAGAAGAAGTGCTGATTACGGTTGCGCCGAAGAGAGAAGCGATTTGGATAGCGAGGGAGGAGACGCCGCCCGTGCCTCTAGAGGGGGTTAGATGTGACTTGAAATAGAGGCTGAGAAGGGAGAGATAGGATGTCAGACTTGAACGTACTGTGTGAGGATTGTCTGGCCTGCTTTGAGGGGCAAAGGGCCGAAGAAGAGAGCGTTGATTGCTGTGCCGCCGCAGGAGGGAAGGGCTGCTATATTTGTGAAATCGAGATTTTTGGGCGCGGAGAGGAGTTCGATATCCTTCTGTTTCTCGGATCAGAGCCGTATATACTCATTTCTTATCTCAGAAAATGAGGACTTACAAACACACCATATTCCCTCAACGTACCCTCTATATCCCCAGCTCCTTTCCCCTCTATCTTAACTAGATCAGGTAACTCCTCTTCATCTATCCAGCCTCCCATGGGATGAACCATAACTCTATCTCCTACTTTCCAGATCGAGTCTGGGCCGACGGCTGAGATTTCGCCGGCTCCGTCTGCGCAGGGAGTTAGGTTGGCTTTGTTGGGGATGGGGTAGATTGGATCTATGGGTTGTAAGCTGATGTTTTAATCATACGTGGAGCGTTAAAGGAGATAGGAAAGTAGGGACAGAGTTGAAGGAAAAGGGTCTTACCATGTCCAATAACCATCACGTCACGCGCATTAATTGCTGCGGCTCTGATACATACTAAAGCTGTCTTTGGAGCTAGAGCAGAGGCAGATGGGATCGGGATATTGGGAGTGAGATGCAAGTTTGAGAGGGCTTCTGTAGAGCGCCAGTCTTTTGGGGCAGAAGGGGAGATTTGCCATGCTGAGTAGGACATTTTGCCAGCGAGATAAGAATGGAAAAGGTTTTTGTGGTTCGGAATTGAAAATGAGAAGGATTTGAAATGAAGAAAGGAGAATGAGTTGTAAAACAATTTGTTTCTGTGAATTGGTGGAGTATATATAGACGCCTGTATTTTGAAATGTGTAGTAATGTGATGATAATATCAACCCGACGAAGGAGATAACGTGATTAATTGGGATATGAAGGAATTGATTGGGAGGATTCTTTACCTCCTATTCCATCTCCAGACTGTTCCTATGATATTCTCAAGGAATTTGGTCCTTAAGGGGGAAAGTGAACTTGCTATAGGAGTTAGACAGGCTGTAGGTAGTGCTTTTCGTTCTGCAAGCACGTGACCTGATGATCCTTCGTGAACGGGATACAATCGCTCTTGTAAAGAGTCGCCGAAGACCCGTTTTTCCTCATTTCCGCTTCCGTGATTAGTAGAATCTTGGAACTCTCCGTCAGCAGGCATCGCTTGTTAAAGTTGAAAAATCCCCAGGGTAAAAATTCTTAAGTCTCCTCGTCGTCAAGCATTACCCCACCAGCACCCGACGTATCTGCCAGCTGTTCCTCCAACCCTCTCAATTCAGCTTCCACAGCATCACTTTCGTCTGAACGCTTTGCAGTCTCAAAATCAATGAGGACGGCCCCCTTTGCCGAAATCAAAAAGTTGTGTTTATTCGGATCTCCGTGGAGAATACCCAGCCTGTGCAATTGTCTAACCACAGCCTTGCAAGCAGGAAGATCAGAGACCATAGCATGGCGGCCTTCAATTCTCTAAAGGAGGAACCCAATTACTCTCCCCTCCTCAGTCAAGTAGCCAAGAAACTCTGGGCCGATACCACAGCCATCAATCCACGAATAAACTTGTGTTTCAGCGATGTAGTATCCTATTTCCCATTCGAATCTCGCGAATTTGGCCACTATTGGCTTCTTAAATTGAGAGAAAGATGCTATGTAGACATTTGACTTCAATCGCTATCCTATGTTGAGTAATAAGTAGTCGTAGGATTTTTCATGCCATAGAGACGTGATTGCCATATATTCTTTCCTAGATGTTTCGGCAAAGAATGCCGTTGAGCTCCCAGCTGCTTTTGAGATACGGCCATAGTTCCAGTCGCCGGCGGGGAATGGTGGAAGTAGAGAAAGTAGAATTGGTGGGAAAGAGATATCATCTTCTTCGTAAATGTTTCAATCAATCGTGATGTACTTGAAATGCTTTTTGTTGACTAGCATTCTGTAATAACTAGGTGTGTTACCATCGCAATCAATCTCCTGATTCAGAATCTCCACAATTGGAGGAGACCCAGGGTATTCTCCTACAGGATTGGTGGTTGCCATCTCGATACGCTTGACAGGCTACGGATTCAAAATTTGATGAAGGCAACACGTGTTTGAACTTGACTGCAATTTGACAATGAGGAGTGATTTGACGTTGAACGTGCTATAGTTTGGTAGCTACAACAGGACAGAATCGAAGGTTGGTGTGACGTGCACTCGCCATCGCTTAACTACAAAAAGCATATCAAATCATACATAATCTGGCAGATATGAAATATCAAATCTGTAAGAAGGAGACGTGAAATAATAGCCACTAGACTCTTAAATCGTTGCTACAAATAAACTTATATCCGGCCTACAAAGTTAGGCATATTTAATTAAAAATCACATGCTCGCATTTCGCATCTCGCATCTCACATCTCCAGTTCGGATCTCGGTTACTCCTCAGAAATCTCTCCTAAGAACGCTCCGCGCATTAAAGCCAAGTTGCCAACTCTAAAATCGCCGAAGCACAAACACCATGACCCTAACAGGAGACCGATGCAGCACCGTGAAATCAACTAAAGAAAGAATACCGAGTTAAAGCCAAGTACCCAAGGAGCTTGAGAACGGCATCTATTTATTAACATTCGCAAAGACAAGAACTTATAAAACCGGTGATATCTCGCAGTAAGAATCCTAGAACCTTCTGAAGCAAGATGAAAGATGATCCTCAGGTATATTCGTAGATTGTAATAATCTACGAAGCGGAGCCAGATCGTCATCTGAATCACTTCGCCACGGATAAACAAGAGAAGCTGAAGAAGGGTATTTTATTGTGGATACCCTGACTCCGATATAAATGGTGAAACATATCTATCTGAATCGCGAGAAATGGCAAGCGAGTGAGACTCGCATGCAGTAGAAGAACAGGTTCTTTGCTTCTTCTGGATTTTTGGCGTGTATTCGACGCGCGTTGTAATCTTTTGAAATGGAAATTTTTTGTGGAGAGGGAGATGAGAGATCTGCTGTGCATATATCCTTGATGGCGGACAGTGTGATTTGATACCTCGTCATTACAGGAGATGATTCACAGTACCGAAAAGATGAGCTCGAGAAATCATTAGGAAGCTGATACACATCCTGTGTGTTTCATGCCATACCATCATATATATCTTTAACTTCTGATCGATTATACTTTTCGTTATCGCAAAGTTTATTTCATCATCATAGATTGGTAAAGGCAACTGAATAATGACAGGCCCTTTTGTGTGGGGAAAACCACCAACGCTTTGTCAGATCTTCGATCGCCGATTCAATTCAGGGGCGACCAAGTTTTCAAGCGGCACTTCCAACGAATCAAAAAATGTATGCACATCTCCTTTTCCTCTCCTAAAGAATCATTCGCAAGGAGATTCATATAATTGGCTAGAAATAATCCTTCACCGTCTCATGTTGCCCTTAAAATGTCCCAGATAGGAAAGCCCCTGAGTGTCGGCCAAACATCTGATCTGAGCCCAGTGCGAAATTGGGGCTGGTGAGAGGCACTCGCTACCCGTTCTGTCTGGTTGACGGTGAAGATTCGGATCAGGGGTAAAAGGCACATGGTCGCTCACATGGAAGTCTTCTTCCCGACTCTGAGACCAACGAAACGAAAATAGAAATCAAACAGCCAAAGAATGCAGCTCGTAACTACTACTATACATATCGAGACTGGATTGAGAATCAATTCATGTGCCGGTTTGCCGTCTCTTCACGTCAGGGCAAGACCTCAATGCAGGAACTGAAATCTGCCAAGAGAAGGGGCGGAAGAGGCTTATTTATCTTTTTACTACGAACAGTACGGTCAGATCAGCTTGTTCTGCAAAATGCCGTTTAATTTTTCACAAGGCTAGTTTAGTAGTGTTTGGAACAAGACAAGACAAGACAAGCCACACTCGGAAGAAGATACCTTCCGTTCTTCTTCTTTATTGGCGTTTAGCTTTACATCCGGTCCCTCTTGAATTTTAAAGTTGTTGATCGGGTCTTTTGGTTGTCTTAGGCGCGAGGGTTGTGTATACTGCAGTGTTACCGCCATGATGCTGCAGTACCATCCATGGGCGATGTACTGTACCACCTGTTCGTGAAATATATACACGGCACCCAGCATACTCGGGACAAAACACAACATGCAGTTCACCAAATTCTCGTGTTACTCTCTCGGCATACACGCCTCGACAGTATCAGCCTCGCAGTATAGAACCAGTCAGCACACTCTTGGAAATTGATGGGCGCCACATACGAATCCTCCCGCAGTCTTGGGCTCTTGGCTTGCCCGCCTCAGGGAAGAATAGGAGAACCCTAATGTCTAAAATGATCCCGGACTTCCAAGTAAGGTCTGGCTGCTACAGAAACTTGAGGCTGTCATTTGTTCTACTCTGTCACTCTGTTCATCTGCTTCCCCTCCAAGGAATGGTCTCCGTATTCAATTTTGGCTTTCTCCAAGGGTCCCTCGCTCTCACACCCACCCCACCCCCTCGGTCCCGGTCCCCGTCATTGTTCCGTACCTATTCTGTGCCCTTACCCACACCCTTACAGTACTCATACCATACTGTACAGTATTGCCATGCTTCCAAGCTGCCTTTGCCTTTGCCTATGCCTTTGCCATGGCCTGCCTGCCTCGTCTGCCTTCCTTGCTCAATGCTCCCGTCATCTTCATCCCCTACTGTACCCTACTACCCTACCCTACCACTCACAGTGCACTCGCGGCCCTGTGGGCACTGGCTCAAAGTTACTTGTATCCTCTCCACCCGTCTCAATCTTTCCTTTACACCTCTTCCCCACCACTGACTCTCATTAATTCCTCTCTTATTCCTCTTAAACATCTTATTTCCACTTCTTTCTTTTTTCCTTCCTCAATCCCATCTCTCAATCACCTAAACGCCTTCTTTCAAACACACTCTCTCTTCATCTGCAGAAAATTTACACCTTAATCCGACTTCTCCGAGCCTTTCGATTTAGCACGTTGCTACCTTCTCCCCCGCGGCTTAAGACGGATGGTTCTGTTCGTACAGTTATAGAGGCAAGATGAGCAGCAGACAAGAGAACGTGAAATGGGTGGATGTACGTTTATATTATATATTACCCCTGAACAACTCACATTTTAACTTCGATCCTTTCTTTTCCTGCCAAGACACGAAATACCATAACAAGCACGCAATGCAGCCTCAAAACAGCCTCAACTAACACAACTTTCTTCAACAGGGACTGAGGGGCTTCGCATCTCTGCTCGTGGTGTTTACACATATAGCTCGCGCTTTCGATGAACCGCTCTTCAAACCTACTTCCGAAGAAGGCGCCCCTCCTCGACTCCTTCAATACCCTATAATTCGAATCCTCTTCCAAGGACGGATAGGGGTTACAATTTTCTCTCTGGTTACAGGTTACGTATGTGCCCTGAAGCCAATCCGACAATGTCGAGCCGGCAACCAAGCAGGAGCATTCGCCTCCATAGCACGCAGTGCCTTCCGCCGAGTACCGCGTCTGATTCTACCTACCAGCATCGCGACGACATTAATATGGCTTCTCTGCCAATTCGGGGCTTTTGAGGTAGGGAATAGGGTTGAAGGATGGTGGGTAAATTATACATCTCCGAATATGACGCCTTATTTTGGGGAGGCGGTTAAATCTCTGCTATTGAATCTTATTACGACCTGGACGAAATCATGGAATATATATGATCCTAATCAATGGACTCTGCTTCCGCTCTTGAAGGGAAGTATGCTCATCTACATGATGCTTGTAGCGACAGCGTACTGCAAAGCGCGGTATAGGATGATTGTGGAACTGGCAATGTTCGTGTATTATTATATTAGTAATGATTGTAAGTCTCGCTCCTTACCTCTCCAGGATTTTGAACAAACCTAATGTTTTAAAAAGCTGCATTCGGAATGCAATTCTTCTTTGGCGCCTTCCTCTCCGATCTCTCCCAACATCCACCCCATCTCGCCTGGCTCGCTGCTCGAAAATGGCCTGGGAGAATCCTCTCTCCAATCCTAATCCTGATCGGTCTCCTCCTAGCCTCCTACCCCGAAGACAAAGCACAATGGACACGCTGGTCCGAACTCATGGGCCACGCATCCGTCTACATTTTCCCCAAAGACAACGAGACACCCCGTTTCTACTCCGGAATAGGACTCATTTTTGTCGCGCTCGGAATCCATTTCTCCAGTACGGCTAAAGATATTCTTTCATCTAAATACCTCCTCTGGTTCGGCAAGAATTCATTCGCGGTATATCTCATCCACGGCTCTCTACTCCGCTCCGTCCTCGTCTGGATGCTCTTCGGTGTCTCTACTCCCGCAGATGTCATCCACGAAGATGGTTCTATCGCACCCGGTCCCCCATTGAAAATCTGCGGGAGAGCGAGATGGTATTTCTGGTTGCCAATCTGGTTCATCGGATTATATTACATAGCGAATCTGTGGACGAAGCATGTGGATCCTTGGTGTGCACGGGTGACTGAGAGGCTAGTGAAATATGTTTTTGAAGATCCAGTTGAACCGGCTAGGGATATGAATCAAGAGAAGAGGATTTTACCACAGTGAATGATCTTTCTAACGAAAGAAGAGGGGAAATGTCTCACACAGTAGACACCGATAAAGTCGAGGCCAAGAAAAGAGCTTGTATATCATCAGGGGAATATAACGGTGGCTAAAATCACCTAAACAAGGCGTTTCGCAAAGGATCTTTCACAGCAAAGAGTCAGGCGGCTTATATCAGTACACTCATTGCATTTTTCAGGCGTTCGGTATATATGGATATGGTACCTAGCATTGGGCGGCCTCGTTCCTCAAGGAAGGACTGGATAAGCCGCGAGGGGACGAGAAAGGAGGCGGCGGGATACTTTTGTATATTTTGTATATACGCGCATGGATATAATACCCAATTATGATTTCTTTTGTATATCTATAGAAAGAAATTATTCGATCTCAACGCACTTTTCGTGAGTTTATGAGATATTTGATAAGGGTTTGGCTTGTTCTGTTCGCTGAGAGGCAGTTTGTTGCCTCCAATTGAGCATCTAACTTCCAAACACAATGTCCCTCCTTTCACCTCCCAATAAAAGCCAATAACAACTCTCAGTCAGGTACAGAATAGCAAAAATACAACCATCAATCCCTCCAATTTACGTTTCCACAAACTCTATACGACATCATATCCAATCCACACTTTCCCTCAGCACTCCCTCGTAATCTATGTCAAACTTCGTAAATGCCAAGAAATAAATCGTCCAAATTTCGTCCTTGGGCGAGTGAGAATGTCAGCAGCATTTCATACTCGCCTCCTTTCCCTCGTATTGTCAGAAGATAGGTCTTACTAATAATACCGTGGAGGTAGAAATTAGACATTCAAGCACTCCCTCCACGAGTTTAAAGAAAATTAGTAAACGCATATTGTTCCCCTCAGAAAAAACACAGATTAAAGCAGAATACTCGTATTTGACGAACACATTCGCCGATATATCCTCCGCGAGGAATTTTAAATTTAGAAAACTAGCTGGAATGGATCATAGATTATTTCTACTATTGAGAGGTTAGGAAGGGGATGATCGGCCAGAAGTTCGGAGGTGGGAAGTAGTATACTGTATGGTGAATTGATTGAGAAGATCATGGATATTAGATTAGAATATTTGATGATATATAAGATGAGAGTGAAGAATGATGTATACGATATTAATCGTTTTGCTATAGTAATCCACTATACTAGTCCAAATACTACCTATCACCTCCAAAGTTCAGTACTACCATACCTTTATTGAGTACGCAGTATATCCACTTATCCCTTTCCCACTCAGAAAACAATAGGCATTACGGCTACCGATACTACCTACCTACTTACCAGCCCTTCAACTATAATTTTAAAGGTCCTCACAAATCAAGCGACAATATGACGAAAATGATATTCACGGCCAATCCATGCATTCATCTATGTCTATGATACCACCCATGCTTACCCGGTCGCAGCAACCCAGGACCAAAGAAGCCCAAGAACAATCATGCACGCACTAGACATTCATTCATAAAACGTGATTGATCTGTTTTTCTCTCCCCTAATACCGAACCCACACTTTAACAAGTAGGAACGGTATTTAACGTTAGAAAAAACAAAAACAAATGCCCACTACGCCCGGGATGACCCATCCAATTAATTCCATCCAGCCCATCCAACCCAGCACCGCTAACGTGCAGTTGGGAAGGTGCAGACAAACAGTACAGGAAAAGAGAAAACCTCGCCTTGCTATTAATCAGAAAAGCTCCACCGTCCGCTTATATACCGAATGCATCGCACCATTGCCTTGGACAGAGAATGAAATTATGGCTCGGCTTCCAGAGAAGAAAGCTCGGCCATGACAGCAGACTTGGTTCCGATCTTCTTCATCTGCGTGTCCTCCAATTTCTCGCCTCCTGCAAGACGCATTTCAAGATCTTCGATGGCACGGATTTTCTTCTGCAGGCCGCGAAGCTTCTTTGCATTTGGAGAGCCGCCTCCCGGAGAGGTAATGGATAGCTCTGGAGCTATTTCAGGTTTGCGAGATGCTTGAGGATTGATGGTGAGGTTATTCACTTGAGAATTCATCTGATTATTCATCTGGTTGTTCATTTGGTTGTTCATCTGGTTGTGCATCTGGTTGTGCATCTGATTTCCTTGGGGTCCTCGGTTGTTGTATCCGTTTCCATTCGGCCCGTTGGGACCATTGTATCCATTAGGTCCGTTAGGTCCATTGTTCTGTCCTCGTTGGGTGTTGCTTCGATAACGTTGCTGAGAAGGAGTACGAATATCCTGCTGATTCTTGGATCGGCTACGCTGATGCTCTCCTCGATCTCTACGCTCTGGGCTGCGGTTCTCAGGTGGTGGCCCATCCTGAGCAGGGTTCAATCCTAATGCCTTTGCCTCCGCGTCCTTCGCCTTTTTCGCCTCTCGCTTCTTCTTGTTCTTCAATGCCGCTTTGGACAAATTCTCATCTCCTTCAGCAGCTCCAGGGGATGGTCCATTAGCTGGTGCAGCTCCGGGAGGTAAGTTGTTGACTGGCTCTGCTCCTGGGATGTGTCGTCTACCAAATCCATTGGAGCCCACCAAAGATGTTCCGTTGCTCACGATATGAGCTGCACCTCCTTCATCCTCACGCTTGAAATGAAGAGGTGTAGATGTTCCACGAGCCCCCGGGGGACGATAAGCGCCAGCCGGCTTAGATGGTGTCTTGACCGTACCCAAATAAGCCAATGCTGATGCATGTGGTGCCGGAACCGGGTTCAATAAATCGCCTGCCGGAAAACTCTCAAACTTTTGTGGCCTCCATGTTACGTGATACAACTCCACCATGTCTTCGTTGTACATGATTCCTCCTCCAACGTGCCACAAGCGAACACCATTGTCAACACGCAATCTTGGGCTCGTGGTAGCGGTCAAGATATACTTGCTGTCTGGGCTCCACTCGCAAACACTTGGATTTCCGCCTTCAATAGTACAAATCTTTTTATAGTCCTTTTCAAGATCATAGATATCCATTTGACCAGCCAAATTTCCAAAACCAGCAACCAACACAAATCGACCAGTTGGAGAGAAAAGAATGGTGTTTCGTGGACCAAGAGGGAAAGTATGAGTTGCCACGGCTCGTTGATTAAAGATAGTGGTTTTCGCTGGCATATATCCATAGATAACACCAAACTCTTTCGAGTTCGGGGACCATGATACGTCATGAATTGGGCCTTCTTTGTCTAGAGTAATTCTAGAGTCAAATCCACCATTTGCGCTCAGCACATATAGTGTAGTCTCTCCATAATAACTCTTCCCCGTCTTGTCGACTTCTGTTTGTGCGAGAACAATCAAAGTCGTACCGAGCTGGTTCCATTTCAATTGAACTTTGTCGCCCTTGAAGAAGGTCTTTTGCGATACAGGGGCATTGAATTGGGGAACGTTGAAGATCTTAACGGCAGCTGGTTGTCCCTATGAATGTGGTTAGAATTGCTAGAGCGTTGGATTGGGAGTAAATACCTTGCGCTCGGGAATGAAGACGGCGACAGAGTGATTATTTCCTGGTGAAAGAGCAAAATCGGCCACACCCTCAGCTCGCAGCTTATTCCAGACAGTGCCCAAATCATTACTCTCGTAAAATTGGACCTCGTTGGTGACAACACGAGCACAGTATTTCTCATCATGGGTATATTGCAGGTTCCAGCCCGTTTGAGATTTCTGCACAAATCTGCCCACAACCTGTTTCTCTCCACCATCAGGGACCTCCTCAATGGTATGCCAAACCTTCAAGTTCTTAACAGCGTCACCATTCTCATCTTTAGATGATCGCTCCCACGTAATGATGTATGAGCCTCGAGGGGAGAAGCCTAATTCGTACACGTTGGGCGTGGGGAGTGTTGTGATGACGTGTCCGACGGAGGCATCGATGACAGTCACGCCTTCATTTGAAGCCCAGGCAAAGAAGCGTCCACAGGGTGAATAGACACAACAGCGGGAATTACCTTCCGGTCTCTGAAAACCAGGCAAAGGCTCGTACACAGGTGCCGCATCCACGATGCCAATCCCCTTCAGTGTTCGGTATGCAAACTGCGTTGGAACCGCCATAACTACTAAAAGTCACAGAAGGTTTTTGGTACAGATTGTATGTTGGTCTTCTTGTCGCGCGTATTGGACGCCGAGATACGAAATCGAGATCCTTTGTTGGTGGTTGTTGGTGGAAAGGTTGTCGAAGTGCTTTGTTTTGGCGGTGTCTGCGAGTAGATCGAATGCGAACTGGATCACACGATGATGGCGAGATCGAGTAGCAGGTCGGAATAGTTCTGCAGAGTAGACACGAATAGAGAAGATGGGCTGAATTGACTACACCGGTAGGAATAGATTGGCAAGTACCGTGGATGAAGAATGCGCATGAAGGAGAGAAGGAGATGGAGGGAGTGGGGTTCGAGATGTTATTTTTGATTTTTTACACTGTCCGATTTAGCGAGGCCAGGGTGTTTAGCTCTCGGTAGTGGTAATACTAAATGCGGGACATGCACGGGAGAGGAACCAGATGTTTCTTATTTTGTTTCAAGAAAGGCAAGTGAAATTCATGTTTCTCTGGGCTGTGATACTTTTCAAGTTGTGTTGTCTCGTCATATATGTTCTGAATGCTTTGTTGGGCTTGACAAACGCCTTGAAGTACCCGGGATTCCAGGCCGTTCTTTGAGGCAATGCAAGGCTGAGTGGGATTCAAAGGATCAGGCAACGAGCTGAGGCTGCATGTGATGGCAAATTCGAGGGACTTGTGGTATATATCTTCTTGAATTAGCATCTAGGGTATAAGTATATTATAATAAGTTCACGTTCTGAGCCTTCTCTGCCTTCAGATTTTTTCCTCACTCATTGGTGCCTCTACTTTTGTACCATTTTCCTTTCCCCCCAACTCCTCTGCTACAACTCCTTCGCCTTTCTCAGCGTCTGCATTGCGTTTCTTTCTCCTTGCTGCCGCATCAATCTTCCTCTGTCTTCTCTCCTGGTCCTCTCTCATCTGCTTGATCAGAGGACTTTTAGCACGAATTCTGTCGCCCCATTTATAAAACACAAATGGGATAGGAATCAATGCAACCTGCACCAGGCCCAATAAAGTACCTGCCCACTGCGGACTTAAAGCTTTATACATGGTGGGACCAGCTAGAGGCAGTGTTCCACCTATAACCGATCGAACGACACTGTTACCAGCAAGTGCTGATGCAGCGTATATTCCGTACGATCCAGCGAGGTAATTCGAGGCGTAAATGAAAACTAAGCAGTTTCCTGCTCCAAATGGTATGCCTGCAAGAATAGGCCAAATCCAGTGAATCGTGATTGGTACTGAGGTCCATGAAAACCAAAGTTGTCCAATAGGGCAAAGGAAAGAGGCGAAGCATACGATACTAATAGAAGCTTCAGGCGGTACTCTTCCTGTCTCTGGATCTTTTTTGTGTGCGTTTACTATCCTTCTGGCAAGAGGTTCTGTGACAATAGCGATCATTGTCCCAACTCCGATTCCGATGAATGCGAGTCCAGTAAATCCTAAAGACCACCCTCGAAGCCCTGTATATATCAAAGGATAGGCTACAAAACAGAGGTACAATATACCATAGATTATCTAATCGTGTCAGGATGTTTGCCAGATCATAAAATGCGTGGAAATACTGACTGCAATGTACGCGTTCCAAAACCACAAAATCGGCTCGGTGAATGAAAGTATGAAAGGCCTGGAAAGATTGACCTTTAAAATTTGGAACACTTAAAAGTCAGATATGAATGTCAATATTAATATCATAGACTTACAGCTAAGCTTCTGATCGTATCTACACCACCATCTGTCATCACCGGTCTCTTTCCTCATCTTCGCCGCCTTCTTCTGCAAAATTCTTGGCGCATAGGTCTCCTTCATCAAGGAAGTTGCAATCCAGCCTGCTCCAGCCAAAATCATGACTATCCAATTGGTCCATCTCCAACCGAGATATTCTGCAGCGAAGCCTCCGATTAGTGGGCCAGTCACAGGGCCATTCATTGGACCAATACTCCAGATACTGAAAGCCAAGGCACGATAATTCTCGGTGACAATATCAGACACTGTGCCTGGGGCATTTGAAATCATGGCCGCTCCCGCTACTGCTCTGTTGAGTTGTTAGATAAAGCAAGTTTAGTGAAAACTGAAGCTTACCCAAAAAAGCGTACAATCAAAACTTCTGGGAGTGAGGTTGCCAAAGCACAAGGTAAGACCATCAAACAGTAGAATGCTAGACTACCAGCATATACTGGACGTCTTCCATACATCTCACTCAACGGAGCCAATATCAAACTTCCAACAGCTAAGCCTACCAGGTATGTAGTAACTCCCAGCGTGGCCACTGGCTCACTTGAGATATTGAATTCCTCCATCATGCCTGGCATACTGCTTGTATAGCTTGTGCTGTAAAGTACCACGGTCCATGTTGAATAACTCACTACGCCGATGATGATTCCACGGTACCATAATGGCCAGTTCTTGGGATCATCAGGATCGTCCACCGCAAAGTCGACTTCAAATGAGGGAGGTCTGGATCCATTCGTAGCAATTGATGCACCAGTTCTGGTATAAGTTAATGCTGGCCGAGCCAGATGTTCTGCGTCTGTTTCGAGGTCAACTGTGAGAGCGTTTTCGAGAGGTGCTAATGGATCTGAACTGATTGAGTCGTGAGAGGAATTTGAGTGCGAGGTATGTGTTGGAGACGACGCAGTGGTATGTCCGTCTTTCTCGATATCTGATATTGAATGCATCTGTAATGTCTGACGGGGATTGGAAGATGCATTGGGTTCGGGAAAATTATCCTTTTCAGGATCGTCGAAAGGTGCCATAATATATGTGATGTGAGACAAGTTGAAAGTTAGAGGAATACAACGAAATATTTCCCCTCAAAAAGTTTGGTGGGGGCGGCTTTAGATTCTGGCCGAGGTCTTCGGCAGTATCAAGCCTTGATACCAAGTCTTATATTCGCAAATGAAAACAACACAAGAAGAGAATGGTCGAATCAAACCTGAAGAAGGGATGGAAGGTAGCGAAGACTTTTAAAGATGGGGAGAGGAGGTCATGACCATCGGTGATAGTGGGAATAGCAGGGGAAGGTGGACATCGAAATGACAAACCCACTGAAAGATACAAACCCCCCTGCTTTTCTACTAAGAGCGGGTGCTATTCCGCTCCGATGCAACACACCATGATAAAAGTGGTGGGATAGACTTTTCTGAACCAATTTGACGGTACTTGAAGAAACGCCGAGACATTCTGGGAACGCCTCTCGGGACCAGGTGGGTAAGGGATAAAGACAAGCTTTCAATCCTGCTTCCTCTCCAATTCTGAGAATATGAAGCCGGACAAAACCTCTCATCAGAACAACTATCCGAAAAATGTGGGTAGAACGGCCGATGTCTGTGGGGAGCGCAAGCGGTGTGCAGCAGAGTTGAATGTACTCTAATGCCGGTGGGTGAGGGGGGATATGGATGCGTAAAGGATGAAGTGCGAATGCGATTACTGGCTGATGGCTCAACCTCGACTCGACTCGATATCTTCAAGGTGAGTTAGTGAGTGAGGCAAAAGGAGGCTTGTAAATCGGTGCCGTGATAGCCAGCTTGGCATTCAGATTGCGCCGCTGAATCTGACGAGGTGGAGCTCCCAACCATCCCATTTGCAGCTCAGTCTGCTTTTGGCACCCGTCAGCCCGTCAGGGAAGCTCACCTCATTGAAATATGTATCACGTGTAGGCTGTCTGCTCTTCATCCGAACCGATACTCCGACCCTATGTTCGTTCTTCTCCTTAATTCCTGGATTGAAGCAGTCAATAGTGAAGCAGAACATTTTGCCCGATGAACATAATCTTGGCAATGTATGTCAACATAAGGTACGACCTCGCTTGGGGGTCAATTGCATTGCATTGTATTCCTTGTCTGAAGTTTGATTCTTCGGCTGGGAATTCCGTCGTCGGTTCCATAAAGTTTTCGGCTCAGTTGCTTCGGCTTTATGTTTTTCCGAAATTTCAAACAACGCGAGTTCAAACGCGTACCAAAGTCATCACCACTTCTAAGCTCCCATCCTTGCGAGACACAGATTCGCATTATGATAGCTGAATGATCCGCTGAACACTTTATTTGCGTTGTTCATAGACAGCATGGCGAATCTCCCTCAACCCAGGGTGGCCAAGAACCCGCAAAATACACAATTAAGGTATTTCGTGAAAGCTTCAAAATGAGCGCAACTGACAGGTGAATGGGAAGCTATGAGCTACCACACAGGATCCACACGGCCAAAGTGTACCCAATCCAATCCCCCAATGGCTCAACAGTTATCCTATACGGACATGAGAATGGTGTAAGGATTGTTTGGAGAGGTGGCAGACCATTCAAGCCAACAGCGCCTGCGTCGGCAGCTCCTCGAAAAGCGAATGGATCGGGCGCAGTTATATCTCTTGATTCCGACGATGAGAGTGAACCTTCAAAGGCATTCGAAGATAAGCCAGAATTTGAAGACGAGGAAGACGAACTCGATCCATCACGGCCATACCCAGCCATACTTCAAGAGCTAGATTTAAGCTTTGGAACAGACGTCCTTCACCTAGCCCTACTCCCTCCTGCGATTTTAAAAGCAGATGGCCCTTCATGGTATGCTCTCGCCTGCGTCAAACGAAAGATTGTCTTTGCAGCAGCTTGCGCGGATGATTCAGTTCGATTTGTTACTCTTCCCCTCACTCCACCGTCACCTGCGAGCAAATCTCGACCCGAACTACGTAGTGATTTTTCACTCGCACATGCTGGGAAAGGAACTTGGGGAGAACAAGTGGTGCTACTTACCGGTCATCATAGCACTTCGGAGGGACTATCAATAACAGCAGATCTCGGAAATTCCAGCGGCCTTGTCAAAACGGGTACACCGTCGCCAGTCAAAGCTGAGCCACACTTTGTCGTTGCCTCGCATTTGGGAGATGTAACTGGTGTGCTTTTGCTATATCGAATTTCGATACAATCACTGCAAAGCCATGTAGAGCCATTTCAGGCCGTTTACTTATCCTCCCCTGCGAAATCCATCTCATTTAACCCTGCACTTTCGAGTCATCATTCCAGCAATCTTTTAGTGGCAGATTCTACAGGCGTTTGCCGTATTTATGATTACAAACTATTGATCAAGGCTCCAGAGGAGTCTGAATCAACAGCTTTGGAACAAGGAACGTGGCTCGTCTCCCTATATGCAGGATTCCAAAACACCAAAAATGATAATCAAGCATCTCAGCGAGCAAGTACCCAAACGGGTTTTGGACGGAAGACTGTTATAGACGCACAATGGGTTTCTCATGGAAAGGCTGTTATCGTTTTGCTCAATGATGGTGAATGGGCGGTATGGGATATTGAGGGTGTAGGACCAGGTGCACCTCAAGGTTTACTTGGACGTCATGGCATCAAAGGCGGATCAAAATCCGAATATAGTCTGAATGGGTATCTTGACAGTGCCTCAAAGCTACGCTCCTCCGGCGCACCTCAAGTTACCTCTTCAAAATTCGCTCCTATGACACCAGGAACGCGGAAATCGATCGAGCCATTCAGCACACGCCTGTCGAACGCTCCTATTCGGGGCCAGATATCTGTCGCCGAGGTTCCTTCATTCTCCGCTACTGATCCAGCGGAAGAATCCGTCCTTTTCTGGTTCGGCGATACGTATGCAATCATCCCTAATTTTGCCAAGTACTGGGCTACACATGTCATCAAGGCCGGTGGATCGGGAAGTCTATTCAACGGAACCCAGAGCCGCTTGATTAAGCTCGAGGCAACGGATTTGAAAGGAGAGCGATGTTCAGGCGTGGAGCAGATCGTCAAAACTTCGCAATCTACTGGCTTGCCATCCGATATCATCATCTTGGGTGAACATCGCTTCACGATTCTATCTGCTGGCAAAGAGACTGCAAGTCGTCCAATCGAGAAGTTGAGTAACAGGCTCGCGTTAGTAGAGAGCAGCTCGAATCCGGGGGGAGAATTGGGTGTTGTTGGCATCGAGCAGGCGTTGACAAGGATGGAGAATGGCGAGGGCGTAAGGAGAAAGATCTTTCAGTCGTGAGGGCTGTGAAGTTGGCGACTAATGTATGATGATACCCAAGATTTTTTTTCTCCTTGCTTTTGCTGTTTAGTTTTCTGCTTTTAGAGTAAGCTGCCTCTTTTCTTGTCCCCCCCCCCGGACCAAGCACAACACCCCATCTCACAAGCAATCCCAAAGCTGGAAGTCTCAGCTGCCCTTCATCCTATCTTCTAGAATAATTCAAACAAACATGACCCCTTCGCGCGGCCAGGTGGAGTACAAGGCGCGATCCATCCTTGCAGCTCTGTATTCCATGCGAGACATTAAACTCCTTCGGAGCCAACAAGCTGTACCTACCCTTTCTCCCACGGATCCTCTCGTGGGATTATAGAGAGGTTGTGGAGGCTGTTGGGGCGAATTCTTACTGCTGCTCTTCTTTCTTTTGCCTTCTGGCGAAAGATCCTTTGACTTCTGGGCTGGGCTCGGGGTTGGAGGTGAGGAGGAGAAGTGGAAGATTGCTATATTATTTTCATTTGGCTTCGGGCTTGCGTTATTTAGCTGGCGAGTTGGAGAGAATATCGGAAGAGAATAGGAGATTTTCAGCTTCCTGCTAGACGGTTTGCAAAATGTATTTTGTACCAGTAGCATCACTACAACTACTACCATCCATTTACCCACCACCCGCAATGTTTGTAGCCTTACAGTATTCAACTCCTTTAGGTGACACCAATCATATACAATTCTGTTGAATAGATGCATCCGATTGGCCACGGTTGTTTGTTGATGCTTATCCTGAGATAGCCCAAACTCAGTGTTGGTGAACGATAAAGCGGCATTAACCTAATTGTACGTTATGAACATCTGCTTTCATAGTAATATAGTGGATGTATATATTCTTGTTGGTGTAGGCTTTCGATTATTTTGGATTCTGCTATTTACTTGAGGGACCTTCAGCATCTTAAACTTAGTGGGATGTGAATGTTCTTCTTAGTAGGCTAGGTATCCCACTTGAACTCGCCATCTAGTGCCGCTTTTGGTGCTCCCCAAGCTCGCGTCTGCCAAGCATTCAGCTCTAGAAATCAAAACTTATACCAGCTTTCATTCCAACAACCATCTCGAAAACTCTCTTCTTCCTTTTTGCATTGCTGTGTCTGAAATCTATAAACATGGAAATCTTTGATCCTACTAATGAACCACTGCACTTTGTATCATACCTCCCGTCATCCGATCACGCCCCCTCACTTGGAATCCCTTCATCACGGAAAGGTCATAAGAAAAGCCGGAGAGGATGCTTCGCCTGTAAGAGGAGGAAAATAAAAGTGTGCTCCTCCCATAATAAATGTTTGCAAGTTAATACCTCCACTAGTGCCCTGAGAATCACCCTGAATGCAACAATTGCATCAAAATAAGAGCCATCTGCATTTATCCCAAATTCAGAGCTTTCTCACACCCATCACCCGTGACAGAACAAGACGAGATAGATGGCGAAACACCACTTTTTCAACACACAGTATTCCTGCAATCTACATCCAGGAAATTCGATAAAATGGACATGAAACTGCTTCATCATTTCTTAATGACAGCCTATCCACATCTCCCTCTCGGAAACGATCGCGTGTGGGTTGAAGATATAGCTCTCTACGCACAATCCGTTTGTCTCCTCCCTTTCTACACATTCCCAATGCTGGACCTACAAATCTAACTACAAGCAGCATGATTTCCTCATCCACGCCATGCTCGCTCTCTCAGCAGGACACCTCATAATGACCACTTCCTCGCCAGAAATCTATCGTGCAACTGCCCTTTCCCACCGTATTCAAGCTATTCAAGGTCTCAACGTCGCTCTATCTAGCCCTCCAAAAACTGCTATGGAGGCAGATATGATAATAGCTACTTGTTTCGCTCTCGCAATGCAGACTTCGTATCTTGGAGATAGTGTCACTGAGTTCTTGACTATGTTTCGAGGGATCCAGTTAGTGCTTGCGCAGAATTGGGGTGAGAAACTTGGGAGTAGGTTTAGTGGGTTGGGGGGAGAGGGAATGCTGGAAGTTGTGGAAGAGAGGTTGACGGTTTTACCGGTCGTTCATAGGGAGGATATTGAACAGGCGGTGAGAAGTTTGGAGAATATTAGGGGATTGTGTGGGGGTGAGGTGGAAGGGAAAGTTTGGGAGTCTCTGAGGCAGATGATGAGGGAATTGGAAAGGTCTTCTCGTGCTGGTAAGATCTCCTTTCAGCTTTCTCGAACTAGAAGCCGGAAGCTTATTTATGACAGGATATTTCGCTCATCTTAACCTCTGTATATCTCTCAGCTGCCTTCCTGTGTCAGAATTCAAGCTTTTAATCGATCCCTCGAATCCAGTAATGCAGATCCTACTGAGCCACTTTGTGGCTACCTTCGTGCTTATTTATCCGATTAAGAGGCAGGAATGGAAGGGTAGAGATATGGGAAGGCCGAATCGTAATTGTGTTTTCAAACTGGAGGGCACAGTCGCAAATGTCCCAAGAAGGATGAGGGGTTTCTTGGACTGGCCGATGGGGATTAGATGTGCGACTTAGAGATTCAGGTTTGGGCGGAATGTGACCTTGGAAGCAGATGGTAGTGTATGAATTGGAATAGCATGTGCGTTATGGAAATCTTAGAACGAGCACAGCTAACAACGTGTGGTTAGAATGGTATCAAGATACCATCACAGAAACGCAGAAGGGAAGGATCCAAATATCAGAGGGAGGAAGTCAGGGCATATCTCTATTTCTAGGCCTCCACTTAGAACTTTTAGTCTCCAAAATCGCTTTCCACATCACCACGGCCCAGCCATCAGTCTCAACCACCAAAGTTTCTTCAAATTTACAGCCCACTCAACTCCGTAAACCCCGCAACCTCCTGCACTGCTCCCTCCACGGCAGGAACCCAGGGCAACCGACTCCTCGTGAAAGTCTCCACAGTAGGAACATATTTCTTCGCATCCTCACCATCCACACACCCCGCCTTGATAACCATCATTCCCGGATATCCCGTCGTAGTCCTATACAAAAGACTTCCACAATCGCCACAGAAATGATTCGTGATCGTATTACCGTTATCTGCGACTTTGGACCAGGTGGATAGAGTGCCGGAGACGGTCTCGAGGCTGGAGGTGGAGAAGAGCATGTTGAGGGCGAAACCGACGCCGGTTAGTTTGTGCTCGTCGGTGCAGTGGCAGCGGAATTTGAGGAGGGGGTCCGAGGTGAAGGAGATGCGGTTGAGGCCGCAGAGGCAGGATGATTGTGGCATTTTGTTTGTTGGATAGAGGGAGTGAGATTTTAAAGAGTAGTGAGGGAGGTAACAGATGTTGTTAGAATGGTTGTGTGGATGTTGAGACTGAAGAGGATGTAGAAAGAATTGTTTTCTCGGTGCATTCCTTCTTATTATATACAAACCATCAAGCCTCTTTTCAACCTAAATGCTCTATTACAAACATCCTATCAACTCGCTGATAACCAAGCATCTCCTACCTACAAAATGATTCCAAACTTCTCAAGCCCAAATTCTCAATCAAGCCTTTTTAACCATCTTCAGTAAATCACTCTTACACAGAGGGCTTGCATACTTGTACAATGCGAGCATTATACTGAGTGCGCTGACAAATTCCGCTTTTCTTGATTGGGTAAACGTCTGGGAAGCATGATCAGTAAACGGAATGGAGTGTTAACCGAGTGAGACATTTGCGGGATAAAGGGGAGATGGTGCGGTGTTTGAAAAGGAGGCTTTCTCGCTTAGTGATGGGAAGTCAATTCCTCGTGTACGGGATTTGAGGGGTTTGCATACGGCTTTTGAAATATGGAGTTGCTTAATAGGGTAGAAGGAAGATAGATTATTAAACAAGTGATTACTGTTCTAGGGTATTGAGCCGAGGCGGGAATAGTGGTAGGAGGGGATCATAATTGAGGACATCAGTTTGAAAATCGCCATAAGAGACTCAATTGATACAGAAATAGTATTTTGACATTGTATGATCACTCATTATAGCAAAATTTTGCGGCGGGGAGCGAAGATAAAAGTATCTTGACTTCAAGTGCAGTTATTTTTATTCAACCTCTTATGCTTGTGGAAAGGCGGTTACTCGGATATCGCTAGCGTTGCGAAAAGTCCAAGGGACGGCTTTGGCTGTCAGGGTTAGTTTTAAAAGAAAAAAAGGAGTTTTTTTTTATCGTACTGGAAAAAAACAACCAGAGAGTCAAGGCTTATTTGTTGTGAGCTTGCAGCCCAAGTAAATTTCTCCGTTGGAAAAGGGAAAGCTTTGCAAGCGATAATAATTGGTCTACCGTACAGTCAAAACCTATGAAGAGAGCGAGCGAGATAATCCTATATGAGGCCAGGACTTAATTATAGAAGAAACTTGATGTTGATGGCGCCGGTTTGAACTGCAGACCAAGCAAAGTTTCTTAGCCACTATATACTATCTGGGACATTTGTACAATGCTCTGCTATCTTTGCAGCAAATTTATTGGCTCAAAAGCACCGTGGAATCTTGTTATCACCTCCCACCCTCCGATTATACTCTCCTGTTCTAGGTAATGATGAAAAACGGAAATTCAATGAGCCAGTAAAATCAGTTGTGAAAACAATAACCAAAAGCCATGACAATAGTCGAAGAAAGAACAAAAATGATAGATTATCATGATCCTCGAAACATGAACAGTAATTGGAAATAATCCGGTTTGTTTACATGAGATTTTGGCAGAGAATCGGAAGGAGTTGCTACTCGCATCGACGTTGTTTAGAGCAATCCTAATAGTAGCATTAGTTCCAATATCACTGTGGCTGGACTTTATTGCCTAGCCCTGTAACTCTCCCCTAAATTTACCAAATGACCAGATATGATTATGTTGGCGTAGTGGACAAGACTAAGAAAAGTCCAGCAATCCCCAGGCAGCTCACTCGAGATACCATTAAATGTGGTAATAAGAAAACCCAAGTCAAACATTGTCGTAGGAACATATTTGATCATAGTCAGTAGATTCATAATGAGAACGATAAGTCCTTCAGGGATCAAGTTTCAATTTTAACGTCATGTCACATGACCATGAAATGTGTCCAACCTGTCAGCCTTTCTCAGCCTCGTCAATTTCTGGAGGACGCGCTTCTGGGAGGAACAAAGGACCACACATTTCTTGACGATCTCCATCCAGACCCGAAAATGTCTAATGCTATTGTCTTGAGGTTATAACGACATGACATAATTTACGCGTCGATGAACTTTTTTCCCTTCAAAGGCCATGGCTTCGGTCACATCATTAGGCTTGCATCAGCCTACCGGATTACAATATGCGATACAAGAACGTCTGGTACCTGCAGACCCTCCTAGCGCATCATATCGATGGTACAATCACTCAGATGACGATGGGAGCTCTATATTCTATGATGATGAGCTTTTGGTGACTCCGCGATGCGTGGTATGGTGTCGAGGAGGGGTATTTCGAAAGAGCTATAAATTCGACCTAGAGAATGAGGATGTCACGCAAGCTTTGTTGACCACTTTTCCAAGCATTGGACCTCTGACTTCCAAAGGGAATGGGTCGCAGAAGCAGCGGGATGCAAATCAGAGAGAAACAGCAGTGGTGGTGTTTCTCAAAACCCAAGCGCATGTATACTTCCTCTCAGGTACAAGTCATGTCATACATCTACCATTTGAGGTCGAATCTGCCTCTGCAGCTCCAAATGGTCTTATTATTCAACGGAAACTACGGGTTGATAATCTTGTGCCGGCTTCACTCAAATTTCCTCGAGTCCCTCCGAATTCCTTCGTTTCTTCGCAGCCACAGCCTTGGTCTGCAGCAAGCTCCCAGCAGTCCACATTTTCGATTGCAGATCTGGGAGCTCCAAAACAAATGAATTTCCAAAGTACGACATTGAAAGATCTGTGGGATCCCCCATCGTTAAAAAGCGATGCGAATTGGCCGAGATTGTTTTCATTGTCAGATCCACTCGCCGAAATGGGACTGGTCGTTGCGCAACCTTTAGCAGAAGAAAGTCGCAAAAGTAGGAGAAGCTCGGTTAAAATAAATACATTGAACACAGCAGAAGAGATACTTCATGTCTCTCGTAGGGACGAGTTTTCCCCAAGAGGCAGCGAGAACCCGTTGATACTGGCACTCACTTTAAACCGGGACACGAGTATGTATACAGTATGGAAGTTTGCCTATGTGAGGGAAGGCTCTTCCACAAGAGAGCCAAAACCGCGGGTTGCCAGTGGAACAATGTCACGAAGAAGGAGCTCATTTGTCCCAGGAACTGGTACCGGGGCGACTACTCCTGTCGCAAATAGCCAGGCAACATTCAGAGAAAGCTTTGGGGGGCCTCAGCCATTATTGGGAGCAAAGAAACCTCGACAGGACGAATCAAGGGACAAGGTTGCTGATTTTGTCTCCTCACTTGACCCTGACTATGAAAATTCTTCGATACCACGAAGGAAATCGAGACGTGTCAGCTCAATGCTTGCTCGAGCAGATCTTTCTGCTAATCACGAGCGAATAGCCTTCTCAGAAATAGCCACTGGCATTCAACATGGTGCTAGCAAACGTGGAGAATCTATGGGAAGCCAGCACGCGAGGACAAGTATTGGACCCTTTGCCGGTACATCCAATCCACAATTCAATCAAAGCCTCAATGGCTATCTCGAAGCACCAGTTGATGATTTGTTGGATGAACTCCGTGCGGGAGGTGATTTCGAAGGATTTCACAACATGGGGCTGGATGATGAAGAATTCGATGCCCTGAAGCAGGAAATAGTTCTTACAAGTGTGTGCAGCGTACCTGCGGAACACTCTAACGTCCGATACTCAAGTCAACATATACCTGCCGCTACTCAGTTCAAAATTTTCACGCTCACGGCGCCGCCATCTGCAGCTGATGATAAGCAAGGGAATGCCATTGTTATCTGTATTCTGGATCCTGACGAGAAGAAATTACTTGTCCTAACTCTGTACGCAAAGTCACATAAGGCGGAACACAATCTTCACTACAATTCCAAAAGCGGGAAGTCTGATAGGACTATCAATGTGGTATCTCTAGGGCAGACGATGAGAGCAAAAGGTGTTATTGACGCTTGCAGAATTGATGACGGCTCAATCTCACGCATCTTGGTTTTGACCGAGACTCCTGACGGGTATGGTGAATTGAGTCTGCAAGCACCATGGAGCGTCCTGATGAAAGTCCCCCTCCCTCACAAGTTTGCTGTTAGTAACATTCGGAACCTAAGTCATAACCCAGCGCCTCGTGCCAAACGCGAGGGTGGCTTCAAGCGGGTGTTAAGTCAAGGACCTCGGGGTCTGAAGGGCCTTCGAAATTCGAAACCCAGAGGGCTTGTTGACTTGGTTGATGACGAAGGTAAGATGCACCAGCTGCAGGTTATACTGCAGCCACGAAATCCACAAGTTCGAAACGTTCTCGAAATCTGCAGAGCTGTTCTACCAGGATTAAGAGGGGGAGAGGGAGTCTTGGTATGTTGGTGGAGCGTGATGCAATGGATAAGGCTTGAATCTGTTGATGTAGTTGACGCAGAGTGGACTGCACTTGTGATAACACTACTTTCGATGGCTCTTGGGATGAGCACTTCCAAACCAACCAAACAGCAGAGTGGAACCAGGAGGAAATCTCGGGCAACTCATCTTCGATCAAGCAGTGGAGCGCAATCTGCACTGGATAAGTGGGATATAATGCACGGCGAAGAGACGTTCAATGGGAACCCAATACCTTCGTGGGCAAGTACTCCTGGTTGGAATTGGCTCAATGAAGAGGGAGGCTCGCAAGTCAACGAATCTGCTGAGACTGCCGGTCCCATCTTCTTGACGAATAGCGATGGAACATCATTTGTAAGAAGACATGTCAAACTTGCTCGTAAGTTTTCGAGCTCGTCGTTTGGGCAGGACTCGATAATTGCAGCATTGCCCACGGCGAGTAACCGTAGCCCCGAAAGTCGAAAATCTGCTTTGGTAGACGTCTTGCTTGGTCTTCATCTACTTCGCGAGGAGCAAAAGTTAGACGTAATGGTGGCAGATGCGTTCAGTTCTAGTATTGCTAACCTGGCCCCAATCCTGGGTCAAATGTGGAAATGGCTTGGGTGGGATGCATGGGTCCAATACTACGAGACCGAAGATGCCTCACTGCTAGACATGGAATATGACAATGGTAAACATCACCTAAGTCCGAAAAATAATGGTACTGACAATACAGATTCACCTTTTGATGCTTCAATTTCGCAGCCATTCGAGTGCCCATCCATTTATGACTGGATTCAAAATTCTCTCGGTGCTAGTGGCCCATTACCTTTTTTGACACTTCCAGAATTGGTTGCCACGAGATCAGATTCATCTAGCAAGGACTCTCAAGGTCGAGATCAATGGACTAGGCTCACGCCAAGAACACTTTTATTTGTCAATTTCTTCAATACCATGAAGGGTGGCTGGAGCTCGACACAAGTCGTAGAGGCTTTGTTCTCTGCTGGTGCAAATCGAATCATTCTCGAAACTCTACCAGAGGCTGTTCTAGCTCCGTTGCAAGATGCCATTGTCAGAAGCCAAATCGAGCCACCTATCGGTTGGAGCAAAGAACTACTAGCTCTTGTAGGAAGAGAGGATATTAATACATTGCTGACTCCTGGTGAAAGGCCTCGACAATCTCAATCAACCCTACTGGTGGGTAGTTTCTTCTTCTGATCACATCAAAGCTGACTCATACAGGCACCATCCCACGAAGCAAATCTAGATGCTCATACCATCTGCATAACCACAGCGGAGTCGGATAACACTGGATCTTTCGATGGCTCTGCCGAGGTCGACAGACAGGCTGTGACTCGTTCGCTATTCAAGGACGATAGGAGAATGAATGAAGCGATGAATATTCTCAACACTTCTCGACCAACTTTAGCTTATTGCAAACCTGAACCTCAATGGTCCGAATCTGACAAGCTTGAAGCGCAGAAGGATCATGCCCAAATGCTCGCTTACCGTACTCTTGCGATACCCTCGGGTCGAGGTTTGATTTACTACAGCGCTCGTGTGCCGCTTATGACACAAAAGTGGCATCTTCCAGGATTCAACCTGAGTTGTATCATGAAGCCGGATAACACCACAGTCGGCGCTGATAAGAGCGCTTTTTCGGAAGAAAAAATTGGTTGGGCTTTCTTTCACTCTGGAGTCGCTGCTGGATTAAGTATTTCCCGTGATGCTAAAGGCATTGATACCTCCTGGATCCTTTACAATAAACCTGGCCCAGATCTAAACAACCGCCATGCCGGATTTTTGCTGGCATTAGGTCTGAATGGCCATCTCAAAACACTTGCGAAGTGGGTTGCATTCAAATACCTAACTCCTAAACACACAATGACCTCAATTGGGTTACTACTTGGCTTGGCTGCTTCTTATCTCGGAACGATGGATTCTTTGATCACAAGGTTACTCTCGGTACACGTAACACGCATGCTACCTCCAGGTGCTGCAGAGCTGAACCTATCTCCTCTTACTCAAACGACGGGAATCATGGGAATTGGCTTACTCTATTGCAATACACAACATAGAAGGATGAGCGAGATCATGGTTTCAGAAATCGAGCATATCGATACTGAAACAGAGGAAGAGCCTTTGAGGAACGAGGGATATCGACTTGCATCGGGATTCGCTCTTGGATTTATCAATCTTGGCAAGGGCTCTGATCTCAAAGGTCTTCATGACATGCGTCTCACTGAAAGACTTCTGGCACTTGCTGCTGGTAGTAAGAAGGTGGATTTAGTCCACGTCCTTGATAAAGCAACTGCTGCTGCGGTCGTCGCAATCGCTCTTATATTCATGAAGTCTGAAAATCACGTACTAGCAAAGAAGATTGACGTCCCAGATTCTCTTCTTCAGTTCGACTATATACGTCCAGATATATTTCTGCTTCGAACACTTGCTAGGCACTTAATAATGTGGAGCAAGATCCAGCCAAATTTTGATTGGATCAAGAATAATTTGCCCCCAGCTTATCGCGATCGGAGTATGCTTGACACGATCAATACCTTGACGAGCGAGGATCTTCCATTTTATGATATTCTGACGGGAATATGCTTTGCAATTGCCTTGCGATTCGCTGGATCGGGCAATTTAATCGTTCGCGACTTACTGGTTCATTACCTAGACCAATTGATGCGAATTTGTCGAATTGAGGCGAATACATTCGACAAGAAGCTTACAAGAAATACTGTACGGAATTGCCAAGATTTGTTGGCACTCTCGACGGCGACTGTTATGGCCGGCACTGGAGACTTGACTGTCTTCCGTAGACTCAGATCGATGCACGGTCGTGACGATAGTGAGACGCCCTATGGTAGTCATCTTGCAGCACACTTGGCAGTTGGAGCTTTATTTCTAGGCGGTGGAACCTACACTTTCAGCACATCGAATTTATCCATCGGTGCTTTGATCGTGGCTTTCTACCCTATTTTCCCATCTTCTGTTCAGGACAACAAATCACATCTTCAAGCTTTCCGTCATTTTTGGGTCCTGGCGGCAGAACCTAGATGTCTCGTGGCTCGAGATATTGACAGTAATCTTCCTGTTCCTCTGCCCATTAGCATCACCTTACGAAATGGAGAAGAGCTTCGAAGACACACTCCTTGTCTACTCCCAGAATTAAATATTATCAAAACGATCCGCACCGACAGTCCCGAGTTTTGGAATTTGGTTCTTGATTTTGAGGAAAATGAAGCTCACATCGCTTCCTTCAAATTAACACAAACAATATATGTTCGTCGTCGCCCAGCTCATGATTCATCCATGTCGCCTTTCCAAGCTACACTTCAAGCCCTCAATGATATTGATGTAACATCCTCTCACTCTCTTGACTGGTTGTTTGAACTTCCAGCTTTCGCTTCCCTTACGAAGGCCGAAAAGTCACTGGTACTTCCCCCAGATCAAGGTGGTGCTAGTGATATTCACGCTGGTACAAAGGAAACTGTCGTGGATGCCAGATTGGTGCTTGAAAACGCTACAATTGAAAGTGGAAAGAAGGATAGATTACTCGGGTTGCGATTATTATTCGAATGGGCTGATCAAGCTACAGCGCAGGGTAGAGAAATGCGATGGATTAGACGAGAGGTAGTTGAGAGACTGAAAGCGAGGGTCTGGATGCTGGCTAGTGATGATTGAATGAGGCATATAGAGTGGAGTTGGGATTTGGTTCGTGGAAAATGGGCATTGTTAGCGAAAAATGTGCATTTAAGGTATTCGGAAGAAATGAGAAATGATTTGAGTGATGGCTGAATAGAATTGGAACACCGGGTCAAAGAATGTGTCGTGCAAGTTAGTAATGTATGTGTTTGGCATGTTCTTCTCGCCGATGGTACACCAAACCTCTCTGTTTCGGTGGTGAGCATGATGGAAAGAAGCCTTTCCCAGATCAATTTCCATTTTTGTTCTTCGCGCTGTCTATTGCCAGCTGATTCGGGTCCCAGATTTTCAACTTACATTTTGTGTCCTCTCGTCATACGATGTTATGGATCAAATACCGATCAAGGTGATGTAAGATTAACAGAGCTTCAGAATGAAAAAGTTCCCAAGATATCGAACATCACAATTCTTCTAGATCCGCCAAGCGAATCTGTGTTTCCTATGCTTGAGTATAAACTGCTTCAGGACGCGTTATCATCTACAACAGAAACTGACGTTTCGGGTAGATCGAGATGCTATTGAGGTAGAAGTGATGTGACATGTTGGTCCGTCATTTCTAGTTGAGGCTTAGTCTCGCATCCAAACAATTATAGGAATAGTTGCCCCACTTTCAAGTATGACAGGTAGAGTAGTTTAGAGATAGTCAGCTTTAATCGCATACTTCTCATCATCGTCTCTATAATGTTTCTTAATTTCCATGGTGCCTAAAAACGCTATCGCTAATTTTTGCCTCGTCTTTCGTTCTCCGTTGGGACCTAAGTAAAAAACACTTCAGTCAATTCTCACCACATATATTTAATCCTGCTTTCAATTCCTTGAGTTCGAAACATTTTCTCTCCCCCAAAAAATATTCTTCTTCATTCAAACCAATATTCGCACATTCTACCATACGCTCGGATTATCTAGTATATTTCCACCGTACAAGAAGCCTTACAAGACGGTACCGTATGATCATGGATTTCCCCGGAAATGGAGCGTGGGATTATGCTGCTCTTGAAAGATTACTTGGTCCCAATTCACAAAGATTTTGGAGAAGCATTGTCCGTGTTCCCCCCAGTTACTATTCCTCTCTCTCCCAACGTAAGTCACTCATCTCCCTCTGAACCTCCGCATCATATCTGACATTGATGTAGTTACTCCAGGGCAAGGAGAAGTCATCCATCGAGATGACCCACCTCGTCGAGCACCAACCTACGAGGGGCTCTCCCAAGACATAGACATGCAAAGAGACAATGAGGATACCTTTTCTAACGCTTCTTCTGCCACATTGGTAGGAGAAGAGGATCCAATGTCATCTCTCGATCTGAACCCAGGCGGTGATCGCACTACAGGCAATTTTCAAAGTGCTCGACCTGAGAGCAGAATCGACGATCTACATCACCTCCACAGAATATTCTCTAACTCTTCTTTCGCCACACTGGTAGGAGAGGAAGATTCAATGCTGCATCGCGATCTCAGCAGAGGCGATGGTCTCACCGCCGACAATTCTCAAAACACTCGACCTCAGAGCAGATTCAATGAGCCACAACCATATCATACATTGCCCTTTGAGTACCTCCGCGAGAGGGAGGAACGACGACGTTGGCTAGATGAGAGTCACCGTCGATTTCTCCGCGAAATAGTTGAACGCGAACGTGAGATCGCTGGTCTTAGACGTGGAATCCGTGGTCAGGCGGCTGAAACCCAACATAGACCGCGAGGGCGTCCTTCGCGGTCCAGAGGGGCAACCAACAGATTGCTATCGCATCCCACCGGGCCTCATGATTCCCGCAGAGTCCGCCCCTACGGTCGTCGTCATCGGAGTCCTGCTAATGATGACCGACTAGGACTGAAGATTGCACATTGTCTCATATGCTTCAGCTCCCTATTCGGAATCGGAGGTCGAGGGTACGCAGTCTGTCGAGGGATACATCCATGAATAGCCCTCCTACTAATGGATTTGCTCCTGGCAGTTCTTATGGGCCTGGCTCTATGCATGGCGATAATCTTTCAGAAATGGGTGGATTTATGTATCGTCCCCACCTCCAACCTCCTTCGAGCCAACACTTCCATTTCGACCACGTTAACAAGCAGCTCCTACTATGGCGGGACTTCCATCGCCACAACTGCGTCGTAGATCCGTGCATACTACACCACCTGATATGGGTTTCAGAGCCCCCTTACGAACAAAATTTCCATTTCAACCAGTTCAAGTACCAGTTCCTACTATGGAAGAACTTTCATCACAACGACAAAGTCCTGGCTATATGCCGTCTATGCATTCTGCCCTGAACGCGGGAACAGTGCGTCTATCAGAGCAATTTGCTCCCCCTAGAAGAGCAGGAGTAGCTCCCTCCATTCCAACGACAGTCAGGCAAGCCTCTCCACCATTCGATCGGGACGAATTCTTGTGTCGTCTCTCTCGCGAACAAGAATTCCAAAGAGCAAGAGACCACGCATCTCGGAGAACGGGAGAAGCATCATTGAATAATCGGAATGTTTTTGATGAAGAGATGACAGATCCAACTCTCGAGGAATCTATAATTTACGCAAATGAGTTGAGGGCTTCGCTTCAGAGGATAGAAGATAGCATAGCCTTCCTTAGTCCTAGGGAAGAGGAGAACATTGACGCGGAACTTGGACCATGAGCCAGACACGCTCTTGGTTTGTAAATCGTTACATAGTGGATGGACTTCTCAATGGGAGGGTGGAGAGCTTGGCGGAGAGTTATGGGAAACGGTGAAAGTGATGGATGGAAAAGCTTGCTGGTTGGACCACATGGGCATGATTACTCCCGAACTACGAGATATTGCAAGGCTTGCGAATAGTTAAGATTGTAATTGGATTACCAGTCAAGAATAAACACACAATTTGACGAATCTGCTGCTCCATTTCCTCAACCTTTTTCACTTGATACACAGCATATAAGCCATCCTGTAGGATGTTTTTGAGGTGATGTTACACTAGTAATCAAAAACGGTATTAACAAAATTTTCAGATCACACATATAGAAGGGACGTAGACGTGATCAAACAGATACCTCAATATAAACTCAACTTTGAGCATATACTCAAAAGGCATCAAAGTAGACATTCCGAGGAAGTCAAACAACCTAGGAAGGAATTAACAGAGAGTACATCATGTGACCCAACTACCGGACCTCACTCCGGCGCCGCCACAGATGGATCATGACTAGCTTGGCGAAAGCCATGTCTGAGGGACTGACGACATGCACTTTTGTTCTCCCATGTTACTTGTCTCCACCAATATTGCATACAAAAACCATTGCGAAGCAAGTCGCTTCATTTTGAATTATAACCAGCTGTCAAATATGTACATTCAGAATTCAATTTTCCTATGTTAGATAACAATAAGAAGATAAATAAACAGGATGGGCATTCACATGCTTTTCAAGGAGGTGATGCCATTTGGCGTTCCTGTACCCAAACTACCTACCCCACACCTTGTAAACTGAGCTTGAGCCGGGGCCGGGAGCAACCAGGTATGACGTCGATAAGCTTTCCAGGCTGGTCATAGACCTACCTACCTACCTTTGGTAGCTAAGGGAGGTGATGTACATATAACCCCTCTTCTTCTCTTTCTCCTTCATACTTACGATCATATCATCTTCAAATACATCATCAATTGAAAAGATCAATTGAAGTTACTCCTCAAGAATCCTTCCATCGAGACATCTAGAGAATAATCACCTCTTCGAACCACCAACAAACAAAAACCAAATCAACATGTCTTTCCTAACAGAATCCTCTCTCCGCTCAATGCGTTTCGCTCCTCGTGTCTTCGCTCCCCGTGTCATTGCAAGCACATCTACGAGATCATTCAGTCAAGCTTTGGCGTATCAGAAGAGTGCTACTGAGACTGTGAAGGATGCCGCGAAGACGGTAGATAGGAAGGTTGCAGATAAATTGGTCGATGGGATTGAACTTGGTCGTAAGTTTTCATTCTCTTTTTTGTTTCATGGGCTGGGGAAGTGGGAGAGGAAGATGAAGGTGACGGGAAAGGAGAGGAGAGAGGGGACAGTGGGGAATTAGAAATGGAATGGGAGTAGACGAGACAGGTGGTTGTAGTTCACATCTGTCGACCTCTACTCTTCTCACTCCCCTTCTATTCCCCTATTCCCCTATTCCATCCTCATTCCATCCCCCTATCACTCTAATCTCTCCTCTCTCACTTCCATTCTACCCCATACAAACACAATACTAACATCCTTCCCTAGAAACCGCCGCCCAAAAAGCCAAAGCCGCAGCCGGAATGACCGAAGGCGAAGCAAAGGGTAAAGCCGCAGAAGTCCAGGGCGAAGTAAAAGGAAAAGCGAATGAACTAGCTGGTGCAGCGAAGGGAAAGGCGGAGGAGATTAAGGGGAAGTTGTAGATGTAAATATTAGAAAAGAAGGGGGGGAATGAGAAAAGTGAACAGGGTGAGATGGAGGATGGAAGAACGTGAAGGTAGAGGAAATGTACGATACTAGGACCACAGTTAAATGGTTTAGCATGGGTTGATGAATTTACACAGCATTGCATGGTATTATTCATCCTCCAATCCCCTCATACTCATACCTTCCACGAAATTGTGACCTCAACCAATTCTTAAAATACAACAACATAGCGACTGAGAGTAAAGTTCTCGAGATCGTAGCGTCTGATTATCTGATCTGTGATATGTAAGAGATATTACCATGTTTCTATATTACGATAGCAACATATTAGACAAAAAAAACATATATTGCGTGTAAAGCGCTTCAAGCATGTGAGGCGCGGTAGGTGCGTGACGTGCGTAACGCAGAAGCCTTTTAGATTCTCGATACTATAGACTTGAAGATTATTTGTTTTAAGCTAGATTGCTTGAACTATATAGTGGTAGCGAAGTGGGAGGGAGAACGAATATTAGGACTCGAGAGTGAGTATAGTAGCCTATATCAAGCAAAGAGTAAGGACTTCCTAGATTTTGGTTTGAACATCTCTATAATTCCCTGTAATCGAACACGCGATCAACAAAGCTTAAAAGTGTGGAAGGAGTAGTATATATAGTAAGATTATAATTAAAATCTTCTATTCTCTCTCTTTCTCTCCCTCTCATCTCACAATGATTCATCAACCTTCTTCCCCTATCACCCTCACCATCTAAAAAAGTACAAGAAAAAACCTCATCTCATAACATCGTATTCATAACCCTTCTCTCCCCTTCTCACCAGGACCAGCCCCTCTACCCCCAAAAAGAAAAACAGGAAATGAAACGCAAATAGCAGGGGTATACACGCACAAAAACCGTGCCTTCATTTCCAAAGAACGCCGAAGCTAGCGAGGTGAGATAACCAAGCCAAGCAAGGAAGTAAGCAAGCACACTGTATTCCAATCCCCAAGCAAATATGTATGTATGTACAAGCTTAACGCCTTATCCTGTATTCATGAAAGGGAATGGTGAAGTAGAGTGAAGAAGTGGTGAAGGGAGCAGAAGACGTAAACATTAATCGTCTCGCTCCTCGAGGTGGTTGAATTGACAAAGGAAATGGGGTAGCGATTTATTCGGGTCGCAATGTGGTATCGGCATCATCGTCATCTTCGATGTCGCCGCTATTTTTGTATGCCTCTCTCTCGGCGTAAATTTTTTGCTTGCCAGTTTCAGCAGCGTGCAAGGCATCAATATAAGTTCTGAACTTGACGATTTCGCGAAGGAGATAGGATGATTTCTTTTCCCAGTTGGCCATTGCTTTTTGAGAGTTAGGATGGCGTGGAGTGAACTGCTATGGTTAGTGATGGTTTCAGAACAGGATGAAAAACTTACAGCAAGAAGCATAGGGCTTCGCAATTGATTATGCTTTTGCAACTCCTCCTCAATACCGGTCACATAATCAGTCAAAGTTCTTAACTGATCAGCCTCCATAAGGTTACTGGCTCGCATACTCTGAGTTGGAGGGGACCAGTCCGAGATATTGATTTTGTCGCCAGGAAGTCGAGATCTCATTGTGCCCTGATCAAGACTTGATCGGAGTGAACTTTGTAAGCTTGGTCTTGCACCACTTGTAGACGGACGTGTGGTAGACTCATTTATAGCTGCCACTAATGCATTGTTGACAATAGCATCTGACCAACCATATTCGATATTACTGATACCACCAACCAAGGGGTGATTTGAAAGTCTTGCACTCCAGTAATTGGCTGAAGTCACAAACTCCTTGACAATATCTGGAGTTCCAACTTGGAAAAGATGAACAGCCCCTGTAGGTAATGACAAAGCCCAGACGTGAGGACGTGCTTTGGAATATCCAGGCGATGGAAGGGCGCTGGCAATTGTTTGCCTCAAGAGGAATGATCCCAAACTCTCAGCATTTTCCTGCCAATTACCACCACCAACCACACCAGCAATAGCTTTGCCTTTCGATTTGTTGCGCATGCTCTTAGAAGAGAAAGAGAACAAGCTCATGTAACCTTTCTCGATCACAGCGAACACCTCATTCCAATTGCGATCCTTGGCTTTCTTATCCAATGCTTCGAGATGATGCTTGTGTTTGACAATTCCTTCTTTCGCCCATGGCGCTCCAGCAAGTTCCAAAGACTCATCCTCAAGGAGTGGCGCAACCCGTGGTTCTTCGCGATCACTACCTGCACTCCCTGGAGATCCGATCGTCTCTTCGCGAATGATAGCTTGGCTGAGAGCATTGGCAAATCCAATTGATTGCTGGTAGTCACCCTGAGGCCACGTTGAACCAAGTGAATCTACAGACATCGAAGTATGGGTTTTTCCTAGCGAATACTTGCTCCAGGTGCTCGAAGAGACGGAAGGGCTCCACATGGAGGATTGATCGTCGAGACTTGTGCGGCTAGAGCCCATGCCAGAACCAGGATATAGACGAGGCCTTGATCGGTTCTTGTTGGCCCACTTTCCATTTCCTACCCGTACAGTCTCTGCAGTCCTACCACGAGCATAGCTCTGGGATTCTGATGGTGCTTTGCTCAATACACTAGGAGTGCGTCGTAGCATTCCATTTGCAAATACCGACAAGCTGTTTTGTGATGGTGCTTGGAGCAGAGGCTTATCGGTCGGAGCTCCAAATAAGGGGAGTCGCTCATTGCGAATGGAATTGTAGAAATCCTTGAGAACAATCTCAACCTGCACCTCCCAAGTACGTAGGGTACCGTGGAAAGGGGCCTTGACCAACGGGCCGCAATCGTCAATAGGGGTGTCATAATCCAGTGGGGTTGGAGAAATTCCATCTGAATCTGTCCTTGGTGGGGGTTTGAAAGATGATCTCCAGGATGGTCGCTCTACCTCGATGGATGCTCTCGCTGGTTTCAGTCCATTATCGTCCGACTTAGTGGTGTCAAATGTGGAACTCTTCCCAGGTAGAATCGATGGGCGAGTTGGCTCAAATGCATCAGGAGCAATTTCAGCAACACTTTTGCGAACAGTAGGCATTGTGTTCTTCACAAATTGACTTCGGGTCATCTTTTGTTCAATGTCCGCAAGATGAAGATCTGTGTTGAGTAGCAGAAGTGAGTAGCAAATAGTATGAACGACATCTGTAAATGTTAGCTTTGCAAGTATGTTAAGCTCAAAAAAATCTTACCAATCCCCTTAAAACCATGATCAGGATTGCATTCACACCATCGCTTCGCAAACGCGACCAAGATTCGATCGACTTGCTGACTCTCAGCTTTCAATACCAATCGCCCACACATTAGTCGAAGCGCAGCAAGGATATTAAGATTCATGAAATCGTAGAGTTCCATGTAAGCGACTAATGTCCTTAAACGAACAGGTCCTTCTTCTCCGAGCCATGCAGCAGCCTTCTCTTTATGGATGAAATCCTCATTTCCATCATAAATCTTCTTCGCCCTTTCGCGATCCCCTTCGGCTGGAACAGGAGCTTCTGCAGATGGATACTCATCATCCAAGGCTTTGATGGCTTCTGCTGCCGTCATGAGTCGTTGCGATGGTCGAGCTTCTTCCTCGCCATCAATTTGTACGATAGGTAGACTTGTAGCAGATTTATAAACAGTATCAGTCGAACCGGTCATCCTACTTGCTACATCGGCAGACTTTGTTGGCGGAGCCAGGCTGGCTCTCAGATCTTCCTCTGAAGACGAAGGTTCGAGCCAAACCCGAGTATCCTTGTTTTCAAACTGCTTTGGTGATTTCGTCGGCGTTAGCATAACCCAATCCTCTTCCCTGGCGGTGACCACTGTTCTCTTGATGTTACTGGATCCAGTATTACTACGAGGAGAGTCGATTTTAGGGGAAGATCTCGCTTGATCGACCTTGGCTGGAGTTGGTGAACGTCTGGCATGCGCTCTTTCGTATTCCGCAACGAGTGCCATATCTCTTGCAACAGATGAAGTAGCCGTCTGGCGGTTTGCCTTTTTCTCTGGTCCCTTTGATTCACTTGAACTGTGGGCATCTGGATCATTATCACTACTGTCCTGGAGAAAGGTAAGATCCCTTGCGTCCTTGACATCCAGACCAGAAGATCCGGTATTTGGGCTGGAAAGATATGATTTCGGCGCGGAATTATACGAGGATGGGGCATTATCCGCAGTATCGTAATCACTCCTCCCAACAGTCCTTATAGTCGCACTCTTGTCAGGTTCATAGTCTGGAGAAAATCCCCTAATATTCCTCTCATGTTCCTCCGGGCTATCATTCATTTGACGATCGATTCCATTTTGGGGAAAGACATCGGTTGGACTTCTCGCGGGGGTACGTAGATATGGATTCATAACCTTCCGTAGACTGCTAACTGGACTGGGTATATGATCTCTAACTTCGTTCTCGGGTTTCAAAGCCAATGGTGGTACGATCGGAGGAGGCATGGGCTCTGCCTCCGATACAGACTTCTTCCTCCGCCGAAAGAAGGAAGATGGCTTCTTGGTAAGGACATGAGAATGCTCCTTTTGGGGAGGTGGTGGTTCTCGAGGCATGTGGGCATGTTGTGGTTTGATTTGGTTGCCAATGTGCTGAGGTTTACTGCTCGGGCGATCTGTTGTTTCAGCAGATGTTGTGGAACCGTGCGAAGGGGGAGGATCTGGAGCTGTCGCAGAGTTGTTCCTTGACCCAAAAACTCTTCTGAAAAAACCAGGTCTATCCTTAGATGGCGGTGGAATTCCCGGCGAAGGTTGCGCATCTTTCGATTTTCCGTAGCCGACCAAAGGTGCAGGTGCTGGATCCTTGTTGAATGCTGGCATTGGCGGCAATTCTCGATTTCGGTCTTTAAGGCCATAATCAAATCTGCCACCTGAAGGTACACTGGCGGAAAGCTTGCCTTTATACCCACTCTTCGAACTTCTCGTACTTCGTTTTCGTTCTAATCTCTGCAGTGGTGGGTCGGCAAGGGGTGGTTCAGCTTGAGGTTGTGGAATCATAATTGGCGATGCAGGGCGTCTTCGAGGGCCACCTGGCACCGTAGGGGTAGGGGCAGCATCATAATCGTATGGGTTAAAAGCAGGAGAGTTTGTTTCGGTTTGTCGAACGACTGGATTCGGCGGCGCATTCATTGCTAGACGATCGCTACCATAATCGAAGCTTGAAGATCTGCCAGCAAGACCATGCGCCCAGCGTTGACTACTTGTAACCTGTGCGTATCCAAGATCGAAGCTGTTAGCACTGCTCCCTTTGCTTCCTTTTCCGCTCCGTGAATGTAATCCTCTTGCTGGTATTTGTGGTGTCAGGCCCCTTGCTCCAAAATTCGAATTTACTCCAATGTCGTTGCGCTTCGCAGTAAATTTTCCAGCTTGAAAGTTCGAGCTGCTATTACTTCTTCGCCCTCGAGATAATTGCCCTCCTGAATAACGACTCGAGTCGTCGGCGTTGTCGTAATCGGAGCTGTACGAGTAATTGTGTCCAATCCCCCTACCATTCCGAGCAGCGAAATTGGACGTCGGTTGGTATGTTTCCTCATCTGTGAAGGTCGAATACAATTGTTCCTCATCAACAGTCGGTTGCCTCCCAAAACCATCCGTATCGAAAGAAAATTGGTCGAGGGAGAGCAGCATGTGGTCTACCAGCGAGTCGCGAGTAACTTGTCGAGGCGACAATGAAAGGTCGTGAGAATCTCGATTGCCAAGTCTGCGGCCTCTTTCTGGATCATTTTCTTTATTCGAAGAGGGATCGATGGGTGTAATATCATCCAGGAATGTTTCCCTAGGACCAGTTCGTACTTTAAGCGCCCGGTTGGCAGCTATAATATTGGTTCTGCTAGGTCGCGGATTATCCCTTTTGGGCGTCTGCGGTGGTGATACATCTTTTGCTTTCCCTTTATAGCCAGTATCGACATTCAATGAGACGCCGAGGCGCTTTGTGGGCGACGTTGGCAGGTTCTCGAACGACTGCATCTTGAAGCCTCGACAGTGACCCAAATTGGCATCAACTCAATTCGAGGTGGATAGGCGTCAACGACCCCATGTAATGCAGCGAATCTGCTTCGGCACAATTGTAGTTTTCGAGAAGAAGTATATCGACAAAGCTCAAAGCAATCGACAGCTAGATTTCGATTCAGTCTTGCGTAATTGTTCAATGACCCGAAATAGAATCTCGTCGTGCTGGGAGTTTGGTGCAGAAGGCGTTTGATGCGATCAATTATTGAAACGGCCGAGGCGATTAACTCATTTAATCCCTGGGATGGCGGGCGGGTGGTAACGGTAGAGACAGTGCAGTGCAGAGTGATATGAAAATCCCCAGCCGGGAAGAGAAAGGCAAAGTAGCTGAAGGAGATCTTGGAGATCCTGATCTTGTTTGCCTGGGGGGATGTTTGTTCCAGGTTTTGGGAGGTTGAAGGTGCAGCAGGTGCAGATTCTGGTGGTGGAGGTTTTGAGTTTCGACTCGAAAGTTAGGCGGATATGAAAGAAGGATGGCAAAAGGTTCGAGTTGCACAACAACTTTTTCGTGGTGCAGCGCAATTCCGGAAGATACAAAACACCGTCTAACCGCGAGACATGCGATGCAGGCAGTTTAGATTTCTCGTAAGGTACTTTACAAAATGCACCTGTGCAGCAGCACGATGCAGCGCGGCAGTAGAGTAAAGTATTTTGAGATTGTTTGATTAATTACAGTGGAGGAAGCGAGGGGGAGGCAAGGTGTGAGAGCTCTGTGGTTTGTCTGTCTTTCTAGCAAGGGGATCCACGATGTCGCCCTCTTGGCTGCTCACGGGTAGCTCGTGGCTACTGGTGGGAGTGGTTCTTGGTGGGGAGGTCGTGTCAAGAAAAGGTCTGTGTCGTGCTTTGCTTATGATTATTATATCTCCGAGAAGATGGGAATTTTAGGTGGAGCTGTGTTCATCGTCAGGAACGAAATAATGGTGGATGACCAAGTGCCTCGTTGGAGATTCTTTGTGGGACAGTGACAGCGTTTGAGGGACATATGACGAAGTTTATTATTATATGATTGCTCATATATGCGGGCAAAGTTCAGACAAGGCCAATTACACGGTATCACCGAAGCAAACGTTATGGTGTTGTGTTGTGGAACGTGTTCAGTCAACAGTAGAGGTAAAGGGAAATGGAACAGTCAAGTGTCAAGTGGCAAAATGTCAAAGCACGAGCATGCTCGTGCACAATGGAAGCAGCCACGGAGGGTTGCGGATGCACTCAGTAGGAAGAGGGGAGAAGCCTTTTGGTTTCAGAGGGAGGGGGATTAAGTTGATACGACGCTATCAAAACACTGGGATTATGCCGGAGCCCGTTACGTGCAGTAACATGTGAGTTTGCGAGTGAGTGAGTGAGTGAGTGAGTGAGTGATCAAGTGAGTGAGAAGTCTGGACTTGAAGGATCTCATTTCAACTGCAAAGGAGCGGTGTGGTGTGAGGGCGCCTTGAGAATCTTGAGAGGTAAAGATGCAAGTCCGAGCACTTGATGATTTCGAGTGGTTGATGGATCTTCTCAAAGTGACGGCCGAGTATCCGCAGATCCGTAAGAGAAGTAAGGTACGGAGAGGTACGAGCAGAGAACATTGGAATGGTAGGCATTGGCAGGTACAGAAACCTTCAAGATGCGAGATTGAAAAAGAAAAAGAGGAAGGAAAAAAAGAAAAAGGGGCCAATATTCGATTTACTACGTTCGTTCACATTGTCTCTCATCAATGATCAATCTACAAACAAACTGGTGCAGGTACAGGCACATTTTGATGCATGCCCCTTTCCCCGTGCATCATGGCTGCAAGTTGTCTTGCATAAAAGTTATCCGTTCCTGTTCCTTTTCCTTTTTCCCCTGCTCGTGTGAAGCAGCTGCACCTGCATTCAACATTCGACCCCACCACTTTCTCTCCGAGTCTTCATCAAGAACAGGAACAGGAACAGGAACAGCGCAGCCAAGCAGTTCTCCTCTTCTTGCCTCGAATGCAGTATCCAATCAAAGCAGCTATTCACACTTACGAGCCACACCCTCTTACACTCCCTGTAGTCACTTAATACCTTCCTACCAAATCAGGCGACAGACCCACCATAGCTTCCCTTCTGGTGCTGACGCTCATTTAATGTGTGGCTGAACCACTCCAAATCGGGTCCGTCAGTCGATCATTGGCATCATGATCGGATATCTGGACCGAAACAGAAAACGTCCAGAAAAAATAGTCTGTCAGAAATCTGACTCCATCGAACGGTTCGTCTGTGGATAAGCACCGAGATGAGATCGATTGTGCGATAGTGGGAACTCCTTTTGAAGCTATTGATTTTTGATATCATATAGCTTATTATAGCATGATTTCAACAAGTCACAAGACTTCATCTCCGACAGCTACCTCGAGAAATCAGGGAATTGTTCTCTGAGGTTTATCGCAAAGTGCTCTGCCTTAGGTATTTATGATTCTTTACGAAATCTCATGTCAGCAATAAACGTTTCAGTTCCGATACCGTTTGATCTGATCTGATTCATCTGAAGCTATCGCCTCGGCATTCATGCTCAAGATCCATTATGCCATGATAAACGGTTGTGGATCCCATTAATATAACAACTGCCCGATATCGTACATCTCTAAATCCCGATTGAGATCAATGGAAAACCCGACTCCCCTGTCCTGGATCGATCTGAAGGAACATTCGCATCGCATTGTGGAACAAAAAGAAAACTTCTTTTTTTTCCTTTCAAGCGAGAACGTTGCAGATGTCATGTTGGATATTGTCTAGGTTATCCCAGCTTGTCAGTTGAGGTTGTCATTATGGACATGTTCTAATGCTGGTAAAACCCTTGCATGGTAAGGTGGTATTTTCGCAAAATGTGCTGCTTTGGATGACCACCCCCACTCTTTGGCCAATTGAGTTTTGTTTTTGTCTTAGATTTTGACATCCCCCAGATTCATCGGGGAGGAAAGTTAATATGATTCAGATCCTTCATAGCAGAGTTGCGACAGGTGCGAGAGGTTTATGACTTGGTCACAAGATCTGCGGTTTTGAAAGAAATGATGGTGTTGTTGTCGAGGTACCAATCGCAAGTGCTAGTATTACCTATTGGTGAATCTAGAGACGAATCCACATCATTCTGATTGAATGCGCAAAAATCTCGGATAAATGAGTTATTGTATTTAATGAAACCTGCCAGTATCACAGATTGGTATTAGGCTTGTTGTGTTCCATTTTCAAGTGCTAGCAGATGAGGGCTCGAGACATCGCGGGGTCATCATTCTCTTCCTTTCCGAGCACCAGCGATGCATTCAAGAGTTGGGCGTGTCATATTAAGCTTATGATTGAACGCTTTTCTCATGCACAACACTCATGCTAGTGATTAAGTCCTTGGAAGAGAATTAATTAGAAATGTTTCCTTCTCGCTCCTCAATTATCTGTTCTTGAGACTCCATTGTTCCAGTACTGTAGCTATTTTCGCGTTTTTAATTACAAGTCAAAAATCCAAGGCTAGATGACATGCAGATGAGAAACCCAAAGCAAGTGTATTGTAAATGCAATAGCCATGTGGAATGCTTTAATGGTGCATCTCTGCTATCTTTATTGCTTCCACCACTATAGCATTGCAGGCATTAGCGCAATGAAATTACTGCACTTGGAGCGCTTTACAATGGCAGATTCAGCCTATGTCCCAATTGTGTTACGGCTGCAACGGCAATCCTAGTCCTTCATAACAAACTCTGTTCACGTTTTGGAACAGTCTTCATAGAGGCTATGGGTCTCTCACTTCACAATTGCCGGGATACAACTTAGTTTGAAGAAGTCAAATCAAAGTCACCGAACTTAAAAGTACCCAAGCCATTCTAGAGAGAATCTCACAGAATATAAAATTGTAAACCAGTTGTTTCTTCTCCCATTTTCCTTAAGTACCTATCATACCTTCCTTGTCTCTTATACCAGGTTCACTGTTCTTCTGGAGTATATTCCTGTCTTCAATTTAGAGGATGAATCTCGCTTTTTTATCGGCTAGCACACTTACTTCTGGCTTTTCCTCGTGCTTATCCTCACCGTAGCGCCTTCCACTCTGACATGCAAGCCGCATCTAAGACCGTTTCCCTACCAGACCGCTTGAGCATCTCATGGATCATGTCTCCCGTCATCTGAATCGATACCTCGCCGCCTCGTAGGCATCCCCGCATCGAACCAGCATCTATATCCCCGCATAAACGCCCAAAATGTCTTAGTCCCGTTCATGAAGTCCCACGAATTTGTATTTTGAAAAAGTGTGCTTGTACCTGATCTCTCCTACCCTTTTCACTTCCATCTTCATCTCCAAACTCTTCTCTCATCACAAATTCGATCCTCCAATCTCTCATGATGTCGAAGTGATGCGGAACGGCAGTGGGCTCACAAGTATGGTACAGTGCACTAGATGTTCGTGTCTGCACTGGATGTTCGTGTTTGTACAAAGGTTCGTGATCTCTCTGTCCTAGACTTGGCTGTGTTTCCTTCTCCCTCATTCAGCATGTGCTTGGCCCTCGAATGATGCTCTACATACGCACATAAAGGTCTCTGGCAGATCATCCTTCCTTCCCAAGCGCTTTCAAACTGTACCTAACACTTCCTCCCAGACCCTTTTCCTCTCTCCTCCCTCTCTACCCCAATGCCATGTGCTTCTGCGGCCCAGTTCACAAGGGCAAAGCAGCCCGCAAGGATTTTTTATTACTGTCAAGACAATAATCCCAGCTCTGAATCTAGTTTGGTCTGGCCTGGCCCTAGATTCGAGAATGAATCTGCTGTTGGGCAACTACAATGTGTGTTCTAGTGATATCTGTGAATTCGATGACACGAAAATTTTCACGTCTTGAATTAGATATCTATTCTTCGGACTTGCATACTAATCAACATCACAGATTGATTTCAACGTTGTCGCCGAGCTTGTGGGCCACGAGTACGCCAAAAATGCAAAATCTGCATGCAAGAATTGGCTTTTGGGTGATTCTTTGGAGGAAGGCAGGTTGACTGGAGTTGACGCTCTGTTTTTGTCTTGTCTCGTCTTGACTTTCTTTCTTTCTCTTTGGTGGAGGTGATTGGATGCAAGTAAGTTCTCCCTTTCATTAGTTTGGATTTGATAGATCATCACTCTAACAACTTATGTCGTCTTTCAGGAGGAAGACAATTCAGCTGATTTTGCCAGCTTTGTTGACGATTCGAACACTGACTCTCGCAATAGAGACGAGGTGCATCCAATTAGGGGTGCGCCCACCAGAGCCTACAAGAAGCTCTAGGTATTTCCAACGATGAGGAGGAAGGCGATGGCCCAGCTGGTGGGATTGTTGCATGTTTGTACAATTAGTTTCGTAAACGTGGAGATAAGTACTTGGAAGGAGAGGGAAGCCTTCTTGAAGAACAACAATGTACAAATATTTATGCAATAGTTTTCTTGAATTGAATACCGTACATCACAGTTCTAACTTCTATAATCTCGTTCTCCTGTGGCCTATTGGACATGAGACCGAATTAAAGTTTAGTATTCCTTCCAATCTAAATGTCTAACAAAGATCAAAAACTCCCTTGCCATCAACCAAGCAATCAATCAAACAATCAACACTCAGCTCTCAACACCATTCCCATTGGCCATCCCACCCATCTTCGCCCTCCCCACCGCCTGCTCGAACTTGCCCTTCCACTTCTCTTCCTGCTTGAATAACTCCACAGCTCTCATGGCACTTGGCTCTCCATATTCTGGGTCCGCTCCTCCTTCTAATAGTGCCTAGATATCATCAACATATTTCTCCAAAAGTCTACAATCTTTAAATAAAGCAAGGTGGGAGAGAAACTCGGGAACAAAAGGTCAATAGAGAGAGTAGAAGGTAGGGGGGGAAAGGGGAAATACCTCAACAACTTCACTTTCACCTTTAAATACTGCTCCAGCGAGAGGAGACTGAGATCTATCATTCAACCGATTTGGATCCGCTCCATATTGGAGAAGCAGTTTGACGAGTTCTGCATGGCCATGGTAGGAAGCTAGCATAAGCTATAGATTTGATGTCAGCATTCTCATATCATATAGGTAATTTACATATCAAGGTTTGATATCTCAAACCAAAATCTGCCCTCCCAAAAAAAAGAGGTAACATAAAAAAAGAAGCGATATAAATAACTCCAAGGGAGAACATAGTTTCATACAGAAACAAGACACTCACAAGACTATCCCCCTTTTCATTCGTCATATTAGCAGGTAATCCCGCCGGCAGCGCCTGGTGAAAAATATCCATCTGTCCCGTCCTCGCTGCATCATACATCCTCCCTGCAAGCGCAATAGCTTCAGGTGGGAGATCTGGTTTCGGATTGGAATCTGTGGTTGCCATTTTGCACACTTCTTAACAGCTTAAAGTTTTGCAAGAGGAATGGCTTGTAAAAACAATCTAAATTCAAGATAATTTGAGAATGTATATAGTAATAAATCACAAAGTAGTGGCAATCCTGTATGCATACCACTTAGAAATCGACCATGGTCCGTGCCACGCTTTCCTTGATGACATCGCCATGCCTTTCTCCCTCCCACTCTCTCCCCACATTGCACCAAACCAGCCCAAGCTAAAGACCTCGGCCAGCTTCGGCTCCTACCTGTTCTCAATCGCACCTCAAATTCCAGCAGTAAACAACACGAACAATATCTTCACATAACCCAAAATGCGTTCATTACCCCGCTGTGTTTTTACGCCTTCCACTCTCCCAAGGATAGTGAGGAGAGCGTATTCGAGTCAATTGCCTGTGGTAAAAGTGAGGGATGTGCAGGCGCCGAATAGTGGTAGGATAAGGATATTGAGCTTGGTGAGTTTGGGGGTTAATTTTATTCCTCTGCAATCATTTATTTCCCTGCATTCATTTACATTCCTTTTCTTTTTCACAAGCATAAGTCTACCATTCAATTGACTAATTAACTCCCCTCAGGCCCGCCCCTCGGCACGCAATGCTATTTCCCGCCAGCTGCTCCACGAATTACGGTCGAATATCGATGCTATAGCCGCTGAATACGATAGTAATGGCGATGAGATACCACCGCAGAAGATCTTTGGTGGTGCGGCGGGCGTGGATCAGAGGGGACCTACGAGAGCGGTGGTGATTGCCAGTGAGGTTGATAGCTGTTTCTGCGCGGGCGCGGATTTGAAGGAGAGAGCGGGGTTTAGTGCTGAGGAGTAGGTGTCCCCATTCTGAGTTCCAGCTATGTTTATGGTGGTAATATTGGGACTAATGATACGATTACAGAACCGCAGCTTTCCTCGCAAATCTCAGAAATACATTTACTGCCCTCTCCAATCTTCCTATTCCGACTATAAGCGCCATTTCCTCCCTCGCTCTGGGAGGCGGCCTTGAGCTTGCGCTCTGTACACATATGCGTGTCTTGGCTTCTACAGCACAGGTTGGACTTCCAGAGACGAGATTGGGTATACTTCCCGGCGCAGGAGGAACATATCGTCTACCCGGTCTGATCGGATTAAGTCGAGCAAGAGATCTCGTCCTGACAGGCAGGAGAGTCAGTGCTGCTGAAGCATACTTTCTAGGTATTGCAGACAGGTTGGTAGAAGTAGTAGAAGAGGAAGGAGAAGGGAAAGATGCATTGATGAAGAGAGCTGGTGAGGATGTGTTGAATGTTGCTGTTGGGTTGGCGGCAGAAATATGTCAGGGTGGCCCTGTGGCTGTTAGGAGCGCGTTACAGGCGGTTAATTATGCGGGGGAAGAGGTGGAGAATAAGATGTATGAGAGGGTTGTTAGGACGGAGGATAGGGATGAGGCCTTGAAGGCGTTTAGGGAGAAGAGGAGACCTGTGTTCACGGGGAGGTAAGAGTAGAGAATGATTTACTCGGCAAGATGGCCAATGCAGAGGTTTGAACTGGGTAAATATTGTGATGTAAGTGACACAAATCTAGGGGGTTTCCTGCGATTAAGTGATCAGTTTGGCTAAAGTTTTCCCATTTCCCAAAAGTCTAGGGAGGCAAGTAAGTGGGAAGGTATGCAGGTCGAAGTACGCCTCCGTACTTTCCCAATCCGTCCATGATAAACGCGTTCTCCCAAACATTGGAGTCTAGATCTCATCCCCGTTCTCATTCTCATTCTCACAATCTTGAGAACAAAAACTTCCACACCTTCCCATTCCCCTACCTCTGCAAATTTCTTTCGTCTGAAAGTAACCAACACACAATTGGAAGATGTTGTTTCTCATCCTTCTCGTAATTACGCCTTTGGCACAAGCTCTCCAGGTCTTGCTTCCCCCTCTTACGGGACCGAGTCTAGTTGGTACGACTAGTCTTGAGCTGGTTGATTACACGAGGATTGAGCCGCAGGGAAAGGATGTTGAGGCGAGGGATTTGAGTATGTATCTGTTCCTCTCTCCTTCATGTACTGGTGCTATAGGACACATGAGAAGTCATAGTCATCTTAAGATCTTTGTTGTATCACTTCTCTATGTACTCGCGTTGAGATATCTCCAGTGTTCTAGCAAATTAGCATGCCTCACCAGAATGCCTTCTAGAAGAAACAAAGCTGATATGTCATAGTGGTCTCTGTTTGGTATCCAGTTCAACACGTTCGACGCTATCATCTGGCTCCATCCTTCACTCCAGTCTTTGCAACCTTCCTTGACAACTTCTTGAAGACAGCTCCTGGTGTTGCAGGCTCAGTGATCAGTCGTGCTTACGAGGGTGCTCATCTCCACAGCACCAACTGTTCTCAACCTGATGTCCTCCTTTTCTCCCCTGGTCAAGGCGCATCAAGAGTTGAGTACACGGCGTTACTGTCAAGTCTGGCAAGTTATGGATACATTGTCATCGGTGTCGATCATCCATATGACACTGGGTTCATCGACTACCCTGACAATCGCACAGCAATTGCAGCTTTCCCTCCTCCTATCCCGACAAACTCCACAGTCGATATTCGAGTCGCAGACATGAAGTTTGTACTTGATTCCCTTACTCAGGATAGTAAAATCACTCGTAAGATCCCAGGACTTCATCGCAAAATCAATCTTTCGGGATCAAAAGTTGGCATATTCGGTCACTCGCTTGGTGGTGCCACAGCTGCTTCAACTATGTTTGGTGACTCCAGATTCTCCTGTGGTATCAATCTTGATGGTCAATTCTTCGGGCCCGTCATTGACACAGGACTCTCACAGCCATTCCTCCTTGTAAGCTCGGAGGGCCACGGTATCAAGACTGATGATACTTGGGTGAAGTTCTTTGAAAATTCGAAGGGATTCAAACTAGACATCCTGATCAACGGCTCCTCACACATTGACTTTTTAGACTGGTCATTTTTGTACGAAGAACTGAAAGGCACTGGACTGGTACCTGATGTAGGAAACTTCATTGGTCCAATTGGAGGGAAGAGAATGCTGGAGATTGATATAGCTTATATTCGCAGCTTCTTCGATATGTGTCTCAAGGGAGGGCAAGGAACGCTTCTCAAGGGACCAAGCCGCAACTTTTCTGAAGTGATCTTTCAGACTGCTTGATTTAGATTATGGTAGATATCTTCTTTCAGCTGATGCAGGGCATTGACAAATGAGGTTTATTTGTTACTTGGTCGCAGCAGATCTTACAATACTGAAGGGGCATGTTGAAGGAAGGCAGAATCACTGACACTGTTTGAGCAGACTTGCAGCACCATTCAGCGAGGATTTCTTTTCATGACAGGAAAGTTTCAGCTTTCTAGCTTAGATGCATGTACACAGTAGACATTATCGAGGAACGCCTTTTGCTCCAAAAGTCCAAACCTTGATGCTTTGAATTGTGCTACTTCTCCTCGCCAACTAGGGGGCTCGTTTAGTGAATGATCATCATCAGCCCGCTAAATCTTATTTTCCCTCGGCCTCCAAATTCTCCCGTCTTACAACAATTCCGTGTTCAATCATTACTTTCGCACAATGAAGCCTTCTTTGTATGAGAACACCCTAAGGGAAGAAGTAAATGACCCGAGTACGCTCAATACTTGCAAAGCACGGAGAAGTCCAATTGCTTCGCCTCCACAACTAACTTGAAGCTGAATACCGCTGATGGTTTTCCAGCGATGATCTTCCTTGTACGCAGACATCGCGAGATAATTTCCTAGAAAGGAGATTGGCGCAAACACGGATAGTTGCAAGGCACTGCTAGGCAGTCAGTCATTTCTTCACCGCGTTATGGGAGTACTGTCAGTTTAAGCTCCTGTCAGTAAGAACAAGGTATTTCGTGTTTAATCCACGGGAAGCGGTTTGTTTGAAGGGGTGTGGCAGTACTCAATACCTCCCAATCAGAGATGTGGAGGCGACAGGGATCTTCGCATTCGAGATACGGGGCGTGGTGATTGGGTGACCAAAGATGGTGGGTTTGGGCGCTGGAGAGGGGAGCCGCATTGGGTTTGAGGGGAGAGGGATATATATAAGGTGGGTTGGGAGTTGGTTTGTGGATCTTTTAATTGTGTAGGACTATCATTGAATGTGAGGCTTTGGACATTTGCTTGATTCTTTTTTTCCGCATACTATTCCTTGCTTTGAGTACCTACTTCTGCCTTTTTCAATTTTACAGCAGTTCAGAGAGACGTGAGGTATTTTGCCAAATACCAGTGCGAGGTCTTGTTGGCGTTATCAATCATGGAGAACGGAAAATATGGTCTGTCAAACCTCAAGTCTTGAGAGGAATTTATCTGATACTTTTCAAGTCGCTGGGAGTCTGTACTTCTATGCTCCAAACAAGGTAGCTCCAGTCATCTGGGCAGTACTCTTCCTGGTCTCTGGTCTATGGCACGCCTGGCAATGCGTGTAATTATTCCAACTTCCTATCATATCACTCACTAATGAATCTAGTCACTACAAATGCTGGAAAGTCTCTGGTATTCTCCCTGTATGCTACATTTTCCTTTGTTCCCCTCCAGATTTTGCTGTATATCAGCTTCCGAGCAGGTTTCAGTCTGCTCGCCAGATAAACTGTTGGTAAGTTGCGGTGCTAATTCGCTGCAGTGGGCAAGCATAATCTTCGTCGTCGGCTACATCCTCCGCGAATACGGCGCCTTTCACTACGATAACATCAACATCTTCATCGCCAGTCTCGTCTTCCTATACGCTGCCCCGTAAGTTCCCCTCTCTCTCCTATAAATGCCCAAACTAACCGACTCAGCCCCCTCTACGAACTCTCAAACTACTTCATGCTCTCCCGCATCCTCTACTACGTCCCCTACGAATCTCCCATCCACCCCGGCCGAGTCCTCACCACCTTCGGCGCAATATCCATCATCATCGAAGCGCTGAACGGCAACGGCGCCGCCTACGTAGCCAACACATCTCTCTCAGAAGCGAAACAGAATACAGGAAAAGCGTTGTTGAAATCAGCGTTGATATTACAGTTAGCAGTTCTAGGCTCCTTCGTCATGCTAGCCGCATACTATCATCTCAAATGCAAGAAAGCCGGTCTCTGTCCCTCAAATCTAAAAGCCTGTCTGATAACCCTGTACACCTCTTCCTTCCTCATAGGAATACGCACCATCTACCGCACAATCGAATACTTCACCACTTCCTCTTTACACTTCGACTCCTCTCTCGATCCTACATCCTTATCCCCAATCCTACGCTATGAATGGTTTTTCTGGGTCTTTGAAGCTGTGCTTATGATCACAAATACATATCTCTTAAATTTCAGACATCCGATGCGCTTTTTACCTAGGAACAATAAGATTTATCTTGGGAGGGATGGGGTGAGTGAGGTGGAGGGACCGGGGTATATGGATGAGAGGGCTTTTTGGAAGACGTTGGTTGATCCGTTTGATATTGGGGGCATGATGAAGGGGAGGAATATGGAGAGGAGGTTTTGGGAGGAGGGGGGAAGTGGGAGTGGGAGTGCTGGCGAGGGGAAGGCGGAGGTGAGGGAGGGTGTTTAGGTGTGGTGATAGTGAGGTGGTGGGGAGGTGGGAAGGATGGTGAGGAATTTGTTTTCGGATACCCTGGTTATAGATCTCTTTTGCTTTTGCCTCCTCTATTATTCTTGTAATCCTATGTTTCTTTCTTCAATATATCTATTTCATTTCTTAGGTACTACATAGAACGACCAAATTGTTTGATTTTCACTTTATAATCTTGCGTTTTGTCATTTCGAAATACCATTAGCGAGGTTTAGCTTCTTCTTGAACTACGGAGAAAGCACCTGATACTTTTATCCTTTTTCAAATCATTTATGATAGGCGTAAAAAGGTCTGAATTATGCTATAAGGGGGTAATAAGATCTACCCCACTACCCCGCATAAAACTCAGCTTTAGCAGGTGTGAAATTCTGTACCTGCATCTTCCTGGTTTCTGGTCCTTGTGTTTCTTCAACAACCTGCCTAGTATATGAAATACCAATCGTGAGTGTCTTTCTACTTTTCATTTCTCTGTTTAAACCTACATCAAGTTGGATTGGTAGTGTCGAGGGTTGTGACGCATAAATACACACTAAACTTCCACTACAATCCTTGTCAGGGAATAGTAATGCCATTCCAACCGAACGACTTAAAGTCCTGTCAAATGCTCGATGAAGATCTAGAATGTCATCACAATATAATAAGATAAGAGTACTGAGTATCGCTATACCTCTCTAAGCAGCGCACTGCATAAGTGTTGGCATCTTCTCTCCCAGATCAAGTTTCAATTCCCACCCTTCCTTCTTAAGAATCAGAGCCAACTAAATCACAGCATTAAATCCATTTACGCCCTAATACCCGGAAGCTCTACGTTCCAGCTCAGCCATCATGGCACACTCTCCCCTAGTCCTCCATCGTAAAAACCGTGCCTCCTTAACTCATAACCCATGAGTATACTAAACTCCCAACAAACCTCACTTTCCGAGCATGTATCCCTCTTACCCACCAGGTTCTTCTACGTACCTATATGTACAAGACAACATGATAATATATGCTTGACCAAAACGCACAGCACAGCTTTATATGGCATCTTTGGCAGCGCATAGATTCAGAATCCGGATTACCTTATCCCTGCCATCTGTACGCTTTTTAACATACGTAAGATGGAAGATAGAAGAGGCGGTATCTAAATCTCAAAAGAGTAAATAGAGCGCTCATCTTCCGAGGAAGGATTCTATACGGCGTATTCCCTTGACGTTCTAGAAATGTGAAGAGGGATCCTTTGCTTGGATCAGGGGTGTGGGAAAGGGAACAGATCCTCAGGGTGGGAGATGATGGGTATTGGTTATTGTTTAAGGGTGGTGTTTAGTGTGTAGGAAGGGTTCTTATTATCTCTGAGGATTGATTCGATTGAAGGGTGGGTGTAGATAGTAGGTGGAGTATATGTACTAGTAAGCATTGTTTTCTGTCTGCTTTTAGGAGTTAGGACATGCTCTTTGAATTCGTTGATTGTTAGAATACTGATAGCTCGGGGAGAGCGCAGCCAGTTGTGCCCCTTACCATGATTTCAGCGAGGTTCCCTTTGGTGCTTCTTAACCCCTTGCTTGTTCTTCATGTCGTCTTTTGCCTGCACTCACGGAAGTAACCGAAGCCATAATCATGATGAACTGTGACTGTAATGTAAGGTGATGTGATGGGCTTGCCTCCATGCGGGATGTTCGGGAAGTATATCTTTGCTCATTCTTCCTTCTGGCCATTAATGACTTGAGAGTGAGAGTGTTAAACATTAAACTCAGTGAAATTGATGGCTTCGCATTCTTTGTACTTTGCTGATAATTTAATATGTCAGCTTCATAAGGGAGCAAAGGCAGAAATCAGGAAAATAAAAGAATTTGGCTTGCTCGGACTCGCCGTACATAAAATTGCAATATTCGACACAGAACGATGGCTATGTATTCCTCAGACCCACATGGCATAATCAATTCAAATTTGTTCATATCATCCATATTAATAGGTGATCTGGGTACGAAGGTGGACCATTTTTACGTAGATGTGAACCCCGCCTCAATCACTTGAAGGCTCATGTGCCTGGGCATCACTCGGCACCTCTCTGCATTTTCAAAGTCAATCATCAAATTCGACTCACGAGAGATTACATAAATAATTCTTCTGGCATAATCTGAGCTTGCGGCGGAAAATGCTATGTAAGGAGGAAAAGGAAGAGGCATCGTGATGAATTTGAAGAGGAGTCGCTTCGCCTCTTTTTATGTCTCGGGGACCTAATGGTACTTAATTAAGTCCCTTTCTCGCCTACTTTGGGATTACATGAGCCACCTCTGAATCCCGAAAGAGTGGCAGTGTGGCTAATAGGCCATAATTAATCTGGATTTCCGAATCTCTGGGAACAAATCCGCAGTCGTAGTCCACATGGCTCCTTACACTTCCTGACTCAGAAAGCTTAGTGAGGTCCTATTTGTCGGCTCTTATCATGTTCTTCTAGCACACTTCTAGAGCATCAAAGGATCAAAAGACTTCCTCTTTCGATGGATTTGGAAATTGCAAGTGGGGTTTTTGAATCCTTCGACCAACAAGCCTCGGATGGGTAAAGTAGTTTGATACCAACACCTCACAAACGGTTGATTGGCTCTACGCTTTGTCCATTGTTGACAGTTGGCTCACGATCGAACCATCAAGGGTGCTTTCGAGACTTTTGCCATCAATGTTTCAAAATCTATTGGAACAGCAGAAGAAAGTCAAAGGTTGGTCGCCGCCGCAGCCCTTGTGAAAATCAGGGGCTGCCCCGCAAGAGTGACAACTTAAAAAAAGAACGAAGATCAACTAGAGTGGCGGACCCTGTAGCAGCTGATTCAGACACGCGACAGGGAGCAAGGACGGGAGGTTCTGCGTGTGTCCGTATCGCGCAAGAAACATCTTCACATCCTCACATCAGCATTTGCTCCAACTTCTTCTCAGCAAACGCAGAATAAATGCGAAATGAAAACACGAGCAATCGAGTCCACATCTCCGCTATCACGCCGAGCCGGTGTTTGAAGTAATTTCCACGGGGGGTGCATCGCGCGCGCATGGGCAAATTCTTGTCGCTCCCTCAGTGTAAGTTCTTGGTTCTTGCTGCACAGCCCCAAGGATGTCAATCCTTCGACGTTGCCCATTCGGATAGTTACGCCTCTCACGATGGTAGCGGATGAGATGGCGAGGATGGCTCGATGGGCACAGCTAAGCCTAACAACAACCTCAGCAGCGGTCTGGAAGCCCAGGTGCTTGAGCCTGTCCAGAGTTCAGGGCGAAGTCCAGCCTCTGTACGAAGGTGCTGGGGTGGTCGTGCACTGCAGTGTAGCGTCCATTGACGTCTGGTTTCATTTTGCTCAGCAGCCGATTTATGTGACATTGGCTGTCGGCATCCCGTAGTGGCGGAATTAGGCTTGTTACTTATGATCTCGAGATCATAAACCTCCACACCCCCTTCAGAATACTTTCTTTCTATCAATGCGGCTCAATTTTGTCCCAATTTTATGACCTGGATTTTACACTGCACTTGACCTGGATTATCAAGTGTTAGAGTACCGAATACATCATGGCGAACTGGGAGCCTCATCATCATCCACCTCGGACGTCGTCACGCTTTCCGGCACCAGGAATCTTTGTGAATGTGGAATTTGGGGTGACATTTTCGAATAATCATCGACCACATACGGCGGCTGTGAAGTATACATCGAGACGAATGCAGGAGAAGCTTGCTCGGCAACGGCGACAAGAGGATGAACAATTATTCCGAGAAAGAGACTATCGTCAGCAACAGGAAGAACAATTTCGATATGGACCACATCCATCTAATCTGATGCCCGGTATTGAGCAAAATGATCGTCCAGCACGGCAACAACAACAAAGACAACAACGGCTCCATGTTAGGACAAGAGATCTTCATGAGAGGGGTAGTTCAGCTCCCCCTTCAATCACCGACCGAAATCAACCCATTAGTCCCATTACCCCAATTCAGGCCATTCAACACACATCAAGTATGCCACTATCAGCAAGAGAAAGACCTCTACCACCTGTACCGTCGAGGTTTCGATTAGGAGAAGATGGTCTCCCATGGTCTACAGAACCTTGGTATCGTCCGGATGCGCCGGAATATCCATCCCCGACGATGGTTGACATTGAGAATGAGAATAGGCGCGGTGAAGACCCTCAGAGAGTGAGGGATCTAGAGGCACTGCATCAAGCTATGATGACTGTGGATAGCTTGCCTAATGATGGATGGGAGGCATGGACTTGGGAAAGTGTTGGAGATATGCCTAGAGGACCGAGGAGTTTGGGATGGGCTGTGAGTACAGCTGAACAGGTGTCGAGGAATACTCCCGTATCCAGAGCTACTCCTATATCACCACCTCCGCCATATGTTGTCAGTCAGTGGGAGGAATCTTTTGGTTGGGGCTATTACGGCAATATGCGACCACGGAGTTCAGGTTGAAAGCGCAGAGGGCTATCACAATATTCAACTATCACCAACTGCATTCGAGTCAAGGATGGCGCCGGAGCATTGGGATTACGGTCTATCTTCACAGTCGCCCTCATGAACGGAGGAGCTTCAATCCGATCTGATTTCATTTGTCAATCTAATCAGGGTTTTCGGGGCGATGGCAAATCAAGCCAAGGATAGCTCTACCTTCAAGACAAATCCACAATCATAATGTCTACAAACGGAAAAACAGACGCTGGAACAATCTCGCACCACTTCAATTCGCGAACGCAAAGCTGGTGCAGAAATATTCGTTTCAAGCATGCAAAACAGCATGTTTCCGGGCTGTTCAGGGGGATCAGACGAGATCTGCTCAGGGGGGCAAAACGTAAAGCGTATAAGCTTTTATACAACTCTATAAATAGAAATATCACAATCTGCCACCGGAAATTTTTATTCCCCAGATATGCACATGTTCATCTCAATTGCTTGCTTCTTTATGCCTTGGTGTTCCCTCTCATTTCTAGATGCTTGGGATGTGTGTTATGTAAGTTGGGTATGTGGTTTTGATACACTATTTGCCGCGATGAACTCGCTTGTCTTTACTGCTCTAGCAGTAAGCATGTGCCGAACTTTCGCACACGGATATTCTGCAAGGTAACGGTCGCACTCGAATCATTTCTCACCTCTTCACATGTCTTGCTACCAACATCTCAACAATACCCCGAGTAAGCGGGCGGGCGGGCACAAGCATGAAACGTCAAACGCGAAACATCTCCTTTCCCCAAGCCCAAGCTTGTAGCCGAGACGGGACGGAAGGAGGGTTACAGCGAAAGTGACCTCAGATGAGGGAACGTGACATGTAGCTGTGGTAAGATAAGCGGGAGACGTGGGAAAACGTGGGGCTGAGCTTTTTGACACAAACACAGCCTCTTGACGGGAGAGAGTATGCGAGATGCGGCGACACGTCGCAGATACTTGGGGTGATCAGCGAGTGCTGTGTTTTTCTTTTGAATTTGTTTGGTGCGGGCTTTGGTGATGGTGGATGATCATGAGGTTTCTTTGGTTTGTTGTTGGGAGTATGTAGGAGTGATATGCTTGTTTTTGGGAGTGATAGAGGGGTTGATATTGCATACTCTGGGGACACGATGGCTTAGTAGGCGTCGGAGGATTGTTTTCGCCTTCTAGCGTATGGATTCAAGTGTTTGGAATCATTGCTTACTTCTGCACGATGCTGTTTGGTTGACTGGATTGGTGCTATGAGGCTGGAGAGGAAAGTTTGGGATAATTACTTAATTCTGCACAGTCATTTAAGCCAGCTGCTTTGGTGTGAGTGGGATGATTCTTGAAATGAAGCCAGTAGGATTTTGCTCAATGGGCAGATCAATTGATGGCTTGATGTGTGGCCTCAACACGGGCGTCCATCTTGGGGCTGCAGAGGACTCGACATACGAGTATCGAGCCTGGATAGGCCACTGCAGTTGTGAATACATGCTGTGTGCAGAAAGGCTTTCGGGTACGGTGCTCGTGGAAGTGTATGGCGGCCCGACACGTCCTATGTGGTTACACAAGACAATGAGTGCAAACGCTGCTTCAATAGTTTCGGCGTATAGATAAACTTGGTGCAGCACCAGATGTATGTTCCATCCTCATCATCTCGCACAAATACAGCCAGAACAATGGGAATCGATGCAGGATTTGATATGGTGCCTCGTCTATCTCGGGGAGCTGTAGATAGAGAGAATTGGCGCTCTTTCATTGAAGGTGTTAAAACACGTTTCAAGGATGATGAGCTTGTAGAGATCAACCCAAATTACATCGTGTTCAAGGCAGGCGAACATCCGATGCTCCCATTTGAGGGCCATAAGTTCTTGCGTTTCAGTTCGAAGATCTCGGGCAGTCATGCTGAAGGGGTCGAGGAATATATCGATTCCGTCAAATTATCCGCACAGATGTGGTTCGGATCTCGTGTCCGGCCATGGAATGAAATATTTGATCAGCATGGGTTCTACGGCTGGAAAGAAGTCAATCAATCGTTCAAGTCCTATGAGCAGGTGCGTTGGAAAGTTGTGTAGCAAGTTCAAATCTAATCAACCTCATAGCCAGACGAGGAGGAAATTTCTACAACCATTGCTCAATTTGTAATTGGGACAGATCCCACAAGTGAGCTAAACTTGCCGCTATTCAAGATTCAAGCCGTTCAAGACAAGGGACAAGGACTTGTCGCTCTGTTCAATATCGCCAAAGGCAAACGAATAATCTTGGAGAAACCTCTTTTCACAACTCGAAATTTGGCACCAATCAGTCTCATGGAAAGTAAAATCGCAGAAAAGCTGAAGGCACTCTCGAAGGCTGAACAGCGCCAGTTTCTCACCCTTCATAACAACTTCCCTGGCAAATACCCTTTCAGCGGTATCACGAAAACCAATGCATTACCTTGCGGTTCCGGCGCTGTAATTGGTGGTGTGTATCCAACCATCTGTCGCATCAATCATAGCTGTCTCCCCAACGCTCACAACAATTGGAACAGTGATACAGAGACAGAGACTATCCATGCAACTCGATTCATCAAAGCTGGGGAAGAGATCACGATTTCGTATGTCGACGGTGGTGATCCATTCGAGTCCAGGCAGGAAGGCCTCAAGGCCTCGTTCGGGTTCGAGTGCGCTTGCAGTCTCTGCGTACTCCCTCAAGACGATATCCAGAAAAGTGATGACCGCCGCCAAAAGATACAAACTTTGGACGACGCGATTGGAGATCCGAAGCGGTTGAGGGCGACGCCAGAGAAAAGTCTCGCCGATTGCTACTCTCTTCTTCAACTTCTGGAGGAGGAGTACAGAGGGTCCGCTGTTTCATTACTTGCAAGACTCTATTACGATGCTTTTCAGATATGCATTACACATGGTGATCAAGCACGAGCAAGTTCCTTTGCGGAGAAGGGATATAGAGCCAGAGTCGTGTGCGAGGGAGACGATAGCCCCCAATCAAAACACATTAAGAGTTTCATGGAAAATCCTAGCCGGCACATGGCTTTTGGGACGTCGAATCGATGGAGGACGGCCAAAAGTTCGGTCCCCAAAGGTCTCGACACTGATGCGTTTGAAAAATGGCTGTGGAGACGGGGCAAGTAGATGGACTGAGAAGGACTGGCAGTTTCCAATATGTGGTTTCATCCGAGGCCGAAAATGTATGTTCATCATGAAGAAATCACATAGCAACCCATTTCATATGGCTAGATCAAACTTTCACTTAATCTTTCATTGCGACGAATAAGCCAAATACCCTGTACCACCTTATCGACGTCGTTAGCGATTTGTGGCTGAGTTTGTCCTGTCCGGATACTCAGAATTCCAAAAGCATGCTTCGTCCCTGTCTTTCATGTTAGTTGGATTTGATCCTCCACATTTATAGTTTCCTCGACAGCCTAAGCGGTCTTTTTCCGAATTGCATATACCTTCAGCAAGTTTTGTCAATATTCTGAGCGCTTCAGCCACACCAGGGCCGGTCACACCAGATCTCAAACCCAAGCGACACTGCGATCACTTTGGTTTTAAGTGGCAGCCATAAATCATACGTTTTCCCCACTTTGTTTATCTGTACTGTTATGTATCTGATAGTTATTCAAGGCGTACCCTGTGCGAAGAATGCGTGTACGCGTGTTGCAATATACAAGTGATTGAGGGAAGTGTATTGTGAAAGAGGTTCAGACCTTCCGTTTCCTGAAATAATCCCTTTTCAAAATTGTCCAACCAAACAGGCTTACCAATCATATATTGACAGAAAATTGGTGCTCAACCTCTTTCAGATGCTGTTGTGAGGCGCAAAGTGTCGATTGGCTGAGGTTGGTGTGTCCCAATCGTGTAGCTTCCGCTCAGCCCGGAGAGCAAGAACGCCCTGCGAATCGCCTGACAGCGCACTTCAACATAACGTCGTCTTCCATCAACTTTCTCTCAATTTCACCACATTCTTCCCACAACATGGATATCGTATCCTCTGCTTCTGCTGTTGTTGGCCTGGTGTTTAATCTCGCCAAGCTCATCAAAACATGCAACGATATTCGCGGCCGGTATAAAAATTCCAATCGCACTGTGGAATGCATTAGACATGAGTTAGAGACCTTGCAAGGTGCACTGCAAGAGTTGGCCAGCCTGATGATGCATGATGCATCCGCCCTCTCTTCGCGATGGGACTCAAATAAGACGTTACCTAGAACATTCTCTCGTGCTATCAACGGTTTTGGAAGGACCATAGAAGACCTGCAGAAGTCACTAGATCTGCTCCAACCACTTGAAGAGAAGCTAAGAAAGGGCGATAAAATAAGACTTCTATGGAACGAAGACGGGATGAAAGAACATCTTGGACAGTTGAGAGCACAATCGAACGCCCTGCAATTACTCCTGCTTGTACTCCAAACGTAAGTCCCGTCCCGTTATCTTGAACAAGCTCTTTTCACATTGTGACAAACTTCAGTGGGGGTGTGTCTGAAATAAAGAAACACCTGGGGAAAGTTGAAATTATTCTGGGGCAGCTGTCCAATTTCACATCAAACCCTAGAACGGAAACCAACTCGCTTGATATATTCAAAGACGAAGAAGATTTAATCTGCTTCAACCAGGAAAGTGGCTGGGATGGGACGAAGTATGGAAAATTTGCTCTCTCTCAGACTGCTGTACTTGAAGCGACGTTTGTGATCAACGAAGATGATCATCTGGAAAAGGACCAGGAATCCGCCGACGGGCCATCTGACGATAGATCTGAGAGTAATCCCTCAGAACCAGAACTTCCAGGAGACCTTGATATTCTTTCTTCCCAGGGAAAATGCAACAAAACCGGGCACAGTGGAATCACACTTCGAGTAGTCTCTGAAAACGAGAGCACGCCCATTCGCTCTCCTATAAGCAAGCCAGACAGTTCTGAATCCTCTCACACTTCATCCCACTCGAACAACGGAAATCGGTCTGAACGCATTCCGGAAATTATCCAGGCGGTACTCAGTGGACGCGAGGATGAAGTCACACGATTGTTGGATGATGGTCACGATGTCAATGTTCGGCATCCCATCACTAGAAAGACGCCTCTGATGTACGCGGCATATTTGAACTTCTCGGCCATTCTGGGTTTATTGATAGAGCGAGGAGCGGATATTGCGTTGGTCGACGGAGAATCGTGGACTGCAGTTCATTTCGCAGCTTCGGAAGGATCTTTAGCCTGTATGGAACTTCTTATATCCATGAATATCGCTCTCACTGCCCCGGACTACTTCCACGAAACCCCATTGCACCACGCGACGAAATTAGGTAGGGGTGAAATTGTCAAAACACTTCTTCCTTTCTATCCCAATCTGGTGCAATGGACAAACTCAGACCAGAGGAATGTATTTCATCTCGCGGCAATGTTCGATAGAGTCGAGATGTTTGATCTTGTTGATACATATATGAAGCCTACTTTACCAGAAAGTCAGCTTTCGTGTGAAGATCCCAAGAATCCTCCTATGAAGACTATTCATACGTACCCTGAAATAAAGAGGGCTCTCGATGAACCAGACGTATACGGGTGTACACCTTTCCAGCTTGCAGTCTTAGGCCAAGCCAATGAAGCAGTATCAGCTATCTTACGGTTAACCACCACGAATATCAACAATCCAATTTATGTTATCTATGAGGATCGAGACAAACGGTCTTGGACGACAGCGTTGCATCTAGCGACTCAATCTAGCAATCTAGATCTTATCATAGCTCTCCTAGTTAAAGGGGCTAATGTCAACTCTGTGAATTCTTTTGATAAGACTCCCATATGCTGGGCCCTGGAACTAGAGCTGGAATTGATCACCAAATGCCTCCTCTCACATGGTGCAGAATTCCACGGATTTCCCAAGATAAACAGGTCTGGTTCAAAGCTTGACCCGGACTTTTCGAATCGAGTTCTTGATCTAATCAAGACTTCAATAGGAACAAACACCATTGTAGCTGCCCAAGGGAAACACATACTTCGAGAAGCTCAAATTCGTGGCAGATGGGACATTGTGAAAGAATTGATAGGGCGGGGCGAGCATCCAAAAACAATACTGGGTGCTATACTCGAGGAACAACGTACTATACAGCAAGCTCTTGATAGTGCCACTGTGGAGACCATGGAATTTCTATTGCAACATGGTGCATATCCCAATGGGAAGATTATGGGGACTTGTGGTACACAGTGGTACCTGCCAATTCATCTGGCTGCTCACAACGGCAGAATTGATATGATTCAAGTGTTAATGCGCTATGGCAGTGATCTTCTCTCTAAAGATTCCTCGAATAATCTTTCCACGTTTTCATATGCAGCTACGAGCGGAAATATCGAGATGGTAGTCTTTATCTTTGAGGAACTCTTCAAATACAGATTCCCAGATGTTGTGACCAGAAAGCGGCGGATAGAGGAGGCTTTATTTGAAGCTTGCCGGGGGGTTTTGGACCGTGGAGGCACAAATATGGTAGAAATGTTGAGAATTGTCGTAGGTCTTTGTGAGCAGGAGCTTGGCCAGACCACTCGCCTCAAGGAGATGATACTCGCAAAGGCGGTCCGCTATGGTAGGATAGAAGCAGTCAAGCTGGTGATCCAACACGTTTCTCTAACCACTTACGTGATGGACAAGATAAAATTTCGTCTTCAAAGTAACGAGTCATTCGAGCCAAATAATGAGGCAGATTTTGAGTCATGCAAGGACTTGGTTTGGGCTGCGAGGGAGAAACAGCAAAGAAGCAGTGAAAGTCAATTCCAATGGGGGCCAAACCAAAAGATGTCAAGCTCAAATGCTCAGGAGGAGGAGAAAGACACCAAACGATCCAGCAAAACAAGTAGACTTTGGGGAGGACTCAGGTGAAAGATCATGACGCATCTGAATGAGGTCCCGCTGCAGAAAAGCACAATGATGAATTACTCATCCTACACGAGGATATTTACTGAGGGTATCAGGCTGCCAGGTATCTCAACCGCAGAAATCCAAGTCCGAGAATGGAGAAAAGCATGCGAAGCGCTGTGGGTAATGACTTACTCTGAGGCGAAATTTTCAGCAGTCAATAGTCAGAACTTTCACCTGGCAGAGACGACGTAAACTATCGGAAGCCAAGCAGACCTTCGTTGCATATCAAGTTAGCATTGTGGAAGAGAGCCTGACTCAACCCATCGGTCTGACACCAAGTTGGCTCGATACTGTATGAGAAGGAAGATGGGCAGGGTGCAGGCAAATCTGTTACCTTTGTTATTGGGAATTTGGGAGTGGCGGTGGAATTTCCGGTAGAATTGTCAAAAGAGGTATGTCCTCTGAACAATGATATTAGAATATATATTTCAGATATTGCGTGGATAGAGGGAGAATACTTTCTTGGGAGGACGAAATGGGAGTGGGCAATTTTGAAAGTCGTGATAACGGTTATGCAAAGAGATCAAAAAGGATCAGACAATCTTATGGTCGAATTCATCTCATCATTTGAGAGCCCGAATTCAAGATTCAAATTGTAGAGTCCCCTTGGGACAGGAATGAGTATTTGAAGTACATCACCCGAGCAGTTGAACGCGATTCAAGGACAAACGTGTTACTTCAAGCACACCGGCAAGCACAAAACGAGAGAATCACTCAACAATTCACAAGCACCGACCCCACAACTTAGAAACAAACTCTCATAACCAAATAATCTATAAACCCCATGCCTAGCCATAAAAACTAAAAGCTATCTACATGCCCCCAACACAACTATGCACAATCACAACCACAACCCCAACTATCCAACTACAACCTCCCTTATCCTCTCCTCGACATGACCTGACCTAGCAAGCGAGCGAGCGAGTAACCTGAAAAGAGATAACCGCCTGAAATGTTAACGCCTCTTATGTATGTATAGCGAACGAATGCATCTCGGCTGACACAGAGGAAAGGGAGAGGCCGTCGCGTACGACCAGGCTCTCGACGCACATGCAACTGTATAGCTTCCTACTTATCCAACAGAGCGAATCCAAGAAATAGGACAGACTACGTTGGTACAACTTCCTTCCCCAATACACTCTCCAGATCCCATACTCCATTTTCTAGCGCCTTGAGAACCTCCTTCCCTTTCTCACTTAATTCTGGTTTTCCACCTTCATCTGTAGCACCAGTAAAGAATTTCGGTTGCCATTTCTCTCCCTTTGCTTCTCTTTCTCTAGCTAATTCTCTCTGCCGCTCTTCTAATTCCTGCTTGAGGGTTGTAGCGAGTGAGAACTGGCGGTTATGGATAGCGTTTGTGACGCCGGACCAGAAACGGAGAGATTCATTTGGAAGTTGGGTTTCCGTTGGTGGAAGGATTTTGGGGGATACGCTGAGGGGCGAAAGATCGATTAGAGGGGTTGGGGTGGAGTCCTGGGGGTTTGTTAGCTTTGCGATCTGGGATGGAATAGGCATTGGCCTAGAATGAGGTGAGAGGCAGGCAAGCTCGACTTACAGATTTAGCACCCAAAGTATAAAACAGCTTGTCTATCCAATTCCCTGATATCCTGGCCAGAACATCCTTATCTGGTACATCTCTAATCCTCGTCTTATTATCATTCTCCGGATCATATCTGAACACCACTCCTTCCACTTTATTCTGTGTCTTTCCCAACCATCCTTCCTCCATATAATGCAATATCGTCTTTATCTTCGTCTGCGGACATGTAATGTAGCACTGATCGCCTACTGTCACGGAGAGACTGCCGCGGAGGAGACCACCCAGGTGAGCAGCTGGATGTGTGAGTTGATATTGCTCATTGTCTCTTTTCGCCAAGGTGATGAAGATTCCCAGATTATGCTCGCCTGGAGTCACTTTTATACTGGTTCCTGTGAATTTCGCAGATATTTGATCGAATCCTCGAGCTGTCAAACCTTTCTCTGGACAATCGACGTAGAAAGCCGAGACAGGTGGATGATGAGAGGTTTGTTCTGTAAGGTAAGAAACCTTCACTGTTTTCCCTGTCTTTGGAGGAGCTGTCATATCCAAATTGGGGACATCCGAAGAAGAAGCAGTTTTTGGAGGAGTCTTCTTGCCAGATTTGATGGAAGAAGCTGCGCTTCCAGTAGCCATCTTACTGGCTGTGATCGCTGGAGCATTATCTTCTACCTCCCAATTACACTATCTAATTCAGCAGAACTCCCATAATCTAGCTTTCAACCTACCCTGAAAAATTCGCCCAATGTAGAATTATATGGTTTGCATGGCTTTCCCTTCACATATTTCAAATCCTTTGTAAACCAAAAACGTAGAACTTCAAGCATGCGATCGAAAGCATCATCTGAATCGCCTATGGCAACAAAGGTATTAGGTTGATCGAGGTAATTCCAGTACTCGAGATTGGGTGTTGGCTCTAAGAGTTGGGAGGGTAGTGAAAAGCGGACTGAAGCTATATCTGCCACTCCAATGAATCTGCAGGTGGAATACGTTAGCAATATTCCTTGCAGATTCCTATACACTCTGGAAGAAATCCAGAAGTCTCTGAAACAACATTGCAGACCAAGCGCATTGCCACCTTAGCGGTGTGAACAAAGACTTTGATATCGCTATTCCCGAATTCCCTAATAGAGACCTACTTTCGCAATATCCCCAAAAACATCTTAAGCTTGGATCCATCATCAGGAGGCTTCTCTCGTGCTGTTGTGGCATGGATCGAGGACTCGGAGGTAGAGGATGGAGCTGTCGAGGCGGGGGAAGCCTCATAGGATCCTGAAGACGCAGATGCCATAACGATAATATTAACAGTAGCAAAAAATGATCCTGCTTATCCTATGAATATCTCTCGGGTGGGACAGAGATGTCGTATCGCAAGAGGTTGTACAGACAGAAATGCAGACCACTTGTTCGAATCTCGGTCCACGGTGACGACGTTTTGAGAGGCGCCCGATAAGATAGCGAGGCGCTTGGCGGTGGAAAATGATTCTAGAAGCCCCAACAAAATGAAGTTTTTGATGGGTTAGTATGATGAATTTCAGGGTATAAAATCACGGATTTATTTCTGTGGAAAGGGAACAGATGAGAGGATATTGAGGTATAGTTGCATTCAATTCTATTTCTGGATAGGGAGTTGGAAATGATTGTGATCTCTTTATCTGAGCCGTTTCCGCCAATCGATGGACCCACGGGACGAGTTTCATGACTCTCTCCCGCTGAACTGGTGATGTACTAAACGGGCGTCAATAGCTTCATCATGTGTACAAATTATGAATCAAAGTCACGATAAGTCTTAAAATGAGGTCTGCGAGAACTACGTTCACCCATATTTATCGTGCGATTTTACATCACTTTACAAACCTTTCAGAAACTGCTTCAGAGTTCGTCAATGACATGACTCGAGCACTTGGCCGATTTTTTCGTGCTAAATTGCAGCCAAAATCGTGGGGCTTTATGGAAAAATTGGGTTAGGACATGAGAAAGTGTGACCGTGAGGAAATGTTAGTGTATGAACCCTTCAAAAATCTATCTTATGGGACATGCAATGCCTTCTTGTGTACTTTTAGTCTTGCAGTTGCAACACTGTTGGTACGGATCAAAAACAGCTTCATTTCACCCACATGACACTCCGATATCTGTAGACTTATCTCTTAAAATGTGTAATTCTGCACGAGAAAATGACAAAAAATATCTGGCATTCTCAAACCGATAACTGGAGAGATTCGGAAGAAGAGAGATGGCGGTTCTCGCGTTCCTCTGGGGCCATAGTAAAACTCACAGTATCTTCAAAACCACTTCCAACAGCAAGTCATGATTTCTCAAGGCTGGTCATTCCGAAAATCGCATTAAATACCTAGGTACTATCATATATCCAGATATAAGATGACCATCTTCTTGATGTTACCTTCGCAATTTAGAGGGCCCTTACCTCAACCCCGTCATGTAGTACCCCTTACTCGCTACTTATTCACGACTCACTTCAACTCCTCTCCTGTTCTGAAAAACCACACCACTTTATCACCTCCCACTTTCTACACACCACATAAGCAGCAGCAAAAACATCACACAATTGACAGATATGGACAAGGAATAAACCACATATCAGAACTTATCACCTCATACTTCCCAAGCCCAATGATTTCCATTGATTTTCCTTAACCTCTCAATGTGGAGACTTGAAGATATGTAAGATTACTCTCATCATTTCAACATCTCGACATAGATCTAGATACGAATATCGACATAGTATGACGAACTCGGAAACGCTATATCTAGATACTCAGATAGCAGCGCCCTCAAACTCGGGATAATAGGGTAACATGAGCTGCAAATCGGGACTGAAAAACAGGAATATAATCGGATCGCAGTGCAGAAACAGACATATTTTCGGAGAGAAGTGCTACTTGCAGAAAAGACACAACGGGGGAGTAACCCGATATTCGCATAACATTTTTAGACAGTGACAGTGACAGTGAGGGGCATAGATATTCGCCGCCGTACACGTACAGCATGCGCTTGCTTGCGGTGCAGCGAATGCATAACACAGGTAATATTAATGCCTGACTATACCATCCTATGAACTCAATTCCAGCAAGTGCATGTGCTTGCATCGAAAAACAGAAGAAGAAAATTTGCCGACGATAAAATCTTGGTGGCGAATATCAAGATGGACACCGCAGGCAGGGCGACGATGTGTTGGGGTGAGAGGATGGATGGTAGGGTACTCGGTATGAGCGCCAGAAGGGTGATGGTGCCCGATTGCATTGAATGATTGATGGGTATTCCGTGGAAGAGGGGAGTACTGTACTGCCACCACCGATTTGCAAAGCCGAAACTCATCCTCGAATTACATTTCAAATTTTTCATTCTCGGCACGCAGAAAGGACAGAGCAAAAACATAAGAATAGAAACAAAAAATTAAGAATAGAAATCTCGGGTTCCGGCAAGCCCAAAAGACCCTGGATGTCACATCGTGCTCTTTCAATATGTCTATCAGTTCTACATCTATGGCTGAACAATGGATGTCAATGTCAATCATCACCTCTTTCTCAACATATTCCCCGTAGCGCGGCGTACAGAAGAATGATAGAACCCCCTAAACAACAGAAATAGAAAATGGGGATGGAGTATGATGTCATGCCACCCTCCTCTTATCCTTACAGAGCCGAGAGAGGGGTTAATCTTCGCGAGAACCTTAGTTGGGTGACTGCGTGTGGCTCCCCGGCTTTTCTGACATAGGGATGATACATGGATTATTGGCGTCGGACCCTGAGGTGAGGATCTTTCTAATTGACTTTTTTGAAAGGTGGGTTTGTAGATCAGATGTAGATGGAGCTATGAGGGACTCGGGTCAGGGTTATGGTGATATAAAAAGATTGAATAATGCGGTACAGTAATTGTTCCGAAGGCTTTCTTGGGTTCTGGGATTGAGCTTTTAGTGCTGGTGAGTTATGGAGCTGGATGGAGGGATTCATGGTTGAGGTACGGCGATAGGAATTGGGTTTGGTGGTTTTTGGAGGGGTGTCTAGGTAAGTGGTGGGGTGGAGGGGAGACTGGGATGTGAGCTATCAATTGAAGAGGATGATTTCTTGTCAGATAAGGAAGTATTTCGTTGAGAGGTAAAAATGAATTGAGTACGAGTAAGGTAGAAATAAATTGTGCTCGGCGCGTAGAATTATTGCATATATCCCAGCAGCAGAGTAATAACAAGTGGCGATTCTCACAACCCCAAAGCTCCTCTCTCCGCATCGCGTCACAAAATCATACCGCGACAAACAGCCCATTTTCTCTCTGCTCCGAAATCCTAGTTGATATCTATCGTATGAAGTGGATCAGACATCACAGCTGCTTGATAGCAATAGCTTTGTACATCTTCTTCTAGCACCTATTCCTGCTATTCTCCCATTTAGGTCTTTGCACCGACAACGAGCATAGGAAAAAAAAATTAGACCTATGACGTAGTGTCATAGCTTTCCCTACCCTCACTTTTCCTCAATGCAAGGGCTTGCAACGTTTAGATGTGAATCGCAGGAGGGTGCCCTTGTCAATTGTTAAGGCGGCTTGTGGCTTGTGAGACATTTCTGTCTTTCGGAAAGTGGAGTACGGTGGCCTGAGATGATGCTATCTGATCTGATCTGATTAGAGTGGGTAATTATGAGACATAAGATATGAACAAGTATAGAGATATGAAGATATATGAATTTGTATTGATGTTTATTATAGTATGAATTAGGGAAATGAGGAAAGGGATATCATAGGCTTGAGTTTCATTTCCTAAGGAAACTAATCTTCAGCCACGATACTAACGTGACATCCGAAAACATGAATAGCCGTCAACTGGTCCAGACTGCACCAGCCTCATGTCAACAATGTCACCAAAAGAGTGTTTCAGAATGCAGCACTAGCTTTATACCCCAGATTGGCGTGTTTTTCACAGCAATCCAGACCGGTCTTTGAGGTTGCAAACCCTACCCTCACCGTCCACAAGCTTTAAGCCCTCAATCCCAAATCTGCACTTCCATGCACGCCAAAGAACAACACAACTCTCACCAACTCGAGCCCAAAAAAACAAATGTCGTAGTTGAGTCAAATGACAGGTCCTGCATAAGGAGTATGCATATGATGACGAAAAGAAGCGAGGAGGAGAGAATGAGAATGACGTAGGTGGAGCCAGGGATACACAGCGCCTATTGCGCCAAGACACAGCACACTGACTTCCGTGCCTCGCTAATGGGAATGAGAATGAGACATTCCCTTCATCCCCGCCAGAATACCCTTCTTCCCTTGTCTGATTGATAGCCGAGAAGAAAGAAAGAAGAAATTTGAGACAGACAAGCATTGTTATGTTTGACACTGACGCCTTTTACGTAGTTTAATTTGGGAAATGATGCTGTTTCTCTTTTCTCTCCCGCCGCGGGAGGCTTTGGAAGGCGATTCCTCCGGAGAAAGTGTTTGGATTGTGTGGACTTTGTGAGGGTAAGTGCCTGGTCCCCTTTACTCGGGCGCTGGAGGTGTGTGACGCGGATCTGTTCATCCGTTTTTTTGGTAGTGGAGGGTGGATAAGATGTCCTTTGATTGGGATTCATATTACCATGTACCTAGTACGTGGTATGCCAATGCCATATCACTTGTGAAATATCCCGATACCTCAGGTCGGCGGTGGGCGGTGAGACAATGGTGGATAGTGGACGACCTCGACGACGTAATTATGCTGAGAGAGCGATAACAGTGACATATTGGAGACACAAATTGAAATGAAGGATGTTTGAACCGCGACCGCGATACTAGATCTCGTAAGCATCGCTAGAAGAAGTCCCACTTGAGGTTGAGAAACATCCCACGTGTAGTGAGGTGAAAGAAACCAGAGCTAGCAATTGTCATAACAGACGAGAAAACAGAAACAGAAACAGAAAATGGTGAATTGCCCACGCCACTTGGCAACTCGGTCGACCCCGAGAGATTTCAGCTTCCTCTGTTGAAAGTGCTACGATATCGAGGTGAGCTGGTGAGAAACACTTCTCCCTCTCCTCCCTCATTGTAAAAGACACAAAATAGAAAGAACAAAACTCGCCACAACCTCACCACACGGGGGCCCAAGCATTCTTATTCCCCTCTTACCCTTCCCTCCCTCCAATCCTGCCCTACTCTAACATCAATCTCGATCCTAAACGTCCATCAATAGTTCTAGACTCTCATCGCATACTCCGGCCCGTTGATCAAAGGGAGCAGTTTGCTGCGCCACAGTTGAAGATGCATCAGCCACGTAATTTGCGCCACAGGAGGGGGTGAATAGGAAATGATTTTCGCTGTGGGAGGTCTGCATGTGCTGTTGCAGAACGGGATGGAAGAGTGAGTTTGTAGGGTTATTTTAGAGGAGCTAGAATTCGAAAAGTAGGAGATTGAATTAGTTTTGTAGAAAGTAGATAGTAGATAGATTGTAGATGTATGCTAATTAATTATTTAGTTTTAGATGGTTTTGTATGGTTTTGTTAGACTGGTCTTCCTCCTCTCGATTTACCCTTCGAGCGCTTTGGTATTGTGAATCCCTCTCAATACCCTCTCCTTCCTCCGAATTCCCATCTCCCTATCCCTATCATCCCCATTTCTCAATACCTCCAATACCCAATCGCTCTCCTATTCCTCCTCATCCTCTTTCTTAACAACTCCACTGTCTTCCTACACCTCTCCTCCCATAATGCGAAAGATTAAATCCCCTTTCCATTAATGCACAAAATAACCGAAACACGCTTCCCTTGCACGGTATTCACAACCGCATTTCCAATTCCGATCCCTGAGCTTTGACTGGTTGACACGGCGGGACAGGGATCAGGCCATCGAGATGAGATGAGAGCTCGGACTTGGGTTCCACTTCCGCTCTTTAATCCTCTTTTATCTAGATCGAGATGAAGATTTCTAGAAAGACTGACAGGAGGGATTATTTGGCGTATACTCGGATACTCCGTAGCAAGATTTTTTTTTATGGAGGAGACTAGGGAGGTGATGATGAGGAGCGAGAACTCGGCACTTGTAAACCATGACCGTTGAAACAAACCGTTTGGAAAATGGGTGCTAGAGACGGCATGAGTATGAGCACGAGCTCCTATCTAAATCCGTTCAAGGGATCAGAGATCTGTTTCGTGTGTTGCGGATTAGGAAGTGCATTTGGGTGGTTGTAGATGTGTTGTATTTTTCTTTAATACTCTATCTTTATCTAGAAATCACTATATTCTCCCCTTCCTGATTTAGGAACGCAAGCCCTACAGTACAATCAAAATACAAATACAGAGATAAAGGTACCGTATATACAGTACTGTACATCTCTATCTCCCCCAAACCCACTATTCCAGAACAGGAAGACAAGGTCCTTAACCCCAATCTTCCTCAAAAAACGGATGATTGGACAACAAACCTTGATGTGAAAAGCGGTTGATGAGCTTATTTCGGATGTTTGACGCGTTTGACTAATTAGGTGGAGGGAGGGGATAGGATAGGAATTCAGAGAAAAATGTTATGCGTGTTTATGCGTAGGATGTTTGATCCGCGATTAGATTTCGTTTTTGATCCATGGGGAAGATAGAGGGAGATGTTATGATGTGGTATTTTTCCGCTTTATAAGAAGGAGGAGTGATGTTTATGATAATGAATTGATGAGGATATGCTTTCATCTTCCCTTGAATTTAATCTCCAATCACGTTAGCTCCCGGCTCTCTTAGACTCTTACCCTTCTCTGGCGCCAGGGAAAATAAAACTCTAATCTTATATCAATGACCTACATATTACATTCAATAGCTTCTCCCTTCCGCGTTCCAAAACGGTATTTCTACCGAGAGTATTCTCCGATAGCTATGCATAAGTAGAGAGCCTGGGATTGGGATTGGGATTTGTTTCCTGATGGAGAAAACTGCACCGGTGGGAGATCAGAGGTGATGTCAAGATGGAGAGGTGGGATTAGGATTTCTAGAAAGAAGGAGGGATAGCTTGTACGGAGGGAGGGGAGGGGGTTAGGACGCCGGTGGTAGTGAGGGAGGTTTACTTTTTGATCGTGGAGATGCATGGATGTTAAAAGGTAAGTAAAATGTTTGAAGGTCTCATGTTCTCAATTAGCATAAGTATATCGGACCTTCTCACCACAATCATCACATATACCCCCATTAATTCATAACCCTTCCATCCACCTCACCTCTCTTCTCTTCTCCTCTCCTCAAAATACCACTAAGAGCCTCCACAATCCAACGCCTCATCTCCGATACCAATACCATTCTACAAAGTAATTTCACCCTCACCTTGCACGTACATACATCCTCTCTAGCCACTCTCCACTCACCTCACCTCAGGTCCCGCGCGCATAAAGCCTCGTAATGTGGCGACGAAACCCGTAAAAGGGAAAAGGAATGTAGATCTGTGGCTTGAAAAGAGGGTTTTTCTACAGTATGGGCTCAGACAGGAGATAAGCTTCGTTTCGTGTGCAGTGAGCCGTTGGAAGGCAATGGGATTAAGGTATGTGGCTCAGGCTCACTGACTTTGTGTGGGAAGTTTATGTGCGTTTGAGGAAGGGAGGGGTGTGGCTGTGTACGAAGTACTAACACCTACCTAAGGTACCTAGGAGAAGTTTTGTGCCAGAACGGATAGAGTGCATGGCATTTGGGTCGGTCTGGATGAATCACTCGTGCCCTCTCCCCGCTGGGAGGCCAGACCGTCGAATGATCACTCTCAGGGTCCATCGCGATCAGGACAAGTGGGTTGGTAGATGGAGCTAGTTATGTATGCACATACGGAGGAATATCTAGAATTGTTTTCGATGAGCGGAGACTTTATGTTTGTGGGTTTTGTGTGTTGCGATCGTGGGTCAGATGGGCGAAGAAGGTACAGTACAGTACAGTACACAGGCATATTGTAAGATTGGGGGAGACTGATTGAGATTCATCACGTACATAGGATAGGGTCGCGGAACGGATGGCACCGCTCACTTAGAATTCCGTTCGATTGTCGCACGAGGGGAAATTGACAGGGTCGAAGGGTGTAATGTGGATATTGTGGGTAAATCGTGATGCGTCTATATTTTTTGTTTCTGAACTACAGTACCTACGGTACGTACCTCCGTAGAAGAGAAACAAAAACAGTAGTCAATGGTGGTGATGAGATGGGTCAAAAAGGCATCATTTAGGTTTTCAATATTCATCCGGCTCCGGACGCGGCCTACCCTTCTCTCCTGCTCATGCGAAATCAGAACCCGACCGAAAGGGAATGGGGAATACCGGTGTAAATTTTGGTGTGTCGGGGTGAGCAATTGGAGCATTGCCATTCCTTTGACTCCCCGCATACGTGTCTCAGGCTGAAGGTCTGATGAGTGATGAGTGGTTCCAGCTTCACGACTAGTTTCTGCTTGCGTGGACTGAGAATGAGGTGGTGGTGGGAGGGGGATGGATGGATCGAAGGATGGCTTGTGTGAGAGAGGCATTTTGGAACACTCTTCCGACGAGAGGTGAGATGATTGCATCATAGGCGATGGGCATGAATGACATGTTGATGAATAGGTGGGAGGAATATATGGTATAATTTGTAAATGCCATGTTGATATAATGCAAAATATGAAATTGGTATTGCGGTGGATAAAGTGGTGGTACAACGCAGTACCATACATTACACGACCTTCAACCTCCACCATCCACCATCCGACATCCAACATCCAATATCCAACATCTAAACCCCCAAACTACCTTTTACCCCACTGAAGCTGAAAGTGGCCTCATTTGTAGCATTCTTTTGCTGGGTCTGGACAGTCTGGACAGCTGTGGGGAGATAGATAGAGTGTGGTTTGTTGCTTGGCTATGTGGTGAAGAGTGACTTAGAGCCGTCAATCGATCGTACTGGCAGTGTACAAGTTTGGTACAGATCAGTTCGGTGTTCTCTCCACCTCAGGTGCAATCCGTGGAGAGTTGAGTTGTTCTTAGTAAATAGTGTTTCGGCGGATTAGCTGAACTGTGGCTAGTACCGCAAGTGTAGCCGTAGATGGAAGTAGTCCTAACGGTATTCGTATACTAGGTAGATAAACATCCTGATCTTGATCCTGAGCTTGAATGTGACTCGGAATGTGACCCCAATTCAAGATGTCCCTCTGCACCGAACTACGGTAGAGAGGTACTTGATGATTCGTAGCTTGTAAACGGAGTACATACCTATTCTCATACTCCTACCTAGGCTCGCGTATCCCGACAGGCATTATTTGGCCGGGCCGTCAATCACATCACATCAGCGTTCAAACCGCCATACCGCCATATACCAAGTAATTCCAGCCTGAGGACAACAAAGTCAAGCCATAAAGTTGGAGCAGGTGCCCTGAGGTGCGCAAGCCGTCACAGGCATCCTCCCTCTGGCCCCAGTCATTCGCCACGGTGGCATCGATGATCTTGCCCACATTGATCCTGGCTGTGGCTGAGGATGTGTTGGACGCATGTAGCCCCCCCGAAGCTAATACCCAGCTATCGACGCTGCTTTTTGGCGTGCCGCGCAAGGTGGAGAACAGCCCAGGCCACACCTAACACTTGCTTGCACCTCTCTCACTTTCCATTTCAACCAACGACACCGAGACCAGAGACCAGCCATCTCAAGGAGAAGAGAACAGGCGAGACAGGGCAAGGCGAGCAGAGACAGGGTGGTGGGTAAGGAAGGTAAGGGTAATGGTCAGGGTCAGTCAGGTAAGGTGGTAAGGTGGTAAGGTAGGGCAAGGTAAGGCAAAAGAACGAAGAGCGAAAGACGCGCAAAGCATTTGTGATGCAGTAGCCATCGGTATGGGTATGGTATTGCAGGTGCTAATAGTAACATGCATCATTTCACCATCCCATTTCCTCGCTCCCTCCCTTCTGCCTTTTCCACTCTCCCCCATCGTGCCTTCCCCCATTCATACATTATTTCCAGGTTCACTTCTTCTACCACTTCCACTTCCACTTACACTTCCACTTTCACCTTACCGCACCTACCCATCCTGGCTGCCATCAGACGCCCCACCACTTTACTCCACTATCGACAAAGGTATTCGAGTAGACGGTCACCTCACCTTACAATCTAACATCATACTTCCATACACCTCCATCTACACCTACTCCCGCCTACGTCTGCCTACTCATCATATCTACACCTACCCTGTCTACCTACGCACTGAACGTAGACTACATCCTTACCTGCTATCGCATGCACTGCATTTCTTCTGATCTGCTGTTGTTGCTGCTCCTGCTTCCCCTGCTGCTATTACAACACTTCCACCTCTCTTTCTACTCATACAGCTGCTGCTCCCTCTTCTTTTCTCCTTACCCTACCTTACCTCACATATCTTTTACACACACCTCCATCATAGCAACAACCTCTGATTCGTACTTACATCCCGGCCTAAGCTACCCTTCTCCCCCTCGACCTATCTACTGGTTCTTCTTTTCCCTTGGACGGGCTCCTCCCCTGCTTCCCAAACCCTCCTAGGCAATAATAGAGACCCAGACAAAAAAATTATTCCCCTTAGCAGCCGTGCGTCTCCATACAAAAGGTACCTCAACTTCCGTTGGTACAACCGGTTCCACTTGCGTAGTTGGCTCTTTTCATCAACGACCGTTCTACCTTTCACTCGCCTTCGCGTTGTGGATCCCCTCCCCCCCCATGTCAACAACCGCCTCGAGAGCTTCTTGTGGAACTTTCCGTCATTCTACTCGATTCATCCTGAAGAATCATATATCATCAGCCTCTTCCTCCACCTCCACCACCGTTGTTTCTCCGTATCTGTTCTGTACATCACCAATATCAACCCGAACATCTACGGTCTCGCTCTAACCATCACGCTCGCTACCACCACACCACCTCAGACCAAATATATTATATGCTGCGCAACACCCAACAACTTTGACCAACAATCCATTCTCTCGAGATTCAACTGAACTGTCATATAATTCGACTCTAGTGCTATACCTCGAGGTTGTCGGGACTCTGATGATTTTGGAGCTTTAGTAGCTCAGCCACGATATCCAGATGTTTCGAAATCGGTAAGTTAAAATCTACCATTAGTCGAGGGGTGGTGTGAAAAGTCTCACTTGAGAAAGTGTGGGAGGTGTTGAAAAATCGTCGCTAATATATTGCGCGCAGGACATCCTCGCAAAAGCCTGGCGATGAGTTTATCGCCAACTTTCGCCAAAACTTCCCAGAGGTAGCGACTACTTCAAGTGGTTCAATCTCTGGGAATGTTTCCCAAGGCGGTGCGATCGCTGGTGGACCACAACCTGACAGGTATGTATTGCAGACTTGAAAAGCATCTGGTGCCGTTTATCTGGACTCCTGAACTGTGGCTGGGCTTCTTTTGAGAACATTACTGACTCTTTCAGACACCACAGTGTCGGCCACGACGATATTAAAGATCTCGATCCTACTCCAAGAGCGCAACACGAACCATGGCGATTTACTCCATCACTCCTCGATCCAAACTCATTCGCATTCAGCGCCTTTGCGAATCAACCACCTGGGTATTACACTCCTACCCCAGGTGGAACGAATACTCTATACCATAATCAAGCTGGCGATTTACATACACCTGGGATGGGCATGGGAATGGGCTTAGGAACGCCTTTATCTCTACCCAGTTCAGCGGAAGCCATGCATACTGGGGCAATGATGGATATGTCTGCCTTTGGTCACCATATGCCCCCTCAATTTCACAACTATAACCCCTTTGGACACCCCCAGCAACACCAACATCATCACCAACAACCTCAGCAACAATCTTATGCGCCATCTTCATTTGTTCACCAGGATACTGGATACGAAACCATGGAGCAAGATGGTTCACCTATGGATGATGATGGAAGAATGGGCTCAATGGAAGCGAACATTCAGCATCAATCCCCTATGATGAGCTTTCAGCCCACTCACTACAATATGGCAGCGGTAATGCCTCCTTCTGCAGAGAAATTCCGATTCCATGTGACTTTGAATGCGCCAACAGCAATGATCAAGTCAGCAAACGAGATTCCAGTTACATACCTCAATAAAGGCCAGGCTTACTCTGTTTCTATTATCGATACAGCTCCACAACAGCCCTTACCACCAGGAGGAAGATACAGAACTTTCGTTCGCATTTCCTTCGAAGATGAGCAACAGCGACAAAGACCAGGAACTTGCTGGCAGTTGTGGAAAGAAGGGAGAGGTACCAACGAAGCTCATCAGCGTGGAGGAAAGCTTCAAGCCGTTGAGTACGTCGAAGCAAATCAACCAGCTGAGAGTGACGACAAACGAACCCGCGTTGAACTCGATACTGCTTCTTTTGACGGCTTTTCGGTCATCTGGACTCCAGGTGTGAATGGTTCAGCAGAATGTAACATTGCTGTTCGGTTCAATTTCCTCTCCACCGATTTCAGCCACTCTAAGGGTGTCAAAGGCATCCCTGTCCGGCTCTGCGCGAAAACCGAGACACTCCCAACTGGATCACCACGATCAGGACCAGAGTTTTCGGAAGTGGCTTTCTGCAAAGTTAAATTATTCCGAGACCACGGTGCAGAACGCAAACTTTCAAATGATGTCGCACATGTCAAGAAGACGATCGACAAGTTAAAGCAACAGATCGCACAAGCGGAAACTGGGATGAAGGACTTTGGCAAGAGGAAACGAACAGGATCGACTACAACCAAGAATCAGCCGAGTCAACGTCCTGGCAAAGTCCAGAAACATAAGCGGACATGGTCAATGTCATCAGCATCTTCTGCAGGTGGCCGTCCACCTATGGAAGAGGATCTCCACTTCAAATTACAGACCATGCAAGATATGTTCACCAGTACTCGACCTGTCAGCATATTATATCTTCGCGGTGCTGAACAAGATGATCCTGATTTACATCCTGTTGTACTTGTTGGAGAGCCTCTAGATCTTACGAAGGTGGATTCGAGAGGAAGTACCGCCTGGCAACAGAGAACCAGTGATCCAGGTTCTACCACGGGGAACTCCTCTTTAGTTTCACCATCTCCAAGCTCTTTGTCGTTACATTCACAGGGTATCAGTAGCAATACTGCCCCAGGTCCATGGAGTGACTTTCAATCAATGTCAACAGCAGATGTACAATCATCAAATCCACAACATTTGGCCAGTCCTCCAGATCAACTGACCAAAGTCCCAAAGACTGATGATAGTGGCAATTTGAGTGGTTGGATCGAAGCTTTAGGAGTTGATTCCTCTTACAAACCACCCGTGGAGCGACCTATCAAACCTGTGGCCTGTTTCTACGTCCTTCATCGCGACCAGTCTCAACCTGACAAGCACGAATATTACCGTGCACTATATTTGATGCAACGGACTCTAAAAGACTTCACAAATGGTGTCGCCAACAAATGGAATTTGGAACCTACCAAAATAATGCGAACCATTCGAGTCTTAGATCGTGGCTTACAAGTCGAAATTGATGACGATGTCATTCGGGAACTTTCAGAAGGACAAGATATCATCATGGAAATTGTCCCAATCCAAAACCCTCAAGTCAAACGTGAATGGGAAATGTCAATTGATGTCGCTGTCGACAGCGATACCGTTGGCGGATCACAACACGTCGTCCACACTGATGGATATGAACTACGTCTAATGTTTTAATAATTCTTTTCTCGATATACCTATTTTTAACTTCCGATACGATACTTATACCCGACAATATGGTCATGTAATTGTTACGGATCTTCTTCCCCAATTTGTAGCCTTTAAGGTTGGGCGGGCAGGCCGGCTTGGCTGTTGAATATGGCGTCACGTTGCTTTTCTGAGATACCAGTTCCTTGCCTTTTTATTTCTGGAACAGCTATATCCTCGATAACGAATACCGATCGAACCATCGTTTTATTTTTTCATCCAACACAAATTTGGCTATACTTTTTGTACCTAGAGGTTTTGCATAGGAAAGGCGATTCTTCGGTTTGGATAACGGATGGCTGTCTGAAATCTTTTGTTTTATTCTCTTTAGAGAATACCGCCGACAACTTTGTTTGGCTATTGGGGAGGATCCTAAAAACGCTTCTCGCACATACTTTGTGGTTTCTATCCACACAACATTCATTTCAGCTCTGCATATTCAGAGTGACGTACAAGATTTTATGATATAAGATATTATATACGGCGTTACGAATTAAATGATGAAATTCTGGTTTTTTGTGGTTTTGATGAGTCCTTGGGATTCATATGGGAAGGATAATGGTATGGATGATATGGGGGTGGATGGTGGGGGAAGCGGTTATCAGATGCAATCTACCTGATGATTGATACAAATACTACACATCTCAAACATTTACACTCTATCTTCTACTTGTGATTACTTTTCAAAAACGCATTTTCTAATTTCCTCATCAAATCTCCTTAGTATCCTCACAGTCCAACAGCTGAACAGTGACATTCCATCATTCGGTCCGTCCACACAAACCGAACCATTTGAGTTCACCCGCAATAACGGCTTGACGGTGCAAATTACCAGTGTGCAGTGACTTCCTCATCTCCGACGGGCGCCTCTAACCAGCAGCCTGGACTCCCAGTCCTTTCTCCAAGAAGTCTAAGCCAAGACTCCCCACCCTCCTTCCCGACTGGTCACTGCCAAGTCGGCATCCATCCCATCAGTAGTACGAGGAGGTACCAAAGTAGAATGTTTACACGGATCACTAATCTAGAGTACTGGTAGTATGCAGACTAGAGACGTCACTTTTGGCGGCGCTCTGGCTAAGGATGACAGCAATGAACGCGCGCGTTTTGGGGATAGATAGTGGACTTGGCAGAGTAAGTGGAGGTTTTTTCTTGGCGGTTTCTTTTCTCTACCCAGAAATTAGAAATTTGAATCGTTAGGAAGGGACAAGAGTCTAGGTGTGCCGTTTCCCGGGACATTGGGTAGGGTTTTGTGAGAGTGGAGTGGAGAGTGGGCTTGACATTGTAGGGGGGAAACGATCGACTGCACAGCCACTGTGTGGGAGGAAAGAGAGAGTGGATTGGGTTAGATGTGGCGAGAGGACGTCATTATCACGAGATGAGGAAAGAGGGAGGTGTGGCTGGTGATCTTCACTTAGGTAGTTTTTGGGACGTGCTGGAGAGGTGATTCAGGTGATGTGTAGGTACCTGAAGGAGAAAGCAGGAGGTTCGATGGTTCTGTACCTAGGTATGGTTTGGAATATGGTCGAATGTACCTTTACATGTACATAGAGCCCAGAGAGCTATAGCTGTGCATGAACTTTGAGGAGGTTTTAGACAGGAGAGAGGAGGAGAGAGGGGAGAAGAAGGTGTGGCTGATCATCTTCGCTTACCTAGGTACTTACTCCGTCTATGTGCAGATGGTAATATACCTTGTGTACCTGAAAATTCGAAAGAGGTACGTATCCCTTCGTGCAGGCTGAGGAGGAAGAAGGTCCAGCGCTGCGGCTGTGCTTGGATCTACAGAGGGAGGAGGAAAGAGGGGAGAGAGGGAAGGTGTGGCTGGTGATTTTGTCATCGTGCTTGAGACATTGCTTGAACAGCTGATGATGATGAGAGGATCTACAGAATTGCGTAGGTTTAAGTCTAAGGTACGGAGAGTAAGTAGGTGCAGAGCTGTGACTCGTGGTTTGTAATTCGAATAGAGGATATGGATATGGATCTGTGGCTTGCAAAGTGTGGTTTGACTGAGGAAAGAAGAGGGAGAGTGGGGGAAAGGAAGGGATCTCCAGAGCGTTTACGTAGAAGTATGGATATCTGATCTAGATGCCTCTAGAACCGATGTTAGAGTTGACGAGGGGAACGGTGGCTCATGCTCGTGGTTTGAATAGTGGGTTGAGATATATGTGTGGCTTGACCTGAAAAAGAAGGAAAGGGAAGGGGAAATATGGGAGGGCATCTATGGAGCAGAGGGCAGGATAAGAAGTTTAGCTAGAGTTGTCAGGCATGTGGGTGAGTAATTGAGTGATTCATAGCTATAGCTAAACTTCCGTTTTTTTTTTAGATATAGCCGAGCTTGGTTCATGTCTCGAATTGTGGGTCAAAACGTATGGAAGTCTGGAAACTTCTAAAATCTTCAGTACCGCGTACTTCTGTCACCGAAAGTACCAATTGAGCCGATCTAGTCAAGGAGGTAGGTGTAGCTGTGGCTTGACTTGTGGTTTGAATCTGCTCTAACTGTGGCTGAAGAGTCACAAGAGTCGCGAAAGTTCTGAGATCGACGGCTTGGTTGATGATGACGATTATAGATGTGGCTTGAGTTTTGCTCCTATTCTAAGGTGTGGCTCATGGCCGAGTGTAAGAGGGGAAGAAGAGGGGAGAAGGCGTGGCAGAGAACCAGAGAAGATCTACAGCACCGCGTACCTCGATTTCAATAAACGATGACTTAGTTGTGGCTCATTTCAGGGGTCCAAAGGGATGTAAGCTGTAGCCAATCTGTGGCTCGAACTAGTTGTCGATTTACAATAGTGAAGTAGATGCTTGATAAGTTTTATGTGATATGATGTGACTAAACACAAGACTCAGCCCTCAGTGCTCGAACAGAGAAATAAACGGAAAGAGATTTACATCCCGCTGCCGCGTAATACACACATCAGAATTCCTGAAAAGCTATACCTCGATCATAACTCGTCTTGATAAAGACCATCAGATTGTGATCAGTACTCTTTTCGCTTTGGAGTTCAGCAAATTCGAGCTTATGCAAGAGAGATCTACAGTCTTACAGTACAGCCTAGACTTAATGTTCCTGCAGGGCCTTGACGGGGAGGCGGGAGGAATTGAATCGAGATCTCTGTATTGGAAGAGGAGAGGACGAGGATGGGATGGATGACAAGGAAGGGAAGCGAGAAGGGGAGGTAGAAGAGGGAGGCCTAGATGGGGAGATAGATATGCAACAGAGATGTACTGTTTTGGGATTGAGGGTGATGTGGAAAGGTGGATAAGGGAGAAGAGACAAGAGAGGAGACAGGAAGGTCTAGATGGGTGATAGATATACAACATAAGTGTAGGATTTTGAGGATGAGGTTTAAGAGTTGGGGTCTGGGTTTATTCAGCTGAGCTTCCATGATTATCTATCTTTGCTTGTACTTGTTAAAATTTTCATAATCGATAGAAATTCAACGAGTGTAGAATAGTGGGTAAACACAACTTGCGGTTGAGAATATATTCTCAACTTCCTATTTGATAGCTTTTCTGCAGCAAGAAATGAGCGGCTCTCGATCGCTCCCACTTCCTTCTGGGATTGTCAAGAGAGTTCACAATCGCCAAAGAAACTGATTGGACTAGACCCTCAAGCTGAATAAAATGAAGAGGGTCTGATAACACCTAATACAGCTTAAAATTTGGCTTGAAAGAAAGGTGGCTGATGCACTAACTCTACCTGTTTTCTTACGCGTGGGGAATGAAAGGGATAAATATGTATTAGTGGATAAACTACCTGCCGATAACCGTTATGGAAACACGGTTATTCCGAGCGTGTGGCGAAATCTATATGAGAGGAGATTGAAATAGAAATGGTGGGCTTGGATGCTTGGGACTTGGATGTCTGGGTGGTTACGAATGAGGTGTGATCGGCGTTCTTAATTTTTCGGGTTGAGTACTTGTGGGGTTACTTAGGACGGTACATTTGGTTTGTAAGTTATTAGTCAAATGAACGTTTGTAATGTAGAAGTATATGCAATTGTTTACTTGTGACGGGTTTTTTAGTATGTGAGATAAGAAGCTATAGGATAATGAAACGGTAGCATCGAATAGTAGCTCCCTCGGCAGGATAAGGCGGAAGTGTGGCTAGTAAGCTAATGTAAGCTACCACAATCCTTTAATCTGATCTTCTAGTTAGCTCTCAATTAGGGTATGTACTTAATCTCATCTAACCAATCCATTCCATTTCGTTTCACAATTCTCGCTTTGCTGTAAGGCATCAACGATCGAGATCCGAGTGCGTGATGCTGGGTGTAACTAAACCGCTACATGATTCTCACTAACTTTCCCTTTTTGATACTTAGCCTACAATTCTTATTAGCTGTGGCTCATCGCTTTCCTACCCAAGAAAGAGACAAGAGGTGTGGCTTCCCCTCTTCTAGAACCCTCATCACGCTCAAAAGCGAAAAGATCACCGTGGTTCGTAAGAGTGACGGGTGATCCACGATGTAACATCGTTACCAGTCGGCGGATGTCTGACCCTGATTTTTGGCAGAACCGGGAGTTTTGTCCTTGGGATGCGGTTGGAGATGAGAAGGAGTAGGAGTCCGGAGTTAGTGGAAATGGAAGTGGAAGTAGAAGTGAGGGATTTGTGAAATGAGTGGGAAATTCGAGAGCGGAATGATGGGAAAGATTGAGAGAAGCAAGCAACGACAAGCAAAGCACACAGACGCAGGCACCAAGCAACTCATTCCACAATTCCCATTCCCTTCCTCCCTCCCGCTCTAACCCTCATCCATACCAACCCTGTCCTTTCCCTTCCATCTCGGCCCTATCCTCCAACCTTTACATGCAACTCACAATCAGGATCCAAATCAGCATCAGCTGCCCCAGGATTCTCCGGCATCAAGGGAATACTCACAATAGGCTGGATAAGATACCAAGCTGCTCTAGCCAACGCATATATGCAGGTGCACTGCATCAGGTGAGTGTAGGCTGCAGCGTGGGGAGCATTTGCATTCCTTGCCGTAGAAGTAGGGTGCGATCTGATCTGATGTAGGGACCTCTCGCTGCTTTGAGAGAGTGAAGGTCTAGTGTGCTTGGAGGGGAAGATCACCACGTGGTGAATGTGGCGGTGTGCTTTTGTCTAATGATGAGAGGCTAGATTCTAGGACGAGTCAGAGGTAGGTAAGAGGTAGGGCTAGATTTCTTGGGTTACTAGTTGGATTGCCTCATTGGGTGGGATATTGGAGAGGGGAATGGTAACGAGCCACAGAGGATGTGCCACATGAGGCAGAGGACTGATGAGGTACTTGTGAAGAGTAGAAAAGATCAGCGGTGTAGAGGGGGGTGTGATTTGAGAATTGGGGATGGCATGTGAGATTGATCGACAGGTGGAGGAGGGGTATGTTAAATCGGACTCATCACCCGTCAGGTGCTTAAATAGGTAGTAAGAGGTAAGAGTAGAAGGGCAAAGGGGATTGGATGAGAGATGATATTCGGAAGTTGCTTGTAGCGCTCTTTGAGAGGGCTTGTAAGAATAATAGGGAGAGATGAGAAAGTATTGGATGAGAAATGTGCTCGGAACTTACCTGTAGATCCTCTATGTTATTACTTTTCTCCCTCTTAGTCTATATGGAGGTATCCAATAACTCTTCTCCATTTCTCCTTCTCATCACTCAAAAATACCTCAAACCCCTCATACTTCTCTCCAAGTCTCTCCAATTTCCTTACTATGCTTCCAATTCCGATTCCCAGTTCCCAATCCGGTGCCCAAACCCCAAGCTCAAACCCCAAAACCCTAAGTTAACGTCTTAATCCCTCATTTCACAAACGTAAAAGAGAAAGCTTGATCAGACGTCTAGACCTGATGAACGGATATGAAACGCTGGTTGCTGGTGTACACAGTAGGTGAACGGTTAAAGTGATGATGTGATGGTGTTGTCGATCAAAGGGGCTGTGCTGCACGTGATGTGATGAGGAGTGATGGGAGGATTGGATAGGAGGGTGAAGAAGAGAGATAGCAAAAAAGAAGGAAAACTAACGAATAATGAAGGATGAAAGACGAGGATATGATTAATGTAGGGAGATTGTATATACAGATAGGAAATTGTGAATATGGCGAGGTTTATGATTTTGACGTTGTCAAATGGTCTTGGCTCATCTCTATTGACGAAAATCCAAACACTTGTTTGTCAAAACCGCGATATCATGCTCATAACAGTTTGAAATAGTAGAAATGGTGTGACCCATTGCGTGAAGAGCATTTAAGGCTCTTAGAAGTAAAGTCAGCACAAAGAATACATAAATCAATATTCACAATACTGTACTCTATACAATCAGTCCCAACTGTATCGGTATACCCAAAACACCATAAGCAATGCAACGCCCCCACCAGCCTCCAATTGAGAAACAATGCTCATGCCAACAACGCCTCAATGCCTTCATATGCTCTCTCGACACTCCTCTTCCCCAATCCTGGAACTGCAATTAATTGCTGCAATGTCCGGATCTCCCCTCCCTCATCATCATTTTGTAATTCCAAAAACTCTACTAGATCCCTAGCTTTCTTCGCTCCAACACCACTGAGGCCTTTGATCAAAGCGACGTCTCGAGAGTTCACGATGTCGAGGAGATGACGAGTTCGCGGAGTAGGTGCTTCATTATCGCCATCTGAGAAAATCTTAAGAGTCGATTTGGTAGCTGGTTTTGAACGAGATTTCTTCGCCTTTGACGTCTTGTAAGAGAAGGAATCGTCGTCTTCATAATCTGGTACAACGGCTGATCCATTAAACTCATCATCCGAATCTGCGTCTACCTTTGGCTTCCGTGACTTTTGCTGTTGTCTTGCGAGCTCATCGGCATTGTCAAAGGACCGTGGTGGTGAAGGAAGTTGAGCAATTGGGGCTATGGCTGGTCTTCGTCTCTCGACATCAACTGGCAACGAGCCTCTTGCAGCTTCTTCTCTCTTTATCTGTATCTTCGCTCTCAGGTTCTCGATCTTGGTTTGCAGTTTTGGCTGAGTCGGAAAGTATGGCACGGCCAACTCGTACATCTTCAATGCACTCGAATCTTCTCCTCGTTCTTTATGTTGCTTTGCCATAAGCAAAAATCTCAATCCTTCGGCTCTGGCATCCTCAGCTTCACCACTCTCAATCTTCCTTTCCAAAGCCTCAAGTCGTTTCTGAACTGCTTCGCTAATCTCCATTGGTGCTTGAGCAGGTTGGTCCATCACTCGATTTGCCAATGCTTCCTGTACCTTTCTCTCAATTATCTCCTCAATCTTTGCAGAAGAGAGTTCCGCATTGGTTCTGACTCCAGTCAGATTTGGCCGTGCCATTTTTGTTGGACGGCCATTAATCCCAGAGTCTGATGGTCTCTTGTTCGTTGAGTTCGATCGTCGGACTGCTTGAGTTCCTGTGGCCTTTGCTTTATCCGAGTAAACAGAAAATGATTTTGCTGGTTTGTCCCCCTTCTGAGTTGCCGCATTGACATGCGTATTATGAGCGTTTGCCAAAGGTCGTAATGGCTGTCTATTCATTGCAGTTCCAGCAAGTGGTGCAAGTTTTCTTGGTGGTTGTGTAAATACAACCTCATTTTCTATCTCTCGAACCTCAATTCTCTTTGCTCTAGAGCTGACATTAAGACTGGATAGAGTGTCCAAGTGGTAGGATCGTAATGGCGCTAAATTCAAAATCATGATCGTAATTCCATTATTCTGTCCAAGGCTCAAAATCCTCGTCTGCCTTCAGTTAGCACTCATTTAAATAGATCCAGTGACCGCCGCCTATACATACCATCTTGGATTCCCGGTAAGGTATTCTCTTGTCTCCACGTCCGATGGCATCAATACACGAGCTAAGTACAAACAAACTTTTGTTGATACTTGCTGATTCCACCAATCTTTCCTTATTGTTGTCGGTCCGTCTATTGTCTTCTGAACCAGCCAGATCAATTGCTGAAGCCGTACTGATCAAAGTCTCATCTCCATTGATTTGTGTAACCTTGACCATAAGAATGGCATGGCTGCGACTACTTTGTGCATTAAGCTTCGTTCCGGCTGTGCTTCGATTGTTGTTGGCCTCGATGTATAACCTCTCAAAATCCTTCAAATCATCACACGCTCTTTCAGAGAGCCCAACCACAATTGTCTTTCCGTCCTTTTCTCGTAGTGGTAGGCCAGCCAGTGTTCGTTTCTCAGGGGCCTCAAATAAGTCGTATACTTTGTCGTTGTAGATTTCGTAGTAGGACATGGTTACTGAAACGGATGTTTCACCTCCAGAGTCTTTGGTGACCTTTCGGCCCCGTCGATAAATGCCACTCAGCAGTCTGGGAATGATTCCTCTTTCAGACAGCTTCAATCCTCCTCTCATTGTATGAGTTTTTCCAGTCCCAGTAACACCATATGCGAATACCATGACATCGAGGCCATTGAACAGTGATTTCAAATGCGGCGAAACTATTCTGATCAGCAGACTCTCATCCAATTTGAATATTTATGTCCTACCTTCATTGGTAAACAATTCCTCCTGGGTTGTTTCCATATCATAAACGCCATTGAACGTAAAGCTAAATTCTTCCGCCTCATTCTTTGGATTCGGTATCCTAACAACATTGTGTGGCTTCCCCTCTTGGCTACTTTCTGCGCGTACAATTGTGTCTTTATCGAGTTCTTTGTCGAGGAGAGGACGAATTCGTGCGACCACTTTAAGAATATGAGCAATTGGAATTTGGGTGGATAGGTTTCATTGGAGATATACTGACCTCGGACAGACATTATGGGCCAACGAATGAATTGATACAAGAAAAGACTGAGCAAAAGAAATCCGGGACTTTTGTACTTGACAGAGCACTTGCTGTCTGGTCAAAGTCTTTTTGGCGTGTCGTGTCGCAAAATGACGCCGATATGGTTGGTGATGGGGTCCACAACAACATTTAATTCGGCTTCTTGTTACTGGGGCAACGATAATGTCACGTGCACATATATCACCATGAACATTTTCAGGATTCGTGTGAGACAAAGTGACTTGATATGTGCATGCCTGGCGGTTGAAGGGTTTGAGATAGACTTTACTCCGTAAACCCCTCCATTGAAGAGCTATGCAGCTTTTGGGTGCCCCTTCACACGAGAACGATGAACAAGGCAGGAGCGGCACCAGCCTCCTACAAGTTCACCTATTCGCAGCCATCACCTCCCCTTCCTAGGTACCAAACTCAATGGCGAACGAATGATCTATTTATCGTTATCCTTTGGTATGTCTGCTTGAATTGTATATGCAATATGCTTCCAAATTTGGTATCTATACTCCCAAACGCCCAAACAATGCACCAGCCTTGGTCACTAAATCACTTTCATCTTCAACCCAACCTGTACATAACGCGCTGCAAAAAAACCAATTGTCCCAACCACCATAGTCAGTCCACAAAAGAGCTGTAGATAAGTGAAGCTTCCATCTTTCGCTCCGACCAACGCTCCTCCGATAGGGTTTCCAGTTAAGCCCCCGATGGCAACACATAGAAAGAAAGTTCCACTTCTCACTCCGATTTCTCGAATAGGTGAGATCTGAGCAATGAGGGAAGGCCCCATAGATACAAAGGCACCTGAAGAGAAGCCGTATAGAACGCAGAATACTATGATTGGAGCATTTGCTTTTGATGGCAGCCAAAGAGCGAGAACAATGATGGACGAGAAGGCTGTGGTGATGATCATGGTATTAAATCTGCCAAACCTATCTGCGAAAATTCCAGGCAGAATACGTCCGAAGATCCTTGAATGTGTCAGCAGACCCCTGTATCCACTATCAAAGCCAAACTTACGAAGCTGCATTCAGTATTGGAATCAAATAAATGGACAGATTAGCTGACATGCCATGTGACAGAGCCCTGAGCCTGTCAGCAAAATCCGAACTGTCCAGCTCACAAAACCTACTGCAAGATGATGTAGTTGAATGGCAAGAAAGTCCCAAAGAAAAAGAAGAATGACGAAACACAAAGCAATGTGAATGCGGGCTCTGACAATGGCCGAACGAAATTCTTGATATCGAAAGGTTTTGGCTTCGGTGTTAGTCTTGACTTGACTGTCAAATTCGCAATAATGAGCATTCCTAAGATCATAAAGGCAACTGCTCTCATTGTCCATGGGAACCCAAGCTTGGGTATTAATTTCTGAACCATAATTGGAAAGATTACCCCGCCCAAGGAGGATCCAGAAGCCATCACCCCGAAAGCTGTTGCACGATTCCTGAAGAACCATGTCCCGACTGAGCTCATGGCGGCATAGAAAACCGCACTTGCACCAAGAGCCGAAACAACTCCTTGAGCCAGAATGAACTGATAATACTGTGTCGAAAGAGAGGTCATCATAAGTCCAAAGACGTGGAGAAAAGATCCAACGAGCAACAAATATCGTGGGCCATAAGTATCGAAAGCGTAGCCGCAGAATGGGCCCCCAAAAAACATCATGAAGGTCTCCATACTTGGGATCCAAGATATCGTACTACTGGAGTATTGTTGTAACAGATTGCGCTCATAGTATTCCTGGAAAACTCCAATGCAATTGATCCAACCAAAACTGCAAAACAAGCAGAACCATCCTCCCAAGACCACCAAACAAGCTTCGAGTCCACCATCCGGAAAATCGGCTGGATTTACTCCGCCAGGTGTAGGTGCACTCTTTGGTATAGCTCCTGCCTTCTCTAAATCTGCCTCCGCTTCAACCTCTGGTTCTGGAAATATGTTTGCCTCCGTTGATTTGTTTTGGGATCCGAGTCGTTCGAGAGATGGACGTCCATTTTGACTGTTATCGTAAGGTGATTTCTCAATTGGATTTGGCATTTTCTCGTCGCCGCCTAGTGATGACCCTGAAGAAGGAGTATCCTTCGGCATTGAAAACAACCACCAGAAGGTCTATTTACAAACGATCTTGAGAAGAAAAAGCAATCAGTGTAATCGGGTCGAGACTTCCTTTATAGGTGGATCTTCTGTCCCAAGCAAGGGATGTGACAGGGTTTATAAAATGCTTGGTTTGATCGACCAGAGAACATGGAAATGGAAAAAAGAATACGTTTGATCAAGCACTGGGAGGCCAAGCCTCATATAGCCAGGAACGAAACATGTTAGAGACAACATGACGATCAACTCGTGCTGTTATCGCTCTCCGCACCACCAACAATTAAAACCGAATGCCGAAATCGTTGGTGGCAGCCTCGCTGAAAAATGCAGGCGGTGGACGATGGTCAGCACTAGCGAGCGTCTTTCAGGGGGTTAGGCAGCCTATCAGTGTAACCGATATCTGGAAGCTCAAAACGGTGGCTGCCACGCGCAAATTTGAGACAAACGTTGGCTGTTCAGACGGATGGCGAAAATAGTTCAGGATATTTACATACGTGCCAGTGGTCAAGATTACCGATGAAGCTCCCTTGCAGCTTACTTGCATACAGACCTCACATAGATGAGTTTTGAAGCCAATGATGTTGAATGTTGGTTGGTTATATTCCTTATCCGTATTACATACCCCGCATAATTCTTCAAAATCTAGGGTGAGATTCACTCACCAACGGCCCCATAGTCGTAATATGCGTATTGTAGCTCTAAGTAAAGCCATCCTCCATGATCAGCAAAAAAGACGTGTGATCATGACAGATCACCGTTTGGCTAACCATGCAACTTTCTCATCCGTTTGCACTTCAAAATTTCAGAGTAATTACTGTTCAATGGTAGTGTCTCGGGACCGAAAATGCTTCGCGAACTCCGTATACGGAGTAAAGTATCTGCCACCAAGCGGTGAATGCAGCAACCATTTTCCTGTTTCATTTCTCTCAGATTATTATTGCCCTAGTTATCCAATTGTATCAAGCTCTTCTGCTGAACACAGGGGTACGGTGTCGAAGGTGCGAAAGGAGTTAACGATACACATTGCCAAGTCCGTGGACATAAGGGAGAGTTCCCTTGACGGACCCCAGGTACAGGCACTAGCCCTTTCAATATAAACTCGTATTGTCCAGAGGTATCTGAGAAGTGTTATATCAGAAGACTTGGTTTTTTCACTGCTTATGATTTACATCATGTATGGGTGTATAATTCTCCTTCATGTTTGTGATATTTAGGTCTCATCCATCCTGACCAGTATTGCACATATGCCTTTTTGAACTTATTTCATGTTCCTGTGTTATATCTCGTACAAAGAAAAGTGTCTCGCTGAACATGAATAAAGTGTTTAAGCTACGGTCTGCTAATCTGCTCGTCAGGAGAATAACCAATGAGTATTCTTGACTTCATTTCTTCTAAATTCTAGATACTTGTACATTTCTATCAGGTAGATTTTCCTGGAACTCCATTGGCTCGACAATTGTCCACAATTCCAGAGTTAGTATCCCACTTGCCCTCGCTACTGTTACAGAAAGCCAGATTGAACAAACATTGGGCATCCTTCTTTAAAGGTAGGGCATTACCGAGAGGGTTTGCGAGTTGCGTCTTGCCATTGGCATCATAGCATGCCGTGGGAGCAACCAAAATATGCTCTTTAGTCATGCCACACTTGTCAATCAAAGTTTTCGCAAAGTCATCCTGCGATTTCGCATTTCCCCCATCAACTTTCCGCATAAGATACCCAGCGTCTCTGCCATTACCTGGAACACAATTTCTCGATAGCTGATTGTCTTCGTTCATGCATCCATTGGGGAATCGCAATATGAACACGCCTTGGGCTTGGAGAACGAGTGAGATGGAGAATATTTGATAGAGTCCATGATCGCGCTTTGAAGGTCTGTTTGCGTAAAGTTCCGAGCGATGCCGAGGAATTGGCCGCCAGAAAGAATGCCGTTGATACCTGCTGGTCGTCGACTGTAGCATCAATCGTAGCTCTGAAGGATTTTGATACCGCGGCTTGGTAATCGGATAGGACCATTGCGAGAGACCCGGAGATGTCGCTCCATGCTAGGAAACGGTCTGGCTCTTCGGTGATGGCCACTGTTTGCTGAGAAACCCGATTCCGCCTGCGACGGCCGACGCAGCTGTTGAGACAGCACCAGTGAAGGGGATCAATCCGAGGGCAGTAGAGAGGACTGTGGTGAGAGTCTTAAGGGGCGTGATGTTGTCTTAGGGCTTCTTGTAAAGTTGGAGACGACACCAGGGAGTGTCAGGCTAGGGATGTTTGATGCAAAGGATATGGAGGTGTTGACGGAGTTCATGTAGCTGTTCCAGTTTTGGATGGCCACGAGCGTGTACCTTTGCTTTTGTCGGTGCAACAAAATGAAAGTAGGTGATCAATAGACTAACCAAGCTGGTAGGGTCACAGGTAAGCAGGGCTGGTCGGCATTGCAAAATTGGTCGAGGCCACTAGAAACTAAAATCAAAGACTTGACACATGGTATCAAGCGAAGAGCGACCGTTCCAGAAGAAGTTTGGGGATCCAAAAGAGCGAGAGAGAGTGTGGATATTGTTCGTCTTTGCTTTTGTTACATTGGCAGCAGTCCACTATAAAGGGTTAACACTGGTCTGAAAGTACGCGAATAGACTAGGTATACACATCTTTGAGGAATGTGTCGATATCGAGAGACTTCCATGTATCCGCAGTAAGAAAATCAGTCTTGCAAGGGTCTGCTCCAGTGCCTGTACCCCGAGGAAAGGGACTGGCAGCAGAATAACTAATCGTAGAGGCAGCGAAACGAATACACGGAACAACATGTTTTTGGATAGAAATGTGATAAAATCCTTGCTTGAAGCTAAGTATACAAAAGAGAGTGAATGAGTGAAAGGATGTGGACAAGAATGTGGTACTCGGAAGGAGTGGTGATGTTCGGAGAAGCTGGTTGTTCAACATTGACGGTACTCAAGAGACTCTTATAATACCTATTTCCCGTAGACCAACAGGCCCCAGTGGAGGCTAGACTTCTGCCCGAAACTCCGACATTCATGCCATCACAACATCGATTTGGCATTTGTACCGTATGATCTTCCATCTTGATGGCAGAAGAAGGAGATATCGGCAAGCCGCTATCAAGCCTGTCGTGTTGAATAAGGTTCAACTCAGCCATCATCTTCAGATAAAACATAGGATCTACAGCACCTCGATTCAGAGTCCGAGATGTCTCCTCGTGAAGTGCGAACTCTCTCTGGTGGGTCGCATAGTGTTTCATCTCAAAAACAAAACTTGGGACTTAAGTCCTCTTTATACGCAATTCTCGGACTGTCATATATTTTCATTGAACCTATCGCTGAATGATGTGTACCAACTTAATCCTTTCCAGATGCTGGTTGCTCAGTTGTGGCATTGGTTTGTACCAGGCAGGTGAGGTATCAAAAGGGGCAGGAAGAAGCTATGGGGAAACATCGAGTCGATATATTTACTGCCAAGCTCTGACGAGCTAGGTCCGTTGAATTTTGAGGTCCGTAACTATTGACTTCGCAAGCCGATGTAAAGGTGCTCTAATCATAGCACCATGCTGACTGGAAACTTTAACCAGCAGGTCAACGAGAATCCCTAGAAGTTCCATGGCCCCTATATCACTTACATGTTAAGGAACAATGTCTGTACTATGATGACTATATACCACCCTGACCGCATATCAAGAAATGCTTTCGCGTCTGATGGCATATAATCCTCACGGGAGACGCGTGAAAGATTTTATGGCAGATGCAATTGTCTTGTACGCAATAAAAGTTAGTTCAAAGTGATATAAGCTCAATGCTAGAGGGGTTATTAGGAGCCCTATTGTCTTTGATAGCTGCATCTCGTGGAATCATCCACTTTCAATATTGATAATGTAACACCTCGCAGCTACCTAGGTAGCTATTGCTATTTATGCACCAGCATGGCTAGCTTAGCGGGAGTGATGAAGAGGCTGGGTGTGATTGGGTCTTGAAATCTCTGAAGTGGGACATGGCTATTGAATAACCCAAATTAAATTCTAATGATACTCAAAAAGAGATTCTAGATAGCACGTTTGGAATCTCTGGGAGGTTGGCGCGAAAATAAATCACTGGCGAGAGAGTATGATCATGTGAGAACTTAAAGTAACGCAGTTTCATTTCAAACTCAGCGCCCCCCGAATTAATCAAGGTACTTTTTCTAAGCAGAAACCATATTTCTGTCCTTTTCAGAGAGATGATCCCCTTGCAAACCCCAAACGCATGTGTAATCATGACTGCCATCCCGAACATAATCAAGATGCAGTATCCCCACTTTGACTTCTGATCCCCACCTAATAACCACGAATCTTCATTTGGAACCAGAGCTTTCCAATCATTCCAATCTCCTTTTTGGTCAGCTCCCAATTGATACCCAGTTCCTTCATTACATCAGCTGTTTCCACAAGGATATCATTCTTTAGCCATGTCAGGTATTCTCCAGTTACGCTTGTATCCATCTTTCGATCTTTTACTGCACACCATTCCTTGATCCATAACATGCCTTTGTCCAATCTATCAGGTAGTACCGTAGCCTTTGCAAACTCGATAGCTTTGGTCAAATCGTTTGGATCCGTTGAAGATGGCAACTTCTCGGTGGCGACCTCGCGGTGAAGTGGGCCTTTGGTTTTGACCCAAAACTTAGGATCAGCACCAAGCTCGCCGACGACTTTCCAGACAATGCCTTCACCAATACCAGAAATAGCCTTTCCATCTTTACCGAGAAAGGTTCGAGTGAAAGGACATTCCTTTTCGACTTCCAGCGTCAGTCTCGTCATCTCTTCTTCGGCTTTCTTCCAGTCATCAATCACCACATCAACCACTTGACAGCCGCCGCGAGAGATGTTGATGATATGAAGGTCGAGCTTTTGAATATCACCATATTCCTTATCAGATACCCATGTATTATTGATATTTGCAGAAATGATGACAAAGCCTTTGCCAGGAAGACTGTCAAGAGCGACACCTTTTTGAATACCTGGGCCAACCCACTCTCCAGCAATGATGACTGGGTATGTTTGATCGATGTCTACTCCAGGATTAAGCTCGCGATATCGTTGAACGAATTGATCTCGAAGATTCAATATGTCTCTTCCCAAAGAAAGGAGGGTTCCGGCGACATCAAAAATATCATTGTTGAGAGAGAGACTTGGTTGATTGCGAGATTGAAGCCTGATGGTATCATCAAATCCTACAACCAAGTCTGCGTGGATGCCGTGCAGCTTGACTGTTCCAACGAGTTGAATGACGGGACTTGGCTTCTTCAGTAGAAATGGCTTGACCTCTCTGAATTTCGTTTTTGGGTCCAAACGACGGTGAACTGTATTGTAGCGGTTTATGATCTTGCCAAGTCCAAGCTCAATTTTTGGGAAGAACGTGTCGATGGTAACGGACTTAGCTGCGGCTTGTGGAGATGATGCTGGAGATGTGGCCAGGGACGTAGTTGGAGATGAGCTTGGAGTGGTTGTAAGAGCGGTCGTAGGAGAATTCGCGGAAGACGACGCTGGAGAAGCTGCTAGGGTGGCTGCTGGAGTCTGACATTTTTGTTTGCGTGGTGTGGTAAACTTGCTTGATGTGGAAGGCTTCGCTGGTGAGACGTCTTTCGAGGCAGGTGCGGGCTTCCTCGACCTCCCCATTTTCGAGTGCTTGTGGTAACGCGCTGGTGTTGATATGACTGCTAAGATGTAGATTTAAGGTGGGAGATGGATATTGTAAGAGTGGTGAAAGAGATTTGTGTGTGGTGGAGCTGTGGAAATTGTGTCGTCGGAGGTTGTTGAGTTGTAAAAGAATGGACGGTGAGGAGCAAAGCAGGAAATTTATAGACGTGGCGGATGCAATCCCATCGCGACTGTCTCGCGCCGTAGATTCACCTCCTATTGTGAACATGCTATTGTGCTTCCTTCTCAACTTTAGTTTCTACTTGGAAATATATGTTGAAGGTGAATTTGCATGGCAACCGAAATTTTGCCACCAAAATCCCATGAATTTTCCGACATGAATATGATGAATTAAGACAAAGTCACTGCTCGCCGCGCATTCACTAAACCTCGATTTCTACGATCAGATACAAACTCGTTTTGTAGGGCAATTTTTCAACGTAAAGAGGGATTATGCTAGGCGTTCTAATATCCTACCTAGCGTTGGAGAACTAAGGCAGAGGGTATTATACTTCAATCCTTGGACTTTTACACTTGTAAATTATAGATTTATTGTCTAATCTAGAGCCGGGATATACTCTTTACCGTAATATTCGAATTAGTTAGAGAGAATCAAAGTAAGGCAATTATCCAATAAGCACTTTAAGGGAGTATACTCTCTAAACTCTCTTTTAATAAGTAAGAGAATTAGAACAAGAAGAGCGTCTAATCTAACCCAGAATAATAGCTCTATATCCAAAGTATATATATTTTTGGAATAATAAAACCATAAATATTATTTAGGAAAACAAAGGATAATTGAAATATTTGAACTCTTCTTAAAAACTTTAAAGAATCAGAAGTTAGTTATTATTCTAGTATACGCTATCAAATCTAGCACATTTCTTTGCACAAATATACGAGGGATAGGGATATTTAAAGTCTGTTCTGATAACTATGCAGCCAATGCTCTCAGATTTCATGTTTCGGGAATAGCCGTATCATCTCAGAATTAAGACATTGCATAGAATAAGAAAGTAAATCTACTGGTTGCTTTTCTTAATTGAACCGGATCTCTGCACTTGAATTCAAGAAGGAGCTCAAATAAAAACTGAAAGGAAGAAGAAACAAACTACAACAATGGCACATATGCACACAAGTATAAAAGATTATGTCCTTGATCAATTGCGCAAAGAAAGGTCGATATTACAAGCCCTGAAATAGGTGACGAGGCTCCCCCTTTTCTCCACATTTAAGATTGTCTCAGCCCTCTTCGTGGATATCAAATTAATCTGAAATGACGACAGGGATCTGCAAAAGTAATCTTGTTATTGAACTTCTCCAAAACCCAAACAAAAAGGAGTCTTAACGCAAGTTGATCATGAAAAGTAGAGTTGTCCTTTCGCAAACAAATACACGGGTATGTGATCCCCTCTTGTATCCCCTCCCCTGATTACCCGAACCCCTTTATTCGTGACACCTTCCAGATTGCACTCTGTATGAGGCATAGCCTCAGATCCGTATTCTCGGATCATCACAGTTCGCCCTTTCCATTGGTGCAAGTGCATGACTAAGCCCAATCTCGACGAACTTCAACGTCTTGGCTTTGGCTGTGCCGCTTAGCCAGCCTCGACCTTAGCCAAATACTTTGATGGCAAAGGCATGTAATACTTCACCTTTTACCTACGTCCAGGACATTCCTTTTCTTCCTGAGACATAGGTGTCAAAGGACATTTCTTATAAGGATATTCCAGCGCCCATCCTTTCTTTCGATTCTAATCATGGTGCAAAAGCAGGGACTGTCCGAAATGATTAACGGCGTGTGGAAAATACGCTGGTGGAAATGGCGATACTTTCTACTCCCAGGACTCGTCCTCAACGTTTTACTTATCAACTACTTTTTCTTCGATACATCGATTACGAGTCTGCGGCCTTTTAGCTCTACACCTGCTCCTGAAGTTGCTCCTTCAGCGCCGACCAAACCGAGCGACGAGAAATCCGTGCCCCTCAACTCTCAAACCATCTCACCATTCGATATACCTACCTCACCAGCGCTTCTCAATACACACGATTACGATTTCAATGGACCATATGTTGGGTGGCCTTTGGCGAGGGCATGCAATGAGACGAAGTGGCAACCAGGGTTGGTGTTTGTATGCGACAACAATTCTGGAGGAATAGGCAACATTCGAAACTTCATCTTGACATGTATACGATATGCGATCGAGGCGGGGGCATCAGGAATAATTATGCCCCGAATTCAGCGGAGATCAGAATCGGATTTGGCGAACATTTTCACGACAAGCCTACAGCCCTTCGACTACTTTTTTGACGAAGCACATTTTCTCACTTCGATGAATACATTTTGTCCGCAAATGACCGTCTACGAGGATGCGGACAGTATACCGAATAAGGAGAATAAAACTGAATTGAAGGAGTTTTATCCAAAGGACTTGAATGTGGATCTGGATGGATGCGATGGACGTGGCATCAACAGACATTTGGACTTGTTTAGGACGAAATTTGACGAGTGGCTCTTGAAGAACAAACATATACCAAAGATTGAGGCACCAATCACTCTCAGATTCAAATGGGCGACATTTTTCGAGTGGCCGATCTTCCGCGATGGTCCTGAATTCGCAGCTACATTTGGCGATTTGTTGAGGATACGAAAGGACGTACAAGAATTGGCAGCCAAGACAATTACGGAACTGTCGAAATTCGCAGGCGCAGCAGCACCAAAGCCCAATGTCATCGAAACTCCATACCTTGGCATACATCTGAGAACAGAGAGTGATGCTCTGGGATTCTGGCCTGACTTCAAGACTCAGAGTGAAGGATATTTGAAACAAGCAGATAGACACGGATTGAAGCACGCATACCTTGCATGTGGGAATGCAACAGACGGCCACAGATTCGCTGAGCAAGCATGGACTCAGCTGAAAATGAATGTCACTTCCAAACTCGATCTCCTCAAAGGAGACGATCTCAAGAAACTCACAGATCTAAGCTGGGATCAGCAAGCTCTAGTTGATTTCCTCGTACTGCAAAAAAGTACCCATTTCACTGGCTGCTCGTTCTCCTCTTTCACCATGAATATAGCTATTAAGCGCCATCTCATGACAGGTGGAATAGGCACACGCGCGTGGAAGAGTCCAGGCGATGAGTTCAGTACGCTAGTAGGAAGATTCGAGAGTTGGTTTGGTGATTGGATGTTTATGTATGAGTGCATGTGGCCTTGATCATACGAAGTAGAGGTTGGATTCTGTTCTCGTCAAAGAAAGACACGTCGGTCTCGTTTCGACTTGTCCCAATTTCATGCATTTCCTGCCCGAGTCAAATTTCAGACCGGTCGAATTGTATATCATCACCAGTGGGATAGATCATGATCTAGCTGAGGTATAGTAATCATGGGTCTTTTTCAATATGTCCTCAGTTGAGGGCTTAGGGATGCGCGGCGTGTGGAGTTTTGATTTGAGTTGGCATGAGATGGAGTCTGGATTTTTTATATCGTGGTGAGCGAAGTGAAGGGGCAAATGGGAGTAGGCTATTGACATGAATACGTCGAGGGTGATGGATGCATGGAGATAGAGTAAAGTAGAGAATAATGGTAGTTCTGCATTATAATTCCCATCCTTCTCACTTGCTCTATGAAATACTTTATCGTAGTCCTTCTGTCAAATTGTATAACCATCCAGGCTAGGTATCTTCCTATTCCCCAAACACAACGCAAAGAACTCCTCACTATCATGGCAGGGCAAAGATAACACCTAATCATCAAACAAAACACCCATCGCAAAACAATAGGAAGGAAGTATACATGATAGATATAATAAACTTAAAAATCTCAATCCCTCCTCAACCCAACCCTCCCTCTTCAAGTTGAAAACTACTATTAGTCTAAGCTCCTCTACGTATTCTAAGAGGTATTTAGCTGAGCTTGTAAATTTACGTTAAGAACATCATATAAGATATGTATATCGTCCTTATTATCCTTTTCATCGAAGTTTTCAATTTAGTTTTTTGTTTAATAAGCTATAATACAATATCACAAGGATTTAGGAAGGAAAGCAAGGGAGCTACAACTTATAAGGATATACTAGAGAATAGAATATAATTATTAGATACTAAGGAAGATTCCTTTACCTGTTTATATCGCATTTATATCCTTGTACTTGTATGTATTTTAGGAAATTAATCAAGTACTATACCTATTCATGGTTCTATCAGGGCAGGTGGACAGTGTTTTCTCTTTTTGTTTCGCTGTGCTGTGGGTTTTGAAAAGTGGGGAAGGAAAAGAGGAGGTGGTTGATTGCTTTAGAGGGTTAGAGGATTAGATTGGATGGTTTGTTGTATTTAAGTGGTTGTGGAGAGAAAGTATCATGTACTTGTACACAGGTGAAGGTAGAGGCGGTACGTGAAGGTCTCAGAATTGTAGGAAAGAAGGGTTACAGTACGAGTAGAATGTGCTCACCACCATTACTCCCATTCTACATCACAGCGTGCACATACGGAGCCTCACCCAGAAAACCCAAAGTCCTTACTTCAAACATATCGATTGAACTCATTACATCAGATCTATACTATCACTCTCAATTCATCCCACACAGACACGCCGTCGCATCTGTATCCAACAGATGCATATACAATACAATCACAAATATCCGCTCTGACCATCAAAGACCAGAAAACCAGCTAGTCCAACAATAGGACCAACATGAAGATATCCAAACGGAAATATCAGTTCGACTCGAGATAGGTTTCTCGAGAGGATTTGATGAGGAGTACGAGATATAGGTAGGTTAGGTAGGTAGATAGGTATGCATCAAATCCCCTATTGAAAAGGATGACGCCAAACAAGGAGGAGCAAATTTTTATCAGAAAGGACAGGACGGTGTGAGAGGACGTAGAAATGAACGCTGTCGTATCGTTAAATCGATGTCGAGTTGCAAAAACGAAAACTCTTATATATAGAGTATAGTTTCCATATACTCGTCCTACGCCACACCTATACACAAAAACACCAGCGGCTTTAAACACAGGGAAGCCAAATCAGACCATCGAAGGACCAGGGTACCATAACGCCGTGACAGAGGAGAGGGTAAGATGTATAGAAACTCGTTTCGTCAGTGATCAAGCGTTGGTGACCTGATATTGTTAGTGGTAATCATCAATTGCTCATCCGATATCATACCTTTAGGATTCTCCTCGAGTAGTCTTGGTTGTCTGCAATGCTACCATCACTCATACGTCTTTGAGCCATAACGGCAGGATCAAGACGCATATCAGTGAATGAAGAGCTACCACCACTACTGTGGGGTGGTTTTCCAGCACCTCCAGCGATAAAATCACTGACTGCTGCGTTTCTCCTATATTCCTCCTCCACTGCACGTCTCCGACGATTCCGGATGAATAAGAAGATTCCTCCCGCAATAGCAGCAATCGCTACAATGCCGACAACGACGCCTGCAGCGATGCCAGCTTTACTTGGTGAAGATGATTTCGTTTCTGTATCTGCAGGTGCTGTATTGGTAGATGAGCTACTGGCGGTAACAACAACAGTTTGTCCTCCAACTGTCACCACTGAAGCCTTCGAAGTGGCAGTTGCTGAAGCAGCGGTTGGTTTCTTGGTAGTAGTGACGGTTGATTCGTCGGCGTAGGCAACATTGAGAGACAATCCAGATGTGAAGACACTCCAAGTATCAGCTCCACCGCCTATAATTGTTAGCTCGAGACACTACTTACACATTGTAAAGTACTTACATGTGTCGGTGGAATATCCTGGACACTGGATAGTACATGACGAGTTGTCGACTTTGGCGGATTGTGCAGGGAATGTATCACCGCAGAAACATGACTTGTAGACCATTGCAAAGGCCGACTTCTTTGCATCTCGACATTTCACACTACAATATCCAACGGAGTTATATGTGTCGTTCGAATTGAATGTCATAACACTGATGGAATCGAAACATCCGGCAGCAACTTGTGCATTGGCAGCACTGAAAAAGGCCGCAGCAGCGAGAGTGACAGAATATATATACTTCATGGTGACGATGGTTTATGGCCGTGGCCTCGAGATGGAAAGGAGGTCAGTCTTGATGATTCGTATTCGACTCGATCAATGTCGGGTCGTGCAGATAACGAACGCGTTGACTCCCAGGACCAGCCGCTTCGAAGAGACCGACGATGTATTGATGTGGAGGTTTCGTTCGAGGAGGTGAGGAATGTTCGATGATGGGCGATGATGATATTCAGATGATGGATGGAAGATTTGTTTCGATGGGTTCGTATTCTTGAAACGCAACCCTGGCTTGTTGATCCCGACTCCTTTTTACAAACACGCGATTGGAATGAGGGTAGTCGAAGAACGAGGCCGTAACGAGTGTGCCTGTATTGGTATTTGTTTGATTGATGAAGGTTTGTTTTAATGGAGAAGAAAGAGAAGAAACATGGAGAACAACAGATAGAACAGGAGCAGATGTTGAAGCGACTGACGGTGACAAACGATAGTGAGTGAGGGTGAGGGTGGAGTTGTGCAAAGATAGAATCGGATGATTGGGGGTTGAGAGAGTGTGAGTGAGTGGAGGAAGACTTTGGCTTGGACTGACTGGCGTGGGCGTTGTGCACACACGCGCACACACACACACAGAGAGCAGATTTCAGAAGCAGCCAGGAGAACGAAGTTTCTGGTGGGTCGCTTAGTTTAATTGCAATGGAGCTAGGACGAGCTAGGGTAGGCTAGTACAGGCACAGGCCTCTCATTGGCGGAACACGCTTTTTCGTCGGTCGATTACGAGGTAAAACGGCCAGCAGAAGCCAGCGGAAGCCAGCAAAGTCAGCAAGGGCAAGTTCAGGCAAAGTCGACGAGATGACCAACGGGAGAATGGGAAGAATGGGGACGAATGAGAGCCGATGTTGGGGCGAGTAACATGAGTTGGTGCCTCACGTTCTTATCATTTACGAGTCAACTAATCTGCAGTGTAAATTGAACGCAGCAAAGTGAGATATTTTTGTTATCATTTGTATTTCCATTTCCATTTCTATTTTTGCAGGTCAAATAACGAGACGAAGATTCAACACAACTCTGTCACTCCCGCCAAAGTCCCTCTCCACTTTAGTCTTTCCCACTGCCAATCCCAGTCCGGTCCGTCCAAGCCCATCCAAGCCACTCCCAAGAACCGAAGCTGGTCCTGTTGATCAGACGGTTGACGTTGCAAGTTGAAGAAAACACTCAGCTAAGTACTGCCACTACTCCCGATCCAGAACTCAACTCTGTCTCCGCACAAAATTGTGCTCGAGATATCCACTTTTTATGCATCTCTTAACCCGATACGAATATTCGCTTGCTCAGTTGGGTATGACAAGCGGGGATCAGGGACATTGAGATTTCCAGTCGTCGTCGTCTCCCTTGTCCAGAACACAACACCGGACCATCCGGCCAATAATCTACAGATTCGACATTCAAAAACTCCATCTTTTGGATTCGAGGTATTGAACTCAATCCACTCAGTCTAAAATTTATATCTTCCGCACTCGCAAGAATGCATACTCCTTGCTCCCTTCAACTTCTTACTCAAGAATCCAATACTCCGCATTCTCGTACCACACAAAGTATTGCCCGAATATCCGAACAAAGATATCCGTCACATGCCTCTTGCCTACTGGTCCTTGCAAGATATCAGGTCCCCGTATTGACTTTGCACATCCCTCAATTCTCGGAGAATTCCCTGCATAAAGTACAGCCATAAAGATAATGATCTTCTCTCCTCTTCACAACCCTCATCTCGCAATCGAACATCAGGACGACAATTAATTTATATTGTAGTTACAGATCTGCTTCCCCTCATTCTCTCCCTTTTAACATTAATTACCAACACCCTCCTTATCTCAACTTTTCAACACAGCCTCAAACCCCATTTTCACTCGTGGAATCGATCGTGCACTTTATGCTCATCGTCCACCCGCGTTTCCGGGTGGTAACGGTATTTCCTTTTTGAGGTTATATCGTGTCAGACAATGTCTTCAGATACGAGTCTATTTATATTTGCCTGCATATTTGACCCACAAGTACCACCTCACAGTTGCACAACTGTACCAGGACTAACAATTTGTTTTCTGGAAATTTTCTGATTTATAAGTACTAGGCTTGCATATTCTTATTCTGGTGATGAATGATTGTCTTGAAATTTTGCGAAACTGGGAGAAAAAGAATGTGGTTTGTGATTGCGTCTTGTCAGGTGAGCTGGTAGAGGAAAATGTATGTCACGTGTTTGAGAGTCACGAGTTTCATATTTCCATCTTCACTCTCACAAGGGAAGTATTCCTGCTTCTCCTACTCTCCCAAACAACTCTTACACCATAATTCTCTATACATAGAAAGATCACCATCTCATCATCTTCCTTTCACTTCAAACCTCACCCCAAATCTCCGTACTCCCTGTTACCCACTTCGTTTCAACTACGCAATACATTGCACAGCTCTTCTTGGCAGTACCACCGCCACTCTTCACAGAAATCTGAACTCCCGAAAAAAGCGTTCAGCTGAAGTAGATCTCTTCATGCTTTGAGAAGAGACGACAGGTATGAGATCATTGTTATGCTTTGAATCGATTTTTTGTACCGCCTTGCGAGAGGATTGACGTCGAGAGGAGATGAATATGTTTAAGAGGGGCGGGATAGTTTCAGCCTCTTGTTCAGCCGCGTTTTGGGGGGGATATGATGCGAGATGATGTTTCTATAGATGTTTTCTTATACCTACGTCAAGTTGTCCGTTGTTTGTTGATGGTCGGCTTGAGGAGTTTCGGTGTCTATTGTGGGAATATAGTCTCTAACTTCTGAGTGAACAGTGATGAAATAATGTTTCTATGGTTACTTTTTTATACCTACGTCAATTTCTTCGTCGTTTGTTCAAGATAGGATTGGAGTGGTTCTATTTCTGTTCTGGGAAATTGAGTTTCTTGGCGAAAAGTGGTGAGATGATGTTTCTTACCTCTTCTAATATATGTGCATCTGTCGATTCACTACTCGATCGCTGGAAACCTACTTTTGGAGACTCGCAACTTTTCTCATCGTTTCTTAAGTTGGCAGCGATAATGTGAGAGTTACCAGCTCTCTATATTTCAAGTGTAACTTTGAGTTTTGATTGCCTTGTCTTTCGTCTAATGCTTCATCGTGACCCCAATTTTTTTATGCCAGAGTATTATGGCCCGTTCGGCTAACGGGATGTACTCAACATACCTTGTTTTATACCTACATAATTTTGTTAGGTGCAAAGTGTGTATTCGAGGCGTGAACGCAAGAAAAAAGCTATATTCTCGCAAGTGTAAAATTTGGGTAGAAAACTTGTAAGATGTACTCTCTCGAGAGGTATCTTTTCAAACACGAGCGTCAATTAGGAGCCTAAGCTAAACGGTACGCTCCTGAATGCATACTTATGAAAGCATGTATTTCTGTATTTGACTTTGGCTGGTGCACTCACGAATGCACCACCCCGAGCCAAAAAGGCCCTTAAGCCCACGGTGTGCCTGCTGGAACAGAACACAGTTTGAACTCAAATGCATTTTCAACTATATATTTTATAGCATATATTAGTTGTCCGCTCTAGCTATATTTCATATCTTTAACTTTGCTTAAATATGGAATTTGAGACGGAAAGTAAACTGCGTAGCTAAATTGTATGTATGAGTCTATTTGAAATCGCAGCTTGCTCTACCGTTGCAGGGTAGGGCACTCCAAGATTATTTGTCTCAAATGCTGTTTATTCGCTTTCAGTCGCTGTTATGTAGTGACATCGTTAACTGCGATTCGGCTCAGATATGTGCATCGAGAAAGCACAAATAGACAAGTAATAATTTCGCACGCAGTCTTCGTCTTTACTCTACCCGCTGCAGAATTTATGGAAGCTCAAAAGTGTTACATGGGTACCTGCTAAGATAAATCTTTCTGGGTAGGTACGAAAGTACAGATGTACCTTCTCAGCCGAGCAATACTTCAACCAACATGCGAGACATCAACCACACCTCTGGGTGCTAACTCACATGGCTTTTCCACATTCATACCTACATCTCACATCTTCCTCCGTGTAACATACAATACGAATATGAAGTACCTCCTGCCAAACATCACCAATCCCTCGTTACCAGCGATGTTCAATCGGCAGACTGAAATGCTTGTTTCTATTACTTACTATGATGAGGATAAGGCAATGCTAAGTCGCATACTCCAAAGCGTCATCCAAAACATCAGAGATATCTGCAACATGAAAAAGTCAGATTTTTGGAATAAAGGTGGCCCTGCATGGCAGAAGATTGTTGTCTGCATTCTATGCGATGGAATCGATTGTTGTGATGAAAGTGTTCTAGATGTACTTGCCACTATTGGCGTGTATCAAGACGGCATCATGGAAAAGGATGTCAATGGAAAAGAAACAATTGCTCATATCTTCGAGTAAGCTTCCCTTCCCTCTGCTAGACATGTTTTTCACCGATCGAACGAATGATGCCGTCGAAGAGTAACTCTTCTCCCCTTCATCCTTATTGAAAACTAATGTACTGGTATGCTGCAGGTACACCACACAATTGTCTATAACCGCAGATCAACATTTGATCCGACCTGTGGATTCCGATCCCTCCGTACTCTATCCAGTACAAATGATTTTGTGTCTAAAGCAGAAGAACAGCAAGAAAATAAATAGCCATCGTATGTTACAATATCCACACCGACGTGCGCTCTTATAAATAAATCATTGTAGGCTGGCTTTACAATGCCTTTGGGCGACTACTTAATCCGGAGGTTGTAGTCTGTGTCGATGTTGGTACGAAAATAGGACCGAAAGGTCTGATGTCCTTGTGGGAGCCAATGTACAATGACAAAGATCTTGGTGGCTGCTGTAGAGAGATACATGTAATGCTCGGGAAAGAAGTCATGGCAGCTACTGAATCCATTAGTCGCAGCTCAGAATTTTGAGTATAATATCAGTTGTATACTCGACAAGCCACTTGAATCTCCTTTTGGATATATGACCGTATTACCAGGCGCATTCTCGGCCTATCGCTTCCGTACCATCATGGGACAACCACTTGAGAAGTACTTTCATGGCGACTTTACACTTGTAAAGAAGCTAGGGAAGAAGGGCGTGGAAGGGATGAATGCATTTTCCCGCAATATGTTCCTTGCAGAAGACCGAATATTATGTTTCAAATTAATTATGAAAGCCAGACACAAATGGCATTCAACTTATGTGAAAGGAGCCAAAGCCGAAACTGACGTCCCCACAACCATGGTTGACTTCTTCACACAGAGAAAACGCTGGCTTAACGGAGCTTTCGCCGCCACCGTCTATTCTCTCCTTAATTTCGGAAGAGTGTATAAGTCCGGCCATAACGTCCTTCGAATGGCGGTATTCCATTCTCAACTCCTCTACACATTGCTTCACTTACTTTATGCTGGTTCAGCATTGCCACATATCTTCTTACAATGTTCATCACGACTGATATCACTGAATCTCCACCAGAAGGATCGATTTTCAGCCCCTGGCCGTTCGGCGCGGCAACACCAATATTCAACGCCGTTGTGCAATCGATTTACATCGCGATGGTAATTCCCCAGTTCATACTCAGTTCATACTGGCACTTGGTGGTCAGGCAAAAAGCCATCTCTGGACCTATCTCGTATCATTTCTCATCTCCGCCATCATCCAATTCTATTTTATCTCGAATGTTCTATATCTGATGATCCGGATATTCAAGGTTAAGCTGGAAACGGAACAGGCTCCGATTATAATTACGTTCAGACATTCTAGACCTCAATAGGCAGTCTGACTGTTATAATTGCATGTGGGTCCATCTTTGGAGTTTACTACGCAGCATCATTTATCTCTCTGGATCCCTGGCACATGTTCACTTCATACCCGCAATATCTCTTCATTGCCTCAAGCTACACCAACATCCCTAACATCTATGCTTTCAGCAACTGGCACGATGTATCTTGGGGCACCAAGCAAGGGGCTAGATCGAAAGCCGCAGAGGTTCTACCTTCAGACTCGACAAATCATCAAATGCAGCAGAATCCAGGCGTAGAAGAAGTTGACATACCACAAGAAGAAATCGACTCACGATTTGAAGCAACGGTGAAGAGAGCCCTCGCCCTACGTTACACCAGAATCACAAACCAACCAACAGACTGTCGAAGATTCGTTCAAGGTATTTAGAACGCGACTGGTGATTGTCTATCTATTCAGCAACTTTATACTTTGTATTTTTGTCATGAATGATAGTTTCGACAGCTTGAAATTTCTTGTAGGTTGACCAATCCTCAAATTTATCCGGTCTAACTAACTGACAACAGGGCAACTCATACAATCACAAAGTCTGGTTCTTTCGGATTTTTTTGTGGGCAACATCTGCGACATTTATTGTACGATTCCTAGGATGTTATTATTTTCTACTTCATAGCGCTGCATGCTGCTGTTTTACAAGAAGATGAATGAATCTCGTCCCTCGAAACCTAGCTTGTCAATTCTATCGCCCGAACCAACTAGCTAAGTCTTGCCTTACCATTTCTTCATACTTAACCTCTTCAACTGTAGCAAGATACATCCTACCTATTCAGCGAAGGACTTTACCATCTTATCTAACATAGCAAATCAATATCAATCCATCTTACATGACTCGTGCGCCAAGCAGCACTTACTCGGTATCTGTTTAACACCCATCATATTTCCCCGTCTTGGTATACACTAGTGGACTCAATTGACCTCATCTAAACCACTTATATCAACCACGGAAAATTTACGATCGCTACATTTTTTTGGGATATCATACCATACCTCCATACTCGCTTTTCCGGGTCGACTCTGACCTTTTCCAGCATGTTTTCCCCGCTTTCCCCAAAATGATTCCCCACCACCCCGCATGTTATCCGAAATGCCAAGTTCAATTCCCCACCCTTTGAAGATAAAGCTTCATAGTTTTTCCGCCCGGTGGCTTTGGATCTCTGAATGCTGGCCGTCATGTGAGTGCAAAGCTCGAGAACATGAGAGATCCAAACGACTGGGAATTATGTCGCTATTGAATATCCCGAAATGCAGGAATCATGTTGGCATTTTTGAACCACGGATTTGGATCCGAAGTTCGGATCGATCCAGACGATATGAAGGTATATATGCAGGGAGGTCGAAAGAGCATTTTTCACTCACGACGTATCTATCTTCTCCAAAATGCTCTCCTCAACCCTCCTCTTCCTCTCCCTAGCCATAGCACCCCTCTCCACCCTCGCCGCAACCACCTCCCAAATCCCCGTCCTCGCAAACCTTAGGTCACCACGTCCTATTATAGCACAAACCTCCCCATCAAGAAACAAAACCTGCCTCGTAAACAGCCACAACTCTCCACTCCTCGACGACTCAGAATACATCCTCTCCGCAATCTCAGAATGTAATAACGGAGGCCACATAATCTTCCTCCAAAAAACATCTTACACCATCGGCTCGCCCCTAAATCTCACCCACCTCTCAGCCGTAGATCTCGATATCCAAGGCTCCATCTCCTTCACAAACGACACAACCTACTGGCAGCAAAACGCCTTCAAACTCATCTTCCAAAACGCAACCTCCTACTTCCTCCTCGGCGGCAAAGACGTCCACGTCTACGGCGGAGGCACCCTCCACGGCAACGGCCAAGTATGGTGGGACACATTCGCCGCCAAGAAAAGCACTAATCGTCCTATTCTCTTTGCTACGGTGGGATTACATGGAGGCTCCATTTCGGACTTAGATCTGAGACAGAGCCCGTTTTGGCATAATGTTGTTATGGAGAGTAGTGATGTTACGTTTACGGATATGAGACTCAGGAGTGTGAGTGATAATGGGAATTTTGAGAAGAATACGGATGGGTGGGATACGTATAGATCGTCCGGGGTGGTGATTCAGAATTCGACGGTTACTAATGGTGATGGTATGTCTTTTTCTTTTCTTTTTCGGCTCTCCTTGTAATTATTCTTTTCCTGCGTTTTGGGGCTTGGAATTCGTATGCTATTTTTGAGTGTTGTATTTTCGGTGTTATGCTTTGGGGGCCGTGCTAAGGGAGACTTTGTATTCTGTGGTTTACTTTATGTTGTGTTCTAACCTTTGGCTTTTGGGAGAGCAATGCTAATGAGAATCCCAGATTGTGTTTCTTTCAAACCTAATAGCACGAATATCATCGTCAGGAACCTGAGCTGTAATGGTACGCACGGCATTTCTGTTGGAAGTCTGGGACAGTATCCTGAGAGAGTTGAGTATGTATATGTCCTCATTTTTCTCCCTTTCCCAGCCCTTATACTTGCAACTCCTATCTGCTATCCTCAAGAGCGAGAAAAAGAGAAAGTAAAACAGGAAGTCAAAGAAAGAAGACTAACACATGCCAGCTACGTCCAAAATATCTCTGTCACAAACATAAACATGTACAACTCCTCCGAAGGAGCCCGCATAAAAGTCTGGCCCAACTCGTACTCTGAGAAATCCGCTGCTCTGAGCGGTGGTGGCGGTCGCGGGCTGGTCAAGAATGTCACGTATGATGGCATGTGGCTAGATAATGTGGATTATGGGCTTACGATTACGCAATGCTATGGTCAGGATAATGAGACGTTGTGCTTTGAACATCCTGTGAGTTTTGTGTATTTTCGTTGTGGTGGGATTAGGGTGTTTCATATGGATATATTGGAGCCATGTTGGACATAGAGACGAAATAGTGGAGGGGATGGAGTGGCGAGGAAGGAGAGGTTGGAGAAGAATTGGAGAGAAGAAAAAGAGAGCTAACGAAACTCCAGTCCAAACTCCTCATCCAAGATATAACATTCCGCAACATCCGCGGCAGGACAAACAGGGTCTTTGCACCTATCGTAGCTCATCTAGTCTGTTCTAGTAACGAGACGTGCTCGAATATCGTGGCTGAGAATGTGGATATTAGGACTATTAGGTATGATCTCTTTTTCTACTGTTAATGCTTTGATTTCTGTCCTTTTCTTGGGTTTGGCCCTGGGATCTTGAGGTTGTGAGATTTTGAGTAGGAAAGAGGCTAACAATAAGGGATTATAGTGGTGCGAATTTAGTGACGTGTAGGAATTTGGATAGGGAGTTGCTTGGGGGATTGAATTGTACGGATGTTAGTAAAGGGTATAATACTGCGTGAGAGGGAAGAGTTAATGTAAAGAATTTGAAACGTTACTTGACGTTTTGGAAGTTATATGTGATGGTGACTTTATTGTATGTGGTAATTCCTTAGGGGGTGAGTTTTGAGAGTGAAGAACCGCTCAACTTGATCGATTGGAGTTGCTTGAAGAAGAGCCAACTTATCTTTTAAAGAATCTATACTATGTTGGGTGAAATACTCGACTTCGATTTCACTCGCGCACCTTTAGGATATGAGTGGAGTACCCCGCACACACTGACGGAGACTGGAGTCACATTGATTTTCAGACATCACTTCTGTTGATAGAAGGCGTTTAGTGTTTTGAAATAAGAGCTCGGTATAGCGACAATCTTTTTGTATAATAATAGAACTCAAGTACGATAGAGAAATAATTACAAAAAGAAATTGTGATCATACGCAAGAGAAGCATCGAGACGGTACTGGAAGAAAGCCATTTAATTCTTATAGCTGAAGCTCCCAGCGCTTACATTACACCTTTTTCAGGCTTTGGTGAAGCGAAAGAGACTGAGCTCTCCTTGTTCATCTGACAGGTGTAAAATAACTACAAATCTTATCTTTTACTGGCTCTCGGAAATAGGAAGAAAAAAGGAGCTTCGAAGGGAGAGTAATGAGATACTTAGGGCGATGACTGGACAACCTGATGGCTGAAGATGAATATATTTCGAGCTGTTTCGATCAGACTGACTCAGAATCGGGGCTGAGAAAAGTCGGGACATTGAACTATGCAATGATAAACTCGGTCTAGTGGTACGGCCAATAGCAATGGGATTAGAGCCCGGAATGGATTTCGGAGTCTAGTATCCTGACAAAACGCCTCTGGATGTCCAAATTAAGGTGAAAATATTGCGACTTGAGCATCGCGCAGCTCACGAGGCGGGGTTGGAGAACGAGAGACATTGAGGCTGGAAAAGGAAGCTTCGTGATAGGATAAATCTACATTTCGTGGGCCCCGCTGCTTCGTTTTCTAACTTTAGGAAAACTCAGGAGGTACGACGCGGAATCCCAAAAAAAAGAGAAGAAAAATCAACCTCAGCAGTGCTATGTTTATGCTAACGTAATTTCGTGTAAATTAACAGACTCGTATTTGACGAACAATTGTCAATATCCAGCCCTGATGCTGTAGTCCGAGAACAAACTTGGAACCCAACTCATTCTATTTAAGTGACTGGGTAGATTATACATCTTTCCCAGCAGCGGTTTTGAATGAGTCGGTCTGCTTGTAGACTTATCTCCAATCTTGCTGAAAAGAATTGAGGAATGTGTAGGCTGATGTTTTATGCTCTTGGCAAAAGTACCGTCTGCGCATCGTGCCCCGAATTGGGCTGATCGCGTTCAAGGCTGATCGCGTTCAAGCTTGTGATGGTGTTGATTCTCTTTATCATTTCTTTCACTCTAAGCTGCTTGAGTTGCTGTAATCATAATCAAGTATTTCTCGGCTGCCTCCTGTAAGGTGTGTATCGTCTCCCATTGCTCATATGCTTCTCGCCTGTCTCCTGCCTGTAAATCCGACGACTGTTTCCACTCTCTGTCGCGCGTTCAACAGAGCCGTCCATCTTCTTATGATGATCATTATACTGAACGTTTCTGTCCCAATCCTCAAGGCTTAGGAAGGGGCTTCGCAGCCAAGCTCTCAACTCATGCAGGAATAGCCTAGTATTTTCACCACCCAGAAAGTCTTTAAGCATTTCCTCTGCCTGTCCACCACTCCCTTGCATATCAACAGTCTTGAGAATCGCCACGATGTATTCCAGTAAGAACTCTGCATTATTCGCTCTCCGGTCTGACGACGATGCGCAATCAGGAGAGAGAAATTCAAACACTTGAAGTTCTCGGCGGATCCATTTTCGCGCTCGGGAAACCAACTCCGCATCTCTTGCAAAAAGTTGTGGTGTGAGGTCGCGGAAGCGGGAAACGCGGTTGGATCCAACATGTAAAGAATACAGTTGGTTCCTGTAGATATCTCTTCGCCGCAATAGCGCCTGATCTGGCGTAGGTCTTGGAGGGGGATCCCGCCTGGGTCTATATGGCCTCCTTGCTCTAGGGTCGTAGTTTATTCGTCTTATATTGGGAGGATTTGAAGGAGTACTCGTGCTCTTAGTTGTTGGCGGGACATCATATATCTTAAACGCCTGTCCATATTTGAAGTCGTATTGGACAATAGCAACATTTGCCTTACATAGAGGACATGACGATCTTTCCTGTAGCCAACTGATCAGGCAGATGTAGTCGAAACTGTCATGTTTACAAGGTTGAGCTCGTGCTTGCTCAGTAATGCGCTCGAGGCATATCACGCAGCAGTCCTCAGCGTTCTCCTCTTCCGATGTGGCTATTCTTTGAGAAGATATCTCAACGAGAGTTGCTTGCAATATTTCGGATCGAGCATCGAGTAATTCTGTGTCCATGAAGATCTTTGTAATGTGTAACTTTTCAATAAGGCGAGGCTGAGATGTGGCGATGATATTGATGTGTGGCTGACTAATAAGAATTGACGATAAGCAGGGATATGATAAGCCTGGCGCGTCAATTTTGAGGACGCGACGGGGGGCTGGACTACAACGTGGGCGAGATAATCTAGCTTTGTGACTCGACTTCCCGTGGATCCCAAAGAAAACATAACAATTATCGAGTCAAAGATAAGTATTGTGGCCAATTACGATAGTCCAACCTCAACGACTTATGGTACATCAGCGGAGCCCTCTTCGAAACCATGGAGGATGCAAAGCGGGCGGAATTGACTGAGAAGTCAAGTACATTGCGATCTGAACTCAAATCATGGGAGAAAAAGTTCGCGGCAGAAAACCAAGGGAAGAAAGCCTCTAGGGAAGATATTAAAAGAAACCCTGATATCGGTAATATATGTTCCCCATTCTACGTACATGCACTAACATAAATAGCTGAAAAATACAAGGAGTACAACAAGATACGAGATCTCCTCTCAGGGAAGATAGTTGACCTCCCGCCACTACCGAGAAACCAAACACCAAAGAAGAGAAGGCATGAGGAGAAAGGACATGGCATATCAAAGCGCCAGCAGATTTCCCATACCCCCTCGAAAACGCCGTCAAGAACACCGAATGGGCCGCTGAGACCGTGGGAGGTTGATCCATACGAGTCGCCGTCGGTCGTTAGGAATCTCTTCACACCCTCAAGGAAAACTGTTCTAGGACCAACACCGCAGAAAGATGGACAGGTACTTGGTTTGTTTGATTTACTGCAGGAGGAGGTTTCACCTTCGAAAGACGAGCAGATTGATGGGAAGGGGACTCAAGCTTCGATACAAGCAACACCTCGGAAGGCAAGAGCACAAGGGAACCAGCATAGCAGGACACCCGCTACTGGAAAGCGATTTCTTATGGACGCATTTGCAACACCGCTTAAGAATCGGGAGTTTAACGAACCAGGAGGTAAAACTCCTTCTTCAGTGTCCAAGCTCCATTTCTCTACTCCATCGTTTCTGCGCCGCACACACCTACCTGCTGTTAACGAAAATGAGGAGGGTCCTCTTTCTCCTCAGATGGTACGGGTTCCCAGGAAGCCCCTGGTGAGAGGTTTAAGTAGTATGCTTGCCGGCCTCAGAAAAATGGAAGACGAAGCAGCAGACGAGGATCTCGAAGCTCTACACGAAATGGAAGCTGAAATTTCAGGCAACGCTCCATCACAAAAGCCAAAACCAGCACCAAAACCAGCAGCGATCGTTCAGGTAGAGGATAGCCAGCCGACGGAACTACTAGGAGGATTCGATGATGAAGCCCATTTTGATAGCGATCCAGAGGAACCAGAAGTAGGAAGAGATGGCCAACCGCTGAAAATATACAAAAAGAAAGGTCAAAAACGAACCACTCGCCGCGTAAAAATGAAACCCGTACGCTCCAAACCATCCACCACCTCCCGGAAAGACCAAGAAGAAGAAGAAGAAGATTCACCCGACGAACTAGCACCCATACCTGAGACCCAAATAGAAGACACAGGCTTTGCCGATGCCCGCAACTTCGATTCTGATTCTCAGAGCGAGTATACTGCTTCTGAGGGTGGCACGAGATATAAGCGCGCCAAACAAAAGAATAGAGAGATGAATAAAGAGGGGAGAGTCAAAACGGCAGCGAGAAAAGTGGGTGCGTTAGCGCATACAAATTTTAAGAGGTTGAAGTTGAGAAATTCCGGGTCGAAGGGGACGGTGCATGGACAGGGGAGCAGGTTTAGGAGGAAGAAATAGAGATTATGGGCGGGAATTAGAAACGAGAGTAGGTCTGTGAAGGATAGAAATTATGATGATATGAGTTGTCTAGGCTTATAGCTCTAGTTGGGTATACAGAAAACGGAGAGATTCAGCAGATCCGTCATGAAGTTATGATGTGATTTGGCTTGGGCAGATACAATACAGGAAAGGGCATTATTGTCACGTTCTTATTTGCTTGATATTTTCTTACTGTTGAAATTGTGTGTGACTTGTTGACTCTGTGTAAGGGCCTGTTGCTGAGTGCCTCATCGACTAAGTCACTGCTTTTTACCACTTTTATCCTTTTAAGCTGGCAAGTGCTTTTGGGGTCTGCCCTATTTTCTTCATCACGGTTCAACGGGTTCACACTTTGTTCTAGCACATCTTTTGGGTTATTTGATGTATTGATCGACGGCAGGGCCCATATGTCATTCTTCCCTCTATCATCATGGACACATACATACAGCCACCATGCCCTCCCTAAATTCATTACACATCCCATCATCCTCATCACATCAAAACCTCCTCCTCCCAAAAAGGCATCCGTCAAAATCCCAAAGAACTCCGTCCCAAATGCACAAGTCTTCCATTTATACAAATCAACCAATTCAAATCAGGAATCGATCGACCAAAGTTTTTGTGTCCGATGAGCAAGCTCATCTCCACCCAAATGCTCGCTGGAAAGGTATCGTGGCGTCAAATTTTTATCATCTTCGTTCCTTCTCGTGTACCCTCCTGTCTGAAACGCATGTTGTAGAAGCAGAAACGAAAAATGCTTTTCTCTATCCGAATGTATCGCTCAAAACCTGGATACTCAAAATCATAACCAGCAGTCCGATCGTCACAATAATGAGTAATGCGAACCCGAACCAACCCAGCACCATGGCTGTGGTTCCGACACCACTTCTGACACTGCCATTCCCAAAATCTTGGGCAATGACTGAAGCGGCTACCGAGGCTGTATGTTGCCAGAGAACGGATACGAGTACGAATATCGAGGCGATGAAGATGATGGCCAGTGCGATTTGTGATACTGGTCTCGAGGGAAATGGCTTGACTTCTCGCTCGGATCCAGAGGCATCCTCTTCCTCATGCCATCCTGGGAAGGTCGCTAGTAGGAGTAGACAGATGAAGGCGAATATTATAGCGATGATGCTGGGACATATTAGTTCCAATATTTCAAGTGATCGGAAAAGACTTACATTAAGTATGGGAATACAATCATATCCTTGAACTGACTCGCGAGCCAGATTAAATTCAATGGATCTTGCGTCAACGAGATTTCATTGGCAAGTGATGTTGCATTGTTACTGCATAGCCAGGACCCTCCATCTGGATTGATGCAAATACCGAAGTAGCCAACTCTTGCTTGTAGTACTGCATCTCCTGCTACAACAGCTATTGCGTTATGTACGTTGAAGTCTACTTGTGCTGTCGATGGCACTGGAGCGTATTTTTGATAGTAGAGGGAGATGAGGAAGATATCGGGTATGAGGGGAGATGATGATGAACACCCTGCTAATAACAGAGCTTGAAGAGGTTAGTTTCATTCTTTTCATCGGAACAAAGTAGCTTACATAGTAATATGATTGCAATTGCGATCAATATCATAAGCACATGATGGTATCCAAGGAACGGTATCAGCCCTAGGAAAAATTAGCAATTGCCGCAGAAAAACAGGTAAATTCCACATACGCATCCATCCTACTTGAAACCTTTGTGCCATTGTGTACTCCTCCTATAAGACACCTAGAACGTGTTGAATCTGCCACTCCCGTCCTCCGTGCTTCGGAGCGACGTTGGAGTCGCAGGCGTGGAATGCTCAGCCAAGCTGGCTCGTTGAAGATGTTTGAGATTGAGGTTGAGGAATGCGGATAGCAGTCGAGGAATGTGTTCTTCGCTCGAGTTCTCGAATGATATGTAAAGTTGGTACTGCGGACTCTCGGTTCTGTCAGATAGTCTTGATCAAAGTCAATAAAGGCAACGAAAATGGGTAGGAAGGGTTGAGGAGGTTTGTAGATTTGGTTTGTATTTTCCAGCTCACTTGTAGAGATCAGATCTTTCGTTCTTCCAGCTAGTATGAGTATGGTGGTGAAAATTGAAGAGGTTGGTATTGCTCCAACCTCATGATTTTCGGGTTCTGCCCACTGTAAACAAAAGAGGCTGGGAGAGCTCGCTGGCCCAACAACCTAAAGTTGTAGCGCCGGCAGCGCGGGACGCTAGGCGATGCAGCCACCCTTGTTGCTAACAAAACCCTGAAATATTTTGGGTGCGACTTTGACTTTCAATGTGACATCACTGCTAGATTTTGATACATTTATTATTCACTTTTGCTGATTATGAATAGCACAATAGACTCGTTGCTTTGTGTTTTCATTGTCGTTATCTCGCGTCCCACCTTCATCTTCTAGCGGAGAAAGTAGAATGTACCTGCATCCGTCTCGTATTGCTCATTGCCAGCATTCCATGCTCGGCGCTCATGCATCGCATGCTGTCCAATTTTAATTGGAACAGGCAGCAGCTTAACTCCAAAACGCGACCGTCGGATGGGGAGTCTGGAATTATAATTTACCCTTCAGGCACATACGTATTCAATACAGTACTGTGGTGGTCATCCTAGCGGGTGTGTTCATATATGATTTTCCTCCTGAAGTATTGACAGGGAATTGCTTGAAAGCTTCGTTCCCCAGGCAATGCAAGGCTGAAGCGATCGTGATCTTGGAAGCATTTGGAGGCTCAACCAAAGTAAAAAATTTTGCTCTTGAGTGTCATCAAAATACTGTGGATCATCCCTCTCGAGTGTTTCTACATAAGCCTCAGGATGCATCCGATTAGCTGATTGCGCATGGCTGTCGTGATTATTTTATTGAACTCACATCTTTGGCCGCTAGAATTCTATTGCATCGGGCTGGGAAGAGAATCTGCCTCTCTACAACACAACGCCTTCAATTCTATTATGCTTCTATCCAAGCACCTGTACGTCGATTTAGTTGTCGGCCATTCTTTTGAGATGATTGATGCCATGCTGATTGATTATATATATATATATAATATACCCCAATTCGGCTTCCTATGCTACCTTTAATAACATGATTCAATCGATATTCCTGTGCGAATTTTGAATAGTCCTGTCACATGGTAGATTCAATTGAGTTCAATCGAGAATGGTACATAAAACCACTTTGCTCTGGAGATTGGGGTGTGCAAATGCGCGCACTGAGCGGACATTGGCTACTTCAAGCCAAGGTACTCTCATTGTGCCGGTATGGTGAAATAACTTTGAACCACCATTGAGCCGCGGCAGAACTCCATGATACATGAAACATATTTAAAAGGAGTTTCCAAATTGTTACAGTGTAACATTGCACAGAGACTTCTCTTGCTTATTTGTTTAGCGGGGTAACTTCGAGTGAAGGACTCCGAAATGGAACGCGATGAGGCGAAGTATGCCTTGCGGAGATCTAAGCCTCCATCGCACAAATACCTCACCACCACAAGAGAAACAGAAGGGCATCGTTGAGGAACGTGATCCCATTTAGTCCAATCAGCATGATCAGAGGTAGACTGAATATTACTTCATGCATGTGAACAACCTCATATGTTTATAGCCTGCCTCATCGCTGCTGCGCATATTATCTGGAGTATCCCTTGATGTTAAGTTGATCGCGTACCCCCTACACGAGCCTTGCAGCACTTTCCAATCAAGGATGAGCATGAATTTCAATAATTGAGCACAGCATTGTTTTGCAAATTGCTGCATTGCGATATACTCGTCGTACTCCCATTCCGATCCATCCCAATTCCACAACCATCAGCGAGGCTGACAAAAAGATCAGTATGCTCCTTGCTTCCAACTTCATCGGTGAGGAATAGCTAACCTTCGCAAAGCGAAATGCATTACCTCGTCGCTATAGCAGCCGTGCTCTACGGCTACCCTCTCATCTTCCACATTTTCGGTTGGCTCATCTACTACCGCCGCTGGCCCTACTTTGCTATAGCTGTAGCTCTCGCCCTCGATCTAGGTAGCTACATATACCGTTTCGATTATCACTACCGCACCACAGTCTCTTCCTTCGTCATCTCCAACCTCTTTATCGAGCTCCCCAATCTGATCTTCGCACTTGGTCTATTCATGTTCTTCACAGAGATGGTTGAAAGGTTCGAAGGAAAGCTTATCAGGAGACCTAGATCACTCATCTGGGTATTGATAGCCATCTCTGTTTTCGGGTTGGCAATCCAGATGTGGGGCGTGGGAGCAAAAGCGACCGCATATAGAATGAAAAGTGACACGGGTCTTGCGACAATTTTACGATTTACGGGGCATCTTATGCAGCAACTTGGCTACCTACTTTTCTGCACTGCACTCTTCCGATTCTTGAGAAGAGCTAAAAAGATGGTCTGGGTCAAGGGAAACAAAGTCCCTGTCGTCTTTTTCGTCATTTCCTCGTTCATGCCATTCACGCGTACTACTTTTCGAATGGTAGAACTATACGTTTATGGCAAGAACGAAAGGTATTTGAATATGTTCATATGGCAGACTCTAGAAATGGTCCCGATGTTTCTGGCGTCTATTCTGTTAGTGGTGGGGCATCCAGGTGAGATTGTGGAGAAGGAGGTCGCAAAAGATGAGGAGAGCAGAGAGATTGTGGAAGGAGTCAGTTTTTCTAGCGATGATGAGAATAGTCTGAAAGAGAAGAAGCTGGGAGAAAGGGTTTCAAGTGAGGAGGAAAAAGATGGGATGAGTGAGGAGAGTGGTTGTGGTGACGAAAAAGCCGAGCATGAAGAGCGGCAAGAAGACAATCAAAGAGTCGTCAATGAGAAGGACCTTGAGGCAGTATTAGAAGAGAAAGTGACTTTAGGCAAGCATGAAAGAGGGCTCTGAAGACTTCCAGGGAGACTCGAGCACACAGTGCAGAGTCGTATCACAGCAACTATTATATGGATAATGGATAATTCCTTTAGTTCTTACTAGGCGAAAAGGTGTCAAGAAAAGGTAGCTGATCCAAGTGGGTGCAGAAGAGTACCTTACTTTCTTCCTTGGAATAATGTCATTAGCTATGCTATCTCACAACTGCGCTTATGTTGCCTGGGAATTTTACTATGCTTTCTGGATCATGACAGCAATCGCCAGTAGTTTTCCATGACGCTTCCCAGGCTCTGAGTCTTTCGCCTCAAGGGCAACGGGGGCTAGGAAGCAATCAAGTTCAGGAAAGGATGTTCCCTTAGACTGACATCATATTACACTATCACCTCAATCTCCAAACCCTACCATAAACTCTCCTGTCCTTCCCCTTATCCTCTCTCCCACCTACTTCGCGCCCCAAGCACTTTCACCCCCCATATTCCCCGCCGGACTATACCGTCCACAAACATACCACCACCCATTAGCTCCCTGCGCAATGCCCATCCCCACCTGCGTAGTCAGCGGCCACACAACCTGCGTATAATGGCCATAACTTCCAAAATCGCCGTCTCCGATATTCTCCCCATGATAATTCGCCAGCTCATTACACCACGCATTAGCCGCATCATTGAAATTAGGTGACGAATTGGTGCTCCAGTAGGCGTAGAGATTCTCGCCTTGGTTGGGTCGCTCGTCGCCCGAGGAATGAACCATTTGTTCGATGGAAGCCATGTGCTCAGCCCAGGCTTGGGCATTGGAGGCGAGCTCGTCGGACCAGGTTAGGTCGGGACAGTTGGAGCCGTGGTTGGCGTTTGCGTCGCGGCGGGCTGGATGGGGTCAGAATTGGAGGATGGAGGAGATATGGGGACTTACCATTGTTTTGGGTTTCGATGGCTTGGTCGCGGTCGGACATTGTGATCGGGTGAATTGGAATATTATATATAATATATGGGATTAGAATATTGTCTGCAAGGATCTTGTGAAATAATTATCCGTTGAAGAATGCCGATGGCTTTCTGGGGATAGATATCGATCCTTATATACTTCACCTAGAGACTCACTTGAGTCTGCTCAAAATAGCATATCATATCAGGACTGCAGCGCAGCTCCATCTGACACTCGTAGCTCACTACAATCACCAATGAGGAAAGCCAGTTCACCTCACCTCAGCGTCCCAATCCGAATGCGCTACCAAAACAACACGCATTCGCGATATAAGGCTGAGCAGTGGGGTTCCGCCGCATCAGCTTGGTGCTGATGGGGCTGAGTAGGGAGAGCTAACACGTGAGATATGCTGACGCGCTGGCGAGAGAATGATTTTGAGTGGTGAGACGGATTTGTGTAAGCGATAAGATGAGAATGAGATAGAATATGAAGTGAGAAAATTGTATGGAAAAGTTGGGATGGTTACCGCCTGCGCTGAGCGCACAATTTGCAACGACTGATTTCAAGGTGAGGGCTACACTGCGTGCCCACGGTGCAATTGAGCTGAAAAAATATCTGTCCTTTAAGAACAGCAGCAAAAGTTCAATCCAAGATCAAGAACCTATGGAGAAGACTTTCTCTGCATGTCATAAACGTATTCTCGACAAGCAAAGAGCAGAAGAGAGACAAACACAATATCAACAGCGCATCACCTAGCTACTCAATTCTAGAGGCTCTCAAAAGATGAACGTGTGCCAAATGATTACGCTCTAAGAAGCAAATCTTGCATTATCATACATAAAATTCTTTGAGTGCATGTCTAGTAGAATATTTCATCCAAGAACTTTTTCAGCGGCGGAAACTAAGAAGGAATGAGCTTCGATTTCACATCCAAGATTGAAACGTACCATCAAGTCCAGTATTATCTGGCTCCACGTGCAATGCCTTGACCTTTCCATCCTCAATTTCAAGAGCGTATCTCTTGCTTCTAGGCCCACCGAAGATAGAAGAGCCGTCAAAAGTGAGGTCTAATGCTTCTGTGAATTTGGCAGTGGGGTCACCAAGGAATCGAATCTAGAATAAGTCAAAAAAAGCCCCCTTAGAGTGGAATTGGCGCAAGGGGGATCTTCGGAGTTATGGCAATACGTACACCGGAGCTTCCAGTTGGGTCAAGAGCATCCGCCCACGCCTTTGTCCTACCATGTGTCAGTGATTGTGTCCAAATGATTAACTACACATACACGAATGGGTCATTGACAGCAACCACAAAGACATCGCCAGCACTCTTAAGCTTCTTGTGATTGATGTATCCAGGAATATGGGAATTGGAGCACGAAGGACCTAGTCGTGTGAGTATAGCGCCCTCAAGCTCAATTGATTGAATCTGGGATGTTGAGAAGGCTTACTGAAAGCTGCTGGTACACCAATGATCAATGCCTTGCCGGTGATAGCTTCGCTCAAGTTGACCTTGTTACCAGGGGAGTTCTCAACCAGTGCATCGATGTTGGGCAGCTTATCGCCGACTTTGATGAAAGCTCTGCTGGAGCTGTGAAACGTTCTCGTTGCTCGAGAAGCCTTGAGCGCTGAGCGCCGGAAGATGCCTGTGGATGCCATTATAAAGTATGATCACAGGAATTGATATGTTGAGATGAACGAGGTGTTGTTCCAGCAAGGTTTGGCTGGGATGAAGTTGCGGGGAGCTCAAGGCTCGCTTGGAATTGTGATCGGCGTCATTTCACAGCACGACATCAATTAAACATTGACACATCAACATCCATTTACTTTTTCATTATTAGCCATCATGAATTCTCACAATCTCGGATGTACTCAGACGAAGATATCCAAAGCCAAGGTTTGTCTCTCGGCTCTCTTGCTGTCAACTCCGTACAAGCCGGGAAATCCCCCAAGAACGCGGTACTGGTGCGCTTCATTGTGTCCCTCCGATTGGAGCGCATCGATGTTGAGGGATCTGCCTTCGACAAGTGCAAGGATGAAAGCGGCGATTGAATATATTTTTTCCACTACCCCAGCTGGTGCCAGCATCTTTGATATGTTGCGGGGATTGTATAGTCTATATCAATGGATTCTCTGCGGGGTAAACAACTATTTTTCCGTGTCTAAATGACGAGCTGGAAGAATAGTCTGCCTCGGTCATGAAGCCGGTAAGTAAGAGGTAAGTGCCTATATATTCAGATGGCTCTGCAACTTCTTCCTATAGACTCCATCCGCTATATCCTCCAAATCATGCGTTTTCAGGCTTTGTCCTTCGTCTCCTTGCTTTTTGGGGTAGCGGTGGCAGCTCCCAACTACCACCCTTTTTCCACCTTCTCCAACGTCACTGTATTCACTCCACCGTCCAATTACACGGATCCTCGAGTACTGTATGCCCGTACAGTTGAGCTTGCAGGCGGTGTTCTACTAGCAACATGGGAGAACTATAGCCCGGAACCACCACTGGTGTACTTCCCTATTTTCAAGAGTGTTGACGGTGGAGAGACATGGAAAGAAATCGCCAAAGTTCAAGACACAGTGAACGGATGGGGGCTTCGGTATCAACCATTCCTGTACGAGCTTCCTGAACGAGTAGGAAAATACCCAGCCGGTACCATTCTACTTTCAGGAAACTCCATCCCCACAGATCTGAACTACACCAAAATCGATGTTTATGCAAGCAAAGACAAAGGATATACCTGGGAGTTTGTTTCTCATGTCTCAGCTGGTGGTGCCGCCATTCCAAACAATGGAGTGCCAGCTATTTGGGAGCCATTCCTTATGGCATACAAGGGGCAGATAATTCTCTACTACTCCGACCAGAGAGATCCAAAATATGGTCAAAAGCTCTGCCATCAAACTTCAAAAGACTTGCTCAACTGGGCACCTTTGGTCGATGATGTTGTATCCGCACGCTACACGGACAGACCTGGAATGACGACAGTCACTCAACTTCCAAATGGAAAATACATGATGACATACGAATTTGGAGGCGGCCCAACAGTGACAGGGACTGCCTATCAATTCCCTGTCTATTATCGAATTAACGACAATCCTCTTAAATTCAATAGCTCAGTCGGAATCCCACTTGTTTCCAACGACGGAACTCAACCATTTGGATCACCATATATTACTTGGTCGCCTATTGGCGGGAAGAATGGTACCATCATTGTCAGTTCTGGTTCGAACAGTCCTGTGTTCATCAACCAAGCTTTGGGGGATTCAAGTGCTTGGAAGACAGTACCAACACCTGAAGGAATCTCATACACTCGCCATCTAAGGGTTCTAAGTAATCCAAATCACTTACTTATCATGGGTGGAGGAAAATTACCTCCAAGCACAACAAATAGGATTACTGTCAGTGTCATTGATTTGAAAGCGTCGCTGGAGAAGGCAAGTTGAGAAAGGATGTGGGGATGTGGGGATTAGCTAGGTTCAATATGAAATATTCACTTCGCAACTTTTTGGGATTGATTCTGAGGTGAAGAGGTGAAGTGATGCAAGATGCGATACATATATGTTAAATTTTGTAAAGCCCATCAACCTTCACTCTATTTCACCTCGCCCTGCATCCACACCCAGACCAGCGGCTGCTGTCATATAAGCCAGCCTCACACCAGAACTTTGATCTCAGTAGAAGTTCAACAACATATCATGGCGCGAAAACTCAAACCCGTGGCTTCTTCGAAGTTTCAACCACTGGTACCGGACGTTAATCACATCTCCATCGGTTGCTGGGCGTGATGAGTCAAGGTGGGAGGATGACGGTACGACACGTGATAGTCGGCACGTGGATATGCCATCATCGACGCCCTCAAGAGCACCTTCATCTCGAATGTTAATACTCGAGGCTCGAAAGTTCCATCCAAAAACAAAGGTGAACAACCCTTTACTAAAGGCCCATCCATCATTGGCCATATTGAATATTGTTCCTGTTTCGGAAGTCACGCTCCCTTATCGAAACCCGATAACCGTCTGGTCTTCGTGCTCCATTTAAAGCGAGCTGACTACAACATACAAATCAAAGCGCCACCCTTCAATCTACAACCACTTTTAACCCCTCCAACATCTGTCTGCAGACGTGTGTCTATTGATTTCTGTTGACTGCTACTTCTCGCCACCCTCAATCTGCTCTCTACGTCTCACCTGACTCACCCCTCGTTACGATCGAATCACAGCCTCGTGTGCCTTGACAACATTCCCTCCTGACAACCTCCAGGACACCCCCCAACGTCGACACCATTTCTTCCCAGCCGAAGAAGAGGAAGGCAGCTGAGGCGATACCATCCTCTAACTCTGCTACAAGGTCAAGTAAGAGGATCGCCTCAGCAGCCGTTGTAGCATCACCACCAACACCCCTCACTATGGACTCGGAAGAAGATTTTATGTCAGGCATGTCCAGTGACGAAGGAATGGAACTTGACGATGATAGTGATGAAGAAGGCGGAGATGGTATGCAACATTTTTTCTGATATTTAATACCCATTTATGCTCACCCTATATGATGTGTCCATACTGACGATTTGTAACCAGACTTTGGATTCGAAGACGAGCCCGAACCCGATCTCGGATATACACAGAAGGATCAAGTGAAGAAAGAAAAGAGAACTTTCGATACCAACTTCAAGGTTTACCACCCGGAGGACATTCAAAAACAACAGGATGAGCTGGTGGATGAGGTCAACATGATCCTTACCATTCGAAAAGAGGACGCTGCGATATTATTACGCCACTTTAGATGGAACAAGGAACGACTGATAGAGGACTATATGGATCATCCGTCCAAGGTTCTTGAGGCTGCTGGTTTAGGACCAAGCACTTCGGGACCGCCAAAGCTAGAAGTCATCCATGGTTTCATGTGTGACATCTGCTGCGAAGATGAGCCAGGTCTACAATCCTTTGCTATGAAATGTGGCCACCGATACTGTGTCAATTGTTACCGACAATATCTTAATCAAAAGATCAAGGAGGAGGGTGAGGCAGCACGCATTCAATGTCCACAAGATGGTTGCAAGCGAATCCTTGATGCGAAGTCGTTGGATCTGTTGGTGACATCAGAACTGCAGACTCGATACCACGAATTACTTACGCGAACATATGTCGAGGATAAAGAGAAACTTAAATGGTGCCCAGCACCAGATTGCGTTAATGCCATTGAATGCGGGATCAAGAAGAAGGATTTAGACAAAGTTGTGCCAACTGTTGCATGCGACTGCAAACATCGTTTCTGTTTCGGCTGTGGTTTGGCAGATCATCAACCTGCTCCTTGTGAGTTAGTCAAGAAATGGCTTAAGAAGTGTGCAGACGACTCGGAGACAGCAAACTGGATTTCGGCCAACACCAAAGAATGTCCCAAGTGCAACTCGACGATTGAGAAGAATGGAGGATGCAATCATATGACATGTCGAAAATGCAAGCACGAGTTCTGTTGGATGTGTATGGGGCTATGGTCTGAGCATGGCACCAGTTGGTACAATTGCAACAGATTTGAGGAAAAGAGTGGATCAGAAGCTCGAGATGCCCAAACGAAGTCGCGAGTCTCCCTGGAGAGATACCTACATTACTACAATCGATATGCCAACCACGAACAATCTGCGAAACTGGACAAAGATATATTTGTGAAGACGGAAAAGAAAATGATATCTCTGCAAACTGCTTCAGGCATGTCTTGGATCGAGGTTCAGTATCTCAATGCTGCTTCCCATGCCCTACAAACATGTCGTCAAACCTTGAAGTGGACATATGCTTTCGCTTTCTACTTGGCTCGTAACAATCTCACAGAAATGTTCGAGGACAATCAAAAAGACCTGGAAATGGCTGTGGAAGCGCTTTCAGAAATGTTTGAGAAGCCAGTGGATGAGCTTGCAAACTCGAAGCTGAAGGTCGAGATTATGGATAAGACATCATACTGCAACAAGCGTCGGGTTATTCTGCTTGGAGATACAGCAGACAATCTTGCAAACGGTGTGTGGTCCTGGTCTGTTAGCTTTTGATCATTGATCTTTAACTATTATTCCTTGTCGACACACCCAGCTACATACCTATTCTAAGAACAGGGATGACTGATCTTACTTCATGATAGGTGAATGGGATTTCAACGTCGAAGTGAATGGTCGCTCTGCCATCGCTGTCACCCAGTAGACTGTCACTTTTGCTGCACACTTTCCTCCACCATATCGCTGTCTGTGTATCAATCTCTCCTCTTCACAACTTGCATCCACCGGCGTCTTCCCATCTCGAGATCTCTCTAAACTCAGTCGATTCATTCCATTCGTCCTTTCCTTTAGCGGTCCGGTTAGCATGCGGGAAGGACGGTGGCCAGGCGCTTTGCATCTTTCTACGCTATCACTATCCCCTTCTTCGATTCGGATTCCTCTTCATTGGCTCGGATCATATGCGGGTTAACAGGGACGGTGTAATTTGGGCATTGGTTGGCCTCTTGGGGGAAAGATATGCGTACATGACATCTGGTTACAACGGGCGAATGATTTGTGGTCTTTTTTGAGTCGGGAAGGACGGGGTAAATGACAAGATGAGAGTATATAAGAGTGAACTATGCATTACGGATGAAGAATTGCTAAAGCTGATTTGTAATAATTTCCTTGATGGTCGTCATCTGCTAAGAAATGTGATGAGATATGACTTGATAAGTCTTTCATATCACTTTGGGACCATAGATGCCTTACTACAGAACTCTGCAACACAATTAATTCTACACTTGCTATCAGGCTACCCTCACGTTCCTTCCTCCTTATGTTCTATACCTAGTACTATTCGCAGGCGTCATAATATAAATGACATCAGAAACAGCAACGTGACCTTTATCCGAAAAGCAAGCTGTTTATATTTAAAGGCAAGAGTCAAATGAAGGGGCTGCAAACCAAATTGGTGAATTTTCATATCCAAGTTCAACTATGCAAGCATCCTTCTAAACTAGATGGACATGAGATCTTTCCTCAGCCAGACTTTAATTATACTAATTAAAGCCATAACAAGCAACCTATATCCAGAACTCACAGTCTCGCTTCGGCAAGAAGCGAGAGCAAGGAGGAGAATAAAGGAATTATGGAGAGGTGAGATGATTCACTCACCGGGATGAAAAGTTGATAGATTTGAATTTGGAAATTCGGGTTCTAGGATCAAGGAGGTTGGTATAAGGGGTTGCTGGATTGGATAGTAAAATTGAAAATGTGAGTTGAAGGGGATGAGTACAGTAAGTGATTTGAGATGGGAATGTGGGGTGAGAGTTGGGAGTGGAGATATGGTTGTATATGAGAAGGTTTAAATGTGAGTAAATAATCATACATTTTTATTGAGTTATTCGGTTTCTGTGTTTTGATTTGGGTGTGATCTCACGAACCAGCGGGGGGTTTCTTGTGACCTTTCTCTGCAACATCATTTGCTTATAGGATAGTATAGGAACATAGATTACCTATGACATATGATTGTACATGTGAACATATAAAGGTAGGTATAAGTGTGAGCTGAATTATCCCAGAACTGATCTGAAATAATTCAACTTGTGGTTCTTTATTCATCATCTCACGAACCAGCGGGGAAGTTCTTGCTGCTTCCGTCCATCCATAATATCATGCCATCTGTCACTTTAAGCTTGGTTGGCTGCCACATCATTCCTGGGGAGCAAAGATAAAGAACGCATATTTTCGTTCAGCTCAATGAAGACAGCCAGTGTTATCGCAATGTCCACTCACATGGTTGTGCTGCATCAAATATGGCTTGCATGCACAGCCTCATTGATACCATCTCCTTTGGAGAAGGATCATATACGAGTACTGTATCAAATTGATAAATGGCTTACCACTGCCTCCACAACTACTACCTTTCCAGGGGAACGTAACGGTGTTTCGGTCCAGGTAAGGCTTTCACAAGATAACATCCAAACATCATGATCGAGGACGTCTTGCTTTGGGAGATCAAAGTCCAGAATCTGTTCCTATATGGATTGTCTTTGATCCGTTACTATAGCGTTTTTCATAGTCTTTGATCACAGTCAGATTGAGATCCTTCCTTGTCCAAGCTCGTGATGTCTCTCCGCTTGTACATTGCCTCGATCCTGCTTCTCATAAGCATCCCAACTGTCACTTGCTCTACTCAAAAGTTCGATCGTGCTGTCTGTTTGGACGCTGTGAACGCAGCCTACGAAGAATTTCATTCTCGAAATCCAGAATACTTTGCTTTACGATCCACTGCCTCTAGACCATTCCTTACGCTTGATGGATGTAATGCCTTGTGTTCCGATAAATGGGGTCCTTATCTGGACATCGGTCCTCGATTGATAGACTGGATCATTCCTGCCATCCTATTGATTGCAAATTTACATTTTCCATCAATTGGATGGATGGGTTATACTATGCTTGCGCACTTCCTGGGCGACCCTATCGATACCATGAGTCGTCTTCTTGAGCTGGTAGAAGTTTGGGTCGTAAATCTGCGACAAGCTGAAGAATTCAATTTGGGCCCCCCAGATGATACAGGAGGAATTGCAAATATGAATCGACCCAAGCTTCTCACAATAGTCATCTCAGCGGCTGGTCGACTCCTAGAGCCTCGACACTTATCCAATTTACACACAAAGATCGCCGAATGGTTGAACGCAGACCCTGAACATTTTACAGCTCGTTTTGCTGCTCTTAGAGAAACTGCCATCGACCTCAGGCACCTGCGACTTCACGATAGTAGAAGAACTGTTTTTGCAATCATAGTCTATCTCTTCCAATTCGTTGTGGTATTTGAATACCGAGTTGGGGGATCACCCAATCCCTCAGGAGGTAGAGTATCGCCTGCGATGATGCTCTCTTGGTTTCTGCCAGTGGTAGTGCTAAGCAATGTCATTGGGGACTATGGCTCATGGGTACATTCTCAAGATACCATTCTCAAGTTCTTGGAGCAGGTATATATGACTGAACTCTTACCGTCACGGGTCCCCTTACCACCCCCATTACCAGCCTCGAAAATATCTGGGTAGAGAAGATTTACAAGCCACTTTACTGAGCTGGCTTGTTCAGGCTCAATACGCCACGATCATCATTCAATCTCTTCAAGTCGAAAATTTGTTCTCGGCCTCATTGCCATCTTTCCAATTGCTCTTTCCTGTGCCACTGCTTTCAGAGTAGACTATACTGCACCTTCATGGTTCAGCTGCCGGACAGTCACAGTCCTATGCTCTTTTGGCGGGTGGCTATCTAGCTGGATTTTGACAAACATTGCCACAAGGTACCTACACAGAGATTATTGCTGGTTCGTCATCTTTATCAAGGACGTCCTGGTCGGCATACCTATTCTGGTACTCATCTTTCTGTCAACAGCCGGCCTCTTCAATAGCTGCTATTGTACCAGTGGAGTCATATTTCGAGGGAAGATCAATGCTGTCGTTGATCTCAATCCGGTCTCGCTATTCCCTCACAACAATTACAATATCTACCCTTGGACTGTCGGTATTGGTCTATTCTTGCAGATACTAATAGTTCCTATACTCTGGCTCTGGGTTCAACGATCGGGGTTCAAGACGATATGGGGGAAAGTTCCTAAGGGAATAGCGATCCCAAAAACACCTGTGAGCCAGAAAATTTAGTTAATTGAGCATGAAGAGAAATTCGGGCGTCTGGAAATAATAGATGGCGTAAAGTTAGAGCGATGAGAGCATGACTGGGCAGAGGAATGTCCTGAGGAAGATTTTTATCGGGCAGAAAGAAGTTGGCGAGGTTCTAGCTGTATAATTCCATTACACGGCTATATTTGATTCGGAATATAGTAGGATTTACTCGCACAGTAAGAGTGAGCCTGAAATTGACAGGAGAGTGTCTTTAATTATTTTAATTCTAATGATCATGACCCCTCAGACGTTCAAATAAAGCAGAAGCTCTGTGCCTGAAACTCTGTTTGCTGGACGCCTGGGCATGTGTAGCGAGTGAAAATGCGACTGTGGTAGGTTAGAGTTGAATTAATAAGATGAATCAATCCAAATCTCAAAGTCAACATCGAATCTCATTCGTATCACTTCACTTCTCTTCACATTACATCAAACGAAAGAATTATGAATATTTTCATTACTATCTCAGCTCTAGCTCAAGCCTAAGCTCAATCCCAGCTCACATTAAGCCCAGACTGACGTCTCCACTTTCTGCTGTCTCAGCACAATAGCAAGACTAGAATAGGTGATAGCAACCACCAACAGCGCCTTCGTAGACTCGAAAAAGGTTGTAAAAGAAACGTAATCCTTCAGCCATGCAATGCATCCTTTCAAACTCCAAACAACACACCATTTTTGTCAAACTCCATCCTCAATGATATACGCGTTATGAAAAGGAAATACACATGCAACAAGCAACTGGATGGACCAGTTGGGGGTATAAAGCAACAAAAACACGCCTGCAACGCCATAATATCCCTTAAGCATGTCCTCCATACACGAAACGTCCGAGGCTAATTTTCGATATGTTGTCTACTTCGGGGCTGGGAGAAAGTCGGTCATCTTCGCCTTCGCTGTCGTGTATGATCAAGTCCTCGCTACCAGCAGGGTTGTTCAGGGCCTGGTTTTCGATCTCGTCAGCAGGCGGGAGTGGAATCGTAGCGGGTTCAGCGTTGAGAGATTTGGATTGAGTGACTTCGGGGAAGGGAACAAAGCGTTTGCTCAATCTTGAGGGACGAGCTGATTTGCTTGTAAAGACCATGACAGGTGTCATGGGTGGTGTCATCGGAAGCTTCGACCGATTCGCAGCATTGGCTCCGAGACGTTGAAGTGGTGTAAGGGCTGCTCGAGGAGTTGGAATGTTGCTCTTGACCGGAACTGGGATCTTGGATGCTGGTCGGGGCGCAGATGAGGTCGGAGTGGGAAGACCTTTGTTGATGACATTTGTCTTTGGTGTAGTGACTTGAGAAGAAGCGAAGGCGAATCGAGACTTCAACAATCCAACTGGTGTAGCTGAGGAGTTGGTCTCAGTTGGAGTAGGAGGTTGTTCTGCTGAGCTTGTAATCGACAGTGAGTGGGACAGACCCGGAATGGAATCCTGAGAATCAGAAAGACCACACTTTTCTTTCTCTACCTCCATAGCATTTCCACCACCCTCCATGAAAATTGACATCTTCTTTGCACCGGTGCTTCCAAAGCCATCTGCATCAGGAAGACTGAGCATAGCCTCTTCAATAGAATCATCAGAAAAGACAGTGATATCTTGTTTCTTGACGCGATTCTTCTTGGCTTTTCTACCAGCTGTTGGACTTGGCTCAGCATTGGCAGCAAAGAAACGGCTAGGAACAAGGTCCGGGTTGGATGGCGACGCGACGGAGTCTAAATCAGCACATAGACGCGCACGTTTTGGTCGAGGTTCGGAAATGCTGGGGCTGCGAATTGAATTTCGGAGAATTCGATTGCGAGGAGGTGCAGATTGAGGTAATTGAGGTAATTCGGGTTCGGTAGAGGAGCGATACATGTATGGTCGATTGGCAAGACTTGACATGAATGAATCGGGGTTGCGTCGGAGAGCATTTTGCTGAGTTGGTGATGGAGTGAAGAGGTTGATGTCAAGCTCTGCAAGGGGTACTCGCTTTGGTTGAAAGAAAGTCTCAATAGAGACTCCCTTCTTCAGATCCATTGAAGAGACAGATCTTTCTTGTCGAGCACGAGTTGGCCAAGGGTTTGTGGAAACAACCTTTGGGTTCCTCGCCTGAACGACAATTGGAAGCTTGGTCATTGGATTGAGATCTCCTACAGCGACACCTTGAGCGATCTTTGGATCAACATTCGCACCAATAAAAGGCATGTTGTCAAGATCGATTGGATGCTCAGGTTGTGTATGGAAAACCAAAGTTTGAGTTTTGGGACAGAAAACTCTTTGGTGTAGAAAGGTGAGTTCTGCTTGGTGGAAAGCCACGAGATAGTCCTTAGGCACGTGGAATTTCCCATCGAATTGCAACATCCGAACTACTTTCTCGATAGTTTTGTGTTTTCGAACCATTCGATAAGCTGTTTTTAGCCCCATATTATTTATACTGGAAAGGTAATCACACCCACTCAAAATAGCCATTTGTCGAAATTCGGTATCTGACCATCCTGTCAAAGTGATCTCCTTGCAAGCACAAAAGTCTGCTTTGTTGATTTCAATGCAGTTCCCATACTGATCCAGTTTGGTGAGTAAGCACTTTGCTCCAAAAACCAATAGATCAGAATCTTCTGACAGAATCCCGTCTATGATCCCTTGCCTCTCCAAATATACCATCTGGGCATCTGCTTCGTATGGAGCTACGACATATTGCACCCCAGTCCTTCTTAACTCATCTATCAACTGGCGGGCCATCTCAGGAGTAACGTCTACGGCCTTTTGGAATTCGAGGTAGGCTTGCGATGTCTTTCCGGCGTTCAAGAGCTCCAATCCCGTTCTTTTGCTGTCCTCCCGTCGCTTCTCTCTATCCTTCTCCGTCTTTGCTTTACTTGGAAGATAATCACCATCAAAAACAATGTAAGGGATCACTCCAAAATGTTGCAACATTCGTACTCGGTGCATAGCGAAATCAACAAATCTGGGACGGTTAATTATGTATTGGCATATTGCCAGATCACTTACTTCCGGGTTGGTTTTCCCATAGCAAGTTCCATGGCACAAGCCACGGTTCCACGATGTAGCCAGCCATAGGCATCAACACCAAGTGTCTTTCCCTCAAACTTTTTGAGGTTGCAAGATTTTTGTATGGATTTTAGCAGAGGGAGCAAGCCTTGTGAAGTCAGCAAGGGTAGGATGTTAAGGGTGGGCTTTAAAACCATTAATCCCCATTATTGCAGCAAATATGTGCACTCAGCACACGCAATCATCAATGAACAAACATGTATTTACACCACCGTAGAAGTTGCAAAGGAATGATGAGAGAGACGTAGAGCCAGGAGTTGAGGGGTGTTACCGGGTCCAGAGGATCAATACGGAGAGGAATATCCGTAAAGGTTGTCGATGTCGAGTTGTGGTGTTGCATGTAAATGACATTACATTTCACGACGCGACTCCGGATGGCAGGCGCGTCTGGCAAATGTCGGTGACCCGGCAACTGAGCCACTCGCTGATTGGCTAGTGAGACATTTAACCAAGTGGGATATTTTCGATAAAGTTTGCGATAAGAATAAATGTTCGAGGCATCAAGATAAATTCTCAATCTATGCAAATAACGTCATTAAACTTGACAACATGCCGAAAAGTTTAGAGAAGACTCGTAAGAAGATCGCGAAGAAGAAGGGCAATATTACTGCTCTTCATGAAAATTCAAGAGATTCTCAGCGATTGCGCAGAGCGGGGATGCGAGACGACAAGCTGATCAAAGTCGCATCTGCGAGGAAGAAGCACGACCAGCATCTTAGTAGGTTCATATCATCTGGTAGAAGTTTTAAAATGAATTCTAATTGCTTATAGTCGAAAGAGCTGCATATTTCCAAGAAGCCATTCGTGCAAATGACGGCAAGCCACTAGACCTCGAGACCATTCAATCTGCAATCAAAGCGTAAAAACCCCACGACGGATATTCGAATGTAATCTAAATCTCCATAGTTATGTCAACCAGTATGACGAAGAGTTAGATCAATTGAAGAAGGATCGTCGACCTGGCAGACCTGCAAGCACCAGAGAAGATTTATTGAGGATAAAGATCGCCGCAGACCAGAAGGAATACCAGGATGGGTTCTGTCAGTATCAATTTTACAGTTATAAATATTTTCTGATATAATATAGACCTGCCGGATCTCACGGACGCCAATAATGTCATATTCCTCGATCGTTGGGAGGGTGCATGGTCGTATCTTGCAACATTGAAATGGGTTCGGATATCGAGTGCTGGAGAAGTAAAAGAGACAAAGTTTCCGCCGAAAGGAAAGGCATAGAGAATGATGACCAAGGGCGTTCGAGGCATTCTGTTTGGCGTCGGGAATATCAAAATGGCTTGGGATCATCAAAGAATTTTTTTAATCATGAGAAATGTGTAACTCATCTACTGAATAACAGACGACTGAACAACACACCACAATTATTCAGCTAGCTGTTGACAACTAAAAATTTGAACATGACATTGTCTTTCATATTTCTTTTCATCCCAATTATGCATATCGATACGGTGCACAATTTATGTCCCAGCCTTGTCCATCCACGCTAAATATTTTCAAGCCTCGTTCCTTGCACTAAAAAAAAGTTCCAGCGACTCGCATTTACAGCACCCAACCGCATCATCCATTCCATCTTCTTTCCATCCATCAAACTCATTCATCGCATTCCAATTCTCAACATGCTTTCCATCAGATCCTTTGCCCGTGCGGCACCCCGTTCTGTTTCTCGATTGACAGCTTCAGCTATCCGCAGACCAGCAGCTCGTCCTACCTCCTTATTACAATCAGCTTGGAAACCAGCTCGCTCACAATATGCCGCTTTCTCTACTTCAATGAGCCGGAGAACTACTGCTGAAGCTGCTGAGGGCGATGCTGAGTTAGCTGCGAAAATCGAGTCGGAAATTCAGATGGAGAATGCGATGCAAGAAGAGCAGGGCGAGATTCCAGTCTCGGTGAAGGATTATCTCGAGAACGGTCCTTTTGAGATTATCGATACCCCTGGCCAAGAAGAAGTCGTTCTAACAAGGCAGTTCGGTGATGAGAAGTAAGTTCCTTGACCCCTTTTTTCAGAAAATTCTAACAGATCCCAGAATCAGCATTACCTTCTCTATCGCCGACCTGAACGCCATCGATCCCGAGTCTGATTATGAGCAAGACCGTGCTATGGCCGATGAGGAAGATAGTCAAGGCAATGAGAAAGAATTAGCTGAGGATCAAGAAGATGGCGAAGGTGCTGAGCCTCAAGAACCAGTGTACCCAGCTCGATTGAACATCATCATCGAGAAGCCAAATAAGGGTGCTTTGTCCGTTGAGGCCGTGGTCCAAGATGGCATGGTAGTCATCGATAATGTATACTTCTACCAGGATGCAGCGCATGCCCATGCCAAGAGCGCGGATAAGCTCCACGAGAGACAGGATATGTACGTCGGACCACCATTCGGCAACTTGGATCAAGATTTGCAAGTTCTTATGGAGAGATACCTGGATGAGAGAGGGATCAATACTGCGTTAGCGATCTTCGTACCTGATTATATCGACATGAAGGAGCAGAAGGAGTATGTCCGGTGGTTGGGCAACATTAAGGGGTTTGTGGAGGCATAAGTTTGTGAGGGAAAACTTCTTTTCGATTGTTGTCTGAATACCATTTCCACTCCTATTAGCTAACCTACTGTATACTACTCGGCTTAGTCTTGTTGACTAGCTGGCACTTGTGCCATATAATGATGTAAAGATTCATTGATGAAATTTGTATACTTCCTGCTCAGTTTAGAGTCTGTGATGTGTTCCAAACCAGTCCTCGGACGACGAGCATATCCTGCTGCGTTGTCAGAGAGTGATGCTTTCCTCAAAAGGCACTAATCCCTCGTACGTCAATCCCTTTCTCTCCGGACCCGATTATACCTAGTTCATTTGCCTTCGCGTACTCTACCAGAAGTAAGTAATTATACCCCCATCGTACGAGGTCTTGCCAGCTATGGTACCTCATCATATGTCATATGAGGAGAACATCCTAGCCCCCTGTCTTCCCTGAGCGTCAGTTTCTGTCAGGAGAATTGAGAGATTTCATTCCAAAGAGACATGCGTCCTTGCCAGTTGTGTTTCAATCTGCGAGCAATATAATATCTTGCTATTCGTATCTTAGTACCGATCCTATACCCATTCCGTCCCTTACATTGCTTCCTCGTCCTGAACCACTCTCCATCTGGTCCATTGATTCTTCTTGCAACATCATAGCATCTTCAATTCCGTCTTTCTCGATCATTCATCCCATACTGTCCTGTGATATAACCTCCGCTTTGAAGCAATTCTATGCTCCAGCCCTTCTTCTATTCCCCTCGTTTTCCATCTAAGCCTGTTCCCCACCCCTCGTCAAAATGACACATCTCACATCCACTTTCCCTAATCCCTCTCCTTTTCCACCACTGACTCTCTTCCTTTCCTCTTCCAGCAAATCTCCTGCGTGACTTGCAAGCCAATTCAGATCTTGGCGCCAAGGTGGTGCTCTGTTGTTTGTCAACTTTTGTTTACTTCCCAGTCATGACCCCTCAATAAGATGTTCCCAATTACAGGGGTAAGTATATCGGATGCCGAGTATAAGCTTGACGAGACATAATAAAGGGCGAAATGTGAAGAGAGGGATATACATACTCTAGAAAGCCTACGTCTCCTCTCCAACCTCGTCCAAATTCAACCACCAATCTCACACTCTTCAGACTTCTCATGCGTGCAAGCACACCCAGTAACCCGCCTTCCACCAAATCACTCCAGACGCGTAGATCGATGGCTAGGTTGTGGATGTGTGGGCGTGCGGGAGTTGTTCCTTTGATCTCAATTGTCAGTGAAGGCATACAAGCGGCAGCATGGTCTGTCGAGATATTGTAGATATAACTTCCATCCCGAGAATGAGAAATTGAGCGACTAGGATTAGATAGATAACTTGGAATGGAAGCAAGATTGAAGATAGGAGATAGGAAGGGGACATACCTAAACACCACAAAATATCACCCATTCCCATTGCAACCAATGCCTGTAGTCCACTGAGATACAATATATCTTCCTTGAGGTTGACAGGTATATCCCTGAAGATGTACGTATATTTTCCCTGTAGGCTCTCTTTCGTAGTCCCCTGAGAAGTTTCCTTGTCTTTTTCCGCCTTGCTCTGAGTTCCTGCTCCATATAGCTTCTTCACTTTCCTCACTTCTTTCCCCAACAACAACGTTCTACTCTCTCCACATAACCCAAGCACAAGCGGTGGAGCTGTAGTGGACAAAAACGTCTTTGTTGTGAGTGAGAAGCATAACGTGACTATCCTTGGTGCAGGAGAGGAGAACGCATGGATATGGTCGTAGATTTTGAGGCGAAGTTCTGGAGGAAGGAGGGGAAAGAGATGGAATTTTTTAAGAGGCCTGGGTTGTTGGTTGGTGTTTGAGGTTCTTAGAGCGAGTGATGTTTCTGAGGGGAGGGATCGAGAAATGGTGAGCGCTTGAAGAGGATGTGACATTGTCAAATAGAGTAAGAAGTATGACGACGTGAGTTCTGTTGAGTACAATAGTATGAGGTGAGGTAAGGTAAGGTGAGTTGAGTTGAGTTGAGATAAGGTGGGCAGGTAGGTCAGTAGCCGGCAACGATCGGGACCGAGATTGAATGAGTAACCCAGATTCAATGATCTTCGAATTCGATATATCACCCATACGAGAGCCCAAGAAAACCAAGTTGTTTCCAGACAGGGAATAGAGGTATCGCCGCGAGTAGTCGTGACGGTTCTTTGGAATATGAGGCTTAGTAAATGGATATCCAAAGTGGACATATGAGAATTTTCGAGGCAGGTTGGGTGATCTAGCATCCATGTAAGCCTCATACCTGGTAATGAGAAGTGAGGTGAGGCATGTATAGCGTTGAAGTGGGACACCTTTTATCGGATGAGGGGAAATGGGGATGTCGTTATCAGCACGTGCCTCTCCTACAGTATGACATGGCGGGAGGCAGTGGAAAGGGGGTCGGCTAGCATCAAGAACTTCATCCCCAATTAGCTACGATTCTTTGTACCTTTACATCTGCCAAAGGCCATCAAATTATATTCTTGAAAGCATGAACTCTTCTCCTGCAGTCCGGCTAAGTTGCGAGCAATGTAAACAACGAAAGAAAAAGTGTGATAAAAGAGTTCCATGCACATCATGCAGAAGTGGGGGATTCAATTGTAGCACAGTGCAGCGTGCTCGACGACCACGCGGGAAGTCAGCCCAACGCAACGATGGTGACATCAATACCAGAATTGGTCGTCTTGAGGATCTTGTAAAACAATTAAAGGTAAGTTTGACTTGTCATATACAAGAAGAATGGCTAATACTTTCGAATACAGACTCAAGTACGGTCGAGCGATAATCACGATACCAGTGATGTTAATTCTCATCTTTCGGAATCCAGAGAAGAGCCTTGTGTGAATTCCGATGCACTTCGAAGTTATGTTGCTTCCGACTTTTAAGAAGCTCTTTCACGGGAGGTAGGTTGTCTCTTTATCCCACCACCCGGACACACCTCAAATGCACTTAGCTATGCTCACCCTCAATCTAGGCAAATGGCATTCGCGAAATACTGGAAAATCTGGACGATACACAACCCTCAATGCAATATTGCTTCGCAGTAAGAAAACCTAGCAACAATCTGCATTCCATACCGGGGAGTTTTTTGCTTCATCATGGCACTTCTGGCACGGCATACAAGCGCTTGAGAATGCAATACATTTTACGGCATCAATCTCACTGACGGAAGATGAATGCAAGCAACAATTTTATAGCCCCAAAAGTTTCCTGATGGATCAGCTCAGAGTTAGAGCAGAATTTTCGATCCCGAACGCAAAACTCCTAGGGAGCCCAGATATTATCATCCTCCAAGCTCTCGTTATATACATCAAACACTCACTCAAATACATTCCATGCGTCTCCTCCTCCGCCGTAGCGGCATGCACGAGTGTCCTCCCTCCGGCTTCAGCCGTCCGTCCAATGAGACCGAATATCAGTCCTACAATACCTTTATCAAAGTACCTTGACAGTTCAGTGGCGCACCAGCCCGGATTAACGCAGTTGATAACCACATCCATGCGACCATCTCTCGATCTAGCAGAAACCCGCTCAGCTAGTTCTCTTTCCCAGAGCTGACACATCAAGTTGAGCACTAGCTGCCCAAACATGCTGCATCGATCCCACGATCACAAGATTCGCATACGTTTTCGTAGCGCTAGCCGATTTCTTCAATGTAGTAAGAGCAAGTATCGAAAGCAGAGCTGTGGAAACCACGTTAACGGTCAAGGAACTCTCGTATCCTTCCGCTAATTCAAACACCTCTGTCTCGATCCCGGCGTTGGCTATGAATCCATCGAGACGATCTAGTAAGTCGAGACGAGATCCAAATGCCAGTACGGATTTAAAGTCTGTAAGATCGACGTGCCAGACCTCGATATCGATTCGTCCTGGAGTGGTTTGGAGAATTGATTTCCTGGCTGCTTCACCTTTCTTTATATCTCGACAGCCGAGTATTATTTGGAGTGTGTCAGGAAGGAATATGATCTAGGTAGTAGAGGAGACGATATGCCCTTATATATATCCAACACAGAATCAAAACACGGTAATCAAGTCACAAGAATCTGATACCAAACTCATAAATAACGTCCTAACTTCGGACATGGAAATCTCAAATATCCGATATCGTCAACATCATCTCTCGCTAGGTGTGTCCAAAAGCCGCAAAAGCCGACTTCCACCTCGGACAGGTCAAAGTCGCCTCCACACTTTGAGAACACAGAGAAGATGGAGAGTGTAGATTTATTAATCTATACCACATTCAAATAACCATCTGCTTTTTCCTTACAAAACGATTATCGAGAATGCCCTGTCTATCTACCCACTCGCCCCTATTCCCTATCCTCGAAGCGAGCTCGCTACCAGAATGTCGACTCCAAAAGCTGCAACAGCTGTCAATCAGCGGTAGCTATAGCATCAACCAAAACCAACGCATCTATATACAAATACGTACGATCCCTCATATCCCTCCCTATCTCCACAAATCCCACGATACCATCCACCCATATTCAAACTCCTCACCTGCGGATTCGAAGAACGGAGGAAAAACGATCGAACCACATGCCTGTTAAACACTCATTAAGTCTCGTGCCTCTTAATGAACATCCGCGTATCTAAATCAGTAAAAACACCATGCCCAGTATACCAAGACTCCCCACCAACTGCCAATTCTCATAGTTTCCAATAATTAAAGTAAGCTGACGTGAGACAAAGCAATCCACTCCACTTCTCTCTCCTTCTTAAAAAAACACTCTACACCCTTCCTCCTCTCCCCCCATCCCTCGGTTCCCTAAATTCCCATTCAGACCCTTACAAAAATGGCATTAGCAGTCTCCAAAATTCCAACTCCTCATATCTGGCTCCGTCGCTATATCCTCTTTGTAAGCTCTCTCTCTATCTCCACCATTTTCAACAGAAAGAAAAAATCATTAATCAGAAATCCAGACCGCAATAATAGGTCTATCCGGCTATCTCTCCCTCTCCCTCTTCCCCACCACCACATCCATAAAAGAAAACTACACTCCTCTCTCCCAACCCCTTTTCACACCCCTAGCTGCCCGCTCGCTAGGAGCATGGTTTTTCCTCTGTGGGGTATTGAGATTAGGCGCGTGGTGGAATTGGGAGGAGAGAGGATGGTATGATGCGGCTATGGTGTCGTTGGCGGTGCCGGTGTGGCATTATGCTGTTGAGAGGTGGGTTTGGGGGAGTGTGGGGTGGAGACAGGTTGTGCTGGCGGGGGGGATTGATGGTGGGGGTTTGGTGTGGATGGGGGTTGTTAGGGGGAGGGTGGTGGGTGGAAGGGGGAAGGGGTAGGGGAGGTGGTGAGGAGGTGAGAGGGGATGTGTTGAGGGAGTGAGGGAGTGGGGAGTGAGATTATAAGGTCATAAGGTCGTACGGTGACGAGGTGATGAAGTTGCAAGCAAGTGAGATCGTAGTAGCAGCAGTAATTAATAATAAAGGAATAGAGAGGAATACAGCAAAGGAGTAAAGGATCCTCCGTTCTCTAGTAAGGGAACAATAGTACTTATAAAGAGAAAAGTATATAGAGGGTTAATGTAAGGTATATAAACTAGGATATTCTATTCTATATTATTAACTACTAATTACTAATCCAAATCAAAAAATTTCAACCAAATTTCCAGATATAACTTCGTTCTCTTATTATACCAAAAATTATATAGTATACTAAAGTTTAATAATGCAAGATATCTTACAAAAATAAATAATAGTTTTGTAATCTCGAGGAGGAAAGTAAAGATAAAAAAAGATAATTTTCAAGACTTGGTTTAAAGACTTAATTTATTTTCTAAATAATAAGGAAGGATATACATAATATTAGGATAATATTCTAGTCTGCATGTAGTATATAGGTTATACTATATAGAAGAAAATATACTTATACAAACGTGAAGAAATTTCAATACGTCTAAACATAGGATATTAAAAGATTTTCTATTGCTCTTTTAAGTAATCATTTACATCTCGTACTCCCAAGTACAAATCTATAACGTGATTTTTTATGGTATCTCTTACGCCTCCGTGCTGACATGATACACTCCTAATCCTTCCTATCCCATTCCCTCCGCAAAATACCCTTTATACCAATCCATTCCAAACGCCACGCTCACTATGTGGGAGATATAGAAATCGATCCCTTTCCTCGAAATACCCGTTCAGATAAAAAAAAAAAACCAGCGCCACGCTTTTGCCAAAAGAAATGCTATATAACTGCTCGTTCAGTAGCAGGAAAATGTTCATCTCACTACTCACTCCCACTACTCCATTCACTCCCCTTATCCTCCGTTAGAGGCTCACTAACGACCGGCACTAAACTCCCAGCTTCCTTCTCATCAACATCCATCCTCATACCCTCCTCAAACTGCATCTCCTGCTCTCTAATCATTTCCGGGTTCAGCTCTCGGATTTGCGCTAGCATATCTATACTCTCTTCATCGTCGTCATCTACCTCATCGCTCTCATCCGCGAGATCACTAGAGGACTCCTCATCTTGTGGTGGGGGAGCAGGAGTATCGTGGTAAGTAGGTTGGTGAGGACGTGGAAACATTGAGCGATCATTGCGAAGACGGCTAATCCCAGATGAACTGGATGTGGATGAAGATTCCGAGTCGGATTCAGAAGAGTTATCCCATCCAACTGGATCGGGTAGGATAGATGGATCTAGACGTATGAATGTCGTAGAAACAATTTCTGATTTGACTGGAAGATCTTTCGACGGAGAAACGGATGAATTTGACGATGAATTAGCAGTCAAAGCAGCCAGGCGATTGGTGATCTCTTCTGCAGAGCGGAATACATCTAAATGCGATTTTGAAATCCTGTGAACAAATTTGGAAGCGGAGCTTGGAGCCGAGAATTTCGAAAGAGTGGCCAATTTATCTGCACCTCTTGATCTTCTCGTTTTGACTCGAACTGCAAAATGATCTGCTGGTTGTGTTCCACCAAGACCACTGGCTTCGAAATCCTGAAGATAGTTTGATGTTTCTGAAGAAGCAGGCGACGCATCGATGAAAAGATCATGGTTGTCCTCGTCATTCAACAATTCTGGCGTCTTCGGTCTAGTCTCTCCAAAAAACACCGGATCGGAGACCTTTGAATAATCCTTAAATGGTCTGAATTGCATCAAAGATCCGGATGTAGTTCGAAATATCGGAGGAGCATTCCTCTTTCGCTTGCTACCCAAAGCGTCCTGACCACGATTACTATAGCCATCTAATCCTACTCCAGTAACATGTACTGGAGTCGTAATATTTCCTCTATCTCCTGAAAGATCGGTGCAAAAGTTTGCTCCGCTGTAAAAGACGATCGGGCCATCGTCGTGTCTTCGTCCCTTGGATTTACTCCTAGGTCGCATTTCAGATGTATTCGCTCCTTTCGATACACGCTTCGAATTGGAATCCGCTGTCTCCATAGGGGAATCTGAATCGTCTGTCGATGTAATACCTACCGAAGATGAGCCATGATGATAGAACATAGGCTTATAATGAAGTGAGTCATGCTGTACGATGCCATTTCCAGGCGTTCGTGGATCTTGAAAGCGGATAGGTACGGATGAAAACAGTCCACTATTGACCTTCCTCCTCTTCCTGCTGACTTCCTGACTATTGCTGCTATGCGGTGATCGATTTCGTGTACTACTCGCACCACTGTCGCTGCTAAAATGCGTCCCTTCAGTTCCACCTCTCCACCTTATCTTCTTTCCATCTCGAGAAATTTGGAACTTCTCACTTACATCCGCAACAGCCGACCTGACAAAATCCGGTGTGACATTGATGATATGTAATTGAGCCATATTCGTCAAAAGATTCAAGTAAATCCATCCTTCGGCATCGGCCGCTACATCAGCTGAATCCTCGGTGATCAATCTTGGAGTTGATAGGCCTAAATGTCGAATATATTCGACATTATCGGATGGTACTTGCGCACGATCAGGATCCAGATCCAAAGGTCGTGTTGGTCGCTGTCCAGGAGAATTTCGATCTGGTGATTGCTCATCGGAGGAATCAAAAACTCCCAACAACATTGGAGTTTCGAGATTCGACGTGGCTGATAGCTTTCCAACCTTAACACGATCCGCATCGATCTGATACGGAAGTATATTTGCCTCTCTATGGCCCTCCATCACTGATGGACCATCATTCATAGCCTCATCAGCTCGAGCTGCAGAATTCGAGATCTCTTGTTGCTGTAAAGGTTGACTATTTTCATTATTGATAATCCCCCCTTTGCCAGTAAAAAGCTGCTCTAATCGTTGGACGACAAGCTTTTTTTTCTGGCGTTCAGTCATAACAGGTGAATGTTTTGGAAGAAGACCTTCAGGAATGTTGTGAAGAAATGATTGAATCTTTTGATCTTTTCCAGCCTTGGATTGCTGTGGTCCCAACCTCTTTTCGATCGATGCATTTAAAGTCGATGTTGATGTTGGACCAGAATTTGACATTGAAGCATAAGCAGAATCGAGAGGTCTTGAATTGGAGGTTGAAGAAGATGAAGCGTGCTTTGGAAGGGTACTTCCGCATGTCCTCATTGCCGGAGTCGGAATTTCCTCTTCTGGTGATTCATCAATACTAGAAGCGAATTGACGAAGAACATCTTCAAGCTCCCTTTTCTTTTGAGCTGGCAATCCATGAATCTTGACTTCGAATAATTTATCCTTCTCCAGGTGGGTATTGTGTGACTTTTCGAATTTCCTTAATCTCTCCTTCAACTTTTTGTTCTCAATAGTTAAATCATCAATCACACTTCTGAAATCATCTGCACTACTCCCAGTTGTAGCCGCATGAAGATTCCCTAAAGGCCTATACGATAAAGGATGACGTTCAGACATCATCTCGGTAGCTTTCAAATGAAGTGCCTCATTTGAGCTACCAGAGCTATTATGTGGTAAGAAGAAGGGTGGTTCGTCTACATCATACCACCATCAGCAACCACAATCAGATAATCGGCCCTTAAACGTACATACCATCTTCGAATGTGGCTTGGGGGAATTTATTTGAATGATCGAACCATGTCTCGCCATTTTGTTGTATTGATTCCCCTGATTTGGTATCCTCGTCTGAAGCTCTCCTTATGATGTCGACGGGCTTTTTCTTCCCCGATGTGCCCACCAGATCACGATCAGGACTTTCTTGATCATGCCGTAAACTCACAGAACGATATGCTGGAGCTCGTCGAGGATGGGAAGAAGGCGCTGCATCTGTTCGAGTTCCTGAAGCCGCGAGCATTCTTTCGGCTGCTATGAGGAGGTAGTATGTGCGTCTGCGATCATTGTAAATACCCTTCGAAAACCCTCAATATTCGAAGTTCGGAACGTGTGGAGGTGCTCGGATTTGTGCTCGGGTTATTGGAATCGGGATAGAAGTGGTGCGTGTATGCGCGAAGGTGATTTCGACCTGTATATGAGGTCAAGAACTTCGTAGTGGTGTTGAATTTAATCTGTGATCTCGATTTGAACCGGAGGTAGGGTAACGCAAGCCAGGGCAAATACCAACCGTTTTGGGTAGTGTGGATGAGAATGTGGATGTGAATCTGGATATAGGGCAGGGGCAGAAAAGAGAAGGGTTCAAGCTAATGTGACGATTGTCTATAGAAAAGAGAGAGGAGAGTCAGAGGCCGACGACAGGAGAAAGTAACATCTGCGACGGTGTCAATGTCTGTGTCTGTCTGTGTCTTCATCTAGATTTCATCTGCCAACTGCATCGGCATCGGTATCTGCATCGGTGCTCCCGACAAGACAACGATCCGAAAGGGTACGGTGTTCAGGTGGTTGACAGATGGACAGCAAAAGCTTGTCGAGTCTCGACTGTCAGTCGGATCGAGAGTGTGTAGGTGATCTGAGAAATCGAGAATAAGGTAAGGTAGTTAGGGTAGGGTAGGGTAGGTAGGTGTAAGAAAGAAACGGAGTCCGCATTCCAAATTGGTGGGCCAAATGAGCCAAATGGGCCAAAAGGACCAGTTCACACACCCACTCGAGTCCATTCATTGCGTCTAAGCCGCCTGGTAATTGGATTTGATCATAATTGGAGCACCATCAGTCCATGGCGCAGGAATTGCCCAGGAAGGGGTGGCAGGGCAAGCGTGTGCGTTTGAAGGGGGCCAGAGACAGATGTAGCCGTCAGACTTGGATTTTGCCAGCCAAATCATTGCAGATGAAGGTATTGATGTTCTCGATTCAAAGACCCTTGAAATCGATGAAAGAGGGATAGTGGTGATCGTAAAAAAGCAGTGGGAATCGGAGAAGAGTGAGTGGCTCGCTTAGCGGTGGATCAACGGAATGGATAAATTACGGTTGAGCTAGGACGGATCTAGCCCTGATGGGAGCTGAATGACATGCTGCTTTACTAATGTCATCACTTTTCACCTTTTTCTTTGCGGGTCTTGCACCAGTTATTTGGCATCATCCCAAAGCAGCACTGGACCCTGACCTTTAAAGACGGACGGAACGCTTTCGATCAGGTCGAGACCGGTTCGATCAAGGCCCGATGTGTGAGGATATAATTAGGGAAAATGATGCTTGAGCGATGTCATGTGCGTTTTACCAATACGATTATTACAGAATATCTTTCACTAGACAGGTGCTTATTACTCCCATCTCCTTATTGTCTGGTTGCTCAGTGAGGATATATATTTATTATCCAGGCATCACAACACCTTCTTCTCAAGTCACCTCCAAATCATATCCAAATCATCCCAATTCTCTCAATCACGTCCTACCTATGCATCTTCTTGCATAAATTCCTGTTCTGTTCTCATCACACCCCTCCTCTCAGCCTTGAACAACTCACCCACTTCTTCTTCCTCCAATAAATAACCACTCCTTCATCACACCAGCCTTAAATCCTCCGTTCATATCTACACGAGCTGCTGTACTCTATCTACTCCGTACATAAACCTCAAATCTACCTATCTGATAGCGGAGCCACCCACCATGGCGCGCCCTGACATCAGCACAATTACATCATACCCTGTCACCGTATCCACCCACACTAAACAATAAGGTTCTCCCCCTAACCAAGCAAGCGACCCACCTTGGACCCTGAAAAGCGTCGTAAAGGTCCTGTGGCGAAAGTCTAGATCGGTCGATTCGTAAAGTCAGAATCGCAGCCAATCGACGATCAAACGGTCGAGCTCGAACAAAGGGAAACGGGAAAGGAAAGATTCCTCCGCGGTTGATACCTAGGTAGGGAGATACGAGATGGGCTTCGTATTTCGAGAGGAAAGGGTAAGGAGATGAAGCTCACGATATGAAGCCTCAACATGAATATTAGCGGAAACCTCCCTCTCGTCTCTCCACTATCTCCAGATTTCTTCCCTTACCACCTGCATCACTGCCCAAACACCCTTACCACCACCTACCTCTAGACATATCAGAATTAACCCCATCCCCACCCAAACCCATAATCAAACCACCTGATAAAGACGAAAGTGCACACATCGCATAATCATACTTGAACCCCAAACCCCAAAACCTTATCTATCTGCAAAATCAGATAAACCCTCCCTCTCCATTCCCCCATCCCCAAAACCACCTGATAATGACGAAACCTCCCGCCCGCCTCTACACACCGTACACAAACCTCGCATATCTAATCCACCATACAAAAGAATAAATCAAAGAACGGAGAAGACTCCGAGACAGGGCTTGGATTCTACGGAGTACTCTATGCAAGCCTTGTTTTTAGGTGGCCGGGCTGCTGATGCCTGGATTAGGTGTAGTGAGAAGGGAAAGGGACGTGTGAGTTTTGGTGAAGGTTGTTGTGGTGGTGGCTTGTGACGGGAGGTAAATAATAAGGTAGGTAGGGATGAGATGAGGAGGAGTGAGTGAGTGAGTGAAAGGTAAATACCTATGTACTGTATAAATGTAGAGTAAAGTATTGGGAGAATATATATTTTCTCCTTTTTACTTATTTCTTTATGATGCTAAGGTAAATATATTCTTTCAATATATATATTTATACTATTTCCATAAACCCATATACCCTCTCTTCAAATTCCAAACCATCCATAAAATATATATCTCTTCCATACTTCTCATACCATCCCATCCCATCCCATCTCATCCCAACCCCAATTCCCTCACAACCCTAACTCCCCATGATCCCCTACCCAAACGCCCTGAGCCTCAACCAAAAAAAGCAGACCCTGAATATCCTCCCTCCTCCCTCATCTCTCCCACCTCCCATTCCCAATAAACAACTATGTTGCACATCGCAAACTCCCAGATCTCGATTCAAATTTCAGGATGCTCGATCTCGGGTGAGAGGTTATGTGCGATAGATCGTGAGCGTATATGGGCGGGAGTTGATTCGTCCGGGTAGTGCCCAGGGAGAGAGTGGGACAGGGATGGCACGTGCGAGGGCTTTCGTACTTTTGTAGTGTGTGGAGCGGTAGGCTGTAGGTAGTCGAGGTAGTGACATCAATCTGAGGAAGGGAAGGGTAAGAGGCTAAGCATTTGTTTGCTTTTTGCGTGTCTGGGGAAACTACTGGGAAGGGAGGGAAGGGCAAGCTACGGAGGTACAGCCCATAAGTAAAGTAATAGCGCTAGCAAGGGGGCCACCCTGGCCCAGCACCTTAAGCCTAATAGAGTAGCAGCGCGTTAGCAGCTCAAAAGCATCAAAACACCATAGATTTTATACTCACTACGCGTGCTTTAGGCTATTTTGAAGCTTCTATTCCACCTAATTGACAATGTCAGACTTCTTAGGCCTCGTACTCAATCCGCAAAGCTCTCCTGAGCGCCCGCATACACCTATAGGGCCTATTCCTCACCCTCCAATCCGCCGGCCCAAGGCACCAGAGCTTACTCGTGATCAAAGACGCGATTGCCAGCTTTTACACTCGATTGGCTGGTCCTATGGCCAGATCCAGAAGTTTAAGGGCTTCTCTATTCGACAAATAGGGACTGCTTGTAATAAGGCAACTCCGCAAAAGCGTTCTGGCCGGCCACCAGTGCTTACTCAAGCTCAAATCGAAGAACTTGTCGAGTTTGTTTGCGCGTCTACGAAGAACCGGCGGATGTCTTTTGCACAACTTGCAGAAGTACTCGATTTTGGAGTAAAGAAGCAAGCTATTCGGTCTGCTTTACTCCGCGAAGGCTTTCACCGCCGTCTAGCAATGCGAAAGCCACCGATCTCAGAGAAAAACCGACAATTACGCCTTGCGTGGGCTTTAGAACACGTCGAGTGGACAATGGCACAATGGTTTGAGATTCTTTGGACAGACGAGACTTGGATTACTGGCGGAAGGCATACAAGGACTTGGGTAACGCGTAGAGCAGGCGAGGAGTGGGATCCGACTTGTATTGTCGAGAAGCACCAAAGAAAGAAGGGTTGGATGTTTTGGGGTTGCTTTCACGGGTATACAAAAGGGCCAGGCTTCTTTTGGGAGAAGGATTGGGGCACTATTAATCAAGACAGCTATTGTGCACACACGGTACCGATAATACACGGTTATATCGAGCTTCAAAGACGAGAAGGTATATACTTAAAGCTTATGCAAGATGGAGCACCCGGACACGCTGCAGGAGATACAAGACAAGACTTATTAGAGCGTGGAATTGAAGTAATCTTCTGGCCACCTTACTCTCCTGACTTAAATCCAATAGAGAGAGTATGGCATATTATGAAGAATTACTTGCAAGATAATTACCCTGAGAATATGTCATATAACGCTTTAAGGGGGGCTGTGAAGGAGGCGTGGGAGACGGTAGGACAATTTGAGTTTGAGGCATTAATTAGAAGTATGCCAGACAGGTGCCAGGCGGTTATTAATGCAAATGGACTCTTTACCAAGTACTAATAGCTAATAAATATGAGGTTTTTGACATTTTGGCTTGTGTGGAGGGTGATGCCTTATTAGGCTTAAGGTGCTGGGCCAGGGTGGCCCCCTTGCTAGCGCTATTACTTTACTTATGGGCTGTACCTCCGTAGGTAGGTAATTAAAATTGTAACTGGAACCAATACGGGCTGGGGTTTCGGGGAATAAATTGATATATTTGGTATTTGGCGTTGACAGAGGATCTCATACGAGATACCGAGGTTGCTGCTTCCTATCTCCTTACTCTTTCTTGGAGTAACTCTCAGCCATCTAAAAATTCTACTCGGCCATATATCTTGTCCTTTCCCCAATAATGCCCCTTTCCACGTGGAGACTTGCAGGGCGAGACATGGCGCGGCTCTGCCTCTTCTCCCTGAAGAAAAATGGAAGTGGTTCAGAGACGCTTGAGTGAGATTCCTAGACCTCTCATGAGCTCTTCTTGAATCTAGCGCTGCTCCTCCTGCTCTCTCGAGTCTGATCCGTGTCGGAACCAGCAGCATACATATCATACGACGCCCAGTCTGTTGCAGTGTAGCCACACGTCGTATATTCCGTACACATCGACAAGGGATGTTGTAGCTGAGATGAAAATACTGAGTGTGCAACTACTCCATAGCAATGTGCTTGTGACATAAGCACTTTTGCAGTGATCCAACTTCCCTCTCCTGAGAACCATCTCCTTGCAGCCATCTTGGATGGGAGTGGTGGTGTAAGATCGATAACCGTGAGAGGGAGGCCGTGGTCCTTCAAGCGAAGCAATACTGTTGCCAGCCCAGCTCAAGACGATGTCCTTTCAACCAGATCCTCCTCACCACCCAGTTCTGACCATTTCAGAAACATGTTGAAAGATGAACGGGTAACTTGCTTTGAGCTTTGAGCATTAATTGTCTGACGGCTCTGGCCAGTATTCCCCTTGAGCAACCCATGCGTCATTGTTTACGCATATTTTACTCCTCCTCTCTCGACAAACATCTTATGGATTTCTTGTGTTTTGGCATACCACAGTGGGGTACGTATCTTAGAGCCATTTGTGCCATTAACTACTGCTCCAGCATTTAATAAGACCTGCACCACCTCAAGATGCCCTCCTTGGCAAGCTCGATGTAGTGGATTCTCGCGGTTGTACCCTTCGGCATTCACATCAAATCCTTTGTATATCAATAGCTGCGCTATCTCAACATGCCCTTCGATTGCCGCATGATGCAAAATGTCATCCACTCCTCGATTCCTGGGAAGTGGAAGCTCCTTGCCGAGTTGGAGAAGTACCTGGACGATTTCAACATTTCCACTACTTAATGCTAGATTGATTGAAAGGGGTCCGGCCACGGGTAATAGCTCTGTATGCCGTAAAAGAATCAGTTTCACTATATTTATATATCCTCTCCTTATCGCAAGTTCTAAATGGGAAATGTCAGGTCTACAGCCTCGATCAAGGATAAGGCTAAGAATAGTGGCATGGCCCTGCCTGCAAGCTTCGGTAATCACTTACTCGTAACCTTAGTAGTATTTTCTAACAGCTCTGGATGCCGTAGAAGAATTAGTCTGGCTGTATCTGCATGTTCATCCGTTATCGCAAGTTTTAAATCGAGAATGTCAGGTCTATAGCCGTGATCAAGGAGGAGGCAGAGCATAGTGGCATGGCCCTGCCTGCAAGCTTCGGTGATTGCTTTCTTTGTGACCTTGGCACCATTCTCTAATAGCATTGAAACAATCCCTCTATGATCTCTTGAAATTGCTCCAACAAGTGCATTTGCGAGAGATGTACTTGATTCTATTTTTTGTGTGAGTATTACTGAGAGGATATCATGGTCCCCGCGTTGTGCACATTCATACCATGCTGACTCGGATATGCGGTGATTGTGCTCAAGTAATAGCAGAGCTATCGCCTTATGACCCGCTTCCAGAGCAGCAAGTAATAGATCCTTTGAACCATACCAATCGCATCTGAATTGTGCCTTTTCAGAGCCTTCGAGCAGCAGGAATTTCACAATGTCGATGTGTCCCTCCCTGACCGCATTGTGGAGGGCTGGTAAGCAATCATCTCCAGTAGTCCCCAAACAATTGACAAGCTCTTTGACCATGCGTAGTTGGCCGGACTTTGCTGCGAGTAATAGCGCGTTCTTGATAGTGTCATGAAACCCTTGGTCAGAAGCAACCTTTAGCCAAAAGAGCAGCCACTTCAATATGGCCGTTGAATGTCGCCAATTCTAGTGCCGACTGACCTTTTACCAGATTCACTATGTTGCTGGGATAGGGGAAGCTGTTACTTAGCGGATTCCATAGCTTCTGATGGTCTGCACCTTTTGTAGTAAGAGCCATACCATAGCATGATAGCCTTCGGCACTTGCAATGTGCAATAGTGACTTGCCGCCTATCTTCAAGTTAACATCAGCTGATTCAGCTCCAGCAGACAAGAGGCCCATGACGGTTTTCACGTCGCCTCGAGCAGTAGCCCTACGGATATCTTCATTCAGCATGACAGATTGCGTGACCGATTTCGCAGAGACGCTGTCCTCGTAGAATTGCCATTCCTTATAAGGCTTTCTGACCACAGCAAACGAAATCTCCTCCAGATGTTTACCCAAATGGTGGGTAAGACTTCCACGACCTCCTGTAATTCTTTTCGCACAAAAAGAGCAAGCTGAGTTGGCTCCTTGCTCCTCAATGATATGAAACCCAAGTCTCCAAAAACGCGCCATAGAAATCGATCCGATCAGGATTGGCTCTATGCATCTGTCGAAACGTATGTGCTTCCTTGCATCACGCTTTCTATTAAACTTCTTCGTGCACGAATTGCAGCCGAATGTGCGGGACATCTCACTATGATGTCTTATCTCGTGTTTGATGAAGGCTCGCCGAGTGACGTACGTTGTATCTGCTACGGGACAGTCCTCATATGTGCACATGTATGGCTCAAGATCCTGGAAAACATGTCTTCTACTAAAGTTAGAAGCAGCTGGCTGAATTCATTGATAACCAGCTAACTTACTTCCAGTCTCGCCCTCGCAAGACATTGATAGTGCATCCACATATGTCGCAGACAACGACTGGTGAGTACCCAGCTCAATGGGAGGGGGAGATAATGCAAGGAGTGGCTCCCGGTGGTCAATGGTTAGCCCAGACCGCGACCACTTTCCCGTTGAACATGATCTAGTCTCCCAAATATCCTGCTGTCGACCTTCCTAAGATCCATGAGGTGAACTGTTTACTTTAGAAGAACCAAACGCAGACGAATACGGAGAAGGTGCACGTTTTCTGTCCCCTAACCAGTAAGAGCTATCTGTATCAAAAGTATTCAGAGATAACGTTGGGCGATCAGTAGAGTGTTCCTCTCGCACTCGTAATTTGTGTTTGACCGACTCTGATGCTTCTGTCAATATCTGTGCGCTGGCGCTGAAATCATGGGAAGCATAGAGGCCACTTCCACTGCGCAGGTCTGGCAAACTTTTGGCCTTGGGGTGTGTCATTCTTGCAGAATATTCTGGCTCCCCCTCTGGAGCGTCGAGACCAGAGTCGCAACAGTACTTATCTTCTGAGTCGTCAGAAGAAGAACTCTCCTCCTGCTCAATACGAGAAAGCCCCAACCTTTCTGACCTGATTTTATTTGCTTTCGCAAGACGAAGAGCCAGGTATTGGGGCATATGAGGATATCTATCTTGGATGTTGCGGTAGAATATTCTTGCACCAAATTCAAGTTCATGTGGATAATCCGACTTGGCATTGCTTCTGTGTGTTCAAAATCGCCTCGTTATGAGGCTGTGGGCTGTCATTTAGGTAGATGCCGAAAGAGTCCACAGTTTGGCGACAGAAATGCTGTAATTGCCGCCGAACTGAATCTCCCCATCGTCAGGCAGGCGCACTCTCCGGCGTGCTCTATGGTGCGCCACATACCTACCTACCTACCTTATAGAAAAACTACCGAGATATAATTTGAGGCCTTCTTGCGATTTACAGGGACGTTTCTACATACGCTCGTGCAACTGTGTCGAGCCGTGCATGTTTCGGAACTATACCGTCATCATAGTGCCACTCTCTTTGATGGTTGATCATAGCACAACATATCGCCGTTGGTAACCCTACAGGTAATATGAAACTTTATACTTCTTGGTTCTTAATACTTCATGCCTATGTCCTCTAGAAATCGGGTATTTGAGCTTGCGATGTTTGTGTCCGCCAACCAGCATGTATCACTCCTCTAATTACCCTCCATCCTACCATATTCTCATCTCTCCAATTTCGGCAACGTGACTACAGGCAACTCAGCCATATGAATCTTCGCACTCCCAAACGGCACCAATTTCGCCCAAAATGGTTCTCCTATTCCTTTCACCGTACTCGGCGGCAAATCAGCAGTCCCCCTCGTCTCAGGCCATTCGATCATTTGGGCAGCAGCATAAATAGCTGTTGGTGGTCCGCCTCTTTCAAAAACCGGATTATGCAGCTGAGAGCTCCCGTTTGGTAGAGAGGTGTTGAAGAATAGTTGTGATGGATCGAGAGCCAGGTTCCAAGGAGAGAGAGGTAGGAGAGTATGGTCTTGAGAAGAGGGATGAGTGGTGTTTTGAGGAAGAGGAAGAGTAGTTTGCCAACTCAAGGGGGAGTGAGAGGTGGTATTGTATTTTATGTCAAGGGCATAGAGGAGAGCACCGTGGTAGATTGAGACTGTGTTGTTCCGTCTAGGAACGACGCGGATGGAGGCATCGAGCGTTATTTCCACAGTTGTGTGACCTTTTGGGATCAAAACCTTTTGGAGATTTGTATCCGGCGCTGAGGTTAGGGGTTGGGCTGTACCAAGGTTGATCTTGATGGTGGAGGTAGGGAGGACCCAGGATGGAATTCGAACGTAGAAGGGGAAGGATACAGGGGTGTCGATGGTATATTTCAAGGTGGATCCGAACGGATAGGCGGTGTCGCATAAGATTGACACTCGCTTCCCGTCGATGGTAGTTGAGACGGAGGCAGGAATGAGATGCATATGGAGAAGACCTGAGTCTGCGGTTGACACAAACGATGTCATTGCAAATTTTGGTAGTGCTTGTCCATGGTTGACGGTACAGCATGGCTACAACAAACAGAGTCAGTAAATCCTTCGTAATTGAGAAAGAGACTTACAAAGTTTGGCTCTAGACCATATACATTTCCGTAGCTGACTACATTGAAGAATGGCTTCCCAGTAAGATTCTTTGACCATGGCTGATTGGACTGTGTCACATATTGATGAGACCACCAGTCTGGACTAAGGGCAGCTGGGAAAGCGTTGAAAGCTGCAAGCTCAGCTCGATCGGCGAAAGAATTATCTCCTATCAAGCGATAGAGATATGAGAGTGAGAAAGTTGTCTCGACCGCCATGCATAGTTCAGATCTGGAAAATAAATATAAGCATTGTATGATTGTATGTAAAAAGCAACTGCGAACGCACCCTCGTTGTGGGCTCAACCCACCAACATATTCATCTGCTACGATGGATCCTGCGCTCGATCCTTGATATTTGAACGTCATGTTGACAGCATCACGAGTTTGCCCCACAAGGCGTTCGTCTTTGCTCATTCTATACTGCTGAGCCATATATCGTAAACCTAGTAGGTGTCAGTACATACACTCAACCTGGGTTACCACGCATACCTTGTGCCATATTTACACCATGCTCGAAATTGGTTTTTGCCTTGGCACCGATTGGTTCTGCTCCAGTAGGAAACTCTCCATCGACAAAGAATGTACTCCAATCGCGCTTCGCTTTGATGGCCCCTTGCCACATTAGATCCATGGTCTCCCAGATCAGCTGCTCTTTGCCACGTGGATGCTCGTCGTACAACCACTGGAGAGTAGTCGACAACTCGTGTGCACGCACAACCCCGAATCCGAATGGATCAAAATTATCGCCGGGTTGCTGAATATAGCCAGTGAAATTATCCTTTAACATACTGTTTGCAAGTACCACGTATTTGTGTATGGCTGAGACAATCTTATCCTCTTGTTTAGGATCCGCAATTGCATGATTCTAAAATTGTTGTCAGTACATGTCAAAAATGTGGAAATGATCTCCTCTTACCATCATTCCTTGCAGGAGCAAGCATCTAGCCCAAAGTCCTCTGGTTTGGCGAGTGGTCTCTGGACCCAGCCATCCATCTTCCGCTTGATGATCAAGAACATAGTTGAGGAATGTATTCGATTGTTCTATCAATCGATCATCATTTAGCACATATGCCAGTGGTACATTGGCATTGTACCAATACGGTGCAGACTCATGAAGCTCGCTGTACTCTTCTGTTCCTCCAAGCCATGTGCTGTCTTTAACATATCGATAAAAGGTGAACAGGTTGCCTGCCAGCCCATGGCCTTGAAGCTGCAACTGATCGTTGAACCATCCTTGTGGTTTTACCTGCCCGATTGGTAGAAGATCGTAGGTGTACGGGACAACTTTGTCGGTATCAGTATAGGTGGATCTTTCGGTGTGAAGGTGATGGTGACTTACGTTTCGTGGTATGGTTGTGTGGTACTGGAGGGGAAGCTCTCGACATTATTGAAGCTGAGAATGCCGTCGATGTTTCCAGCATAAATGGCACAATCGACAGAAAGTACAATGAATACATACTTGGAGACAGTGGAAGTTCCAAAGGCAGGAATTACATTCCGTTTCACCCACAGAAGATCAGAGACCTTTTATATTTTGTCCCAAATGCTTTTGGCTTATCTTCAAACATTCAAACATCATAGTGATGATGGCTGACTCTGTGTCGGTATCAGGGGATAGATACCGGCCCGGTGGTAGTGAAGCGATCTGCAGCAACAGAAGTAGTGATTCGGGCATTTGCGGGGGTGACAGGGTAAGATTCGGGGGAGGTACCGGCCTTTCCCCAGAGTTGTATATAACAGATTAGACAACAGAACAACTTGTGTTAAAAGAAGTCTATGATGCTGCCATTACTTAACAGTACATAAAGCAACACCTTCTCGATCTTATGTGCAATTGTAGGACCCCACTCGTGATGCGCCAAGTTCCACTTGCCATAAGGATTTCAGGCACGAGTTTTCATTGGCATGTCTCCCGTAATTATTTACCCCAGGGATCTAAAATCTTCCCAAATGGCAACTGAGCTTTAGCGGAAACGGCTTATAGGGTATCGGCTGTATGTTATGCCAAATACACTTCTTTCCAGACATTGTGACTGGAATTTGCCACCAATTGAGTCAAGCGCAGAATTTTCGAAAACGATCAATACATAAAATCCACGTACTTATAGCGGTTTTGGGATTTACACCCAGGAGACTTCTCATCAACATTGCCATTAATAGATATACGAATAAGAGGCACATGACGTTGAATAAAAGTCGATGAAACATGGACAGTTCTCGAAAGGGTGCTTAACAACTGACAGGATGCTCATGCTGGTCGATTAAGATACTAATGCAGCTGCGGTGAAATGAATTGAGACATGATAATATAAAGTGAGCCTCTGAAAGAAAAGAGAGACAAATGAATTGCAAGTGTAACAAGAATGTGCAGGTTCTCTGTGTCGACTGCTGAAAGAACAAAACAATACGCTGAGGAAGTGGTAAATCCGATTCAGCAGCTGGCTTGCAGATTGATTAAGGCAGATCCACATAGTACTTCAGGTGCACGTTGCAATTATAGTGTCGAACCTCTTTCTAAATTCCTATCTCCTGACTAGTGATTCGACAACAGTATAGAGGCAGCCACTGCGAATGAAGCAACATAGAGGACACATTAGAAGAGCTTGCCAAGTGTGAACCTGCTTGGGGAGATTATGGTAATGTGAGAAATTTCGATAGGGATGCTCGGGGTTTCAACCTCACGTTGATTGCATACTTGATGTGAGGATCCTCGAATTATTATCGTCGTCTATCTTCTATCAGCCGGCCACATTCCGCTCCTTGAGTAACGCAGGGCAGGGCAGGTCGAGGTGGAAGAGAAGTACGGTGACCTGAATTTGACGCAAAAGCAGCATAACCGAGACTGCTCCGGACCGGAGACTGTTCCAATGTTCAATCTTCTCATCCATAACAACAATCCATTCAGACAGATTTTGCTCTGTGCATAATCATTTATATCTCTAAGGATGTCGCTCAAATACAACTTTCGAACTTTGTCAAAATAACAGGAGCTGCCCTCCTGATCATTGCTTGCGGATAGCCACGGCTAGAGTTTTCTATCTCGCCAGTCCCACCTCCACCTCCCGCTTCCTCATTCCGCGTCTCGGCGTCAATTGGCTGTGGGGAAGTGAACTGAAGGGCTAAGTACTTTTCCGCTCCCCGAGCTTGAAAGTTGAAGTTTCGACCAAGCTCTTGTCATTGAAGTAACATTTCTCTATTTCTCCTTTTCAACCCCAAGCAGCAGCAAAACCTCAATTGAAGGCGTTCAGGTCTCTCCTCTCTTTACACATACACAATGTCGTCAACTGCCCTCTTCCGGACGGCGCGAGCTTATACTCGGAATAGTACAAAGGTGCGGAGAAACTGATATTTGGAGTGTCAATACTGACTGTTTAGCAATCAATTCTACTCGCTCGCACATTCGCTTCTACTTCTCGCAGATATGAGATCAACAAAGTCCTCCCTTCAGCAGCCGAAGCTCTGAAAGACATGAAACCAAATTCAACAGTGCTATGCGGAGGTTTCGGTCTCTGCGGTGTACCTGATACATTGATAGACGAGGTTATTAACAAGCCAGAAATTACCGGAATTACAGCTGTATCGAATAATGCCGGAACGGACACATCGGGTCTCGGAAAGCTGTTGAAGACAAAGCAGATCAAGAAAATGATTGCTTCGTATATTGGAGAAAATAAAACATTTGAGCAGATGTACTTGACGGGAGAGGTGGAGCTGGAACTTACACCACAGGGTACACTTGCTGAGAGATGTGCTGCTGGTGGAAAGGGAATACCTGCTTTCTATACCCCAGCTGCATTTGGTACCGTGGTTCAGACTGGAGAATTACCTCTGCAGAACAACCCGGATGGAACACCAAAAGTGTACTCCTATCCAAAAGACGTGAAAGTCTTTGATGGCAAACAGTACCTTATGGAAGAGAGTATCAAGGGCGATTACGCTTTTGTAAAAGCATACAAAGCAGACAAGCTTGGAAACTGTCAATTCAGACTCACAGCCAACAATTTCAACGGTGCTATGGGCAGAAACGCAAAGATGACAATTGTAGAAGCGGAGCATATCGTTGAGCCAGGAGAGATTTCACCAGAGGCTGTTCATCTTCCAGGAATCTACGTCAAACGTGTGATTCAATCCACCACGCCAAAGGGCATTGAAAAATATACATTCGCGAAAGATCCTAATGAGCCTGAAACAAAATCTGCTCTTGGAACCGGAGAGACAGCTGCAAAGAGAGAGAGAATTGTTAGGAGAGCTGCAAAGGAATTTAAGAACGGAATGTATGCCAACCTGGGTATTGGCATGCCCATGCTCGCACCTGGTTTCGTCGGTCCAGAAGTAGAAGTCCAACTCCAATCCGAGAATGGCATTTTGGGATTAGGTCCCTACCCTGTCAAGGGCTCTGAAGACGCAGATCTGATCAACGCCGGCAAAGAGACCGTTACCTTGAAACCAGGCGCAGCTGTATTCGGCTCAGAAGAAAGTTTCGGCATGATTCGCAGTGGTAGAGTAAATCTCACAATTTTGGGTGCTATGCAAGTAAGCGGTAATGGAGATTTGGCAAATTGGATGTTGCCAGGCAAGATAAAGGGATTCGGAGGTGCGATGGATTTGGTCAGTAATCCGGAAAAGACAAAGGTGGTGGTCACGATGGAGCATACAGATAAGAAGGGAAACGCAAAGATTGTGAAGCAGTGTGCTTTCCCGTTGACAGGAAAAAGCTGTGTCTCGATGATTATTACGGAGTTGGTATGTAGCTCCCTCCCCATGCTCCTCGATTTTTCACTTTCGCCAATTTCTGCTTCCCTTGAATAACATATAGCGATGAACAATACTGACTATCCACAGGGTGTCTTCGAAGTCGACTTCGCGACCGGTCTTACACTGACCGAGATTGCGGATGGAGTCACAGTCGAGGAAATCAAGAAAAAGACAGAGGCGCCTTTCAAGGTTGCGGATGATTTGAAGGCTATGCTATGATTCCCTCTTAGTGTATATATTTTGTATTTAGCTCGGAGTTTTGCATTACTCGGATTGGAATGGAATCAAAAGAATGATGAATTGAACGTGATCTTATATCGGGTTGTGGTGAGGTGTTTCACTTCGCCTCGATAAAGACGCTTCTTCTACTCAATTTCTCAACCTCCTCCTTCACTTACTAGCCGGACCCCCTCCCACGACGCTCTCACAAGATTAAATCGCAATATCCCAACACTTGAAAGAATCAACAAAAATATAATGGAGTAAAAGTACAAAAACATACAACAGCAGGTATTCGCTGATGGTCACCCACTCAACTACTAATCTGCCGATCTACAGCTTGTATATGGGAGAGCGGACGGGATCCCTAATTCTCTATAGTCTATGGTCGTATGTGACAGCTGATCTCTTATCCAGTTAGATATTGAGTTTAAAATTTAGGTATTGCAGAGCCGACCGGATGCCCAGTTTTCCTCAGTCTATAGTCGTATGTAACAATCGGTTTCTTATTCAATTACTTGTACACATAAAGCTCAAGACTTGTGTATGGTAGAGCGGACAGAATGCCCAGTTGTCTTGAATTTAATCTGCGGTGTTGTACTTTGTGACCGTCCCAGCCCTTGTAGCCCCGGCAAGCCCGCTTCCCACCTGTCCAGGTGGACAGTCTCGAGGCAGCTCCTCGTCAGTATCTTGGCCCAGTGGACGCTCAAACAGTCAAGGACGATATGAAGAAGTATTTCCCGTTGTGAAGAAGTACTTTCCATTGTGAACCTAAGCAAACTCCTTGTCTAATGGTGTATCTTCCATTGCGAATCTAAGCAAACTCCGTGTCTAATGGTGTATCAACGCCATGCAATGCAACTCCAAGAACAAATGCCGCACCCGCTCTCCCTCGCTAAAATGTACTGTAAACAAAGACGCACAGCTACCTGCCAGCAATCCCTATGCCAACAGCCCCGCCCAATTAAAACTTGCAGAAAACATTAGACTTCAGCATAGTATTCCCGTTGCACCTCTGTATATCATCATTCTCCTTCCTCGCCCTATCTTCCTCGCAAGAAATCTCTCTGTTTGGGCAGAAAAGACGACCGGCATTCGAGCCATTATTCTTGTAATGACACTCCTGACCATCGATAACTAACTTGAAATCTCCACCGGGCCACGGCATGTTGTCCTTCGAACTAAAGCCGAGGTTCCGACCAAATTTAGGATCGCTCGGTCCTTCTGGCTTGACCTCAACGACTGGATCGGTACCCATCGAACAATCGATACCGCGGCCGAGAGGGGTGGTGAAGAACTTCCACGAGTAATCGATGTCAGCACCCCCGAAGTGTGGCGAGACGTTTGCGAACAGGGCGACGATCAGGCCGCGGCCAGATTTGGGGAGGACTGGGTCGGCGGGCGTGTCGGCTTGGTCGTCGCCGTCTCGGGGAGTGACCTGCGCGTCTGGAATGCCGTAGAGGTTATT